>BSBN01001313.1:1200000-2400000 GCA_027924645.1 Cunninghamia lanceolata
GCCTAAAAACAGTCCTAATTTGCATGATCCTAGTAAGGAAGAGGTTCCTAAGGAGGTGCAATAATTGTTAGAGAAGTATAAGGGGATTATGGTAGAAGAAATGCCTAATGAGTTGCCACCTATTAGTGACATAAGCCATCAAATTGACTTCATACCAGGATCTACCTTGCCAAACAAAGTAGCCTACAAGATGACACCTTCTCAAAAGGAAGAGATTGCCAAGCAAGTGCAAGAATTGTTAGATAAGGGATTGGTAAGAAAGAGCCTTAGCCCATGTGTTGTCCCAACAGTCCTAGCCCCTAAAAAGGATGGTAAATGGAGGTTGTGTATGGATTTTGGAGCCATTAACAAGATTACTATAAGATATAGGTTCCCTATGCCAAGGATTGAGGACCTAATGGATTGTTTGGGAGGGGCTAGATACTTTTCTAAGATTGATCTTAAGAGCGGGTATCATCAAATTAGGATAAAGCAAGGGGATGAATGGAAGACAACATTCAAAACAAATGAGGGTCTTTATGAGTGGTTGGTGATGCCATTTGGTCTATATAATGCCCCAACTACTTTTATGCGTCTCATGAATAAAGTGTTGAAGGATTTCATTAGCAAATTTGTTGTGGTATACTTGGATGACATTCTTGTTTTTAGTAGGACTAAGGAAGAGTATTTGCAACATTTGGATCAGGTTTTGAAGAAGTTACATGATGAAAAATTGATAATCAACATGGAGAAGAGTGTCTTCATGAAGGAAGAACTCACCTATCTTGGTTTTGTCATTTCCCAAGGTAGTTTGAAGATGGATCCGACAAAGGTAGAGGCTATTTTGTCATGGCCAACTCCAAAAATAGCAAGTGATGTAAAAATTTTTCATGGTTTGGCAACATTTTATAGGAAGTTCATAAGGGGTTTTAGTCATATTTGTGCACCAATTTTGGATACCATCAAAGGGGGATAGAAATGTAAGTTTTTTTGGACAAAGGCAGCCAATGATTCTTTTGAAATCCTGAAACAGAAAGTAACACAACAACCCATTCTTGTTTTGCCCAACTTTAACAAGTTGTTTGTGGTGGAATGTGATGCTAGTAACCTTGCTATAGGGGCTGTCCTAAGTCAAGAAGATAGGCCAGTTACTTTCTTTAGTGAGAAATTGAATGATGCTAAGAGAAAGTACTCTACTTATGACTTGGAATTGTATGCAATGGTGCAAGCTTTGAAAAAATGGAGGCACTATCTTTTGCCTAAAGAGTTTATTGTTTATACTGACAACCATGCACTTAGTTTTCTGAATTCACAAGAGAAACTCAATCACAGGCATATGAAATGGGTTGAACAACTCCAAGCATATACTTTTTCAATCAAACACAAGAAGGGGCAGGCCAACAAAGTGGTAGATGCATTGAGTAGAAGGTTGTGTATGGTTCAAGAAATTTAGTTACAAAGTGTAGGGGTTGATGCTCTCAAACATATGTATCAGGATGATGAAGATTTCAAGGAGGTATATGAAGTTTGTTCATAGTTTTCAGACTCTTATCATTCTAATTTTTCTGAGTTTTTGTTGTAGCGAGGGCTGTTGTTCAAAGGAAGCTAATTATGTGTTCCTAGGTGTTCCATGAGGGAGAACATCATAAAGGAAAAACATTGTGGTGGACTAGGAGGTCACTTTGGGCTGGATAAAACATTGGATCAGGTGAAGAGGTTTTATTTTTGGCCTAAAATGCAATCAGATATCAAAAAATTTGTTGAATGTTGTATTATTTGTCAAAGGGCAAAGGGTACTTCATCTAATGTTGGTCTATATCAGCCACTTCCTATTCCTCATAGGCCATGGGAAAGTATTAGCATGTATTTTGTCTTGGGTCTTCCTAGGACTCAAAGAGGTTTTGATAGCATATTTGTTGTGGTGGATAGATTCAGTAAGATGGCTCATTTCTTGCCATGTAAATGCACTAATGATGCTTCACACATTGCTGGTTTGTTCTTCAAAGAAATTGTTATAATCCATGGTTTGCCTCTTAACATTGTGACTGACAAGGATCTAAAGTTTGTAGGCCACTTTTGGCGTACTTTGTGGAAGAAATTGGGCACTCAATTGTCATTCACTTCAGCCTATCACCCTCAGATTGATGGCCAAACTGAGGTAGTGAATAGGTCTTTGGGAAATCTCCTTAGATGTCTCACAAAGTAGCATGGAGAGGCATGGGATATGATCATCCCTTAAGCTAAATTTGCTTACAATGACTCCACCAATAGAAGCACGGGAAGGAGTCTATTTGAGGTTGTCTATGGTGTTCACCCAAGAGGTAATCTTGAATTGAGAGATCTCCATGGATTGGAGAGGAAGAGTGCTCAAGGTGAAGACTTTGCATTGGCCATGAAGGACATCCATGATAATGTAAGAGAAACTCTTCAAAGGAACAATGAAAAGTACAAGGAGAAAGCCAATGAGAGAAGGATAGATGTACAATACAAGGTTGGGGATTTGGTCATGGCACATTTGAAGAAGGAGAGACTTCCAAAGGGGCAGCCAACCAAACTCCTCATGAAGAAGATAGTTCCATGCCGAATTGCGCACAAGTTTGGGTCCAATGCCTATGAGATTGAGCTTCCTCAAGGCTTGGCAATTTCTCCCATCTTTAATGTTGTTGACTTGTTTCCATACAAGGGTGATAATGTTGTAGGTCTTGATGTAGCCCAAGAAGATGAAGATTGGATAAAAGATCTACCTCCCAGCCAACCATTGAAGTTGGATAGCACTATGAGTAACCTTTCAAATGCATATAGATTGAATTCTTGAAACATCTTTAGAGCATATAAATTCACATTTTTTTGTAAAGTGGTATGAAAAACCCTCATCTAGGGTTTTGATAGAAAACTAGGATGTCCTCGCCATTCTACTGACTCCAAATCTCTTTGATCAGTGGGATGGATTCCTTAATGTTGTTTTGATGTTTTTCAAAAGCATTTTGGACAGGAGTCTATTTTTGGTGGAGTTTTCTTGATGAGACCTAGCAAGATCATGTGATAGGCTAATGTGAAGAAGAACAGTCTAAGTCAAATCTTCTACAGTTGGTTGTGGGGTCTCAAAACCTAAAGAAGTCTTGGTTTGGGCATGAGATTGAGATGTCCAATTGATTGGTTGAGTTCTGTGAGTCTCTGAAAGGGTGGTTGCTTCACAAAATAGGCCTAATTGGGGCTCTAGGCCACTGGGAGGGGTTATAGGTTGGACTATACTGTCCAAAACAACCCATACCCATTTTCAAATATGTCATGGGGAGTCCAAATGGGTATCTCTAGATTGTCTCAGATCTAAGTTTACAGGCATATGTTGAAAGTTATGATTGATTGTTCATATTTCAAGGGCTACAAGGGTTTAGAGGCTTAAAGAAGGAAGTACCAAAACCAAGCTTTCCTAACCTTTGCCAATGGTTTGGATGGGTTCCATGGCATGTCAAATCAACCTTTCCATGATGGTTTCAATGATGTTAACCGTTGTTCCCACTTTTGCAAGTTGATCCTTAAATTTGGGTTTTGAGTGTGCACAAAACACCTTGTCAATTTGTGAAATCCTCTATCTATCCTATTGCCTCTACATCAACTAGTTATCAAGGAATTTATCATGCTTCCCATTACACACCATCTCCCTAAGATGCTTCTTAGACATACAAATTCATAAGAGCATAGGATATTTTTATGTCACTATGACTAACCTATGCCAAGAGGACTAGACCACGGGCAATGCCTAGTCCAAGAGTAGAATAGGCCAAGAAACCTTCTAGGCAAGTCTATATTAAAAAAAATTAATGTTGATCCAACAGTTTAAAATCGTATTCTTTTTTTCTTTGGTAATAGTAAAACTTATTCTTATTATTGACTACATTTTACAATTAATCATCCTTTGTCAACTATGAAAAATTAATAAAACTAAAGCTAAACTATTCAAACCCTCTCAATTTCATTTACATTTACAATCTCAACTCATTATATAAATCTTATTAGTTTTATTGTTTTTATCAAGTTTTAAAACTTAAATATTCATAGGGTGTACCTTTTATTTCCCTATAATAAGTGATCTTGCAATCACTTTATGTATACAATTTGATAAGGTATTTTTAAATTTTAAATTTGTTTCAGTATCAAATTGGGTTCATTTTCCTTCACTTACATAGTTGTATAGATTTTCTTTGTAATTGTACAAATTTGAAGGTTGGTAAACTTACAATTATTTTTAGCTTTTAGCTTTGGATGGTAAACTTACAACAAAATAATCATTCAAGTGAAGAACTAGAGATGATATCATGCCCAGGAGAGGCCACATTGGGGGCCCTTTCATTTTTCTATGCACAAAGTAATGGAAAATCATGTATCCCAATACCGCTAATGATATGTTGATGACTTTCAGATTTAATTCTAATTCTAAAAAATGCATGAATTGATTGAAGCCTCCCATTAGAAGGATTTATAATCACTCTTTCTTTCTAATGGCAATTGTAGTGACAAGCTATTTTGGTGTAGAAGTAGGTATTTAAATACACCACTAATGTGAATACTTGATTTCAATCCATCTACCCTAGCTTAATGTACTTTAATAGACATCATCTATCTCAAGCAGCCTCTTTGATTTTGGTTATTTTTCAAGTGTCAAATCCATTTAGAGAAGAGGGACCAATAGTTGAGCAAGTTACTTCATGATCGTGTAGCAATTACATGGAGTCATGTAGGACCTCTATAATTTTTTTATATATTACATGATATGGACTTTTATCTATCTACAACTAAGGTTTGGAGGTGTGACTCATCACACAACTCACCACATCAACATAAATAGTAAGAGGTGTCTCTAAAATAAACTTTTAAATATTTGACCAAAACTTTATCATGAAACACCTAATACTCAAACATAAAAATGCCAATGTTTATTTAAAAAGAAATTATGCATTCAACAAACCACTAGGTGATATATAAATAAAACCAAGTCAGATTTGATTGGGTTGTTAGTAATTGGTTAGCCCAAAATTTTAGCAATTCATTACTTAGTTATATTTCTTCTATATCTACCTTAAATGCATATATGGATACCGATATGTGACATTATAAGCTAGGATGATATCAATTTCTTCTAACAAATCAATCAAATAGACATTTGCATTAGTTTTTTAATTTCTTTTTTCCTCTAAAAATTATTTGGATTGAAAAATTTATAATAGATCATGTGTCATTCTTACTTTCCATTATTCAAAGAATGATATAGTATTTCATATTCTTTCAAATGTGCAATCAAGATATTTGGGACAAAGGGTGGTGATTGCTCTAGGAGGAACAAGGGTTTCAGTGAAACCTTCCATGTTCCTTCTTAGAGCCAAAGAGATTCATCCCAGATCTGATACACACATTCTTTTCTTGTCTTGATTGTTAGTTTTTAAGCCAGCCTGGTTTAATCATAGGTCTTTATTTTTTTTTTTAGGATTGTGTTGTGCCCAATCAAAATTTTTGCTTCATTAAGGCATTTTGAGAAAGTCTAGAAAGTTTTTTGTCAAAAAATCAAAATTTCTATTTTTAGAAAGTTCCTAAAAATAGACGTCAAATTAGGTTTTCTGGGTTTCTTGAGATATGGATATTGGCAAAATTTTTTAAAAATAGAATCTCTGATTCAGGTGTAATGCCTGATTCTCATTGGCTGATTTTGCTTCACGATCAAGGTGGTCTAGACGGAATCTATAAAAGATCAATTTTTCTCTTTTGGGTCAATTCTACTTATTTTTAGAAGGCGAAGCATGAGCTACGGAGTCATCAATGGAGGAAGTTCATCTGTTAGAGCTCATTTTTCAAGTTTTAATGTTGTTCAGATGATGCAATACTGACAAACAGTTGTTGATTTGACAAAGAATAGGAAATGGAGCACGATGGATCCGAAATGAGGAGAAAAGTTGGAAATCATGAAATTTGAAATGAGGAGAAAAGTTGGAAATCATGAAATTTGACTAGGGCATGGATTTCCAGGTGCCCCTGGAGGCTAGGGGCGCCTAGCTTTAGCAGACTTAGATTTTTTTTCTTGCATTTTTCAGAAAATGTGAAAAATACCTTCGTCAGACAGTTCCAGGGCAGATAAAAGCAGTCATTTTGGTCAACAAGTCCTAAAAAGTTGGAATTCATGTCAGATATGCTTAGGCTATCTAGTCTACCCTCATCCTGATGCTTATCCTTGGTATCCTAAAATTGACTAAGTCTGATGTCCTGAAGCCCTGAAAAATTGACTAAGTTTGAAATCTGGTGGATCCTCAAAAATCTAGAATCTACATTTTAAATCCCATGGATCTGAGACCTATCTCAAACATCCTGGAAGTATATTTCAAAATATTTATATACTTAAATATATTTTGAAATATACGTTAGGCAGGGACCTTCAAAATTTGGAAGAATTCAAGATTTGTAGAAGAAGTTGAAAAATTCCAAAAATTTTCTAAGGCACAAAATTCCTGGCGCCCATCGTTTCATGCCTTAGAATTTTTTCCACGTTTTTCAAGAAACATCAAAAAGTCTCCATCGGTCTGTTTCTAGGAGGTCAAATTTAGACAAAAGTTAGTTGAAATGCTGATAAAAGCTAGCAATTCATCTTAGGTAGGTTCAAGCTACTCAAATCACCTCTCATCCTGCTTCAACAGTCATTCGGACGACTGAAAATGAAGATCAAATGGGACTTGCGGCACACAAAACGGAGAAATGGAAAGAAAATTTGAAAATCTCAAAAAATTTCTAAGGCACAGATTTTTAGGAGCCCCTGGAGGCTGGGGGCTCTCATCTTTTCATGCCTTAGAATATTTTCCATGTTTTTCTGAAAAAGGACAAATCTTCTTCCATCAGCCTGGTCATATTCATAGAAAATTAGTTTGGCTCAATTTTTGAGGCATGCGCAAGGTACAATCAAATCAGTTTTCATCAGACTTGCCTATTTGCCAGATCATCAGTCTCAATTTTTCTCCAGTAGGCAAATTTTGACATCCAAACAGGGGTCCATAGTCACCAGAACGCGCACGGAAGACAAGAAATTGAAAAAGTTGAAATCTTTCAAAAAATGGCTAAGGCACAAAAAACCAAGAGCCCCTGGAGGCTAGGGGCTCCCAAGTTTTCATGCCTTAGAATTTTTCATGTTTGACAGTGTTTTTTCGACAGTCACTTCCAAAACTCTGTCTGGCGATAGGTTTCTGAGGTCAGATTTGAGTCAGATCATCAATTTGAGGCTGGGGATGAAATCACAGTTGATAAATTTTCAAGATGCCATGATCAGTTAGCTTTTTCAGTTAACGGTGATAGTTTTCCGTCTTGTTGAAGTCAAGGACAGGCCATACTGGTGTCAAAACGAGTACAAAAGTGGTGAAATAAAGGAAAAATTAGCTAACACTTTTGCAACTTCGCATGTTTGATGACATTATCAAAGAAGATATTTTTCATCATCTCACACATGAAGCCATAGGCAGCTATAAAATAGTGATTCTTCCTATTTGAAGATATCTACTTAGATTTGTTCTTTAAAAGATGCTTTCTTCATGGATAAGACTCAAGCTTTATTTTTTTTCACAAAGGAAGTTGCTTTTTTGCCCTAAAGTTCTATATAGACAAGTTTTTGGCTTCTTTATTCATTATTTTTGCAGGTTGCATCCAGAAGAGGGAAGATTTTTATTTTATTTTTTTCTTTCCACAAAGATTCGAAGACCCAAACGAAGTACTTTTTCAGCATTCTTCATAGTTTCGGGATGAGGAAACAAGGAGGCATGCTTTTTCAAGGTCCTTTTTTCTAGGGGATCATTTTTCAGAAACAGGGCTGAAGGTTTTTCAATTTTTATTGAGATGGGTCCATCCAGAATTTCATCCTCTTAAAGATTGGGAAATTTTATTTTTTCAAGAATCTACTTTTTTGCTGCTTTTTCAAGAAACCCTCTGCTTTTTCAAAATCTGATAATATGGGTTGCTTCAAAACGAGATTGCCTACAAAACCCATGTGCCAACTTTTTTGCTCAGAATCTGCTTTTTAGAAGAAATCAGCAAGTAAATTTTAGCCTTTTGTCCAAGATTTTTCCGACATAGGCGTGTTCACAGTCATTCTTCAAGTCTTTCAGTATGCAGTACTCTCCAACAGAGATTAGGCCTAAAATAACATTGGTTCATGATTACCTGAGAACTTTCAAAACAGACTTGCATAAGTACTTCCAGTGTTCAATTTGCATCCTTTGGAAAATGCAAGAAACAACGCTATCAGGAATCTGCATCACTCTGGGCTACTTGCAGCAGCTTCATTCCCCATCACAGTGCAAAGTATCGAATTCATAATTGCTTGTATGAAGCATTACAATTTAGTCACAAGAGAGATACAATCAGCAGATGGATGGGTGCTCTGCAGTCTCAAGCCAAATGATATTGAAAAGTATTTTTCAATACCAATCTGGAGAGAAAACTTAGTTGTTTCAATTGAAGAGTGTAAGAGGGTGTGGCACAATGATAAAGAAAAGTATCAGAAAAAGATTGCTTAGAGGTGGTTGAAAGAAAAGTAGAATGTTTTGCCAAAGTAGAAGATAAAATAGCCCTCAAGGCTAAGAATAGGCAACCATGGCAATATATTTATATCAATGGATGACATCACCAATAAAGCAAGAATGCAGATGAGGATGTGACTCCAAAGAAAGCAATTTTAACTCAAATACTTTTTGTTTTAAAGCATTTTCTTTCATCCAAAGTTCATCCATTCTTTATTTAGAAAGAAATCACTTTGTATTAGTTGGAGTTTTCTTTGCTTTAAAGCATTTGTTAGTTGAAATCTTTGTCTTAGAATAGAAATAAAGCTTGCAAGTTGGCAAGTTAGTTAGGATAAATCAAGGAGATTTTAGGGTTCCCTACTCCTTTGATTTAGTATAAATAAGGGCAGCCTTGCCCATTGTAAGGGATGGTAATTGTGATAGCAAATTTGATGTGTTTGTAGAACTTGTTATTCCAAGTGCTCGTTCACTCTTCTGTAATCTGTTTCCAGTGTTTGATCGCATAATGTATGCCTACCTTTTGCTACAATATTGTTGTCCTGGAGTTGTATTAACTTTGTGATATTGGAATAGAAATCTCATGCCTGCCTTTGCTCTGATATAGGGTTCCCTACTCCTTTGATTTAGTATAAATAAGGGCAGCCTTGCCCATTGTAAGGGATGGTAATTGTGATAGAAAATTTGTTGTGCCTGCAGAACTTGTTATTCCAAGTGCTCGTTCACTCTTCTGTAATCTATTTTCAGTGTTTGATCGCATACTGTATGCATGCCTTTTGCTACAATATTGTTGTCCTGGAGTTGTATTGACTTTGTGATATTGGAATAGAAATCTCATGCCTGCCTTTGCTCTGATATTCTATCTCAGATCATCAAGTTTTGTTGTCAGATGTGTGGCTTGTGTAACTTTTATTTTAGCTTTCATCATTAAAGTATAATGAGTCTTGTGATGTAAACTTGGGAGAAATTTACTTAAGTTTTTTGTGTTAAAACAAATCATTCCTTGCCCACTTTTAATCCATTTGCTCTGAATATACTTGGGAGATTAAAAGTGTCATTAGTTTAGGCCTAGCTGTAGTAAATATTATGTTCCTCTTGTGGTGCATCATCGATAGATCTTGTGTGATTGATATTGTTGTGGTTGTTAAGTTGTGAAAAGTAAAAGTTTGTATATATTGATTCACCCCCCTCTCAGTATAATTGTGTGTTCTTCAATTGGTATTAGAGTAGGTTCCTTTGGAGAGAGCTTAACCACTTGAAGGTTAATCTTAAAAGAACACATGGCCGGACATGATGGATATGGTTTTTCTTCAAACAAGGCACCATTATTTGATGGATTTGAACTATGTTTTTTGGAGCTTAAGGATGGAGACTTATCTAAATGCCCCAGGTTTGACATATAACAATTTGTTTTAAATGGATATACTGCTCCAGACACTCCACCAAAGGATAAGGATGGTAAGAAGGCTAGCAAAAATAATGCCAAAGCCAAGAATGCTATTTTATGTGGGTTGTCGAAATCAGAGTTAGTAAAAGTAATGAGATGTAAATCTACTAAGGAAATATGGGATAAGTTGAATAATATCTATGAAGGAGATGATAAAGTAAAACATGCAAAGCTCCAAACTCACAGGAGTAAATTTGTAAGTCTTAAGATGAAGGATGAAGAAGACATAGCTACCTATTTCCTTCATATCGACGAGATTGTCAATACTATCCAAGGTCTTGGAGAAGAAGTTAAGGAATCAAGTGTAGTACAAAATATATTATGATCTTTATCACTAAGATTTGATGCAAAAGTATCGGCAATTGAAGAAATGAGGGATTTGGAGAAATTAACAAAAGATGAGTTGCATGGGATACTTACCGCTTATGAAATGAGGACTGAATAGAAATCTTCCAAAAGGGAAGTAGCCTTCAAAGGATCCAAAAAGGGAAAGGGTAAAGAATCGAGTGACAATTCTAAAAATGATATGAAAATAGAGGAAGCTAACTTTGTAAGGAGGCTGAAGAAAGGAATTGAAAAATACAAAGGTAAATTACCTCTTAAATGCTTTAATTGTGGAAAGGTAGGTCATTTTGCATCTCAATGTCCATATAGTGATGAGGAAGAGGAGCATGATTCAAAGAAAGGTAACAAGACTTTTAAAAGAGATCACAATCAAAGGAAGAGTCATTATAAAAATAAGAAAAAATTCTACTCTAAGGAAGAAAGTTTCTCATCTAAAGAAGGTTACTCTGACAACAATCAATAAGAGTTTTTATTCATGGTGATAGAAACTAAATATGAGGAGAAAGAATAAATGGAGTCACAAGAGTCTGATGAGAATGTTGATGTAAACTTAGAAGAAGAGGAATATGATGAAATGGATGCAAAAGTTAATTTGGAAGGAGAACTCATCTATGCCCTAGATGAGATCAAGAATCTTAGAAAGAAGAATCAGATACTGTAGCTACACTTTCAAGAGAGCAATGAATCTTATGTAGTGCTAGTACAAAGCATTGAAGAATTTGAGAAGATAATTTTTGAGCTAACAAATCAATTTGAAGAAGGAAAAAGGATTGAGAAGGAGATAATAATTCAGCTAAAGGAAAAGGAAGAGATTTGTGAAATGTTAGAATCTGAAATTGCTTCTTTGAGAAAGGAATTGGAGAAGACAAGTACCCAATTAAACCAAAGATTGAAAAATGAGAAGAGTGTTGCAAGTATGTGTAGTCAATGGTGTCATTGATGTCAACAAGCTTGTGTTGTCATTGGTGTCAACTGTGTCATTTGTGTGAGTAGTTGGTGGTGCAAGAGTATGAGTAGTTAGTGTTGAGTGGATACTATCTCTGATGATGATGTTGGTTGAGTAGAGATAAGGTTGTTGCAATGGTATGAGCTGTTTGGTTGAGTTGCTTTGCTGAAGATGATTTGGTTGCTTTAAAGAGGTGCTGAAGATGTTAAGAATATGTTTCTGTTGGTTGGTTTCCAAGTGCTTTTGAGAAAATTTGATTAATAAAGGAAACATTGTGTTGAAGTGGCATTTTGGTTTACAGAGTAGTATTCTGGTTTTGCTCCACATTTCCTCTATGTTGAGGATTTGTCTTTGTAGTTTGGATATGTTGTTCTGAGATGTTTAGAGATGTTATATTCTAAATTTGGTGTTCTAGTTCGTTGTGTAGAGGAAGTTGTGTTCACTAGCATGAAGACTGTGTTTCTGAAGGTTTGCAGAGGTGTCTGGGAGAAATGTCTTTTCTCTGCATTTCTCCACAAAGTAGTTTTAGGTCTTGCAATTCTAGAAATATGGTTATAAGGTTCATATCTTTCTTCTATTGAAGTTGTTCATGGTTTGGTGCTCCAAAAGTTGATTTCTAGAGATACAGTGCATGACAGAGATAGTTAAGCATACTAGATAAACATGATAAGGTTGTGTGGTAGCTGAAAGTGGTTGCAGGGGAATTTGTTGGAATTCAAGATGTTTCAAGATGTTCATGGGATACTCTAAATTGTGTTAAATCTTGGTTTGTGGTCCATAAAGTTGTATTTTGTCTTGAGGAAGTGTGTACTAAAAAGTTCATTGTGTTAACATGGGTTTGGCCGACCTTGGGTGCTTACACTAATTGCAGAGTTGCTTTGGTGACTATGAAAGCGTGAAGTGGCATGCTTGGACAAATTTAGGTCTGAGATAAGATGTGTTGTGGTCCACCTTCATTCCTTTCCACCACAGGAATGTTTACGTCCAGACCTAATTTTAACTTTCTAGGTTAAGGTGACTTGTCGACCTTGGAGAATGTTCTTAAGGTTGAAGATAGTATAAATGGGTATCAAGAGGTCTGATTGAGAGGCTGTGCATGATGAAAGTGATGTGAATAATAGTGTGGTTGAATGTGTGGTGTAGTACAAGATTTCATGTGTTAGACTACTAGATGCAGTGAGTAGAAGGTGTCTATGTTAGATTCAGGACACACAACTGAGAGGGGGGTGAATCAGTTGTCCAAAACTTTCTTCCAATTTACACACTTAAATTCACTTTGTAATTTAGTAGCATAATAACAATTCAATCATGGAAACACAATGCACTAAACCAAGAGCAACAACACATTAGACACCAAGATTTTGACGTAAAACCCGGTTAAGGGAAAAACCACGGGGTGATTAACCCAAGATTGTATTCTTTGTTAGAAGAATAGAAAGAACAAAATGGCACATGCCAATTAGGGCTCACTGCCCAAGCACACTACTCAAAAGAGGTTCACTACCTACGAGAGACACATTGTCTACAAAATATCACATACATGAACTAGAGTATAGCATCTTCACCATGCTTGAATCAGTTCCATTTAAGCCCAAAACTGCTACTCTGCCTTTCACTCTCCTCCTTGTTACCACACACTCATCTCCACCCGGACACCTTTGAAATGACCTCGCAATCCCTTATTTATATAATACATCAACTTAGGAATAATCATCTAAGTCGGCAAACATCTACAAGAACATCTGCAAGATGTGTAACTCATCCGGTCGGCCAGTCTCAGGAAGAACATCATCATCCAGAAGTTTTCTTCAATTGCGAGCTCCAACTCCAATGCGGACCACCAACATGAACTGGACATGATTCAAAGACCTCCACAAGATTTCCTGAATCACCAAGAACATCCACACTTCATCTTCTTACTCAAATCCTTCTCTCCTTCATCCAGAAACTCAAGAACACAGTCTGTCATTACTATTACAAAGGAATAGATGCTTGCAGACCTTCAAACCATGAACCAATCAAGTTGACACTTCAAAAAGACTTCCTTAACACTCCCTCAAATCCGTACAATAGGATAATGCATTTTTGGATCTCACCGGACCTGTCTGTATCACTCTATCACCTCTGAACACTTACCGGAACCAGTTTTACTTGAGCGGCCACAACTTCTTCAAATCTTCATGCAGGCCTCTGAAATCTTTACTGGATCACCTTAAGACACATATCTACAAACCCTTTGAACCGTATCCTCTGATCCTCATCCTATCTTTGAATTTTACCTTAATGTCTTCACTATTCTTCTCTGTTCCTGATTAAGACTAATTTTCTCAATATCCTCAGCACACAGCTCTTCCAATCCTTATCATTAATGCAACAGGAGTATGTTGACATCAATGACAACACCGATTAGGCCCATACTTGCAATAATCTCCCCCTTTCTCATTGATGGCAACATATGATGTGAAAAACTATTTGGGCCATCAAGACAAGAACTTTTTCTTACTGACACAACTCTCCCTATCAACAAAAACCATTCACATGTCTTCTCTTCTTTTACTACTCCCCCTTTGATTAGCCACCACTTGTTTTTCACATGTCTTCTCTCCCCCTTTGACATCAATGGCAAAGGGCACATACTTGCAATTTCAACACTTTAGAATCATACCAGCTGCTCCCCCTGAGTAGCAGCTCTCCATCATCAATCCGGATTCACAAGATATGACTATGATATCCACTAGACTGATGCACATCAGTGCACCTTAGTTCATCACCGGAGGGGCAATAACCCCTAACTTCTCCCTGAGATACTCAAAAGAGTCCTTAGGTAGAGGTTTAGTAAAGATGTCTGCAATTTGATCCTTGGAAGGCACAAACTCCAATCTGACTTCATTCTTGTTCACTTGCTCTCTCAAAAAGTGAAACTTGATGGATATATGTTTAGTCTTTGAATGCAACAGTGGATTCTTAGATATATTTATTGCACTTGAATTATCACAGAAGATTGTGATAGGCTCCTCATACTCCACTTTGATGTCTCTTAGCATTTGCTTCATCCACAAAACTTGAGTGCAACTACCTGCTGCTGTAATATATTCTACTTCTGCAGTGGACAAAGATATTGTCTCTTGTTTCTTGCTCAACCAAGAAACCAATCTCTTCACCAAAAAGAATGCTCCACCACTGGTACTCTTTCGGTCATCCACATCTCTTGCCCAATCAACATCTGTATATGCATGAAGAGAGAAATCATGATCTCTAGGATACTACAGACCATACTCAACTGTCCCTTTTAGATATCTAAAAATCCTCTTGATTGCCATGACACGAGATTCTCTAGGATTAGCCTGGAATCTAGCAACAAGACCAACAACTTGCATAATGTCAGGTCTAGTTTGAGTAAGATATAATAGTCCTCTAATCATTGACCTATACTTTTTCTGATCAACCTTGGGAGAGTCATCATCCTTGCTCAAATTACATCCAGTTGCCATGGGAGTACTCATTGGCTTTGAGTCTTCCATCCCAAATTTCTTCAACAGTTCTTTCACATATTTGGTCTGAGAAATGAAGATTCCTTTCTTTGTTTGGGTGATTTGTAGACCCAAGAAGAAATTCATTTCCCCAAGCATGGACATCTCAAATTCACTTTTCATTTGATTTACAAAGGTTTTACACATACCATCTCTTCCTTCAAATATGATATCATCAACAAACACTTCAAGAATCAAGATATTTTCATGATCAATTTTGAAATACAAATTACTGTCAGCAGTACCTTTGTTGAAACCAATCTTCAAGATATGTTTATCCAATCTTTCATACTAGGCTCTTGGGGCTTGCTTCAGTCCATACAATGCTTTCTTCAACTTGCAGACCATATCACCATGATCAAACAATTGAAATCCATCTGGTTGCTCAATGTACACTGCTTCTTCGAAGTCACCATTCAGGAAGGTAGACTTGACATCCATTTGATACACATTGGAATATTTGAAGGCAACAAATGTAAGAAATAATCTGACTGCTTCAATTCTTGCCACCGGAGCAAAAGTTTCTTCAAAATCAACTCCTATTTGAGAATAGCCCTTGTAGACCATTTCTGATTACTTCACCAACTTCACTTAGTTTGTTCTAGAAGACCCATTTGGTTCCAATCACATTCTTGTTTCTAGGTCTGGGAACAAGATCCCAAGTGTGATTTTTCTCAATTTGTATCAGCTCTTCCTCCATTGCTTTAGTCCATTTTTTATCATTGCAGGCTTCATCTACTGTCTTAGGTTCAATCTTTGAAATCAGACAATACTCATCTAAATTTTGAGCAATTCTCCTTCTAGTTTGCACACCTTTGCTTTTGTCACCTATGATCTGATCTTCAGAGTGGTTCAGTCTTACATACCTTGGAACTTTGGGAGTTTCTTGCACTTTTGATTCTTGATCAGGCTCATTAAAACTCATCTCTTCTTCCTGATTTACCGGATCAATTTGAATCTATTTTTCAGAAGAGGCTTGGGCTTCTTGAATCAGAACACCATTCTAATAATCTTCATCATATTCATAAAACCTTGAGGGTTTTTCAATTCCTTCATCAACCTTCACATTTGTACTTTCTATAATCTTTCTCAGTCTCTTGTTATAGCACCAATATGCTTTGCTTTGAGTAGAGTAACCCAAGAATATTCCTTCATCACTTCTAGCATCAAATTTGCCTAAATCTTCATCTCTTTTAATGTAACACTTGCTACCAAAGACTCTAAAATACCTCATAGTAGGAGTGATGCCAAACCAAAATTCATAAGGAGTCTTACCGGTATTGCTTCTGATTTGAACTCGATTGAGAGTATAGACTGCAATGCTGACATCTTCTCTTGAATAGATCTAAGGAACATTTGCTTCCATCATCATGGTCCTAGATGCTTCCTGAATGGTCCAGTTCTTTCTCTCCACTACTCCATTCTGCTGTGGAGTCCTAGGAGTAGACAACTGTCTCTTTATTCCATGTTTCTCATAGAATTCTATGAACTCACCGGATGTGAATTCTCCACCTCTATCAGACCTTAGGCATTTTAATTTTAATCCGGTTTCATTCTCTACGATAGCCTTGAATATTTTGAATTTCTCAAGAGCCTCTGATTTCTCTTTTAGAAAAGTTACCAACATCATCCGAGAATAGTCATCAATTAGTAACATGAAGTATCTATCACCTTGCACACTCCTGATTCTTGCCAGACCACATAAATCAGTATGAACTAAGTCTAATAATCTAGTAGAAGATTGTTCCTTTCTTTTGAATGAGACTTTGCTTTGTTTACCCAACTGACATTCCTTGCACAAACTATTTGTAGGCTTCACCAATTTTGGAAGATCTCTTACAGCCTGAGTATTGCTCATCTTGATGATATTATCAAAATTCACATGACACATCCTCCTATGCCATAACCAACTCTAATCAATTTGCACAAATAGACAATTTTTACCAGTACCAACTAAAAGGAAGATGTTACCTTTTGTTTGGGTACCAGATGTAATCTCTGTTCTGAAACTCTCAAAGATCTTGCATTTTCCATTCTTGAATTTGAGATCATAGCCTTTGTCTACCAACTGTCCAACACTGAGAAGATTGTGCTTCAAACCTTCAACATACAGTACATTACCAGTTTTGTTCCTTCCATCAAAAGAAATAGTTCTTCTACCTCTGATTCTACCAGCAGAATTATCACCAAATTTTACCACTCCTCCTTCATACCTTTCCAAATCAATGAACTTATTTTTGTCACCTGTCATATGGTGAGAGCATCCACTGTCAATGACCCAATCATCCTTTTCTTCAACTTGAGCATCTAGAGCTCTTTCTACAACTTTATGATTGACAGATTCAGAGGGCATTGGATCTTCTTCCTTAATGGCAATGAACACCCAGTCACTTCCATATTTGTCTCCTGTCTCGGATTCATCATCTGTTACTCCTTCATCATCTCCTTCATGAACATAGTAACAATTCTTTTGGAACCTTGATCTATTAGGATTTGGCCTTGAAAATATTTCTGGACATCTTGAGGCAAAATGACCAATCTTATTGCAGTTAAAACACTTAAAAGGCAATTTTCCTTCATACTTACCGGATCCTCTTGGCAATTTTTTGCAATAAGGGCTTCAAGTTGAGCAGTTTCTGCTTCTTCTTCTTCTAGGTCTTTTCTTGCTTTTTCATACCATGATAGTTTCCTTGAAGAGTTCTCTCTCGGATCAAACCTTTGTTTACCTTTTATAGAGGCACTGGCTTTGAATGTTGATTCAGTCTTTGGGGGGGAATCTCCAAACTTAGTCATTTCAAATGCAGCCAGTTTACCAACCAATCGATCTCTTGTGATAGTAGTATGAGCTCTGAATTCTTCAATGGCAGTAGCTTTGATTTTATAAGAAGTAGGAAGGGATTTGAGAACTTTTCCAGCAATCTCATCTTCATCCAAGACTCCACCAGGAATTCTAATGCCACAGACAATCTCATTTACTCTTAACATAAAAGTAGTGATATTTTCATCATCTCTCATCTTCAGATTTTCAAATTTCCCTTTCAGATTCTGTAACCTCGCACATTTAACATACTTGTCTCCTTCATGTAGAAGTTCCATTTTTTGCCAAATCTCAAAAGCATTTGGTAGGTCAACAATATTTGAAAGAGGAGTATACTTTGTTGAAGCCATGTTCTAGTACTGCATTCCCATACATTGCAAATGACATTTCATGCGAATTTTCCAAAGATTGAAATTGGTTCCATCAAACTTTGGACTATCCTTCTTGTAGGACAACATCTTGGATCTCCTCAAGTGGTTAAGCTCCTTTTAGAGGAACTTGGCTCTGATACCAATTGTTTGATTCAGAACAGACAACTGAGAGGGGGGGTGAATCAGTTGTCCAAAACTTTCTTCTAATTTACACACTTAAATTCACTTTGTAATTCAGTAGCATAATAACAATCCAATCATGGAAACATAATGCACTAAACCAATAGCAACAACACATTAGACACCAAGATTTTGATGTGGAAAACCTAGTTAAGGGAAAAAGCATGGGTGATTAACCCAAGATTGTGTTCTCTGTTAGAAGAATAGAAAGAACAAAATGGCACATGCAAATTAGGGCTCACTGCCTGAGCACACTCTTCAAAAGAGGGTCACTGCTTACAAGAGACACATTGTCTACAAAATAGTAAGTATCACATGCATGAACTGGAGTATAGCATCTTCACCATGCTTGAATCAGTTCCATTTAAGCCCAAAACTGCTGCTCTACCTTTCACTCTCCTCCTTGCTACCACACACTCATCTCCACCCAGACACCTTTGAAATGACTTCGTAATCCCTTATTTATACAAGACATCAACTTAGGAATAATCATCTAAGTCGGCAAACATCTACAAGAACATCTGCAAGGTGTGTAACTCATCCGGTCGGCTAGTCTCAGGAAGAACATCATCATCCGGAAGTTATTCTTCAATTATGAGATCCAAATCTAATGCGGACCACCAACACGAACTAGACATGATTCAAAGACCTCCACAATCTTGCCTAAATCACCAAGAACATCCACACTTCATCTACTTACTGAAATCCTTCTCCCCTTCATCCAGAAACTCAAGAACACAGTCTGTCATTACTGTTACAAAGGAATAGATGCTTGCAGACCTTCAAACCATGAACCAATCAAGTTGACACTTCAAAAAGACTTCCTTAACACTCCCTCAAATCTGCAAAATAGGATAATGCATTTCTGGATCTCACCGGACCTGTCTGTATCACTCTATCACCTCTAAACACTTATCAGAACCGGTTTTACTTGAGCGGCCACAACTTCTTCAGATCTTCATGCGGACCTCTGAAATCTTTATTGGATCACCTTAAGAGACATATCTACAAACCCTTTGAACCGCATCCTCTGATCCTCATCCTATCTTGGACTTTTACCTTAATGTCTTCACTGTTCTTCTCTGTTCCTAATTAAGACTAATTTTCTCAATATCCTCAACACACAGCTCTTCCAATCCTTATCATTAATGCAACATGGGTATGTTGACATCAATGACAACACCGGTTAGGCCAATACTTGCAACAGTCTACAATTCTACAGTGTGACTACGAAGGTGTTGATGGTGTTGCGGTGGAATTCTCTGTTACATTAAGATGGTCTTCTCCTTGTAACAATCTTCTCTATCTTCTCTATTCTGGTAGTGAGCCTTTGTTTTGGGCAGTGAGTCTTTTGGTAGCAAGCCTATTATTTTTCAGTGTTGTTACTACTTTATATTGTGAGCTAATCCTCACCATGGTTTTTCCCTTCTTGGGTTTTCCACGTAAATCTGGGGTTCTCTTGTGTTTGATGTTGAGTTGATTCAGTTTCTATTATTTTGCTTTCATGCCTAATCATCATAATAGTTTAAGAGTTAATTGAATTGATGTGGATCTAAATGTGTTTGAGGGTTTTGGAATTTTAAGTTACAACCAATTCACCCCCCTCTCAGTTGTCTCGTGCATTCAACAAAGAGTACCAAAATGTTGGATGACATTATCAACTCTCAAAGGAGAGTTTTTAATAAAAGTGGTCTTGGCTATGAAAAGGGTCAAAATTCCAAAACATCACAATCATCAAATGAAGATAAATCAGAGGGTTATGTCGATGTTCTTCAAAGTCCCATAAAAAATGAAATTAGCAAGAAGTAGAACTAGAAGCAGAGCAGACATCCAAAAGAAAAGAATAACATATTCAAGAAGCCCTTCCGCCAAGGCAAGCACACATGGAAAGGTCATATCATTATTTTTATGGTTATTTCTATTCTTGTAATAACTTTGGACATAAAGATATATATTGTTGGACACATGCAAGAAAATTTGGTTGGAACAATAGGAGTTCTTATGGGTTCTCAAGAAGGAACTATGACTACTTTGCACCTTTTATAGATTATAATATCATATGCTATAATTACAGCTATGGGCATAAAGCAAGATTTTGTAGAAGTGATTTTTTGAAATCATTTAGACAACACAAGATGGAGGATACCATAACCAAACAAGAGGGAAAGTCTATAAAAGTATGGAGAAGGAAGCAAAACCAAGATAGCCAAAAGGACGCATCTATGCTTGTGCAAAATGCACTTCATGCACAAGTAATATCACCAAGTTCATAAGGAGAAGTACAAGTTCAGGGGGAGCTAACCATTGCATTATCTTTTAGTTCTATGGAGAAGACAATTCAAGATAGATGAGCTAAGGCACATTCTATATGAGCATTCCATTGTCATTGATCAAAGGGCAAGAATTATTAGAGAAAGAGAAGATATGATTAAAAAAAAGAAGAGATACTAAAGAATGACTAGGTATACAACAAGACTATTAAGTTATGTTCTTGAGATGATGGAGGTTAAAAACATGAAAAGTAAAAACCCTAAACAATTCAACAAAGTATAGTTCAAAACATGTATGACATGATAGTTAGCAAAAGATGCATGGCAAAAATTTGAAGGACAAAGTATAGTGGGAATGCTGACAATGTACTCATCAAAGGTATAAGAAGTATGACACATTGAGAATGGTGATAGTCTTCAACTCAGAAATAGAAACCTTCAATGATAAAGAGATAATGGACTTCTCATAGAACATTGAAGAGGAAGGTTATAACATGACAATGTTTCAATGTGCAAGAGTGACAATCAAATAAGAGAGGTCATGCATGAATGATTGAATATTACATAGTATTTGATGACAAAGTGAAAAGTGGCAGAGGTTATAGTAAAAAAGATGATACAGAGCCTAGAAGGTTTGAGACAATGAAAGAAGAAAGAAATCATGATAAAGACTCTAGTAAGACTAAACCTAATGAGAGTCATTCACAAGAACCTGACAGGGAGATGAAAACAATCCAAAGAAGTCCTTGCCTAAAGAGTATGCACGTATACTTGAATTTGAAAATTTACTGGAACATTTGTTGGCAAAAGCAAAATAAATTGATAGTGGAAAGATTGATGGTTGTACATATGTTTGACTTCACATTAAAGGAGTTTCTATTGATGTAATGATGAAAATATGATGAACATCCCTTTACCATTAATGAGAAAGGGGGAAAGTTATAGAAAGAGGGAGAGTTACAACAAGAAAGAGGTATAGGAAAAAGAAAAAATAATGCCATTAATGTCAAGGAGTATTACAGACAGAGGAAGATTATTTGTGAAGAGTTGAAGCCATCTTGTAAGATGCATAGTGAATGATGAGATAACAAAGCAAGTTCCTGATTTTTCAAACTAAAGAAGATCATCCAAATTATTGTTGGATAATTATAGAGGAAGCATATCACCCAAGTGACATAGAGACAAAAGGAGGAACCTTACAGAAAGGGGGAGCATCACAAAAAATAAGAGAAGCATGCTAACTTCCCTTTCCATCGATGTCAAAGGGGGAGAGATAAAGTAAGGGAGAGCAATGCAAAAGAAGAGATTATGTTTGTGTTAACATCAATGACAATGGGGGAGATTGTTGGACATGTTATCATTGATGTCAAGAAGGTAGTCATGATTCTTATCATTAATGAACAAACGAGAGTATAAGAAATGGTTGTCATTGATGTCAACATAGTAATATGATTGAATGCAAGATACAAAACTATTAATGATGTCAAAGGTTGAATACATTGTCAATGGTTGTCATTGATGCCAAGAATGCAAGGAATCAGAAGACATTGGAGAAATATTGAAGAGTCTTTATTAATACTGGCCGACTATGAGAAAGATGTTGGAAGAAGATTGTTAATGTTAAATTAAAGATTTAACATTACATACCTATGCTTGCCGACTCTATGAAGTATGAGTGTCATTCTTTTGAAAGGATTTGAAGTAAATTAAATATGTTATAAAGGTCGACTCATAAGAACAAAATGGAGTTTGAGAATATTTATTAAAAGAGGCCGATTCTAGTATATGGAGGCCAATCAAGTTAATATGGAGCACTCTTTACAATAGACAAAGACTGATATATAAGACAAGTTTGTTAAAGAGGAACGATTAAATAAGAAGGTTGCGATTTACAAGAGAAGGAAGTAATTTAAATGATGGCCGAATTAGAGCGCCAAAAGGTGAAAGTTAAATTTAAATTAAGACTTCCAAAGTGGTTGACCTCCCTATACATGGAGCACCATGTTCATATAAGACAAAAGAGTTAATTAAAGAAAATAAAAAGTGTATGATTTTCTTTATGAAGTAAGGATATTAATATGTGTAAAAGGCAGCGATTTAATTAGCAAGGGGCATCGATCAATATTTAATAGAAGGCAACAATTAGCTTTTGAACAAAAAGGCCATGTCTCTTTGAAGGGAGATCTCTATTCAAAGAGGCATATCACTTCACTTGGATATGGAATTATAAAAAGGAGAAATAATTGTGGAAAGAGTTAAAAAAAAGGTGTTTGAAGAATAAAATAAATATATGAAATACACATTCTGATCTACATATGAGAATATAAGAAGAAGATCATTGTGGGAAGCATAAATGTAGATTTGAGAGAAGAGTTTGGGAAGAAATAAGAGGAGAAGTTTGTTGCAAGTATGGGCCTAACCGGTGTTGTCATTGATGTCAACATACTCCTATTGCATTGATGACAAGGATTGGATGAGTTGTATGCTGAGGATATTGAGAAAATTAGTCCTATCAGAAATAGAGAAGAACAGTGAAGATAGTGAAGTAAAGATCCCAACTAAGATGAAGATTAGAGGATGCGTATCAAGGGGTTTGTAGATATGTGTCTTAAGATGATCCAATAAAGATTTGAGAGGTCCGCATGAAGATTTGAAGAAGTTATGGCCACTTGAGTAAAACTGGTTCTGGAAGATGTTCAGAGGTGACAGAGTGACATAGATAGGTCTAGTGAGTTCCAGAAATGCAATATCTTGTTCTACAGATTTGGTGGAGTATTTAGGAAGTCAATGTGAATTGACAACTCAATTGGTTCATGGTTTGGAGGTCCGCAAGCACCTATTCCAATATGATAGTGATGACAGACTGTGTTCTTGAGGTTTCAGATGAAGGAGAGAAAGATTTCAGTAAGCAGAAGTAGAGTGTGTTGATAACTAAGAGGGGGGGTGAATTAGTTATCTTAATTATTTTAACTTTCTATTCTTCTTTAACAACTAGTGCAACATCAAATCATATAAGCATGCATAACCATGAAAGCAGAAATAAAATCATTACACATAACACAATGATTTTGACATGGAAAACCTTGTTAAGGGAAAAACCACGGGGTGAGTAACCCAATATTGTATTCTCTGTTAAAAGAATAGAAGTACAAAATGGCACTTGCCAATTAGGGCTCACTGCCCAAGCACACTGCTCACAAGAGGCTCATTGCCTACAAGAGACTCACTATCTACAAGGTATAAAGAAAGTAACTAGGTGATTGAACTAATGAGAAGCAGCCACATATGCTGAGGTTCAGTTCTGGTTAGGCTCAATACATTGATCTACTGCACTTCATTCTTCCTCTTCCTTTTCACTGCTGTCCTGTCACATACCGGACCTGTATTGCTGCTTCCACACTATTCTCTACTTTTCTTTGCACAACACAACACACTACACACACCTTCACATCTAAATCCATCTGGTATATATATCCACACCAAGGATTTCAACATCTTTCTAGTCAGCATCTGAAATACTCAATATTTTCCCCAACTCTGATCTGTCTGCTAAATCCTTGCATACTAAGTGATGCGTATCAAAGAGATACTTATAGAAGTCATCAATCATGTCAGCTAACCATGAATGATCCCTCAAGAAACTTGATCACCATCAATTTCTCATTCGGATTAAAGTCTAATGCTCTGCCGATCAGTTCTTCCTTAGTCTATTCTGCCAAATAGGAACCCAACACTTAGGTGCTCATATCTCTTCACTCTTTTATCACCAGAGGCTCAATCTATAGAATGTATCAGTCATGGTACTCCTCTTGACTTCCCCAAGTCTGCACTTTGCTAAGATACTTCCTCTGAGAGATCCGGACCTGCTTGTCAGACCTTGCTGCATGCTCTGTTCTTGGTCACTGGACCAAAATACTCTTCAATCTGACTTCTGGTATAGGCATACCATGTCCTGTAGATGTGTGGGATGGACTTTGTTGCCATCAATGACAAAATTCATAAGCCACATAGTGTCTTTTGCCAACAATCTCCCCCTTTGGCATTGATGGCAACACTTAGTGAAAAATGACTAAGTGTCACACTACACTCCCCCTGGGCTAATGTTCTGTTCTAATGTACACTTTTCTGGAGCTCCCCCTTAGCTAGATTCCATATTTTTCACTGCTCCTCACTCCCCCTTTGACATCAATGGAAAAGGGTAGAATCTGTACACCAAATTTTCTAAAAATCCAACTATACTTAGCTGCATAAGTATATATACATGTTATACTTACATATACTGAAGTATATCTGTAAAAGTTGTCTTCAACTAGACAAATTCTATTGCCCAACTTTGCTTCATCCTGTCCAAAATTGAGATGTGACTACTCAACAGGAATGCAGAAGCTTCTGCCCTCTTTAGATCTGTCGGATCATTGGTCCAGGCTGTGGTCTGAGCATCAGTTAGGGCCTCATGCATGGCCTCTAATTTAGGGATAATTATCCCTCTAAGTTCACCCATCCTACTTATTATATTCTTCCTTTCCTTTTCAAGTTTCTTTAGTTCATTTAGAATAGCAATAGTCTGACATTCCTAGTTTATTATGGATGTGGTGAGAGGATCAAAATTCTGAGATACACTTGACAATTTATCCTCTTTCTCTTTCACTTTCTTCTCAATATCCTTTGTCACTTTAGACCAGGATAAACAAAATTTATATATTTCTCTGCCATCTTTAAGAGCATTTTCTAAGCTCTTTATCCCAATATCCATAGTTCTCCAATCATTTGTTATTAGCCCTTGTACTTCAGAGAATCTCTTACCCAAAAACTCCTTCTGAACTTTCTCTTCTGCTGCTTTCTCTAAAGAGTCAAAATGCATATTAACAAAATTAACAAGAGATTTTAGATTACCGGATGAGGAGGCTGAAAGATCCTTTTGGAAGGATGGCATGATTTTCTCCAACACATCGAATGCAATCTCTATCAGCTCACAGTCTTCCATGTGAGACTTCAAAAGTTTTTCTTTTGCCTTTGCTTGGGCAAAGGATGCTATCTTCATAGTCTAAACCGGGGAGAGGGAATCAAAATTGAATGGCCCTTGAAGTAGCTCCAATTCATCCAATTCCATCATTTCTTTTGTTAGGAAGTCCTTAATAGCTTTTGTAGTGTCTCTTGCTGGAGACAGAGTTTCTTTTCCTTCTGTGGCCTCAAAGGTGTCAACAGAGACCTTCTCTGTTTGATCTTTTTCTCTTCCCTTTTTCTCCTCTTCTTGACTTGCTTTCTCTTCTTTTCTTAGTTCTTCTTTAGTTCTAGAGTCAGCAGGGGGATCTAGAAGAGAGATGTTCACTTCTTCGGGGACTTCCTCTTTTGGAGCAGAGGAATCCAAGTCCTTAATCTTTTCCTTATCCATCTCTTTGGGCTCTTCTGCATCTTTCTCAGTACTTAGCCCTTTGTCATCCATGGCAGAATGTTCATCACCTAAGTCCTCTATGATAGGAAGATTGAATCTTTTAAATGCATTACAGAGAATGTCCTCTATTTCTTTAGCAACTCGATCTGTCTCTCCAAGCATAAGCTAGTTCAATCTTTCTTTTCTCTAGAACTCATCCTTGCAGTCCTTGAAGATCATGTTCATTTGTTGAGAGGTAATGGAAGGATAGAGTTGGATAGCAATTTGTTCTCTGATCTCTAAGTCCTTTTCCTTGGCATTCTCCTTTCTCATTTCAAGTTCCTTCTCTAAACTTTTGGGAATTAGAGAGATGATTTCAATAAATACCTTATTATATATGTTTAAGTACTTAACTGTGGCTTCTTCCAAGATCCTTTTATCTACGTCATTATACTCATCATAGAATTCTGTCATTGGTTGTAGATTCCCATCCACAGTAACTGCCTTGACTACATCATCAATGGACAGAGTAGGCCTTTCAACAAACTCTTCTACTTCTTCTTCCTTGCTATGACCGGTAGAGGGTTCACCAGATGTTTTCTTCTTCTTCTTCATTTTCTTGACTTCTTCATCAGTCTCAATTTCTTCATCATCCTTTTGACTCGTATAGGACCTTGTGGCCTTTTTCTTTATTCTCTTCTCTCCCTTTCTAGATGTTTGGGCTTCCAGTTTTGATTCTTTTTGCCTCTTAGAGGTGGTAGGTGTAGAGCTTCTGGAGGATTTGGTCCAGGAGGGGGCTTGCACCAGAGCACTTTCTTTTTATGTTTCTTTCCTTTCTTTCTCTACCCTTTCCATCTTCTCTCTATTGGCATCAACTGCCTCCTTTGATATTCCATGCCTCTTGGCAAATTCTTCTACTTCCCTTCTAACTTTTCTCTTGATCTCAGGCTATCTTAGTTCAACATGAACTTTTACACTTAGTTCTTGGAAGGTTCCAAACCTCTCTGCCTTACGGTCCTTGGGCTGACTCAACAGGGGTCGGATGTGTAGCTCTAGGATTTTCTCATCAACCTCATACCCCATTAGCATGATCCACACTATTCTCAGTTCCACTGCCTCCATCAGGCATTGATCAGTGTCTACCATAAAGCACACTGTATCCTTGTTCTTCTCAACCAATGATTGGGGGATTCTTTCTCTAGCTTGCATCATACTGTGAAAGTTCTTGAAGTAGCCCCAGAGTGTTGTATTCTATACCTTGGCATCACCAAGCCCATGCATATAATATCTGACTTGTATGGCTACTAGTCTGTCATTTTGCCATATCCAACCACTAGATCCGGGTAGCTCATTCATGAAGTAAAAGAACAAACATAGTATTAGCCCACCATACTTGAATGAGTTCTTGTCCTTCTTGATCTTTTTTAGGTTTTCCAACAGTTGGCTTAGAAGAAGCTCACAAAGATCATAATCTGCATTCTCCCTTAACATCTGATAAGCAGCATAGATTGTAGTTCTAGATACAGAATTCTCCCTACTGGAGTGATATATCTTATAGCCAATTATCATAGATGCAAACTTGATATCCAGATTAGTGATATCTTCAATTGTCATTGCTCTCTTGTCAAATTTTGATCTAGTTGCCTCGCTCACTGTTTGATTCTTGATGGATTTGAGAGCAGGTAACCCACCGAATGAGTGCAATCTGGTAACTGCCCTAATGGCATCTTTTGTTATTTTAAATGGCCTCATCAACCACATGAAGTTGTCATGCATTCTACTCAGAACATACCAGACCCATTCATCTTCTACAAAATAGGGGAAATAGATGCAATGTCTGAAATGCTTATCCCGGATGGCTTTGTACTGAGGTTTGAGTTCAAATGATTCATCTATTAACTATTTGTGGTAGATATCCATCAGCTTGGATTCCCCAAATTCTTCAATGTTCGCATGAATGTATGCCCTAACATCTTCTACATGCAAAATCCCATGCAAAATGCTAGAAAATGCGCCTAGGGGATCAACTTCTAGGGATTTGTAGGGATGTTTCTTGAATTTAGGTCACAGCCTATCAGTGATCTTCACAACATTTAGAGTAGCCATCTTTCAAAATATTTAGAGAGAGGTTTTCAAGAGCGAAAAATACCTTTTATGCTTCTAGGGTTCACGAAATGAGCTGAATCAAATTGCTAGAAGAATCGACTTCTACGATTGATCTTTGAGAGGCTTGAGACAATTTTGTTGCAGAGCTCCTTTTCTCTTCTTCTCAAATGCAAATGTACAAATGATGAACAAAAGAACCCTTTTATTTCTGCGCAAACCCTAATTCCTTTTTGCAATAAATGCACAACTTAGGTTATTTCGGTTGCCTTGTTTTCCTTGTTTCTGAGAGAGATCTTTCCAGATCACTAAGATGCACCTAGAATGATAACTTACATAGTATCTCCCTTTCTCCAATCATTCCATCTAACCGCAAATCCAAATATTTCAATTTTGAATTATACCAGATCTAACTGTGAAAGTCCTGCTTTTGCTGGATGACTGTCAAACTGGATTAATCTTGGATGCTTAACCTTTTCAAACTCCTTGCGGATCTTTCATATCTTTACCAAGGGTTATTTAGATGTTTCTCTGAGAGCCCTTTTAATCTGCAACTTTCCATGTGCCAATTTCAAGCACCAATTGACTGGCTAGGGGAAATTGTTTTCTTTTGTGACTCCCCCTAAGCCAGAGCTCATCTATTTAGTTTCTGGAAGGAATATCAGCACTAGATTCTGGTGCGGATCCATCCCCAACATTTTCTGTACTTCTCTTTACCCAAATCTTGTTCATCTCCCTTTGAATTTCATCCGCATTCACTTTTCCTTTTCCCTTGTCTTGGTTTTGATTATGATGCACCAGACCCTTTTTGTCCTGATTCTTACTTTTGCAGAATTTGGCAATATGACCAGATCTATTGCAATTGTAGCAAACAACATTTCTTTGCATATTTGATTGGTATCCTCTTGATCTACATTGATTAGCCATATGTCCCATTCTATTGCATGCAAAGCATCTACCATTGAATGAGTTGTTTATTTGCAAATTTCTACATTTATGAGATTTGTGACCATACCTTTTACAGTTAAAACATTGTCCAGAGAAGGATGGGTTAGTCTGATTCATTCTTCTTCTGCATTGATTTGCTTTATGACCAAAGTTATTGCAATTGTGGCAGTATCCATTGAAGGATGAATATCTTTGAGCATTTTGTTGCCTTACCAGAGGTCTTCTAGGCCTGTTCCTTGGAATTCCTGATCTAGACTTCTTCTGACCGGATCTGGAGCTTTCACCTTTCTCATACCCCAAGCCTTGCTTGTCATCTACCCTCTTTTAGCTTTCAAGAAGAACTTCAAGTTGAGCAGAGCTTATCTTGAATTTCTCTTTGTATTCATTTGTTGTTTGAAGATCCCTTTTAAGAGTGTCAATCTGATTCTCAAGTTGTTCTTCATTATCTCTAGCTTCTTCAAGATTAGATTCTAGATGCCTGATTATTCTATCCATTTTGTGGCAGTCTTCTGACTTCTCCTTGAGAGATTGTCTTAGATCATATTCAATTTTTCTTTTCTCTTCAATTTCTTGGGTGAATTTCATAACCCCTGATTCCATTTCATGTCTTACCATAATGACCTCTTTTGATAGCTTCTCACATAACTTGTTCTTCTCATTCAGATCTTCATCAGTATTATTGACTTCACTTTGACTTGCTAGTTGTTGAAGTAGTTCCTTTCTCTTTTTCATAGAGATACTTAGTTTCTCTTTTAGTTCATTTATGAAATCATCAGCTTGTTTGAGTCTTTCCTTTAATTCATTGACTTCAGAGTGAGACTGCTCAAGATCATCTAAGGCAGACTAAAGTTGTTCCCTCAAACCATACATATTCATTGAGATTCCCAGATCTTCCTCAAGTTGTTAGGCTCTATTTGGAGGAAATTGGCTCTGATACCAATTGTTGATAACTGAGAGGGGGGGGTGAATCAATTATCTTAATTATTTTAACTTTATGTTCTTCTTTAACAACTAGTGCAACATCAAATCATATAAGCATGCATAACCATGAAAGCATAAATAAAATCATTACACATAACACAATGATTTTGACATGGAAAACCCTGTTAAGGGAAAAACCACGAGGTGACTAACCCAAGATTGTATTCTCTGTTAAAAGAATAGAAGTACAAAATGGCACTTGCTAATTAGGGCTCATTGCCCGAGCACACTGCTCACAAGAGGCTCACTGCCTACAAGAGACTCACTATCTACAAGGTATAAAGAAAGTAACTAGGTGATTGAACTGATGAGAAGCATCCACATATGTTGAGGTTTAGTTCTGGTTAGGCTCAATACACTGATCTACTGCACTTCATTCTTCCTCTTTCTTTTTTTTGCTATCCTGTCACATACCGGACCTGTATTACTGCTTCCACACTATTCTCTACTTTTCTTCACACAACACAACACACCACACACACCTTCACATCTAAATCCATCTGGTATATATATCCGCACCAAGGATTTCAACATCTTTCTAGTCGGCATCCAGAATACTCAATATTTTCCCCAACTCTGATCTGTCAGCTGAATCCTTGCATACTAAGTGATGTGTATCAAACAGATACTTATAGAAGTCATCAATCATGTCAGATAACCATGAATGATCCCTCAAGAAATTTGATCACCATCAATTTCTCATTCGGATTAAAGTTTGATGCTCTGCCGATCAGTTCTTCCTCAGTCTATTTTGCCAAACAGGAACCCAACACTTAGGTGCTCATATCTCTTCACTCTTTCATCACTGGAGGCTCAATCTCTAGAATGTACCAGTCATGGTACTCCTCTTGAATTCCCCAAGTCTGTACTTTGCTGAGATACTTCATCTGAGAGATCCAGACTTGCTTGTCAGACCTTGCTGCATGCTCTGTTCTTGGTCACCAGACCAAAATACTCTTCAATCTAACTTCTGGTATAGACATACCATGTCCTGCGGATGTGTGGGATGGACTTTGTTGCCATCAATGACAACATTCATGAAGCCACATAGTGTCTCTTGCCAACAGTGTGGATGTTCTTGGTGATTCAAGCAAGCTTACGAAGGTCTTTGGATTGTGTCCAGTTCGTGTTGGTGGTTTGCATTAAAGATTGAGCTCATAATTGAAGAATTATTTCCAGATGATGATGTTCTTCTTAAGTCTGGCTGACTAGATGAGTTACACATCCTGCGGGTGATCTTGAAGATGTTCTGTGAAGCATGGCGTGTTCCTAAAAGAAGATTGAAGTCCCAGATCTGTGTGGCTGACAGTGTGATGATCCACATGAAGTCTTTTGTAATTAGTCAAGTTGTATTTGCTCTGTAAAGTGTGCCGACTTGGATGATTAACCCTAAGTCGATGTCTTGTATAAATAAGAAGTTGTGAAGTCATTTCAAATGTATGTTGGTGGAGATGAGAGTGTGGTAGAGAGCATAGAAGCGAAAGGCAGAGCAGAGGTATTGGGCTTAAATGGAACTGACTCAAGCATGGTGAAGATGCTATTCTTCAGTTCAAGTATGTAATATTTATCATTCTGTAGACAATGTGTCTCCTGTAGGCAGTGGGTCTCTTGTGAATAGTGTGCTCGGGCAGTGAGTTCTAATTGGCATGTGCCATTTTGTTCTTCTTATTCTTTTAACAGAGAATACAATATTGGGTTAGTCACCCCGTGGTTTTTCCCTTAATCGGGTTTTCCATGTTAAAATCTTGGTGTCATATGTGTTAATGTGTTTCTACTCTTGAATTGTTGCATTATGTTTCCATGATTGACTTATTATTATGCTGTTGAATTACAAAGAGGATTTAAGTGATTAATAGGAAGAAAGTTTTGGGATAACTGATTCACCCCCCCTCTCAGTTGTCTGTCTTGAATATAACAATTAGTATCAGAGCTAAGTTCCTCTAAAAGGAGCTTAACCACTTGAGGAGATCCAGGATGTCTTCCTACAAGAAGGATAGTTTGAGGTTTAATGGAACCAATTTCACTCTTTGGAAAAGCTGCATGGAATGTCACTTGCAATGTATGCGAATGCAATATTGGATCATAACTTCAAAGAAGTATGTTCCTCCATAGAATGGTCTAAGAACTATAGATGAAATTAGAGATGCTGAAAACAATCTTCAAGCGAAAGAAGCTCTACTAAGTGCCTTATCTGATTCAGAGGTAACAAATGTTATAGACCTAAAAACTGCATATGAGATTTGGAAAAAATTGGAACTTCTGCATGAAGGAGACAAGTATGTTAAATGTGCCAAGCTACAGAGTCTGAAAGGAAAATTTAAAAACCTAAAGATGAGAGAAGATGAAAATATCACTACATTTATACCAAGAGTAAATGAGCTTGTTTGTGGCATTAGATGTGCTGGAGGAATCTTGGATGAAGATGGGAATCTTGGATGAAGATGAGATTGTTGCCAAAGTTCTCAGATCCCTTCCTGATTCTTACAAATACAAGGTTGCTGCTATTGAAGAATTTGGATCTTTTTCAAATATCACAAGATATCAATTAGTTGGAAAATTAGCCGCATTTGAATTGGCCGAGTTTGGAGATGCACCCCCCAAGACTAAATCTGCATTCAAAGCTAGTGCCTCTGTAAAAGGCAAACAAAAGTTTGATTTAGGAGAGAACTCTTCAAAGAAACCATCATGGTATGAAAAAGAAAGAAAAGATCTGGAAGAAGATGAAGCAGAAGCTTCTCAATTAGAAGCCCTTATTGTAAAAAGACTGCCAAGAGGATCCGGTAAGTATGAAGGAAAATTGCCCTTCAAATGTTTCAACTGCAATAAGATTGGCTATTTTGCCTCAAGGTGTCTGGAAAGATTTTCAAGAGTAAATCCAAACAGATCAAGATTCCAAGAAAAATTTTCAACTATGTTCATGAAGATGATGATGATGAAGGTGTAACAGATGATGAATCAGAGACAGGAAACAAATCCAGAAGTGACTGGGTGTTTATTGCCGTCAAGGAAGAAGATCCAATGCCCTCTGAATCTGTCAATCATAAAATGGTAGAAAGAGCTCTGGCTGCCCAAATTGAAGAAAATGATGATTGGGTCATTGACAGTGGATGCTCCCACCATATGACAGGTGACAAAAAAAAGTTCATAGATTTGGAAAGATATGGAGTGGTAAAATTTGGTGATAATTCTGCTGGCAAGATCAGAGGTAGAGGAACTATTTCTTTTGATGGAAAGAACAAAACTAGTAATGTACTGTATGTTGAAGGTCAGAAGCACAATCTTCTCAGTGTTGGACAATTGGTGGGAAAAGGGTATGGTCTCCAATTCAAAAATGGAAAATGTAAGATCTTTGAAAGTTTTGAAATAGAGATTGCATCCAGTACTCAAACGAAAGGTAGTATCTTCCACTTGGTTGGTACTAGTAAAAGTTGTTTATTTGTTCAAATTGATCAGAGTTGGTTGTGGCATAGGAGAATGTGTCATGTAAATTTTGATAATATCATCAAGATAAGCAACACTCAGGCTGTAAGAGATCTTCCAAGACTGGTGAAACCTACTAATAGTTTGTGCAGAGAATGTTAGTTGGGTAAGCAGAGTAGAGTCACATTCAAAAGTAAGGAACAATCTTCTACCAGATTTTTGGACTTAGTACATACTGATCTATGTGGTCTGACAAGAATCAGGTGTGTGCAAGGTGATAAATACTTCATGTTATTAATTGATGACCACTCTCAGATGATGTGGGTGACTTTTCTAAAAGAAAAATCTGAGGCTCTTGAGAAATTCAAAATAGTCAAAGCTATGGTAGAGAATGAAACCGGATTGAACATAATATGTCTTAGGTCTGACAGAGGTGTAGAATTCACATCTAGTGAGTTCATAGAATTTTGTGAGAAACATGGGATAAAAAGATAGTTGTCTGCTCCAAGGACTCCACAACAGAATGGAGTAGTGGAGAGAAAGAACCGGACCATCCAAGAAGATTCTAGAACCATGATGATGGAAGCAAATGTTCCTCAAATCTACTGGAGAGAAGCTGTAAGCACTGCAGTCTATACTCTTAATCAAGTACAAATCAGACACAATACTGGTAAGACCCCTTATGAACTTTGATTTGGCATCACTCCCACTGTGAAATATTTCAGAGTCTTTGGTAGCAAATGTTACATCAAAAGAGATTAAGATCTTGAAAAATTTGATGCTAGAAGTGATGAAGGAATATTCTTGGGTTATTCTACTCAAAGCAAAGCACACCGGTGTTATAACAAGAGATTGAGAAAGATTATAGAAAGTACAAATGTAAAGGTTGATGAAGGTATTGAAAAACCCTCAAGGTTTTATGAATATGATGAAGATGATCAAAATGATGTTTTGGTCCAAGAAGTCCAAGCCCCTTCTGAAATTTAGATCCAAACTGATCCGGAGAATCAGGAAGAAGATATAAGTTTGAATGAACATGTTCAAGAAATAGAAGTGCAAGAAAGTCCCAAAATTCCCAGGTATGTAAGACTGAATCACTCTAAAGATCAGATCATAGGTGATAAAAGAAAAGGTGTTCAAATAGGAAGAAAGATTGCTCAAGACTCAGAAAAGTATTATCTGATTCCAAAGTTTGAACCAAAAACTGTGAGTGAAGCATGTAATGATGAAAGTTGGACTAAAGAAATGGAGGAAGAGCTGATGCAAATTGAGAAAAATCACACTTGGGATCTTGTTCCCAGACCTAGAAACAAGAATGTGATTGGAACCAAATGGGTCTTCCAGAATAAACTAAATGAAGATGGTGAAGTAGTTAGAAACAAAGCCAGATTGGTCTGCAAGGGTTACTCTCAAGTAGAAGGAGTTGATTTTGAAGAAACTTTTGCTCTGGTGGTAAGAATTGAAGTAGTCAGATTATTTCTTGAAGTAGTCAGATTATTTCTTGCCGTTGCTGCTTTCAAGGACTTCAAAGTATATCAGATGGATGTCAAGTCTGCCTTCCTGAATGGTGACTTGGAATAAGAAGTATACAGTGAGCAATCAGATGGATTTCAATTGTCTAATCATGGTGATATGGTTTACAAGTTGAAGAAAGCACTGTATGGACTTAAACAAGCCCCAAGAGCATGGTATGAAAGACTGGATAATCATCTTTTGAAGATTAGTTTCAACAAAGGTACTACTGACAGTAATTTGTACTTCAAAATTGATTATGAAAATATCTTGATTGTTGAAGTGTTTGTTGATGATATCATTTTTGGAAGAAGAGATAGTATGTACAAAACTTTTGCAAATCAAATGAAAAGTGAATTTGAGATGTCCATGTTTGGGGAAATGAATTTCTTCTTGGGTCTGCAAATCATTCAAACAAAGAAAGGAATCTTCATTTCACAAACCAAATATGTGAAATAATTGTTGAAGAAATTTGGGATGGAAGACTCAAAACCAATGAGTACTCCCATGGCAACCGGATGTAAATTGGGCAAAGATAATGAATCTCCTAAGGATGATCAGAAAAAGTACAGGTCAATGATTGGAGGACTACTGTATCTTACTCAAACTAGACCTGACATTATGAATGTTGTTGGTCTTATTGCTAGATTCCAAGCTGATCCTAGAGAATCTCATGTCATGGCAATCAAAAAGATGCTTAGATATATAAAAGGGACAGTTGAGTATGGTTTATGGTATCCTAGAGATCATAATTTCTCTCTTCATGCATATACAGATGTAGATTGGGTAAGAGATGTGGATGACCAGAAGAGTACCAGTGGTGGAGCATTCTTTTTGGGGAAAAGATTGGTTTCTTGGCCGAGCAAGAAACAAGAGGCAATATCTCTATCCACTGTAGAAGTAGAATATATTGCAGCAGCAGGTAGTTGCACTCAAGTATTGTGGATGAAGCAAATGCTAACAAATATCATAGTGGAGTATGAGGAACCTATCACAATCTTCTATGATAATTCAAGTGCAATAAATATATCAAAAATCTGGTGTTGCATTCAAAGACAAAACATATATCCATCAAGTTTCACTTTTTGAGAGAGCAAGTGAACAAGAATGAAGTCAAATTGGGGTTTGTGCCCTCCAAGAATTAGATTGCAGATATTTTTACTAAACCTCTACCTAAGGACTCTTTTGAGTATCTCAAGGAGAAGTTAGGGGTTATTACCCCTTGGGTTCTACATTAAGGTGCACTGATGTGCATCAGTCTGGTGGATCTCACAGTTATATCTTGTGGTCCAGATTGATGATGGGAAGCTGCTATTTACAGGGAGCAGTTGGTATGATTCTGAGTGATGCAAGTATGTGCCCTTTGCCATTGATGTCAAAGGGGGAGAGAAGACATGTGAAAAACAAAAAGTGGTTGTTGATCAAAGGAGGAGCAGTAAAGGAAGAGAAGACATGTGAATAGTTGTTGTTGATAGGGGGAGTTATGTTAGTCAGTGAGGAGAAGTTCTTGTTTTGATCGTTAAAACAGTTTTTCACATCATATGTTGCCATCAATGACAAAGGGGGAGATTGTTGCAAGTATGGGCCTAACCGATATTGTCATTAATGTCAACATACTCCTGTTGCATTGATGACAAGGATTGGATGAGTTGTATGATGAGGATATTGAGAAAATTAGAACTATCAGAAACAGAGAAGAACAATGAAGACAATGAAGTAAAGATCCCAGCTAAGATGAAGATCAAAGGATGTGCATCAAAGGGTTTGTAAATATGTGTCTTAAGATGATCCAGTAAAGATTTGAGAGGTCCGCATGAAGATTTGAAGAAGTTATGGTCACTTGAGTACAACTGGTTCTGGCAGATGTTTAGAGGTGACAGAGTGACATAGATAGGTCTAGTGAGATCGAAAAATGCAATATCTTGTTCTACAGATTTGGTGGAGTGTTTAGGAAGTCAATGTGAATTGACAACTCAATTGGTTCATGGTCTGGAGGTCCACAAGCATCTATTCCAATATGACAGTGATGACAGATTGTGTTCTTGAGGTTCCGGATGAAGGAGAGAAAGATTTCAGTAAGCAGAAGTAGTGTGGATGTTCTTGGTGATTCAGGCAAGCTTGTGGAGCTCTTTGGATTGTGTCCATTCGTGTTGGTGGTCCGTATTAAAGATTGAGCTTGTAATTGAAGAATTACTTCCAAATGATGATGTTCTTCCTAAGTTTGGTCGATCGGATGAGTTACACATCCTGCGGATGATCTTGAAGATGTTCTGTGAAGCATGGCATGTTCCTAAAAGAAGATTGAAGTCCCAGATCTATGTGGTTGACAGTGTGATGATTTGCATGAAATCTTTTGTAATTAGTCAAGTTGTATTTTCTCTGTAAAGTGTGTCGACTTGGATGATTAACCCTAAGTCGATGTCTTGTATAAATAAGAAGTTGTGAAGTCATTTCAAATGTATCTTGGTAGAGATGAGAGTGTGGTAGAGAGCAAAGAAGCAAAAGACAAAGTAGAAGTATTGGGCTTAAATGGAACTGACTCAAGCATGGTGAAGATGCTATTCTTCAGTTCAAGTATGTAATATTTATCATTCTGTAGACAGTGTGTCTCCTGTAGGCAGTGGACCTCTTGTGAGCAGTGCGCTCGGGCTATGAGCCCTAATTGGCATGTGCCATTTTAATCTTCTTATTCTTTTAACAGAGAATACAATCTTGGGTTAGTCACCCCGTGGTTTTTCCCTTAACTGAGTTTTTCACGTTAAAATCTTAGTGTCATATGTGTTAATGTGTTTCTGCTCTTGAATTGTTGCATTATGTTTCCATGATTGACTTATTATTATGTTGCTAAATTACAAAGAGGATTTAAGTGATTAATAGGAAGAAAGTTTTGGGACAACTGATTTGCCCCCCCCCTCTCAGTTGTCTGTTTTGAATCTAACAAAGTCTATGCAGAGATAGAGGACAAGTTTGGGTAGATCTCAAGGCAAAAAGATATGAGAAGGTGATGCTATGATTATGACCAATTTTGTGTGAAGAAGTGGAACATGTTTTGGATTAGATTTGAAGAAGAAAGTAATCATATTTTAGATCAATTTTGTGAGAAGAGATTGTGTATCTTTTGGATCAGATTTGAAAGGAAAAACATTGTATGATTTGGATCAAATTTGAAAGGAAGAATGTTGTGTGAGTTACGATCAGATTTTTAGAAGATAGAGATTTAGATCCTTAGAAGGTTGGTGCCTTAAAATGAGAGATTGGTGTCTCTTAATGGGTTGGTGCTCAGTTGCGGATTCATGTTCACAAAATCTACAAACGAGGATTGGTGTCTCTAGTGGGTTGGTGCTCACAAATCATATAAGAGGGGATTGATGTCTCCTATAGGTTGGAGCCTACAAAGATTGTAAAAGAGATTTATATATAAGAAGTATTTTTCCATGGTTTTCTCTCGTAAGGGTTTCCACGTAAATCTTGTGTTCGTCTTGTGGTGCATCATTGATAGATCTTGTGTGATTGATATTGTTGTGGTTGTTAAGTTCTAAAAAGTAAAAGTTTGTATTATACTGATTCACCCCCGGGTAAGTGCAGGAAGATGGGGGGCCAAAAAGGGGTCTTAAGTGGCCAATTTTTTTCTGAAATCGGGAAATACTGGCCTTGGATGAGAAATTGAGCATAGTTACACTCAAAATTTGGAGATGCAACCAAAACAATGTTCATAGTGCTCTGAGTCTACCTTCTAAACTACTATTATTTTTTGAAAATGGCATAGATTAAGGGGTTCAAAAGAGGGAGCCACAGAAATTGGTGTTGTTTCTGTCAAAAAAACATAACATAGCATGTTTTGTGGCTCCCTCAAAAGGTCAACTTTTTTTGGGTATTTTTAAAATCGCTTCGGTGAGAAATTAGCTAATAGCATGTAGTTTATGCCCGATTTTTCTGATAATTATTTGATGAATATTTGATTTTTTACTAATTTTCAAAGTGGACACATCCTAAAAAATAGAATTTTGGCCGTGCTACCGCTATAAATTTTGAAAACTAATCAAAAATCATTTTTTTCTTTTTTTAATATTTGTAGAATGGAGTCTAGTTTCTAAATATGTAATTTTTTTGAAATTTCAATGAATAGTTAATTTACAATGAAAAAAAGACCAAACAGTGGTTTTTGCCCAAAAACGGACACACAAACAAAAAAATTAAAGATGAAAGGCTTAACATTGTTAAAATGTGAAAAAAATTACATCGTCAGATAGCTAAGAGAAAGCCTAACATTACCCAGGTGTTTGATTTGTTTGACCTTGAAACATGTGCAAATCTGAGGGTTAGCACGAACAAAATTATCTAAAATCTTGAAGAATATGGAAAAACACGTCTGTTACTGTTCATAAGGCACTCCAAGCCTTTGGGTTGGAAATCCAAAGCAAATCCCAAGCCCAAGGCTTGGGATTCCCAAAGCAAGACATAGCATGAGCGCGTTATAACGCGCTCGCGTTATTATTTTCTTTGCATTTTTCCTTTACAACAAAAGTTTGTGCTGTTTTTCATGTTTTAAATAACGCGAGCGCGTTATGTTAAACTTAAATTTTTTTATGTTTAAGGCTATTAATCATATATGTAGGTATGCCTGTATGTATGTATGTATGTATGTATGCCTATATGTATGTATGTATCTATGTATGCCTATATGTATGTATGTATCTATGTATGCCTATATGTATGTATGTATAGTGTTGACGGTAGAGGAGGGTAGAGATGGGAGTGAGCCAGATAGGGGAGGAGAGGGGTGGATAAGGATTGAGTGATTAAGGTTTAAGGTTAAGGGTTGAGCATTTAGGGATAGGATTTGGAGCTTAGGGATAAGGGATTAGAGTTTACGACCTTGAGGGATTAGGGTTTAGGGTTGAGGCTTTAGGGATAGCATTTAGGGTTAAGGGCTGAGGGATTAGAGTTAAGGTAGACTGTTGAGGGTAGAGGGATTAGGGATAGGGTTTAGGGTTGAAAGTTTAGGGTTGAGGGATTAGTGTTTAAGGTATAGTTTAGTAGTTCTTGTGAATAGAGCCAGTAAACAATGGGAGATTATTTGCTTGTTTCATAACAATATACCTCCCCTAAGTGCGGGGTGCACAGCAAGAAACATAGATGTACCCCAATGCAAAGCTTTTCTCATAATGATCATCCTTCTGATTTCAACTGTTAATTACTCACTGTGGATGTACCATATGCAAAGCTTTTCTCATAGTGTGTACACCTATTGGCATAATGAACCCCAAATGGGCCAGAAAAACATGCCATATAACATTACTAACATTAAAAAAGTTCATAGCCATTTTTCTGACATATTCTTGCAACTCAAATATCTTTAAGAGAAGAGTGTCAAAAATGATGGGTTTAACAACCTAACATAAGGCAAAGTAGTTTTGTTGGGTTTAGGGATAGGGTTTAGGGTTTAGGGTTGAGGGATTAGGGTTTAGGGATTATGGTTTAAGGTATAGTGTTGAGGGTTGAGGGTTTAGGGATATGATTTAGGGTTGAGGGATTAGGGTTTAGGGTTGACGGATTAGGGTTTCGGGTTGACGGATTAGGGTTTAATGTTGAGAGTTGAGGGTTGAGGGTTGAGGGTTTAGGGATAGGGTTGATGGTCAAGGGATTAGGGTTAAAGTAGAGTGTTAAGGGTAGAGGGATTAGGGATAGGGTTTAGGGTTGAAGGTTTAACGATTGAGGGTTGAGGCTTTAGGGCTGAGGGTTAAGGGATTGGGGTTTAAAATATAGTGTTGAGCGTCGAGGGTTTATGGATAGGTTTTAGGGTTTAATTTTTAAGGGTTAAGGGTTGAGGGATAGTGTTTAGGGTTTAGGGATAAGGGATTAGGGTTTAAGGTATAGTGTCAAGGGTTGAGGGTTTAGGAATAGGGATAGAGTTTAGGGTTTAGGGATGAGGGATTAGGGTTGAGGGTTGAGGTATTAGGGTTGAGGGTTGAGGGATTAGGGTTTAAGGTATAGTTTCAAGGGTTGAGGGTTTATTAATAGTGTTTAGGGTTGAGGGTTGATGGATTAGGTTTTAGGGTTGATGGATTAGGGTTTAAGGTATAGTGTTGAGTGTTGAGGGTTTAGGGTTGATAGATTAGGGTTTAGGGTTGGCGGATTAGTGTTTAATGTCAAGGTTAGGGTTAGAGTGTCGAGGGTAAAGGGATTAGGGATAGGGTTTAGGGTTGAAGGTTTAAGAATTGAGGGTTGAGGCTTTCAGGATGAGGGTTTAAGGCTTAAGATATAGTGTCAAGTGTTGAGGGTATAGGGATAGGGTTTAAGTTTTAAGAGTTAAGGGATAGGGATTAGGGTTTAAGGTATAGTGTTGAGGGTTGATGGTTTAGGGATAGGGTTTAGGTTTGAGGGATTAGGGTTTACGGTTGATGAATTAGGGTTTAATGTTTAGAGTTGAGTGTTGAGGGTTGAGGGTTGAGGGTTGAGGTTGAGGTTGAGGGATAGGGTTAATAGTCAAGGGATTAGGGTTAAATAAGAGTGTTGAGGGTAGATGGATTAGGGTTTAAGGTATAGTATTGAGCCTATTGAGGGTCTAGGAATAGGGATAGCGTTTAGGGTTTAGGGATGAGGGATTCAAGTTGAGGGATGACAGATGATGGATTAGGGTAGAGGGTTGAGGGATTAGGGTTTAGGGACAAGGTTTAGGGTTAGGGTTGAGGGATTAGGGTTTAAGGTATAGTGTTGAGGGTTTAGCGATAGGGTTTAGGGTTGAGGGTTTAGGGTTTAGGGTTGAGGTATTATGGTTTTAAGGTATAGTGTTGAGGGTTGAGGGTTTAGGGATAGGATTTAGAGTTGAGGGATTAGGGTTTAGGGTTGACAGATTAGGGTTTAGGGTTGACAGATTAGGGTTTAATGTTGAGAGTTGAGGGTTGAGAGTTGAGGGTTTAGGGATAGGGTTGATGGTCAAGGGATTAGGGTTAAAGTAGAGTGTTGAGGGTAGAGGGATTAGGGATAGGGTTTAGGGTTGAAGGTTTAACGATTGAGGGTTGAGGCTTTAGGGCTGAAGGTGAAGGGATTGGGGTTTAAAATATAGTGTTGAGCGTCAAGGGTTTATGGATAGGTTTTAGGGTTTAATTTTTAAGGGTTAAGGGTTGAGGGATAGTGTTTAGGGTTTAGGGATAAGGGATTAGGGTTTATGGTATAGTGTCGAGGGTTGAGGGTTTAGGAATAGGGATAGAGTTTAGGGTTTAGGGATGAGGGATTAGGGTTGAGGGTTGAGGGATTAGGGTTGAGGGTTGAGGGATTAGGGTTTAAAGTATAGTGTCAAGGGTTGAGGGTTTATTAATAGTGTTTAGGGTTGAGGGTTGATGGATTAGGTTTTAGGGTTGATGGATTAGGGTTTAAGGTATAGTGTTGAGGGTTGAGGGTTTGGGGTTGACAGATTAGGGTTTAGGGTTGACAAATTAGTGTTTAATGTCAAGGTTAGGGTTAGAGTGTTGAGGGTAGAGGGATTAGGGATAGGGTTTAGGGTTGAAGGTTTAAGAATTGAGGGTTGAGGCTTTGGGGATGAGGGTTTAAGGCTTAAGATATAGTGTCAAGTGTTGAGGGTATAGGGATAGGGTTTAAGTTTTAAGGGTTAAGGGATAGGGATTAGGGTTTAAGGTATAGTGTTGAGGGTTGATGATTTAGGGATAGGGTTTAGGTTTGAGGGATTAGGGTTTACGGTTGATGAATTAGGGTTTAATGTTTAGAGTTGAGTGTTGAGGGTTGACAGTTGATGGTTGAGGGTTGAGGTTGAGGGATAGGGTTAATGGTCAAGGGATTAGTGTTAAATAAGAGTGTCGAGGGTAGAGGGATTAGGGTTTAAGGTATAGTATCAAGCCTGTTGAGGGTATAGGAATAGGGATAGCATTTAGGGTTTAGGGATGAGGGATTAGAGTTGAGGGATAACGGATGATGGATTAGGGTTGAGGGTTGAGGGATTAGGGTTTAGGGACAAGGTTTAGGGTTAGGATTGAGGGATTAGGGTTTAAGGTATAGTGTTGAGGGTTTAGCGTTTAGGGTTGAGGGATTATGGTTTAAGGTATAGTGTTGAGGGTTTAGGGTTTACGGATAGGATTTAGGGTTGAGGGATTAGGGTTTAGGGTTGATGGATTAGGGTTTAGGGTTGACAGATTAGGGTTTAATGTTGAGAGTTGAGGGTTGAGGGTTGAGGGTTTAGGGATAGGGTTGATGGTCAAGGGATTAGGGTTAAAGTAGAGTGTTGAGGGTAGAGGGATTAGGGATAGGGTTTAGGGTTGAAGGTTTAATGATTGAGGGTTGAGGCTTTATGGCCGAGGGTTAAGGGATTGGGTTTTAAAATATAGTGTTGAGCATCGAGGGTTTATGGATAGGTTTTAGGGTTTAATTTTTAAGGGTTAAGGGTTGACGGATAGTGTTTAGGGTTTAGGGATAAGGGATTAGGGTTTAAGGTATAGTATCAAGGGTTGAGGGTTTAGGAATAGGGATAGAGTTTAGGGTTTGGAGATGAGGGATTAGGGTTGAGGTATTAGGGTTGAGGGTTGAGGGATTAGGGTTTAAGGTATAGTGTCAAGGGTTGAGGGTTTATTAATAGTGTTTAGAGTTGAGGGTTGATGGATTAGGGTTTAAGGTATAGTGTTGAGGGTTTAGGGTTGACAGATTAGGGTTTAGGGTTGACAGATTAGTGTTTAATGTCAAGGTTAGGGTTAGAGTGTCGAGGGTAGAGGGATTAGGGATAGGGTTTAGGGTTGAAGGTTTAAGAATTGAGGGTTGAGGCTTTAGGGATGAGGGTTTAAGGCTTAAGATATAGTGTCAAGTGTTGAGGGTATAGGGATAGGGTTTAAGTTTTAAGGGTTAAGGGATAGGGATTAGGGTTTAAGGTATAGTGTTGAGGGTTGATGATTTAGGGATAGAGTTTAGGTTTGAGGGATTAGGGTTTACAGTTGATGAATTAGGGTTTAATGTTTAGAGTTGAGTGTTGAGGGTTGAGGGTTGACGGCTGAGGGTTGAGGTTGAGGGATAGGGTTAATGGTCAAGGGATTAGGGTTAAATAAGAGTGTCAAGGGTAGAGGGATTAGGGTTTAAGGTATAGTATTGAGCCTATTGAGGGTCTAGGAATAGGGATAGCATTTAGGGTTTAGGGATGAGGGATTAGAGTTGAGGGATGACGGATGACGGATTAGGGTTGAGGGTTGAGGGATTAGGGTTTAGGGACAAGGTTTAGGGTTCAGGTTGAGGGAATAGGGTTTAAAGTATAGTGTTGAGGGTTTAGGGATAGGGTTTAGGGTTGAGGGATTAGAGTGAAGGGTTGAGGGATTAGGATTTGATGTTGAGGGTTGAGGGTTTAGGGTTAGGGTTGAGAGTTGAGGGATCAAAGTTAAGGGTTGAGGGATTAGGGTTTGACGTCGAGGGTTGAGGGCTGAGGTTTGAGGGTCAATGGTTTAGGGATAGGGTTGAGGTTCAAGGGATTAAGGTTAAAGTAGAGTGTGGAGGGTGTAAGGATTAGGGATAGGGTTGGAGGGTTTAGGGATAAGGGATTAGGGTTTAAGGTATAGTATCGAGTCTGTTGAGGGTTTAGGAATAGGGATAGCATTTAGGGTTTAGGGATGAGGGATTAGAGTTGAGGGATGATGGATTAGGGTTGAGGGTTGAGGGATTAGGGTTTAGGGATAAGATTTAGGGTTGAGGGTTGAGGGATTAGGGTTTAAGGTATAGTTTTGAGGGTTGAGGGTTTAGGATTAGAGTTTAGGGTTGACAGATTAGCATTTAATGTCAAGGTTAGGGTTAGAGTGTCAAGGGTAGAGGGATTAGGGATAGGGTTTAGGGTTGAAGGTTTAAGGATTAAGGGTTGAGGCTTTAAGGATGAGGGTTTAAGGCTTAAGATATAGTGTCAAGTGTTGAGGGTGTAGGGATAGGGTTTAAGTTTTAAGGGTTAAGGGTTGAGGGATAGGGATTAGGGTTTAAGGTATAGTGTTGAGGGTTGATGGTTTAGGGATAGGGTTTAGGTTTGAGGGATTAAGGTTTAGGGTTGATGAATTAGGGTTTAATGTTGAGAGTTGAGGGTTGAGGGTTGAGGGTTGAGGTTGAGGGATAGGGCTAATGGTCAATGGATTAGGGTTAAATAAGAGTGTCAAGGGTAGAGGGATTAGGGTTTAAGGTATATTATCAAGCCTGTTGAGGGTCTAGGAATAGGGATAGCATTTAGGGTTTAGGGATGAGGGATTAGAGTTAAGGGATGACGGATGATGGATTAGGGTTGAGGGTTGACGGATTAGGGTTTAGAGACAAGGTTTAGGGTTAGGGTTGAGGGATTAGGGTTTAAGGTATAGTGTTGAGGGTTTAGGGATAGGGTTTAGGGTTGAGGGATTAGAGTGAAGGGTTGAGGGATTAGGATTTGACGTTGAGGGTTGAGGGTTTAGTGTTTAGGGTTTAGGGTTAGGGTTGAGAGTTGAGGGATCAGAGTTAAGGGTTGAGGGATTAGGGTTTGATGTCGAGGGTTGAGGGTTGAGGTTCGAGGGTCAAGGGTTTAGGGATAGGGTTGAGGTTCAAGGAATTAGGGTTAAAGTAGAGTGTGGAGGGTGTAAGGATTAGGGATAGGGTTGGAGGGTTTAGGGATAAGGGATTAGGGTTTAAGGTATAGTATCGAGTTTGTTGAGGGTTTACGAATAGGGATAGCATTTAGGGTTTAGGGATGAGGGATTAGAGTTGAGGGATGATGGATTAGGGTTGAGAGTTGAGGGATTAGGGTTCGGGGTTTAAGGGGGAGGTATATTGTTATGAAATAGGCAAATAATCTCCCATTGTTTACTGGCTCTATCCACAAGAACTACTAAACTATACCTTAAACCCTAATCCCTCAACCCTAAACTTTCAACCCTAAACCCTATCCCTAATCCCTCTACCCTCAACACTCTACCTTAACCCTAATCCCTCAACCCTTAACCCTAAACACTATCCCTAAAGCCTCAACCCTAAACCCTAATCCCTCAAGGTCCTAAACTCTAATCCCTTATCCCTAAACTCTAAATCCTATCCTTAAATGCTCAACCCTTAACCTTAAACCTTAATCACTCAATCCTTATCCACCCCTCTCCTCCCCTATCTAGCTCACTCCCATCTCTACCCTCCTCTACCCTCGACACTATACATACATACATATAGGCATACATAGATACATACATACATATAGGCATACATAGATACATACATACATATAGGCATACATACATACATACATACATACATGCATATAGGCATACATACATACATGATTAATAGCCTTAAACATAAAAAATTTAAGTTTAACATAACGCGCTCGCGTTATTTAAAACATGAAAAACAGCACAAACTTTTGTGGAGAAGGAAAAATGCAAAGAAAAGAATAACGCGAGCGCGTTATAATGCGCTCACATTATAACGCGAGCGCGTTATAACGCGAGCGCATTATAACGCGCTTGCGTTTTGACCTTTTTTTTTTAAAATTAATTTGGCCACTTTTTGGCCCCCCATCTTCTTGCACTTACCCCCCCCCCCCCCCCCCCAGTATAATTATGTGTTCTTTAGGCAGGAATCACCAACCCCACCTCTGTAACATCAACATTAAATTTCACCCACTTCCCCACCTACCAATAACAAATCTTCAATATTTCATTCATGTCATGCTAGATGTAGGTGGGAAATTCAAATTAGAGAACCTACGAAAAATGTGTTTAAAAACACGTCATAGGCACTTAAAAAACCTTTTTGACAAAATAAGAGGTTCACGAACCATTTTTGGTGTTTTGGTGAGTTCATGAACCTATGAACTCTCTGAAAGCCACATATTTTCTCATCATTACTTTGTCTTTCTTTTTTAGCACTTTGGCATTTTTGGAAACTTGAGAACCCTTGCAACTTTCATCTTTTCTATCATTTGTTCTTTCCTTTCCATTTTTGGTGTTTCAACGAGTTTGCGAACTTGCGAACTTCCCGAAAGCCTACTTCTCTTTAACTCTTCTTCCTTTGCCTTACTTCTTCAGTGGTTCAGAGAGAACACAAACCTGCGAAACATTTTCAACGAGTTCGCAGGTTTGCAAACCTATAGAACTGTCAAAACTCTATCTTCACCTCTTTCTTTCTTTCCTCTAACACTTTCTTGCCTCCATTCTCATTTTTGATGATTCGGTCAAAACTCAAACCTACGAACCACCCACTTTTGTCCTTGTTTTTCATTTGTCATTTCGGCGAAAAATCTGCACCACTAGAACACTTTGTGTGCTTCTTTTCCTTCACATTTAACTTAGACTTTCAGTGTTTCGACGAAAAGTCAAACCGTTGAACTAGTTTGATAGTTCAAATTTTTACCAAACTGCCAAAAAAAGGCCAAAGCTAAGCCTCTTAAGGCTCGTTTTAGCCTTTCGACAGGTTTGTGAACCTACTGAAAGACAATCATAAAGGATTCATATACTTAGGCCAAATACATGTAGGGAGTTTTAACTTAGAATATTTTGAGGACTTGGAGGATTTTCAGGATAACTCCCTTAGGATGGGGGACCATTTAGAATATCTTAGATTGTTTTAATTGATGGGAAAAAAATAGGCAAAGGCAACAAAGGGACAACGAATAGGGATTTTTGATGGATTTTAGACAAAAACAAGGGCAAAAAAATTAGGTGTTAACAAGGTGTTCTCCCCCTAAAATGTTAACTTTTTTTAAGTATTTCACAAATTCCTTTGGTGGAAAGTTAGTTAACATCACGTAGTTTACGCCTAATTTTTCTACTATTTTTTTAATGCATATATGATTTTTTACTAATTTTCAAAGTGGACACATCTCAAAAAATAAAAAATTGAGCATGCTCCCCCTTGATTTTGAGAAAATTAATTCAAAATAAATTTTTTAATGTGTACAAAATGGAGTCTAGAATGTAAAAATATAATTTATTTCAAATTTGGATGAACAAATAAAAATTAGAACCTAAAAAGCTATATATAGGTTTTCGAAGAAAAACAAAGACATTAGTAAAAGAAATTTAAGATGAAAATCTTAATGTATTCAAAAGGTAGAAAAAAATTATATGGCTAGAAAGGTAAGAGAGAGCTTGACATTATTATGACATTTTTTAGAAAAATATCTTAACATGTGCAAACTTAATGGAGAACGTGCTTGACATTTACTTGATTTTTTATTTTTTATGCAAAACACATCTTTGGGCACCTTATGTGTAGACCCAACCCTTTGGCTTGGATATCCAAGCCAAATTCAAGCCTAAGGGTGGGCTTCCAAAGAAAATTTATATGAAACACCTGCACACATTATAAATTCAATATATATATATATATATATATATATATATATATATATATATATATATATATATATATATATATATATGAAACACGTGCACACATTATAAATTCAAAAAAAAAATTATATGAAACACCTGCACACATTATAAATTAAAAAACAAATTAATGTGTTCTAAGGCAACTATAATGTGAACACATTATAATGTGAGTGTGTTATATTCTATTTTTCTTCAAAATAGGTTTTAGTCATTTTTTGGTCCCCCATCTTGGTGCACATACCCTTTAAGCAAGTGGAAAACTTACCAAAATGTTTTGTAAAGCTACCATTTAGTGTTATCCTAAAATTTTCCACAACTTCATCCTTGAAGATGACATATTTTTTGGTAACTAAAATAATAAAATAAAAAGGGTTTGTGGAGGAAACTATTAAGATTCTAAAAATATAATATATGCCTCATTATAATTTTAATAGGTTATTATTATTAATTTTGTACCTACACTATATATGATTTCCTAATAGATATACATATTGTAAAACATTTATAACTTTCAAACTACTTACCATTTTTAAATCCAAAAGATGAGTCACATTCTAGGCTTTATTGGCCATAGGTTAAAAAAAGTTTTGAATTTCATATTTTTTGACCAAGTTAATTAGTTGGAAATTTACTTGTTAATATTTTTTAAAAGTCATAGTAAAAAATTCATAAATAATTATTTATTTATTAAATTTTTTGAAAAAATATGCATCACATCTACTCATATATCATTTACTTAAATCCAACGCTTGGAGGAAAAATACTTCTTTTTTTATACTTAGGTTGGTTGGAATGACACCTACTTTTTACATTTTTCTAAAAGTTTTAGTAGTGTTTCATTGAACTATCCAATTTTCATCAAACTAATTTTAAACATATGCTTGCAATTTCACACTAAGTTTTGGACTCACTTAGGTGTCCGTCTCCTCTAGTATATTCTTAGGCTCATTTAGCCCTTGCTTTAGCCTTTTTCTACCCATGGTGCCAAGGTTAGTCTTGTGTTTTATTTCCAGCATCCTCTTTGAGCAATTTTATTTTTATGCCCTGTCATTCTTACTATTCCTTAGGAACTAGACCTTTCAAGAGCCATAGCTACCTAGATGCTAGTGCAACACATGGATGTTCACGTGACACAATAGCATCCACTGATGTCTTATCATACATTAGTCATTTTTGAAGTGTTCCACCACTTTGCTCCATGTTTAGTCTTTTATAATGCCTCTAACATGAGTCCAAACTACTCCTTAAGACTTAGACCTCCTATTTCCTTCTCATTCTCCATTTTTGAATCTCTAAATGAATATATCTAAAATCTATTACAATCTCTCAATCTCTCTAACAATCTACATCATTCTTTCAATGTTTGATTTTAATTTCTTGCTCTCAAATCTTCTACATGATTCAACACAACAATAAATTCTAGCACTCTTCATGAGGTGTTGAGTAAACTACATTTGGTTGGGGTTTTATTGACACCTTTGCTCTTTGGTTTTGTAGGCTTCATCTCTTCTCATTTGAGGTGAAAGTGTTCTTACCTCCTTTTTGCATTTTTATTTTGTTTGTAGAATCCATTTAGCATCATTGGCATAGGTGAGTTTTCACATCCTACTATCTATTCACTCACATACACCCTAGTTTGTTACTTTTTGCAGACCTAAGCTCGCAATAGTCTTAGTTCTTGTCATTGCTTTTAATTCTAGTCACATTTAGGCAAAGAGAACATACTTTTAGATAATTTTCTTAGTTGCTTGTGGAGGTTGGAAGACTGAAATAGGGGCTTGACCATTTGTGGCAAGCTCCTTTGTAGCCCCAACCTTTTCTCTTTTGTTTTGGATACATGTTTTATTGGGAGATATTCAATCACATGAAGGTTTGAAATTGTCTTCCTCCTCTTGTCACTTTAATCTCTTTTCTCAAAATTCTTAGACTAAATCATTTCCTTTTCATTTTTTTTTATTTCTTGGAGTGTTGCTCTTTTGTCCTTGTTTCTTTGTTGTGTAGATTTGACACAATTTTTGAGGAAAGGATATTTTTACCAATTTTCTTGTTGTAAAAACCATACAAATGATAGTGCATTATGCAAACATCCCCATGTCATGTAAACATCCTCAACAAAGACCTCCCAACTTTAGTGTCAAGTTCATCACTACTTGTTATTTATTGTTATATATTTATCTTTGTCAACTTTGCATTCCAAAATCTATAAATCAACATATTTTTAGTTAGCATTTGTGTTTTGGATTGGTAAAGAACATTGTCTTGCAAGATTAAAACATGTTAGGATTTGCTAGCTTAATTTGTTCTTTTTTATTAGAATATCAACAAATTGTTTTGTTCAAAAGAACTAGCTTTTCTAGTTTAGTGCCATAAGGGATCATTTCTCTTAGAAAACAAGACTTTTCTTAGTTAGATTGTTTTTCCTACACTACAATATCTAATCACAATTTTCCTATGTAAGGCTAGTTGACAATGATATATTGATAATTGAAATTAGCATTTTGATGTATGTTGGGGACACTTTGGATAATTTGATTGACTTAGAAGCTTAGCAAGCACAAGCTTGCATTTTCATAGCTCCACTATCTTATTATGGGATTGTAAGATGCCACATTATTAAAGTACATTAACCTGGGGGAGATAGATTGGAATGACTTGTTCACAGTAGTGGTGTAATTAAATACACACTTTTGTGCCAAAATAGGTTGTCATCGTAACTTCCTTTCGAAAAAAGAGTGCTTAGAAAAATTTGATAATGAGAAGCAACTTCAATCAACTTCTATATTTTCTAGCCTGTTAGAATCAAATCTAAAAGCCATGGACTTAGCATTGACATTATTAAAGTACATTAAGTTGGGGGAGATCGATTGGAATGACATGTTCACAATAATGGTGTATTTACCCACTTCTATGCCAAAATAGCTTGTCACCATAATTGCCTTTGAAAAGAAAGAGTGCTTAGAAAATTTTGATAATGGGAAGCAACTTCAATAAACTTTTATATTTATTGGGGTTCGAATCAAATCCGAAGGCCATGTACATAGCATTGGTGTTATTAAAGTACACTGGATAAACTACCACAGTTTATTGTAGATGTAGTGTATCCCAACAAAATCAAGTTCCAATTCAAATACAAAAAATCTTACCTAATTTTAATTCTCTTCAAACAAAGACATAAAATGATTATATATAAAAAGGAAAATTTAGTACTACATTCCTACTAGTAAGGCCATATAAAAGTGATATGATAGTTATGTAAAATTGATAACAAGATGTAACAATAATGACATAATATAAACACAAATTATAGATTTTTAAATTCAAGAAAGTCATGTTTAACACGGATGAAAGTTGATCAACATTCAATTTATTTTAAGTTGAATTGAGTTTGATAAAGTATTGATACCACAACAAATAGTGCAACTTAAGAAGATAAAGTAATCTAAAAATTTAAGAAGATAAAGATGGTTTTAATCAATGGATATTCTTGAATTATATAAATATCATTATAATTGTAAATTCGGTATAATTAAAGAATCTATATCATTCTCATTAATTTAACAACAATTTTTTCATAAAATAAAAATTTTAAATATTATTGTAATCCATTTATAAATATCTTGTGTATAAAAAGTAATAACTTTAGAATTCTAAATTAAAAATCCCTTTTAGAATTAGAATTTGATTTAAAACCCAATACTTTAACCAATTAAATTCAACTCCTTAAAATAATTTTTTAAAGAATACATTATTAAATTAAATGACTTTATTTATACTTTACAAATCCTAATCTCACAATCCTAATCTCCCTCCTCCATCTCTTTTTAAAGGGTAAGTTTGCAGTCCAAATCACAAGTATCCTCTTATGATGATGGATCACTGAGTCTGATGGAGAGTTGAAGCAAAGAAATACACTTAGTTAAATCCAAAAGCACTTCCCTTTAAATTCTATAGACTGTGGAAAGCTCATGCCTAGTACTCTACAAACGGTTAAGACATATTTATGTTTATGAATATGCATGGGATTGGGGCCATGAAGTCAACTAAAACTATCTTGCTTTACCTGGAATTTTACAGTCGAAGGGGATGATCCCTTTCCTGCAATGTGACCAGCAGCCCATTTTTCATGTAGAGAGTAAGAGCCAATTTGGGCTCCACAACATGTCCCTCCACCATCTTCATCTTGAACCCCCAAATTATAGTTGCTGCGATCCATTTCATTTGATAGTAAGCAAAGTCCTTTCCCAAACAAAGCCTCGGTCCGCCATTAAAGACTGGGTATTTATAGGCTGATTCGCTCACAAAGCTCCCGCCTTTGTCTAACCACCGCTCCGGCCTAAATTCCATGCAGTCCTTCCCCCATATGTTCTCCATTCTTCCCATGGAATATATGGAATATATTAGCTTGGTCCCCTTCTTTATAAACGTGCCGTCGGGGAGCCAGTCGTCGGAGTAGGCGTTCTTGAAGTCGAACGGAACGGAAGGGAACAATCGCAGGGATTCCGACAGCGCCGCCTGCAAATAATGCATCTGCTTCAGCTCCTCTACGGTAAAATTCAGGTTCCCTGTATTAAGTGGACTGTTTGATCCTTGAATGGTTTGATTTAGAGCAGTGGAGGACCTTTTCGACAAGACGGACTGAATCTCCGCCAGGATGTGCTCTTCCACCCGCGGGTAGAGGAGCAGCAGCCAGAAAAACCAGGAGAGCGCCACAGACGAGGTGTCCCGTCCGGCCAGAATGAAATTAACCACGATTTCCCGAAGCTTTTCGTCTGTGTAAAGGCGGTCACCGTGCTCCGTCTTGATCTCCATGAAGGCCGACAGAAGGTCGGCCCCGGCCCGCTCAGAGCAAGAGGAGTTGTTCCCAATTCGAGATCCGATTGCCTTGTCTAGAAACTTGTTGACGGTTGTCAAAGACCTGATCCAGAAGCACTCAATACAACATCATGGACTGTGGAAAATTAATGGTTTCCAAGATATATTTCACTTTTTGTTGTGAATGATGTTGGAAATAAGCCACATCTGGATTGACGATGGGTTGGCCACAGGGCAAGTAGCTCAGTCGGTAGAGCACTCCAATAGCAAATGGAAAGTCCTAGGTTTGAGTTCATAGTTCAGTTGGTAAAGCACTCTAGTAACAAATGGAAGGTCCTAGGTTCGAGTCTTAGTTGGTCCATATGAGTTGTAACTCAACAACATGGTATCAGAGTTAGGCTAGGAGCCCCAAGTACCTGAAGTGTGGCTTAATTGGCCACAAAGAGCTAGTAACTTAGTTAGTAGAGCACTCCAACAACAAATGGAAGGTATACAATGTTAAACTTTGCATGGACCAGCTAGGAGTTGAACCTAGGACCTTCCATTTGTTGGTAGAGAAAGCCCCAAATACCTAAAATGTGGCTTAACTGGCCACAAAGGGCCAGTAGCTCAGTTGGTAGAGCACTCCAAGAACAAATGGAAAGTATACCATGTTAAACTTTTCAGGGACCAGCTAGAAGTTCATACAGTTCGCCCGACTCGGCCCTTTCATGGACCAGCACATCTTGCAGCTCAACCGGTTCGCCCGACTCGGCCCTTTCTCGGAGAAGGGGCACCAACCGGGTCTGAACGAGCTCTTCTACTGACCCGGCCATTAGCGCCCTAAACGAGGGCGTGTTGAACTGTATGTTGGCCGTCTTCCTCTGCATTTTCCACACGTCGGCGTCGGCATTGAAGATGCCGTCGCCTAGAAAATCGTGCCCAACTGCCCGGAAATAGCCGACAATGTGCAGAACAGTCGACTGATTTGGTCAATAAAATTTGTCGAAAAATTAACAGGTCAAAAATATGAAAAAACAGTCATAAACAACGTGCCAAACTGTTTACTAGGTGAGTGTTTATACACTTCTTAAAACTTGAATAAGAATTATTTTTAAATTTCGACCTACATATAACTACCTGGTTAAATATAAAGCAATGAGAGCTCGACAGAACATGATACACAAACCATTTTCATTAAAGCAATCTGTTGATTCCAGGTTTCCTTCTTTACGATAAAACAGTCTCATTTTCATAAGATACGATTGAAAATTTCTTAGTTAAGCAAACATATATGTGTGAAATTTCTGATAGCACCCCAGAATTATGAAACTGCATCAGCAAAACGAATTAAAACCTATGGGGAATATATCAGCATTTGGGGCCTGTCAATTAGATTATGTTCATATTTGCAAAGTCTATGTCTTGTTCGACTAGACCTAAGCTTCTTCTAGATCATGCTCTAATCTATCTCGTGTCCACTCTATTAAGCTGGTGACATCCATTTTACTTTCCAAACCCATTGGTCCCTACAATTCTACCTTAGCGAGGACTTCAAGTCTGCATTATCTAACTTCACAGCCAAGTTCTATGTTGCATTCTTGTCTTTGGTGCCTTTCCCAGACCTTGTCCACATATATCTTCAGTAATCTATGTTTCAACACCAATGTACCATGTTTGAAGTCTTGCAAACATCAATGTCCTTCTCAATCATGTTTAACCTGCTTGCTCACATCTAAATATGTAAACTTTTAAAGTCCTGAGAGTTTTCTAGACCCTAAAGACCAACTAGAATATGCTTGAGCGAGCATGTGGAATTTGCCATGCACTTGTAAAATTAATTAAATCCTAGGCCTGGTTGTTTGTTAAACTTGATTTAACTAAAGTATTGCTTTCAATTTTTGAAATATGTTGTTTGGACTATTTGTGAACCTCTCCAAGTGACTCAAATCTAATATAATGTTAGTTTCGGTCCATCCATCCATAATGTCTTACATCTATGTCTTGACCTCCTATCTATCTATCTTGTATCTCCATGCTTACATCTAATATAACATGTATGTCTTGACCTCCTATCTATGTGACTTGTATCTCCAATGTGGCATCGCTCAAGTGATGCCATGATGTCAAGCCTGATTTAAATTTGACAGTGATATCCAAGCTCGAAGTTCTTTGATGATACAATTGTTAAATGTTTTCTTGCCCATTTTAGCTTGTGATAGGCATAGAGATGATGTGGATGATTCTTGAGCTTCCTGTGTGATATTATTTTCATGTTAATGGAAATGTGTCCATGTCTTGGTATATCTTATTAGGCGCGATATATCAAGATTTATTTGAATGATTGAATTTTCTAATCATTTTATTAATATAAGAGATTCTTAAAATCAAATTTCATGATCGTCTAGATTTCAAATTAAGATGGAAGCATGTAGGTGTGTCCCACTTCTTATTTTAAGTGAGACACTCAAATCAACATTTTTAGCTAAATTTTAATTTATTATCGCTTATAACAAGCAAACCATTAAATATTTGAAGATGATGTGAACTAGTCATTTTTGAGATTTCATGTATAGATTCTAAATATATATATTTTAAAATAAAAATAACACTTTATCTCATTTTTAAACAATTTTTATTAGTTTGTTTCTTATACTTAATAGTATTTTTTATAAGTGATATTTTCTCATCCACATAACTCTTTTAGAAAAAATCATCTCATAATTTCTTAAATATGAATCACTAACATTGGCCAAGCATATTTTTTGCAATTTTTTGTTACATATTTATTTATTATTTATTATTAATTTTTTAATTCAAATTAATTATAATTTAGAATAATATTTTCCCATCAAAATAAGTTTTTTGACATATATCCAAATTATTTTTATTTTGTTAAAACAAGGACATTAATATATAAGGTGGTCATGTTTTTTGTTTTTGTTTTTTTTGTCTATTTTTTCTATTTGTTCACCCTTGGTTTGATAAAAAACATATAATCACTTAAAAATTAAAAATATATATATATAATAAATATTAAAAAAAAAATTATAAACTACACTTTACATTACTCCAATAACTACAATCATACAAATTTTTAAATCATGATGACTTGATTTAATTTTTCAAGATTTACTCTAAATCAACAAAATGTGAATGAATCAATGAATGAAAGATTTTAATAATGTCCACGAGGCCACAGCAGCTTATGGGACCCAGAATCACACACAACCCCACCCCAAAAACAGGGCCGTTAAACAATTTGCATCCCTTTCTCAAGTTCAGATCTTCTGCCGTGAATTTTGATCAAAAAGTTTACGATTCTACCCAATCTAACCTCCTCAAACAAGGACTTTAAAAAATCACATAAAATCCTTTTGCTCAGACTTTTTGCAAATAAAATATCCGTACTCCACATGTTCATCCCCTGCGCTTGTTAATAATTCTCTCCAATTGTTTTAAGCACTCCGCATAAATAAATAGAAAGCTCCTTATTAGATAAGATTTTGAAGCTCTTTCAAAACACCGAAGCAGAGAAAATAAATATGGCTTGGATTTTGTCTCCACACCCATCATGCACTAAATTTTTTGTGAATAAAATAATAAAAAATAAGTGATGCTGAGCTCGCCACGTCCTTACTCCTTTCTTCCAACTTCACTGCCATCATCCTACCTGTATCAAGTTCTGCAGAATGGTTAGTTTCAGTTAAAAATGTTTAATCTTATTTTATCCTCCATAAAATGGTGCACACGGATGAAACATGGATGTGCAGGGTCTGGTAAAGAGAAAGTGATAGTGCAGTGGAGTCTTGGATGAATGCAAGGCATGGAGAGAGTCACTGAAACAATCTACATGGTTGCAGAACAGTGATGGCCGAGTATAAGTGCATATCCAAAGTGTCAAAGCTTGAACTGGCAGAAATCCTCATCAAAAAGTGATGACACAGTCCGTCCCCAAACGCCATTGTTCTATTTGAGTGGCTGAGAAAGAAGGGTGACATTGGAAGTTGCTGCAGAGTAATAATGGACTTAGAAGAAGGTGGAGTTGAGAAAGAAGAGGGTGAAGACAGTAAAGATTCTTTCTAGGTTTTATATGCATGCAAATCAGTGATCTCATAGAAAGTAGTTCATATAGTCACTAATAGGTAGCCTTTATCCAAGCGAATGTTTGAGGTTATAAGTGATGTGATCAGACAAAAAATCTAGTTAGTAAAATTTCAAAGGTGCCAACGAAGAGTTTCTCTGAGAGGCATCATAGTCTAAAAATAATATAAAAATACCTTCGACTGGAAGGCACCTTAGGTTATGCTTTCCATCGAAAGCCTATTACATGTGGCATGTTGTTTACCTTCGAATGAAGGGTATTCCAGCAAAGTTAAACTTTCATTCAAAGAGGAGATTATTCTTGGAGAGAGTCTTTGTGGCTTGGTGTATCTTGGAGGAGCATTCTCATTCCCCACTCTTGGTCTATTTGGCGGATAACCATCTGAGAGGTACTGCTCATCCTATTTTTAGATGCATTTTATTTTGTGTTTTATCTTTTCATGGATATGGATCTTGAGCTATGTTGTTGGTTTTGGAGGGTTCATTTGAGGGGTGTTTGGCATGGTTATCTCCTTGTGCATATGAGTTTGATTTATGATGTCCTTTATGAGGATTTGGAAGATATTATTGGGCTTATTCCTAGTTATGGATTGGTTAAGAGTTTGATCTTCCTTGGTTAGAGAGGATTACATCCATGTTGGTTATATGAGATACATATGTTTCATTTGATCTATGAGATTGAATGGTTGGGTGTTGTTAAGGCTTTTCATTTGGGGTTGTAAAGGAGGTCATACTTGACACAACTTAGTACTTTGAGGCATTGGTAGGAGGACATGGTATGATATGATTTACAGGTTTTCTCTCTTTGTTCTATGGCTACTCCCTAGAGGTTCACATTCATATGGTTTCTTGTGGTAGATTTGGGAGAGTTATGGTGGCATGATGTGAGGGAGTATGTAGGAGTTTGTGTTGCATGCATATATCATTGTGATTGTTCTTTGTTACTACATAGTTTTGATTATTAGCCACACCTTAGTATGAGTGTTGATTGGTAGACTTGGTATGCCTTGATCTATTTGTAGATTTGACATTACCCATGCAGTGGGAGTTCTTAGATATGTGAGTTCTTCGTTGATAGGTTTTATACAGGGAGCTTTTGATTACAATTTATGGGCTGGATATGCTATTGGCATGAATTTACTAATGTTGTTGATACCTAGGAGGTATGAATGGTTGGATGTATTAGTATTTGATGTGGGTACTATTTCCAATCATGTGGGTTTTTACCTTGGCAGTAGCTTGGAGCCACTGTTATCACTTGGATTTGATGCTTGTGTTCTTAGGATTGGTGTATCTTCACCTTGGCTTGTTCCTTTTCTTCCATAGGTGGCATGTTGGAGGATAAGAGGAGTTCTTGCTTGAGATCGTGATCACTTTTATTTTATTATAGGTAGCTTGATAGAGCACAAGAGCATGATGGAGATTCATGTGGTTTCATGGATGGCTATGATGATGTATTTAATTGATTGACCCTTATGCAATGTATACAAGTGGGAGAATGTTAGGAAAAGGGTGTTGTACACCTTGCACAAGTAATGGATTATTTTAATTGTGTATAATAAATATTTATTTGTGGTGCATCTAGGAGATGTGTTTAGCCACATTAAATATTTATTACAAGTATCCACTTATAAAGTTGTATTATAACATTGGTTAAATATTTTATGTGTGGGAGACACATTAAATATTTAATATTGGAAAATCTTAGTACCAAAAAATAAATGTAGAGGTCAATGTTTTTGTGCTCTTATGGTTTTGAGACACATGGTTTTGTCAATACCACAGCTTGTATTTGTGTGAGATTGATTCTATAAAAGCAAGCACATGTCTAGTGGTTGAGGTTGGTTGGTTGGGTTAGCTATCATTTGTGTTGAGCTCTCTTGTAGAGTGCATATGTGAAGCATGACGTGGGATGTGTGGTTACTTTCTTGGACACATGGAGGATGCATTGGAGGAGCTTGATGTTTCAGAAGTGTTCATGAAAACTTTGTAAGTGTATTGTAATGTTTCATTGTTGAATAATACATTGAGTGTGGATGTTTTTGGAGGTTGGGTTTTTCCCTCTTGAGGGTTTTCCCAGGTATATCTTATATCACCTTATGGTATGTTTGTCAATTCTTTTGTATGGTGGATTCTTGGTATTTTGAATACTTGTTTGCATATTTATCTCTCATGGGGTTATGTGGAAATGCTCTTTATTGTTGTAATTTTTCCTTTCACCATGGTCCCATGTGACTACTAAGTGGATTTTTTGCTTAAATTTGAGCAGCATGGGTGGTCTCGTACAAAATTTAAATTATGTATAAAGGATAATTTAGAATCTTTCTTATAGTGGAGCAACAACATTTTAGGAATTGAAACTATGTTATGAAAAAAAGGGGGGGGCTGAAATTATGCTACAACTACATAATGAAAAATATGCCACATGGCTATATATATTTCTTTCCTTTTTTTTTCATTTTCTCCAAATCTTATCTCCTAAATTTTCTATATTAATAAATAGTTCTTTATTAATATTTTTTTTTAAAAATTATATAGTAAAAAAACTATAATTTAAGATAACTTCTTAAAATAAGCAGAAAAATAAAATATTCATGGCATCACTAGCTCCATGGGATCCTACCCTTAGATCCTTTATATCAAAAATACCAAAAAGTTGAGTTTTAAGCTCCATAATCATTACCTTGTTGTTACCAATCAACATGTCATCAACCTACAAAATAATGATCATAATATGATCCATCAATATAGTTAACATAAACACGAGAATAATGTTTGTTTCTAACAAAACTCAACTTCGTTGAACTTTTGATACACACTTCAAGCCCTGATTACCTTGTTCAAAAACCCATTGATAGTAGCCAAAGACCCATGGAACTTCCCCTCAAGTCCCAAGTGAAAAAACTACATGAGGCTCCACACTTTTATGGGCATGAAAAACCTCAACATGGTGATCTCCATGTCATCCTCAAACACTTAGGCAAAGCTTCTCTCTTATCCTTCTCTTCCCATCAAATAGCCCGAGTTGATTCCCAGTGCGACCATGCACATGGTATTGAAGGTGAAGTGTAGGAGCACATCTTGTATCTCAACTAGCTCACCTGATGAGGCAGTTTCTTTGAGAAGAAGCACTAGCCAGTTCTATGCCAACTTCTCCACTGACTTGGCTATTAACACCCCAAATGAGGGTGTGTTGAACTCTATGTTGGTCTTCTTCCTTTATGCTTTCCAAACATCAATGTTAGGGTTGAAGATGTCGTTAACTAGAAAATCATGCCCTAAGGCCCAAAAATAGCATCGCTTTGGATAATTACTAAATTTGAGCTTTAGGATGCAGGTCAAATATCACTGTGGTTAACATGTTGGTAAAGCTTAACCAACCGACACATTATAAAATAGCTGGCTGGTCAAAATTCAACTAACATAATCGATTTCAACAAATCGATCAACAAAGAGTATGTTTGAGTAGGTTGAGAGAACATGGTCGAATAGGTCAATGATAACAGTCGGCATAGAAGGGGGTCAAAAATTCTGTAAACAATTGGCACGACAATGTGCCAGCTATTTATGATGGGTGCATGTTGCTCATGAGTGGCCCCTTGAAAAATGTTCCTCCCTACTCTATTAAGATTTGCATAGTCTAGTCTTGAATTTTATTTAGGTGAAGAACCACATATGGTAGCATACCTAGCAAAGGCCAATTTGTTAACCCTTTCATTTTTTAGTGCACAAAGTAATGGTATACTTGGATGGCTTTTAGATTTAACCCTAACCCCAGAAAATACATTAGCTGATTGAAGCTGCTTCCCATTATCAAGATTTTCAAGCACTCTTGTTTTTCATTATTGTCCCACATAAACAGCTAGCACATTGCCGTGCCAACTATTTACAAAAAATTCGACCCCATTGAATCTCGACTTTTCTCACCAATCTGTTCAACCGACCCTATTGTTTGTTGATAAGTTTTGGACAAAAGGACCCGTGGATAAAATTTTGACCACCGAACTGTTTTACATAGTGTCTAGCAGTTTAAAATTTACCTTCCGTTATCATGTTATCAATTTTATTTTAACCAACGTCAAAATTACAACTTACTAACTGATTAAGCTCTTCCATTGAAATTATCAGTTGTCAACTGTGATAACGTGGCATCTTACAGTCCTATAATTGGTTAGCGGAGCAATGAAAATCCATACTTGTGCCTGCTAAGCTGCTAAGCCACTCAAATTATCCGAAGTGTCGCCAACATACATCAAAATGCTAATTTCATTATCAATATATCATCGCCAGCTGGCCTTACATTAAGAAGGAAAAAGACTTGGATATATATTTTTTTCGCCGTCTTTTATAATTTTCTTAGGCCTCTGGTCTCTATCAAGTTCAATAAATGTCGATTTGAGTTTGAATATAACCACCTAATATTTAATCCTGGTTAAATATTAAACAGCGACAGAAGTTGATACCCAAATCATTTTCATTAAAGCAATCGGTTGATTCCAGATTTCCTTCTTCCCGTTATCAAAACATCTGCACCCTCACAATTTGTTGGATGATTATACCCCAGAATTGTGTAATGGCATCAGCATAAGAAGGTCGATGAAAAATGTATACCTAGTTAAAGTCAAGTCATGGCATAGGTGGGCCTATTCTTAGCACATCTACAAGCGCGTGTAAAGTACAAATTAGTTTAGATCAATTGAGTTGTTGGAGTAAAGTGGGTTAGATCATGTCAGAGAGAAAGTATGATCATACCATAAATAGTGATAAATGAAGAGAGGGAGGGAGATCGATTAGCTTTGTGAATGAAGAAAGCTTGTCAACTAAGACAATGAGATTTGTGTGTCTTGGAATCTAGAGATGTCCAAGACAATCATGTCTATGGATTAGAATCAGAATATTTCTCTCTACTTGATGTTGGGTTAAGTTTGTTGTTCTGGATCTAATTTGAAACTATGAACTTGTCTATACCTATGAACTTGATCTCTGATGATTTATGGAATTTAATTCTCAGGGAATAGAAAGTTAGACAATGATATCGTCTTTCACACTCTTAAGGTTCTTTGTCAAGTTGGTAGTATTTAGAATATCTAGACTAATAGCATGCTTCAAATATGCACATGAATTCTAGAATTGATCACTAGGTGATTCACATGTGCTAGGATGAGTGTACAATTGATTAAATGTGAATGGTTGTTCTTGAATGTCCATGTATCGAGAGATATGTGTTTCAATTATAAGTGATGATATTAAATTCTTGGATGCCTTAGAATGAATTTAATGAATCTCTTTTTATACCTAAACATAACACCAAATTGCAAAAAATTGTGCATAGTTGACTTGGGACTAAGGTGTCAAAGGGGGTCGATTGGCTAAAATGTTTGATCTTGATTTTTCATTTAGATGGATCAAGACACAAATGTGAGAATGATGTTACACCCACAAACACAACCTGGGTCAAATAGATAGGTTGGATCAATTTTTGATAGGATTGGATAATTGATTAGGGATTAGGATTGGATTAATGACTAGAATCAAATAAATAAGCCAAATGGATTGGGATTTTGTGCACATAAGCATAGGGATAGGTGCAAGAAAGGCTAGGTATGTGGGCCCAACTATGCAAAAAAATGCACCATTTTGTAGCTATATAAGTGTATTTAGACATTGCCCCAAACTATGCACAAAACTAAATTGGGAAACACATCAAGGATGTGCTTTTCACCATTACAATATTTTTAAGTTCTCATTTTTTAAAGATTTTTAAATATATTCATCTAATCAAATTATGCTATTTTTCTGTTGGTTGTGATAATATTTATTTTTATTGGAGTATATTAGGATAAACATCCTACAATGCTAGACTAATAACTTTGGGTGCATGAACTGTCACTTCCTTTGGCTAAGAATCAAGGTTTGAGGGGTATCACCTCCTTAAACTAAGAGTTAAAATCTAAGGGGTATTTATTCTGCTAAATTTACTTAGAACTCAATCCCAACCTCATCCTTCAGAGTTTCAAGCTTTTAGACTCAACAAGATTTGACCCTTAGCGGACTATCTAAGCCTTTTAACTTTGACACTAGTAGACCAAGGGTTATGTTGAGCAATTATGATTTGATTTATGTGGCTATTTTTTAAATTATTTCCATTATAATTTTAATAAGCATCTCAAAAGTATTAGTTGACCAACAATTTATTATCAATGAAAATTATTGTTTGATATTTTTAGGGTTTGGAGAGGGTACTAAGTATAAGGGATAAAAGTGTCTACTTGTTCTTTTACTCTTAGTTTTTAATATTCATTTTTAGTTGTTTTTTAATACTCATTTTTAGTTTTGTTGCAATATTTATAATTATATTAATCTTAATTTGGTTTGTTTTGTGGGTAAGTTGACCTTAGCCTTAATTCTATTGGTCATTAGCCTTCTCAACTTTTAGTAGTCTCGACCCATCTATTTTGTAGTCATTCTTGTACCCTAGACTAAATTGTAGGCATAGATCTACCCCTTAGACAAGATTACACATGCAACATGGTCCTCCCAATTTAAATCTTGTTCTTTCTTTTTAAAGCCAACCTTTTCAAAGAATCTAACCATTTCTGTTTAATTTACATGCAATAACACTTTGAATTGAGCACCTAAGATATTATATTTAAGGACAACCCTAAGAAATTAGTTTATATTGTATTATTAGAGAATTGTGTTACACATTATTACAAAGTAGTGCCATAACTTGTGTTGATGTATAAAATTGCGCAGGTTCCAACACTAACATGGAAAGTTTCAAGCATGTGAGACTTGCTACTTGAAACAACCTTCATATTTTAAAGAAGCTGGCTCTTCCTATTTCAATTGGGTTTTGAGCAAAGGGAAAGAAATAAACAGCATTATAGATACAATAAGTAAATCTAATTTATGGCGATGCACCTAAGTAAAAAGTATTCCTTCAATTCAAGCACAGTGAAGCTATTCTCACGATACAGTTATATTAAAGAGCAGATACTACATGATCAACATAAATAGATATAATGAATATTATCAAAGGCTTATAACCAGATGTCTTTGCAAAGACATAGATGATATCAACTAAGGCACAGAACAGAGTTCTTCTTATTAATCTTCTAGCAACATAAAAGGCACAGAAACATGCACAAATATATTGACTTTCTTATCAAGAACAACAAAATAAAGGCAAAATGACATAAACCAATCACAACAAAGTCTTCAACTCCTCTATTAGATTTCTAATTGAAAACTTATATCAAAGTAAAGTCCTCAATCCTTCCATTCGATTACAAATTCTGCATATTTATAATCATCAATTTAACACAAGATTGTTTGCAACAACCCGAATCATCAACTGCTAAATAGAACTAAAGATTACTGGAAATCCATGGTGGTTACGATCTTCTGAATCTATAACGGACATCCCTCCTGCGCGCTCATTAGCTGGGGTGAAATATTATGTGGCACACTAACTATATTGAGACTAAGACACATGGCAACACCTGCATGCATAAGGTTGAAAAGAAAATATGACAAGTGGCAGCATCCGCATATACTTAGAAACTCTTTTGCCTTCAAAGAAATTCATAGGAAATAGCCACTTGTCGCATTCCGCAGTCTCCAAAAATGGCACATGTCCTGCCCTGCCAAGCCTTTAAAAACTTGTGTCTTTATACCCAAGCACCCTTCGTTCTGACATTTGTCACAAGCCGCTTCACTTAGAAACTAAGACACAATAATAATACGACCCACTGCCTTCATAACTCATTACCCTCAAAGGGAATAAAACTGGGATAGATGGCGGCACCCACGCTCATACAAGCTAACACGCAGCAACCTCTGCAACACTGTTGAAACAAATGAAACTTTTGAAAGGTCCCTCGGAAGCTAACACTTGGCGCGTTTCTCTACAACTGTGAATTAAAATGTTTCATGCTAAAAAGAAGATTATGAATAAAGTAACCCTTTTTCCATTGTTGCCACGTGGCACCCTCCGCAAGCATGAAACAAAATGTATTGTGGCCCACCATATTTATGGTGATATAAATATAAATTCTGAAAAGGGACACGCATCATCATTCACATAAAACTCAAAAAGACACACGGCAGCACCCGCAAGCATGAAACAAAATGTATTGTGGCCCACCATATTTATGGCGATATAAATATAAATTCTGAAAAGGGACACGTGACATCATTCGTATAAAACTCAAAAAGATACACGGCAGCACCCGCAAGCATATAGCAAGAAAGGAAACTTTTTGAGACTGCTTCCATTAGCGACACATGGTGCCTTCCTTAGGCTTGAAACAAAATGAACCAAAAGATGTTACTTGATACGTGGCGCACTCCACAGAAAACTCAAAAGGACACATGACGCCCTCCACATAAAACTAAGTGCTTGTTTCATTGTTGTGACTTTAACACTTGGCGTGAACCACGCACAGAAACAGGGAGACACAAATATTAAGCCACTGTACTTTAAATGCAACACTATCGAAACTGAAACAAAATGTAGAGACACTCTACAGTTCTTGGCGACCATCAGGACTTCTGAGCCTACTCTAAAAGAACCCAAAATTGACAAAAAGATATTATATTGAAAATAAAACTTGAATTATAGATTTTGCAATGCTATCTAATATATAGACCATTTTGAATCTAAGAGCCCCTATCTACTCTGCAAATCTTGAAAAGTAAAATCAAGATTAATTATATCTTTATGGGAAAATGTTTGCAAAATTTGTACCATAGCCTTTAATGTAAATTCTAGCTGGGCAATAGGTATCAACATAGTTTCAACTTCCTTTACTGTTGATGAATCATTTAAACCCTAGAAAATTGTCTAATCATTTTGCTTGGTCAAAAAAGGGCCTTGATGTCATCTATCATCAACATTGTGTTACTATCTGGGAAGGTTGAAGGAAGTCCCAATTGCACCAAATCTTCTATGTGTTTCTTCATATTCTTTACTCCTTCCTTCACTATATCTAGGAGCTCTTGACAATTTATGGCTATAGAATTACAACTCAAAACCTCATTGACCTTCTTAGTAGCAACCATTCTATCATTGATACCTGCTGCTGATAATGTTTCATTTATTGTGTCATACAAATTTTTCAACAAAAGCTGAGAGTCAGAAACTCTTAATGAAACAGTGGACAAAGTGGCCTGTACAGAAGTTTCTACCTTCTCACACAACTGCTGAGCATTTAACAGAAAAGTCAAAGATGGCTTTAGCTGAATAATCTCCTCAGAGATTCTCTTCCATACTAAAACATATAGCTCTTTCACCAAATTTAGAACTCCAGCATTCTGTGGCCTATTTGCCAACTCAATTGTCAATTGTTTTATTCTTTGTTGCTCAGCCATGAGTTGTGCTTGAGCTACACTATTGGTATTTTCTTCACTCAATAATTTTTGTTGCAACTGTGTGGCCTCTTGCAATTTATCCTGATACCTCTTTTCTAAAGTGGCTTTTTCCTGTCTTAAAATAGTTACTGTAGCCTTCTCCTATGCTAGCTCAGTCTTAAGAGAAGCAATCTGGGCCTGTACAGCCTGATGTATCTGTAAAGAAATAGTATTATGCAATTGTTTGTTTAAATTATCAATCTCATTTATTTTAGACTGAATCTCCCACGCAAGATTACTGCTATTCACTTTCTCTTGAGCCAAATCATTCTCTGCCTTTTGCAACTTCTTAGACACTTTCAAATAGTTTGTAGTCATAGCAGTTGCAGTTTCATTTAGGAGCTCAACCCTGTCTTGTGGCCTAAAGAGAGACATATCCATGGCCACAACATTCATAGCATAATCTTGGGGCTACATTTGCTCATTTGGTTTTTCTACATTTGGGGAGAAATGTGTCATTGTCAATGATTGTTGAATAGGGTCATAGAGTGACCTTATGTGAGCCACAACAGGGCTTTTATTTTCCTTTTTTCCTTTCTTTTCCATCCTAGCCTCTCTAGCCTTTTTTGTTGTGTCTGCTTGAGCTTGGAAGGTAGGAGGAGATGCAATATAACCTCCAGCAAAGGGGTGACCTTGAGGCAGGCCATAAGGAATAGAAGATAATTGTTGGCTAGGGGAAACTTGGGGAGGGGTCCGTTTAGGCACAGATGGAGAAAATAATGGCAAGGTAATGGCCTGTGAGGACATGGTTGGTGCACTGGCAGTTGGGGTAGGGGTTTGTGTAAGCACAATAGAAGTGGCAGGGGACATGGAAGCCTGGGTACTTGGGATTGCCACAACTGTATGAGAAGAAAGAGATACAAGAGAGAAGGGAGAAGAAGTACCTACTTGAGTCACAGAAGAGGTAACTAGCACTTGTTGTTACTGTGGTGCTTCTTCTTCTTCTAGCAGGATCAATCTCCTTACTTTCAAAGGCCTCTCTATTGTTTCCTCTATTTCTTCATCTTCAATATTTACAACCACTGGTTGTTGTAAAGGGACCATTCTGTATGAGTTCCTAGAATTGGTGATGACACAACACATTTTTGCTTCTCTAAGTTGCTAAGGGATTGAGGCCATGAAGATCTAGGATCAGCAGATGATGCATTTCTTGTTGCTTGCATTATTGGGGCCGAATCTGTTTCTTCCTCTGGTTCCTCACCCTTCCTCTGAATTCTACTTGTGTCTGGACTTGAGACTGGGGATGGATGCCACTCATCCCAGATTGATTCCCATATCTCATCATTTTCAACATTCCCAAATGAATGTGTAATCTTAGAAGTCTCTTGTCTATATTTCCAATAGGCCTCAATCTTTTTTGTTCTCCATTCTTTTGCTTTTAATGATTTCCTTAGACCAGCAGTCATCTTCAGCTTAGGGTCATACTCTTTATCTTTGGCATAGAAGCTTTCCCATGGCATAAGCCCCTCATAGGGCAAATTAGTTAATTCCACATAGAGATCTGGGTTATCTTCTTTTGGAGACCTCCTGTCTTCCCAGAATGGGCGTCCTTCATGTACCATCTTGGCACAAACCTTATTATTTATTATCTAGGAAGATAGGAAACTATCTGGGTCATATTTCTATTTATCCTCTATGATAAGAAAACCAAGTGTAGCTAACTTCCTTAATAAGAGGCTCTCTGCATGTCTAACTTCAAGTGTCATGTTTCCCCTAGCCCATGGGACATCATACATCTTTTTCTTTCTTTTCTTGTGGCCAAAATCATTATCTACAACAGATACTTGATGAGTAGCCTCTAGGAATATGACCCTAGGGGTCAATACTTTAGGCAATAGCACAGGCTCTCTGGCGAAACCTTGGACTCTGATTATTGTAGTATGGGCTCCAAAGAAGTAGTCATAGGGAATTGGGCAGTTGGTTATAAAACCCCTTATACTCTGTGTCATCCTATGTTCCACAGGCTCAGGGCTTAACTGGCTAAAAGTGGGGGTGACAAAAAACTCCCAAAACTCATAGGGGTCAGAGGTTTCAGATAACACATGTGTCCATGCAGACACATGGATGGTTCTACTATGATCAGAATCTAAGTCATACATATTTAAGGGCATATGCTATATAAAAAGACCAAAATTCTGATACAACATAAGATGCAATAGGAAAGTAGAATACCTAAATACTCTCTTTGTTTTGAAATTGGCACGCTGACCTCAATCATGGCTATAGTAATTTGCTCCAAAAAATCCAGCCGATACTCCTGAGATTTATCCATAGTTTTCATTCTGAAAATGATTGCCAATTGCCAATCATGAACTGTGGTGTCCTCCTTCATTCCAAAAATGAAATCTATCATTGAAAGGGTGTCTTGAACATCAGGGTTAAATTGTGCATGGCCAGTGGGTAGTGTGGGCATCTAAGTATTATCTTCACCCAGATACATCTCTGCATTCAAAAATTTTAGTGTGCTATGTAAATTCGCCCATGTGCCTTGCATCTTGGCAATAGTTGGAAACGTGACCATTCTATCATACTGTAGGGCCAGCATGTCCCTTATGATCTTGGGCGTAATATGAACTATGAAAGGGCCCTATTGGATAGAATTTGATGGTGCATGAAACAACTCCACACACAATTCAATTAGCTCAGGACAAGGGTGTATGTTTGGAACTAGGAACTGTGCCAATTGAGAAGTCCATATTCTCATACCAAAAGTCTCATACTGCCCCTTGTTCTCTCGGATGAGGCACCTTTGATGTGCCCCCTCTTGGAGATTCTTGGTGTTCTTTTGAAGAGGTGTGTCATATATGCCATCTGCATAGTCTTTCACCTGATCTGGGTCAACAGATAATCCCACTTCAGGAACCCTTGTTCTTGGACAGGACTTCCTTGGTTGCGTAGGTGCTGAAGCATATGACTTGTTATTCAACAATTTATCAGTTGACTCAAAAATTCCAAGTCCCTCCCATGGTGACTATGTCTCAGACATATCTATATCTTTGTGAGAAGATTTAAGAAAGCTTTGACATAGAAAAAGGGTAAAACTATTTTAGTAGAGTGATACTTAGCTGAAAGGCACTTGTGAGAAACAGAGCTCGGATGCGATGGTGATTTAGAGCAGAAAGATAGAAGCAAATGATGCTCACAAGTACTTAAAACCTAGCTTATTGGGCCTTATGAAAATAATAAATGACACATCCCATCTTATTAATGGCATTAATGCCAGGAAATAGTTAGTTTATCTTTTCAAAATCTACATTGGACGGAGTGTCAGATATGTTATGAGAGTGGCTATCTTTCTAAAAAAGGATGTACTTCCATGAGATTTTGGGGATTGTTGAACAATCTTAATAAATGCAAGGGCTAAAAGAGAAGGGGCTTTGCATTGCTTGACATGTGTTCACTGAACACTTATTTGAAAGGGAAAGTGGGAAAACAGAAAGCGAGAAAAGGAAATAAAAAACTAACTAACTATGATACATGATGAGCCCCCTCTTAAGTGAAATGTTTTAGAAAGATCCCATTTACTAGAATCTCTTCAGGTTCTCCATTCATGGTTTTGAGCTCAAATGAATTTTGTTGCTTGCAAGAATGAACCTTATAAGGGCTTGTCTATAATGATTCGAATTTGCTGTGTCGACCTAGCTTAGCAACTCTTTCATCCCATTTCAATACCAGAGAGCCAACTTCAAAAATGGGATTAGAAGTCTTCTTGTCAAACCAATTTTTAACCATTTTTTGATGTTTCATTACTGATTCATGTGCCTTTTCTCTCTTTTCTTGGACTTTCAATAGCTTAGCAAGTCTGACTTGCATTGGGCTATTTTCCTCAATTTCTATCTGTTATAACTGTTGTAAAGCAGGAATCTCTTAACTTAGTGGCATTACTGCAGGTTTACCATAAACCAACTCATAGGGAGACATTTTAGTTACTTGCTTTGGTGTGATCTTGTTAGCCCACAGTGTTGTATTAAGTAACTTATGCCACTCTCTTTGATAATTAGTCCCTATCCTTTTTATGAGTCTGATAAGGTTCTTGTTAGTGGACTCTGCCAGACCATTACCTTGTGGGTAATAATTTGAAGAAGTCTTCAAATATATCTTATTTCTTAAAGAAAATTCAAATAATTTGGTTCCCAAAAATGCTTTAGTATTTTTGATATGATGGTACTAGGAGGACCAAACCGAGAAGTTATGCCTTCTAAAAATTCTAGTATGACCTTTTCTATTGTCTCCTTGTGTGGTACTACTTCACTCCACCTGGTAAAGTAATTTGTTGTTGTGAGAATCCATTTGTGTCTCATATTTGATACTGGATTGATCATCCCAATAAAATCCAAACCCCATTGAGCAAAGGGTTCATCTACAACTATGGGACTTAGAGGCATTATTGTGTTTCTCCTTTTGTCAGTATAAAACTGGCAAGCATGGCATTTCTTAACCATCTGATGGCAATCTATAAATAGAGTAGGCCAGAAATATCTTGCTTCTGTCACTTTGATTGCAATGGTCCTTGCTGAAAAATGTCCACCTGAGGCTCCATGATGCAATTCATGTAATATTCTTTGAGATTCATCTTTCTCTATACATCTTAAGAGTATACCATCAATATTCCTTCTAAATAAGATCTGATCAATTAGTACAAAATGGATTCCTTGTTGCCTATAGTACCTTTTCTTATCATGGGAGAGTTCATTTGGGAACACCCCATACTTCATAAACTATATCCTATTTCTGACCCAAGAATCTTGGTCAACCTCTTGGAGTTTCAACACATTTTCATTTTCTATTTCTTCAGATACTGATCTTTCTATGTCTTGGGTCATGTACTGGTACAATCCTTTGCCTCTGACTAACTTGGTGGGTCTTACTTCTACATCATATTCTAAAATATTTGTTATCCAATTGGCCCTTTTCTCAATGATCTCACCCTCCATAATATATTCTCTTACACTGGGGTGAGCCACTAATATCAAAATTTTATTCCCTGTTACCAAATGTTTGAATTTTTTAAGGGCTTTTACCATGGCGTATGCTTGCTTCTCCACGAAATTATATCTTGACTCATATTCTCTGAGCGTCCTGAAGAAGTAAGCTATTGGATGTTCTCCTTCCTCTTGATCATCTTTTTAAGTTAGAATAGTAGCAACACTGAATTCTCCCCCATACACATACATTATAAAAGTTTTAGAGAAATCTAGGTTTCTGAGTACTGGGGCTGTTGAAATGGCTCTCTTGACCTCTTCAAAAGCCTATCTTCCTTCTGTATTCCATTTGAAAACCATATCTTTATTAAGCAACAGTGTCATTGGTCTAATTAGACCTGCAAAATCATATATGAATCAGCTGACAAAATTAATTTTCCCTAAAAAGGATTGAATTGCTTTCTTGTTGACTGGTAGAGATAGATTCATTAGAGCTGTGACCCTTTCTGGATCAATGGAGACCCCTTCCTTTGACACTATGTGTCCTAGAAGCTTACCCTGAGGCACATTAAAGATACATTTCTTGGGATTTAGAGAGATCTGGAACTCTTGACATTTCTTGAAAACAACATCTAAATCGTCAAAATGATCTATGGCATTCTTAGAAAAAATAGTTAGGTCATCTAGATTGATCAGAATGATCTTATTTATAAGCTCCCCAAATGCTACATCCATTGCACACTGAAAAGTAGCTCCAGCATTCAAAAGGCTAAAGGGCATCTTAGCATATGCAAATGTTCCCCACTTTGTAGTGAACGCAGCCTTATGATGATCTTCATTTGCTAATGAAATATGATTGTATCCTAAGAAACCATCAAGCAAGGAGAACCTTTCTGACCTAGCCACAGTCTGTAAAATCTGTTCCATAAAAGGCAGGGGACAATGATCTTTCAAAGATGCTTTATTCAGATCCCTAAAATCTACATAGAGCCTTATGTCACCATTCTTCTTTCTTACAGGTACTAAGTTTGACACCTAGGTTGAATGCTTAATTGGGAAAATAATCTTTGATTCCAGGAGCTTTTGCATCTCATCCACCATTAGGGGTTCAATTCTAGGATTCATTGGCCTTTGCTTCTGTCAGACTGGTTTGGATCCTTCAGTAAGCTCTATGGTCTGTTGGATGATATCTCTATTATAGCCATGGAGGTCCTCATAGGTCCAATTAATCACCCTATCATATTTGTCACATAAAGCAATCAGCTTCTCTTTTTCCTCTTGGGTTGTAGCATTACCTATTTTCAACTTTCTTCCTTCACTAACTTGAATTTCAGTATAATCCTCCTTATTTGCCTTAAACCTCCTCTTCTCTAGGCTTGCATCTTTTGGATCAAACAAATTTTCTGGAGTAATCAGTCCTTTAGGGAGTTTATTTGATTTTAGCTAGATAATTTGATCACCATATGCTTCCTCAACTTTGGGGTGTAACTGATCAGTAAACTCACCTGATTGCTATAAAAATGAAAGTACTTGAAGGTCATTGTTAAAAACTTGCCAATTTTGATCATTGTCTGTAATTGTTGGTCTTGTATAACCTTAACTAACTCATTGTTAACTAATAGATCACTTGCCGAGTCAAATTGTGAACCAATTTGTGCCATTCTATCTGCTTCTAAATTTTGGGCTCTGGGCACTACCTCAATATTGAAGGCATCAAAGTCATTTATCAAGTCCCAAATCCTGTGCCGATAGGACCTCATTCTTACATTTTTGGCTACTACTTTCTCTCTGATTTGTTTTACCACCAGTTCTAAGTCTCCTCTCACTATCAGATTCTTAATTTCCTTTTTCTTGGCCAACATGAGTCCATGCACCAAAGATTCATATTCAGCGTCATTATTGGTACAGGCGAATTGAAAACGAATGGCTCTTAGAATTTTCTCACCATTTGGGGTAGTAAGGCAAATACCTGCTCCAGTACCATTCTTGCTCCTAGCCCCATCAAAATGCAAGGTCCAAATTTCTGAGTGTCCTTTAGATTCTCCACTTTCAGATACTTCTTTCCTTATAATATTCAGGACTTCTTGGTCTTCTTCAAAAATAACATAAGTGCCTAGACCAATAGAGTCATAGTTTCCATAAGGATCACTCTGCATCATGGTCAACAACTGATTGTTCTCTTCTTCTTGTTGGTCATGTTCAGTCTAGTCACCTAATTCTTCAGCAAAGACTCTCTCCTCTTTATTCCTCATGGCATGGGATGCTTCTATTTTTGGGGTTGGTTCGTTAGTAATATGGTCTTTGGATAATGGTTCAGACAATACTTTCATCTTTGTCCCATACTTGGTTCTTAGGATTAGGTGTGACCAATCTAGTGACATGTAACCTCCTATTTTGGCTATGAAATCTCTAGATAAGCATAAACCAAATACAGGGGGACATCTATGACTACCACATCCTGATTGATAGTTATATTGGGACAAGTATATAGTTGTAATGGAAGTTGTTTGATTTTTCCTATAGTTTGAACAGATTTCCCATCCAACTGCATGACCCCTCTGGTAAGTGGCTCATACTTTATCTTTAAAGCATCTGCTATCTGCTTTGGCATTACTGTAGTACTGGCCCCATAATCTATCATTGCATTATGCAGCAGTTTTTTCCCAACTATTAAAGTTAGATAAAAAGGATCTGGTTTAGATTTACCTACCTCAGGTGCATTGTTCAACAGAGATGTTTTTTGTAGAGGTATAATATCTTTATGTTGGAGTTTCCCTTTATCAATAGCTCTTCCTTTAGCACTAGTGTATTTAGAGGCCTCTTGACCTTGGAGAGCTTCTTGTAACAATGTCTTCTACTCGGGAATAGCCAACATATCCCAGATTGATACATGTGCTGGAGTTCTTTTCAGCTGGTCCACCACGTTCACATGTCCTAATGCTTGTGTCTTTGAATAATAAGGGTACCTTGTCTTTTCTAGCATCTATCCCGAGGCTACTTGATTCTGCACTAGCTAGGGCACTTCTTGCCTAGAGACTGGATTGTGATGATTTTGAAATGGAGGAGTTTCGATAATCTCATTATTTGTGAGTTCAGGTTGCTCCATCATTCTCCTCTTTGATCTAGTATAATAGTCTGATTGCACCAATGGTTTCTTTGAAGTGGATGTCTCATTCAAGAACACTGAATCTTCGTCTTCAATCCATGAAAATAAGGCATGTTTAGGGGCTATTTCCTCTTCTTGTTGTATAGATATCCCTTGCATCTGGGTAACCATTACTACATTTTGGACACCAGGGGACTAATATGGTGGAGTATCAGATGTTGAGAATTGTCCTTCTAACCCTCTCTGTTCTACTATCTTTTGTTGCAAATTACCTCTGGGATAGTCTCTGGGCATATGGGCATTGTTGTAGGGAAAGCACCAGGCATTTGTGTCATCTATTAAGTTATTTTGCCCTAGAACTATTTCTCTATTGGGATTATGAGGGACAGTTTGTAGAGGTGTAGGTACTGAAACCAACTGGTTTGAAGGCTGAGGATTATTTTACCTTTGAGGGCCTTGATATTGATTTAGCTGAAAAGGGGGTCTATTTCCTTGGAAACCTTGATAAGGAGGCTTTGAATAGGGACTTTGTTGTTTCTTTAGGTTAATTATCTCATTTGAAAAGGTCCTTAGAATATTCTTGACATCATCCATTTCAGATGGTTGAGCAGAGGTGGTTGCCATAGCAGGTTGTTGAGATACTGGGAATGAATACATGGACACAGGTGGAACTGTAAGATTAGAAGCTTCTTGTGGCAAAGGTAGGGAAATTTCTAGGAACATGGGCATAAGAGGCCTTGAGGGCAATTTTCCAGTATCTATCAAGTTATTTTTAGCCTTAACAGTTAACTCATATGCTTCTGGCGGCGTTTGACCTCCTAGGGACTAAATCATTACTAATATATCGGAATTAAAAGCTTTGAGGTAGAACACAATAGTCATACCTGATAATGGTCTTGCTGTAGCAGGAATTCTATCCCAGGTCTTTTGAAATCTTGAGTTAAAATCAGTCATGGCTTCTTGTGGTGCCCTTTTGATAGTGATTAATTGTTACAGCAAGGAAGATTTATCACCTTTCTCTCCAAATTGTGTAAAGAAGGCATCACCAAGCTGATCCCATGTAGATATTGTATTTGGAGTGAGAGATGTATACCAGTCCAGAGCCTTTCCCTTGAAAGAAGCTACTAGCAGTCTTATTGCCACATTTTGTTCAGTAATAACATGCACTGCACACACATCAGATACATCTTGTAGATGTTCCCCAGGTGTCTTGAAATCTTCTCCACTAAACTTAGGTAGAGCCTTCAAAGCATTGGCTGGAATAGGATCCCAAGTGGCTGGTGGTACTAGAAGAATGAGAGGACTGTCGGTGTTCCAATTTGCATAGTTCCTTAGAGGTATAGGTGCTCCCATATTTGTTCCTTGTGTTACTGCAGCCTGATTCACTCTTCTCCTTGGAGTAGTCACTAATGGTGGTAAAAGAATGCCCAGATTAGCAGCAGACTGAGCTCTTGTTGTAGGTCCATAGCTCTAGCTCCTTGTCACTCTCTAGATCATACGATCTTGATAGGAACTTCAAGAAAGGTCCCACTGGGCATGCCAAAAACTGTTGATGTATAAAATTGCGCAGGTTCTAACACCAACATGGGAAGTTTCAAGAATGAGAGACTTGCTACTTGAAATAGCCTCCATATTTTGAAGAAGCTCAGTCTTCCTATTTCACTTAGGTTTTGAGCAAAGGGAAAGAAATAAATAGGATTACAGATACAATAAGTGAATCTAATTTATGGTGATGCACCTAAGTAAAAAGTATTCCTTCAATTCAAGCATGGTGAAACTATTCTCACAATACAATTATATTAAAGAGTAGATACTGCATGATCAACATAAACAGATATAATGAATATTATCAAAGGCTTATAACCAGATAACTTTGCAAAGACACAGATGATATCAACCAAGGCATAGAACAGAGTTCTTATTAATCTTCCAGCAACATAAAAGGCACAGAAATATGCATAGATATATTGAATTTCTTATCAAGAACAACAAAATAAAGGCAAAATGACATAAACTGATCACAACAAAGTCTCTGACTCCTCTATTAGATTTCTAATTGAAAACTTATATCAAAGTAAAGTCCTCAATCCTTCTATTTGATTACAAATTCTACATATTTATAATCATTGATTTAACACAAGATTGCTTGCAACAACCTGAATCATCAACGGCCAAACAAAACTAAAAATTACTGGAAATCCATGGCGGTTACGATCTTCTGAATCTACAATGGCCATCCCTCTTGTGCACTCATTGGCTGGGGCAAAGTATTATGTGGCACACTAATTGTATTAAGACTAAGACACATGGCAACACCCGTGCACATAAGGCTGAAAAGAAAATATGACAGGTGGCAGCATCCGCATATACCTAGAAACTCTTTTGCCTTCAAAGAAATTCATAGGAAATAGCCACTTGTCGCATTCCGTAGTCTCCAAAAATGATATGTGTCCTACCCCGCCAAGCCTTTAAGAACCTGTCTTTATACCTAGGTGCCCTTCGTTATGACATCTATCGCAACCTGCTTCACTTAGAAACTGAGACACAATAATAATAGGACCCACTACCTTCATAACTCATTACCCTCAAAGGGAATAAAACTGGGACAGATGGCGGCACCCGCGATCATACAAGATAACACATGGCAACCTTCGCAACATTGTTGAAACAAATGAAACTTTTGAAAGGTCCCTCGGAAGTCGACACTTGGCGCGTTCCACTACAACTGTGAATTAAAATGTTTCAAGAAGATTATGAATAAAGTAACCCTTTCTCCATTGTCGCCATGTGGCACCCTCCGCAAGCATGAAACAAAATGTATTGTGGCCCACCATATTTATGCCAATATAAATATAAATTATAAAAAGGGACATGCGGCATCATTTGCATAAAACTCAAAAAGACACACGTCAGCACTTGCAAGCATATAGCAAGAAAGGAAACTTTTTGAGACTGCTTCTGCTAGCGACACATGGCGCCTTCCGCGGGCTTGAAACAAAATGAACCAAAAGATGTTACTTGATACGTGGCACACTCCGCAGCAAACTCAAAAGGACACATGATGCCCTCCACATAAAACTAGGTGCTTGTTTCATTGTTGTGACTTTGACACTTGGCGCGACCCACGCACAGAGACACAGAGACACAAATATTAAGCCACTATACTTTAAATGCAACACTGCCAAAACTGAAACAAAATGTAGAGACACTCTACAACTTGCATTGGTGTTGCATCAAAAAATATTACACATCAATTTATCATTTATGCACTTTGCATTTATACTTGGTATATCTTTCAACTTCCTTCATTAACAAATATTACACATCAATTTATCATTTATGCACTTTGCATTTATACTTGGAATATCTTTCAACTTCCTTCATTAACAATCAGAGTTGACTAGTGGTGCAGGAGCACCAAGAGGATCATGAAGATCCATGATTGTTTTTGTTTGTTCATGTTGTAATAAGGTCTTGGAAGATGATTCTCATGTTTGTAATAAGGACCATGTCCAAAAACATCTCTTGTTGATGTCATGTTATAATGGAGCAGTCATAAGGTGTAATAGGCAGTCATATTTGTAAGCCTTCTAAGGCATGTAAGAGGCAGTCATAGAATCATAGGGATAGTCATACATTATCATGCATTATAAGCCTTTTGGCATGTGTCAACGAGTGATAGACCTTGTCAAAAGCTTATTTACATTGTAGAGGTGTTTGAAGGCATTGTCAAGTCTAAACCACAACCGATGCCTATGTTAAACTTTGTAATTAGTTGCTGAAGTTAACAAACAGGGTAATTCAGTGGTTGGGGATCGTTTACTAGTCCTCCCATCAACCCAAACTACCCTCCAACTATTCCAAGACCCTGAGGTAGGCTTCATAAAACACTGCAGATGCCCATTGTGAGCGGACAAGCATTTTGGTGAAGGAATAAACAAGTTATAACAGTTTTCTGCCTGTGTGTCCTATTTTTTTTTACTGTTGCTGCACATACTTTGCCTTTGTATGGATGAGTGGTGACTGGATGATAACACTGTGAGTAACCTTTCAAATGCATATAGATTGAATTCTTGAAACATCTTTAGAACATATAAATTCACATTTTTCTGTAAAGTGGTCTAAAAAACCCTCATCTAGGGTTCTGACAGAAAATTAGGATGTCTTCACCATTCCACTGACTCCAAATCTCTTTGATCAGTGGGATGGATTCCGTAATGTTTGTTTTGATGTTTTTCAAAAGCATTTTGGGCAGGAGTTTATTTTTGGTGGAGTTTTCTTGATGAGACCTAGCAAGATCATGTGCTAGGCTAATGTGAAGAAGAACAGTCTAAGTCAAATCTATTATAGTTGGTGGTGGGGTCTCAAAACAAGAAGTCTTGGTTTGGGCATGAGATTGAGATGTCCAAATGATTGGTTGAGTTCTGTGAGTCTCTGAAAGGGTGGTTGCTTCACAAAATAGGCCTAATTGGGGCTCTAGGCTACTAGGAGGGGTTATAGGTTGGACTATACTGTCCAAAACAACCCATACCAATTTTCAAATATGTCATGGGGAGTCCAAATAGGTATCTCTAGATTATCTTAGATCTAATTTTATAGGCCTATGTTGAAAGTTATGACTGACTTTTCATATTTCAAGGGCTACAAGGGTTTAGAGGCCTAAAGAAGGAAGTACCAAAACCAAGTTTGCCTAGCCTTTGCCAATGGTCTAGATGGGTTCCATGGCATGTCAAATCAACCTTTCCATGATGGTTTCAATGATGTTAACTGATGTTCCCACTTTTGCAAGTTGATCCTTGAATTTGGGTTTTGGGTGTGCACAGAACACCTTGTCAATTTGTGAAATCCTCTATCTATCTTAGTACCTCTACATCATAGTGGTATCAGAGCCATAAAAAGTTTTGCTGTTGGTTGTGTAAGACCTGGTATATGTCAGCAGAGGAGAGTGAAGGAGAGGCTAGCAACATGCCTCCAAAAGGGATGATCACTGAGGTGGTTAAGAAGTTCAAGGAGATGGAAGAAAAGATCAAAAGTGGAGTCAAGGAAGCACTCCAAGCAGAGTTGAAGGAATTGAGGATAGGGAAGAGGATAGATGAAGGTTTTGATGAAGAAGAAGAAAAAGAGGAGGAAGAAGAAGATCAAGAAGAGGTAGAGGTACCTACAGATCAAAAACATTTCCTTGAAGCTATCAAGGCAATTGGCAAAGATTCTTCAGAGGCTCGGATGGAGATTCCAATGTTTAGTGGCAAGATGAATGCTGATGAAGTTATGGAGTGGATTGAAGCCCTAAATAACTACTTTGAATATAAAGAAGTTCCCGAGAACAAGAGGGTGAAGTTTGCAAAAACTAAACTCAAAGGTACTTCCCTTACATGGTGGAATTACACCCAAGGTGAGAGGGTAAAGAATGGGAAGAGCATGATCTCTTCATGGAGCAGAATGTTGGAGAGGATCAAGTCCCAATTCCTTCCATTAGACTATGAGCTGCAGATCTACAAGAAGATGCAAAATCTCAAGCAAAGAGATTTTGATGTGGCCACTTACACTGAGGAGTTTCACAAGTTCTCTCTTCGTTGTGGATACATGGAGGATGAAAAAGGTAAAGTGGTAAGGTATCTAAATTGTTTGAGGTTTAATATCTAAGATGAAATCAGTCTATTAACCCCTAAAACTGTGGATAAATGCTTTCAAGTGGCATTGAGGACTGAAGAGAAGTTGAAGAGGAAAGGTGAGCAGCAAAATAGAGGAAGAGGTGGCAGAAATTTCAGAGGTAGGGGCAGTTTTGGAGGCAGAAATCAGTCCCAAAGGAGTCAAGGGTAATCTAGTTCCCAAGAGCAAAGTGGAGAATTAGGTTCTAGAGGAGGCTTTCGAGGAAGGAGACCCAATGGAAGGGGTAGATTTGGTGGATCAGGGAGAGGTCCTAATGTCTTCACAGGAAGGTGCTACAATTGCCACCAAGTGGGACATCCAGCCTTCAAATGTCCTGAAAAGAAAGCCTCAATCTCTCATGGAGGAGAAAGAAGGAACTATTTGATCCAAGAGGAAGATTGCCAAAGTGTTAACTCTCCAATTAGAAGGGAAGCCCCAGTCCATGAAGGAGAAAGTTTGATGATGAGGAGAACCATGCTGAAGGTGGCTCAAACACAAGAACCCCCTCAAAGGAAGACATTGTTCAAGACAACATGCAAGGCCTATGGTAAGATTTGCAAGGTAATTGTTGATTCAGGCTCAACTAAAAATTTGGTTTCCATTGAAATGGTAGACAAGTTGAAATTGAAAAGACTTCCTCATGTTAGTCCTTATAAAGTATCATGGTTGAATAAGGGGAAACAAGTTTTGGTAGATGAACAATCATGGGTAGAGTTTGAGATAGGAGAATATAAGGATAAGATTTTGTGTGATATAATCCCCATGGATGCTTGTCATTTTCTGTTAGGACATCCATGGCAATATGATGTTCAATCCCAGCATGATGGTAAAACTAATTCTTTCATCATAACCAAGAATTGTAGGAAGTATAGAATGGATCCATTACTGGATGAGAATGTAGAGAAGAATGTTGGGTCAAGTGTCATGCTTGTGAGTGGTAAAGAGTTTCTAGACACCCTTAAGGAGGAAGGAACCCAAGGGTATGCTCTAATTTTGAAGCCTAAAAACAATCCTAATTTGCATGATCCTAGTAAGGAAGAGGTTCCTAAAGAGGTGCAATAATTGTTAGAGAAGTATAAGGGGATTATGGTAGAAGAAATGCCTAATGAGTTGCCACCTATTAGTGACATAAGCCATCAAATTGACTTCATACCAGGATCTACCTTGCCAAACAAAGCAGCCTACAAGATGACACCTTCTCAAAAGGAAGAGATTGCCAAGCAAGTGCAAGAATTGTTGGATAAGGGATTGGTAAGAAAGAGCCTTAGCCCATGTGTTGTCCCAACAGTCCTAGCCCCTAAAAAGGATAGTAAATGGAGGTTGTGTATGGATTTTGGAGCCATTAACAAGATTACTATAAGATATAGGTTCCCTATGCCAAGGATTGAGGACCTAATGGATTGTTTGGGAGGGGCTAGATACTTTTCTAAGATTGATCTTAAGAGCGGGTATCATCAAATTAGGATAAAGCAAGGGGATGAATGGAAGACAACATTCAAAACAAATGAGGGTCTTTATGAGTGGTTGGTGATGCCATTTGGTCTATATAATGCCCCAACTACTTTTATGCGTCTCATGAATAAAGTGTTGAAGGATTTCATTGGCAAATTTGTTGTGGTATACTTGGATGACATTCTTGTTTTCAGTAGGACTAAGGAAGAGTATTTGCAACATTTGGATCAGGTTTTGAAGAAGTTACATGATGAAAAATTGATTATCAACATGGAGAAGAGTGTCTTCATGAAGGAAGAACTCACCTATCTTGGTTTTGTCATTTCCCAAGGTAGTTTGAAGATGGATCCGACAAAGGTAGAGGCTATTTTGTCATGGCCAACTCCAAAAATAGCAAGTGATGTAAAAATTTTTCATGGTTTGGCAACATTTTATAGTAAGTTCATAAGGGGTTTTAGTCATATTTGTGCACCAATTTTGGATAACATCAAAGGGGGACAGAAATGTAAGTTTTTTTGGACAAAGGTAGCCAATGATTCTTTTGAAATCCTGAAACAGAAAGTAACACAACAACCCATTCTTGTTTTGCCCAACTTTAACAAGTTGTTTGTGGTGGAATGTGATGCTAGTAACCTTGCTACAGGGGCTGTCCTAAGTCAAGAAGATAGGCCAGTTGATTTCTTTAGTGAGAAATTGAATGATGCTAAGAGAAAGTACTCTACTTATGACTTGGAATTGTATGCAATGGTGCAAGCTTTGAAAAAATGGAGGCACTATCTTTTGCCTAAAGAGTTTATTGTTTATACTGACAACCATGCACTTAGTTGTCTGAATTCACAAGAGAAACTCAATCACAGGCATATGAAATGGGTTGAACAACTCCAAGCATATACTTTTTCAATCAAACACAAGAAGGGGCAGGCCAACAAAGTGGTAGATGCATTGAGTAGAAGGGTGTGTATGGTTCAATAAATTTAGTTACAAAGTGTAGGGGTTGATGCTCTCAAACATATGTATCATGATGATGAAGATTTCAAGGAGGTATATGAAGTTTGTTCACAGTTTTCAGACTCTTATCATTCTAATTTTTCTGAGTTTTTGTTGTAGCGAGGGCTGTTGTTCAAAGGAAGCCAATTATGTGTTCCTAGGTGTTCCATGAGGGAGAACATCATAAAGGAAAAACATTGTGGTGGACTAGGAGGTCACTTTGGGCTGGATAAAACATTGGATCAGGTGAAGAGGTTTTATTTTTGGCCTAAAATGCAATCAGATATCAAAAAATTTGTTGAATGTTGTATTATTTGTCAAAGGGCAAAGGGTACTTCATCTAATGCTAGTCTATATCAGCCACTTCCTGTTCCTCATAGGCCATGGGAAAGTATTAGCATGTATTTTGTCTTGGGTCTTCCTAGGACTCAAAGAGGTTTTGATAGCATATTTGTTGTGGTGGATAGATTCAGTAAGATGGCTCATTTCTTGCCATGTAAATGCACTAATGATGCTTCACACATTGCTGGTTTGTTCTTCAAAGAAATTGTTATAATCCATGGTTTGCCTCTTAACATTGTGACTGACAGGGATATAAAGTTTGTAGGCCACTTTTGGCGTACTTTGTGGAAGAAATTGGGCACTCAATTGTCATTCACTTCAGCCTATCACCCTTAGACTGATGGCCAAACTGAGGTAGTGAATAGGTCTTTGGGAAATCTCCTTAGATGTCTCACAAAGTAGCATGGAGAGGCATGGGATATGATCATCCCTTAAGCTAAATTTGCTTACAATGACTCCACCAATAGAAGCACGGGAAGGAGTCTATTTGAGGTTGTCTATGGTGTTCACCCAAGAGGTAATCTTGAATTGAGAGATCTCCATGGATTGGAGAGGAAGAGTGCTCAAGGTGAAGAATTTGCATTGGCCATGAAGGACATCCATGATAATGTAAGAGAAACTCTTCAAAGGAACAATGAAAAGTACAAGGAGAAAGCCAATGAGAGAAGGAGAGATGTACAATACAAGGTTGGGGATTTGGTCATGGCACATTTGAAGAAGGAGAGACTTCCAAAGGGGCAGCCAACCAAACTCCTCATGAAGAAGATAGTTCCATGCCGGATTGCGCACAAGTTTGGGTCCAATGCCTATGAGATTGAGCTTCCTCAAGGCTTGGCAATTTCTCCCATCTTTAATGTTGTTGACTTGTTTCCATACAAGGGTGATAATGTTGTAGGTCTTGATGTAGCCCAAGAAGATGAAGATTGGATAAAAGATCTACCTCCCAGCCAACCATTGAAGTTGGATAGCACTATGAGTAACCTTTCAAATGCATATAGATTGAATTCTTGAAACATCTTTAGAGCATATAAATTCACATTTTTCTATAAAGTGGTCTGAAAAACCCTCATCTAGGGTTCTGATAGAAAACTAGGATGTCCTCGCCATTCTACTGACTCCAAATCTCTTTGATCAGTGGGATGGATTCCTTAATGTTGTTTTGATGTTTTTCAAAAGCATTTTGGACAGGAGTCTATTTTTGGTGGAGTTTTCTTGATGAGACCTAGCAAGATCATGTGATAGGCTAATGTGAAGAAAAACAGTCTAAGTCAAATCTTCTACAGTTGGTTGTGGGGTCTCAAAACCTAAAGAAGTCTTGGTTTGGGCATGAGATTGAGATGTCCAATTGATTGGTTGAGTTCTGTGAGTCTCTGAAAGGGTGGTTGCTTCACAAAATAGGCCTAATTGGGGCTCTAGGCCACTGGGAGGGGTTATAAGTTGGACTATACTGTCCAAAACAACCCATACCCATTTTCAAATATGTCATGGGGAGTCCAAATGGGTATCTCTAGATTGTCTCAGATCTAAGTTTACAGGCATATGTTGAAAGTTATGTTTGATTGTTCATATTTCAAGGGCTACAAGGGTTTAGAGGCCTAAAGAAGGAAGTACCAAAACCAAGCTTTCCTAACCTTTGCCAATGGTTTGGATGGGTTCCATGGCATGTCAAATCAACCTTTCTATGATGGTTTCAATGATGTTAACCGTTGTTCCCACTTTTGCAAGTTGATCCTTAAATTTGGGTTTTGAGTGTGCACAAAACACCTTGTCAATTTGTGAAATCCTCTATCTATCCTAGTGCCTCTACATCAACTAGTTATCAAGGAATTTATCATGCTTCCCATTACACACCATCTCCCTAAGATGCTTCTTAGACATACAAATTCATAAGAGCATAGGATATTTTTATGTCACTGTGACTAACCTATGCCAAGAGGACTAGACCACGGGCAATGACTAGTCCAAGAGTAGAATAGGCCGAGAAACCTTCTAGGCAAGTCTATATTAAAAAAAATTAATGTTGATCCAACAGTTTAAAATCGTATTCTTTTTTTCTTGAGTAATAGTAAAACTTATTCTTATTATTGACTACATTTTACAATTAATCATCCTTTGTCAACTATGAAAAATTAATAAAACTAAAGCTAAACTATTCAAACCCTCTCAATTTCATTTACATTTACAATCTCAACTCATTATATAAATCTTATTAGTTTTATTGTTTTTATCAAGTTTTAAAACTTAAATATTCATAGGGTGTACCTTTTATTTCCCTATAATAAGTGATCTTGCAATCACTTTATGTTTACAATTTGATAAGGTATTTTTAAATTTTAAATTTGTTTCAATATCAAATTGGGTTCATTTTCCTTCACTTACATAGTTGTATAGATTTTCTTTGTAATTGTACAAATTTGAAGGTTGGTAAACTTACAATTATTTTTAGCTTTTAGCTTTGGATGGTAAACTTACAACAAAATAATCATTCAGGTGAAGAACTAGAGATGATATCATGCCCAGGAGAGGCCACATTGGGGGCCCTTTCATTTTTCTATGCACAAAGTAATGGAAAATCATGTATCCCAATACCGCTAATGATATGTTGATGACTTTCAGATTTAATTCTAATTCTAAAAAATGCATGAATTGATTGAAGCCTCCCATTAGAAGGATTTATAATCACTCTTTCTTTCTAATGGCAATTGCAGTGACAAGCTATTTTGGTGTAGAAGTAGGTATTTAAATACACCACTAATGTGAATACTTGATTTCAATCCATCTACCCTAGCTTAATGTACTTTAATAGACATCATCTATCTCAAGCAGCCTCTTTGATTTTGGTCATTTTTCAAGTGTCAAATCCATTTAGAGAAGAGGGACCAATAGTTGATCAAGTTACTTCATGATCGTGTAGCAATTACATGGAGTCATGTAGGACCTCTATAATTTTTTTATATATTACATGATATGGACTTTTATCTATCTACAACTAAGGTTTGGAGGTGTGACTCATCACACAACTCACCACATCAACATAAATAGTAAGAGGTGTCTCTAAAATAAACTTTTAAATATTTGACCAAAACTTTATCATGAAACACCTAATACTCAAACATAAAAATGCCAATGTTTATTTAAAAAGAAATTATGCATTCAACAAACCACTAGGTGATATATAAATAAAACCAAGTCAGATTTGATTGGGTTGTTAGTAATTGGTTAGCCCAAAATTTTAGCAATTCATTACTTAGTTATATTTCTTCTATATCTACCTTAAATGCATATATGGATACCGATATGTGACATTATAAGCTAGGATGATATCAATTTCTTCTAACAAATCAATCAAATAGACATTTGCATTAGTTTTTTAATTTCTTGTTTCCTCTAAAAATTATTTGGATTGAAAAATTTATAATAGATCATGTATCATTCTTACTTTCCATTATTCAAAGAATGATATAGTATTTCATATTCTTTCAAATGTGCAATCAAGATATTTGGGACAAAGGGTGGTGATTGCTCTGGGAGGAATAAGGGTTTCAGTGAAACCTTCCATGTTCCTTCTTAGAGCCAAAGAGATTCATCCCAGATCTGATACACACATTCTTTTCTTGTCTTGATTGTTAGTTTTTAAGCCAGCCTGGTTTAATCATAGGTCTTTATTTTTTTTTTTAGGATTGTGTTGTGCCCAATCAAAATTTTTGCTTCATTAAGGCATTTTGAGAAAGTCTAGAAAGTTTTTTGTCAAAAAATCAAAATTTCTATTTTTAGAAAGTTCCTAAAAATAGACGTCAAATTAGGTTTTCTGGGTTTCTTGAGATATGGATATTGGCAAAATTTTCTAAAAATAGAATCTCTGATTCAAGTGTCATGCCTGATTCTCATTGGCTGATTTTGCTTCACGATCAAGGTGGTCTAGACGGAATCTACAAAAGATCAAGTTTTCTCTTTTGGGTCAATTCTACTTATTTTTAGAAGGTGAAGCATGAGCTACGGAGTCATCAATGGAGGAAGTTCATCTGTTAGAGCTCATTTTTCAAGTTTTAATGTTGTTCAGACGACGCAAAACTGACAAACAGTTGCTGATTTTACAAAGAATAGGAAATGGAGCACGATGGATCCGAAATGAGGAGAAAAGTTGGAAATCATGAAATTTGAAATGAGGAGAAAAGTTGGAAATCATGAAATTTGACTAGGGCATGGATTTCCAGGTGCCCTTGGAGGCTAGGGGCGCCTAGCTTTAGCAGACTTAGATTTTTTTTCTTGCATTTTTCAGAAAATGTGAAAAATACCTTCGTTAGACAGTTCCAGGGGAGATAAAAGCAGTCATTTTGGTCAACAATTCCTAAAAAGTTGGAATTCATGTCAGATATGCTTAGGCTATCTAGTCTACCCTCATCCTGATGCTTATCCCTGGTATCCTAAAATTGACTAAGTCTGATGTCCTGAAGCCCTGAAAAATTGACTAAGTTTGAAATCTGGTGGATCCTCAAAAATCTAGAATCTACATTTTAAATCCCATGGATCTGAGACCTATCTCAAACATCTTGAAAGTATATTTCAAAATATTTATATACTTAAATATATTTTGAAATATACGTTAGGCAGGGACCTTCAAAATTTGGCAGAATTCAAGATTTGTAGAAGAAGTTGAAAAATTCCAAAAATTTTCTAAGGCACAAAATTCCTGGCGCCCATCGTTTCATGCCTTAGAATTTTTTCCACGTTTTTCAAGAAACGTCAAAAAGTCTCCATTGGTCTGTTTCTAGGAGGTCAAATTTAGACAAAAGTTAGTTGAAATGCTGATAAAAGCTAGCAATTCATCTTAGGCAGGTTCAAGCTACTCAAATCACCTCTCATCCTGCTTCAACAGTCATCCGGACGACTGAAAATGAAGATCAAATGGGACTTGCGGCACACAAAATGGAGAAATGGAAAGAAAATTTGAAAATCTCAAAAAATTTCTAAGGCACAGATTTTTAGGAGCCCCTGGAGGCTGGGGGCTCCCATCTTTTCATGCCTTAGAATATTTTCCATGTTTTTCTGAAAAAGGACAAATCTTCTTCCGTCAGCCTGGTCAGATTCATAGAAAATCAGTTTGGCTCAATTTTTGAGGCATGCGCAAGGTACAATCAAATCAGTTTTCATCAGACTTGCCTATTTGCCAGATCATCAGTCTCAATTTTTCTCCAGTAGGCAAATTTTGACATCCAAACAGGGGTCCATAGTCACCAGAACACACACGGAAGACAAGAAATTGAAAAAGTTGAAATCTTTCAAAAAATGGCTAAGGCACAAAAAACCAGGAGCCCCTGGAGGCTAGGGGCTCCCAAGTTTTCATGCCTTAGAATTTTTCATGTTTGACAGTGTTTTTTCAACAGTCACTTCCAAAACTCTGTCTGGCGACAGGTTTCTGAGGTCAGATTTGAGTCAGATCGTGAATTTGAGGCTGGGGATGAAATCACAGTTGATAAATTTTCAAGATGCCATGATCAGTTAGCTTTTTCAGTTAACGGTGATAGTTTTCCGTCTTGTTGAAGTCAAGGACAGGCCATACTGGTGTCAAAACGAGTACAAAAGTGGTGAAATAAAGGAAAAATTAGCTAACACTTTTGTAACTTCACGTGTTTGATGACATTATCAAAGAAGATATTTTTCATCATCTCACACATGAAGCCATAGGCAGCTATAAAATAGTGATTCTTCCTATTTGAAGATATCTACTTAGATTTGTGCTTTAAAAGATGCTTTCTTCATGGATAAGACTCAAGCTTTATTTTTTTTCACAAAGGAAGTTGCTTTTTTGCCCTAAAGTTCTATATAGACAAGTTTTTGGCTTCTTTATTCATTATTTTTGCAGGTTGCATCTAGAAGAGGGAAGATTTTTATTTTATTTTTTTCTTTCCACAAAGATTCGAAGACCCAAACGAAGTACTTTTTCAGCGTTCTTCATAGTTTCGGGATGAGGAAACAAGGAGGCATGCTTTTTCAAGGTCCTTTTTTCTAGGGGATCATTTTTCAGAAACAGGGCTGAAGCTTTTTTAATTTTTATTGAGATGGGTCCATCCAGAATTTCATCCTCTTAAAGATTGGGAAATTTTATTTTTTCAAGAATCTACTTTTTTGCTGCTTTTTCGAGAAACCCTCCGCTTTTTCAAAATCTGATAATATGGGTTGCTTCAAAACGAGATTGCCTACAAAACCCATGTGCCAACTTTTTTGCTCAGAATCTGCTTTTTAGAAGAAATCAGCAAGTAAATTTTAGCCTTTTGTCCAAGATTTTTCCGACATAGGCGTGTTCACAGTCATTCTTCAAGTCTTTCAGTATGCAGTACTCTCCAATAGAGATTAGGCCTAAAATAACATTGGTTCACGATTACCTGAGAACTTTCAAAACAGACTTGCATAAGTACTTCCAGTGTTCAATTTGCATCCTTTGGAAAATGCAAGAAACAACGCTATCAGGAATCTGAATCACTCTGGGCTACTTGCAGCAGCTTCATTCCCCATCACAGTGCAAAGTATCGAATTCATAATTGCTTGTATGAAGCATTACAATTTAGTCACAAGAGAGATACAATTAGCAGATGGATGGGTGCTCTGCAGTCTCAGGCCAAATGATATTGAAAAGTATTTTTCAATACCAATCTGGAGAGAAAACTTAGTTGTTTGAATTGAAGAGTGTAAGAGGGTGTGGCACAATGATAAAGAAAAGTATCAGAAAAAGATTGCTTAGAGGTGGTTGAAAGAAAAGTAGAATGTTTTGCCAAAGTAGAAGATAAAGTAGCCCTCAAGGCTAAGAATAGGCAACCATGGCAATATATTTATATCAATGGATGACATCACCAATAAAGCAAGAATGCAGATGAGGATGTGACTCCAAAGAAAGCAATTTTAACTCAAATACTTTTTGTTTTAAAGCATTTTCTTTCATCCAAAGTTCATCCATTCTTTATTTAGAAAGAAATCACTTTGTATTAGTTGGAGTTTTCTTTGCTTTAAAGCATTTGTTAGTTGAAATCTTTGTCTTAGAATAGAAATAAAGCTTGCAAGTTGGCAAGTTAGTTAGGATAAATCAAGGAGATTTTAGGGTTCCCTACTCCTTTGATTTAGTATAAATAAGGGCAGCCTTGCCCATTGTAAGGGATGGTAATTGTGATAGCAAATTTGATGTGTTTGTAGAACTTGTTATTCCAAGTGCTCGTTCACTCTTCTGTAATCTGTTTCCAGTGTTTGATCGCATAATGTATGCCTACCTTTTGCTACAATATTGTTGTCCTGGAGTTGTATTAACTTTGTGATATTGGAATAGAAATCTCATGCCTGCCTTTGCTCTGATATAGGGTTCCCTACTCCTTTCATTTAGTATAAATAAGGGCAGCCTTGCCCATTGTAAGAGATGGTAATTGTGATAGAAAATTTGTTGTGCCTGCAGAACTTGTTATTCCAAGTGCTCGTTCACTCTTCTGTAATCTATTTTCAGTGTTTGATCGCATACTGTATGCATGCCTTTTGCTACAATATTGTTGTCCTGGAGTTGTATTGACTTTGTGATATTGGAATAGAAATCTCATGCCTGCCTTTGCTCTGATATTCTATCTCAGATCATCAAGTTTTGTTGTCAGATGTGTGGCTTGTGTAACTTTTATTTTAGCTTTCATCATTAAAGTATAATGAGTCTTGTGATGTAAACTTTGGAGAAATTTACTTAAGTTTTTTGTGTTAAAACAAATCATTCCTTGCCCACTTTTAATCCCTTTGCTCTGAATATACTTAGGAGATTAAAAGTGTCATTAGTTTAGGCCTAGCTGTAGTTAGAAGTTTATTAAAAGGAAAAAACCTCTTCTACAGTGAAATAGAGTTTAATAACCTTGTGTTCGTAGCTGAGAATCAAAAAGAAGATAGGTAGATTTTATTTATTTATCGTTTCAGTGAACATCAGCAAAAAGGGAACTCCCCCTCACAATAGGAGAGCAGTTTATCTATGCATAGCTGTCCGTTTCCAACTCGCATTCCAGAAGTACGAATTGAAATGCTAACAAATTGCACCACACAGTGTTCTGATTTTATTTTAAGTTTGAGTTTGAATTTAAATCTTGGGGGGTTATTTTCCTACTTGGGTGTCTTTCTGATGTCAGGCGTCTTAATGTGTGCATACCCCGAGAATTGGAGTGGTGAGGTCAAAATAAGCATTAATGGCTCATCTGGTGACATTTAAGGAAGGGAGTAACTTCAGGGCATACGAGAGGAATAGTATAGTTAATGAAGGTCAGAAAAAGACATTAAGTAAAGTTGCAGGCGCTAAAAATGTCATGCCTGCGCCCAAAGAGGTGGGCTTCCATATTCTCCAGAGAGATGCAGACAATGGAATCATCGGTGGACTCTTCGATGAAAGAAGTGGTGAAGAAAAGGCCGGAGACGAGGAAGTGGGTAAGCATTCTCCCTCGTCCCTGGGCATTACTTTGATTCCTAATAATGAAATGGTATCTGTTGTTAGTAAAGAGGAAAGCAAACTGGGAAATATTGTTGTCTTTCTTATTTGTTTAAATTTGGAGAAAGTCTCATCTAGGGATTTCTATGATGGGTGATTAGTCTTTGTCTGGGGAAGAAAAATGGGTATACAAGTTAATTTCTTTAGGATGATTCAAAAAGGACTCTTTGTTATTTTCTTCCAAACGCATGCAATGCAGCAACAAGTGATAGAAAGCGGGTATTGGAACATAGGTCAGGTGGTGTTTAAGGCACACCCATGGTCCACTAATAGTTCAAGGGAAGAAATAATGTTTTGTGCCACTCCCAGATGGTTTGAGATTAAAAAAATGTCCCAGAATAGCTTTGGAACTTCATCCCTCAAATTTTGAGCCATCTAGGGGAAATTTTGCGGGTTGAAGATGCTAAAGTTATTCTGTCCCACATGGATGCCAGAGTCCTAGTCTCATTAAAACTGGGTGCAGTTATAACAGATTGGCTTGAGATTGAAGGTCTAGGGGAAAAAGTCCAATGTAATCTAGTTGCATTGGGTGGCCTTAATGTGTGCATCCTCTGTAAGTCTGACAGACACCAAAAAAATCTGCCCTATTCTTAATAGAGCCTGATAATTCTCAGGTCATCCCTGAGAAAAAGGAAAATGAGGAGTCAGTTGTTGTTAAACAAATCTCAGTAGAAGCACCAATTTTGGTCCTTCTGAAAATATGGGAGACCTTCTCTGTATACGCCTAAAAATGACACGATTCATTCTAAATAAATTTTCTTAATATTTATTTCCCTTCTAAATTTCTCCCACCGTTCTAAATAAATATTCTAAATATTTATTCCCTTCTTCTATCAATTAAATAAATATTCTAAATTTATTTAATCGGTTCACTATTTTGAAATTAAATAAAACCAATTTATTTAATTATTTTCCCTAAATTCTTCTAATGTCTCACATAATTAAATAATCCTACATTATTTAATTAATCCTAAATTCCTCTATTCTAAGTTCCAATTTCAAAAAAATCCACCTCACCTTCCACCTCATCTTTCCACCTCACCATGTTGCACATGTAATTAAATATATTAAATATTTAATTACCTAATATTCCCTCACCCACATGTCCTATTTCTTCTCTCAATCAAAACTGTTAACTAACCAATCAATTCAGTCATTCCCTCAATCCATTCTTCCAACTGACTAATCAAGTTTGTTAACTGATCAGTCAATGGAGTTAACTCTCCAATCAATTTTGTCAAATCCCCTCTTTCATGATGGAGGTGGGACACTTGTCATATTCCTACTGGTTGCACATTCCTCAACCATTCTCAGCCATTGATCCTCATACTTCTTCTCAGCTGTTGATCCTCATTCTTCTGAGTCTATAAATGAAACCTCATCCCCCCTTTCTAATCATCCAGGTTATTTGTATTGCTACTCTGCAGAAATTCACCAGCGTGCCTTTGGCACCCCCAATACAATCTACTTGAGATCACCATTTGCTTTGAAGCTCCTCTTCATAGCAATATCTATCAACACAGCCATTTACTACCGACATCCTACAACATAGCAAAAGGAGTGCACTCACTGAGGGCCCAACTTCATTACAACAAGGACGGTTTTAATAGGCAAACAATAGAAGCTTTGATTCAAGGAAGGTTTGCACTGTATTATTCATTGCTTCATTTCATTCAATCTTTCTTAGTTTCATTATTCTATTGATGTATGGGTTTATTATTGTTAAATTGATTAATCCACATTTTACCCTAACATTGGAGAAAGATTGAAGAGTCTTTATTAATGTTAGTCGACTATGAGAAGACGTTGGAAGAAAATTGTTAATGTTAAATTAAAGATTTAACAATATATACCTATGCTGGCTGAGTCTATGAAGTATGAATGCCATTGTTTTGAAAGGACTTGAAGTAAATTAAATATGTTATAAAGTCTGACTCATAAGAACAAATGGAGTTTGAGAATATTTATTAAAAGAGGTCGATTCTAGTATGGAGGCCGACCAAGTTAATATGGAGCACCCTTCACAATAGACAAATGTCCTCATATATAAGACAAGTTTGTTAAAGAGGAACGATTAAATAAGAAGGTTGCAATTTACAAGAGAAGGAAGTAATTTAAATGATGGCCAACTTAGAGCGCTAAAAGGTGAAAGGTAAATTTAAATTAAGAATTCCAAAGTGGCTGACCTCCCTATACATGGAGTGCCATGTTCATATAAGACAAAAGAGCTAATTAAAGAAAATAAAAAGTGTGTGATCTACTTTATGAAGTAAGGAGATTAATATGTGTAAAAGGCAGTGATTTAATTAGTGAGCGGCAGAGGTCAATATTTAATAGAAGGCAATGATTATCTTTTGAACAAAAAGGTCATGTATCTTTGAAGGAAGATCTTTATTCAAAGAGGTGTATCACTTCACTTGGATATGGAAATATAAAAAGGAGAAAGAATTGTGAAAAGAGTAAAAAAAAGGTGCATGAAGAATAAAAGTAATATCTAAAATACACATTCTAATCTACATATGAGAATATAAGAAGAAGATCATTATGGGAAGCATAAATGCAAATTTGAGAGAAGAGTTTGGGTAGAAATAAGAGAAGTCTATGTAGAGATAGAGGACAAGTTTGGGCAGATCTCAAGGCAGAAAGGTATGAGAAGGTGATGCTATGATTATGACCAGTTTTGTGTGAAGAAGTGGCACATGTTTTGGATTGGATTTGAAGGAAGAAAGTAATCATATTTTGGGTCAATTTTATGAGAGGAGATTGTGTATCTTTTGGATCAGATTTGAAAGGAAGAACATTGCATGATTTGGATTAGATTTGAAAGGAAGAACATTGTGTGAGTTAGGATCAAATTTGTAGAAGATAGTGATTCAAATCCATAGAAGGTTGGTGCCTTAACAAGAGATTGGTCTCTCTTACTAGGTTAGTGCTCAGTTGCAGATTGGTGTTCACAAAATCTACAAACAGGGATTGGTGTCTCTAGTGGGTTGGTGCTCACAAATCATATAAGAGGGGATTGGTGTCTCTTGTAGGTTGGATCCTACAAGGATTGTAAAATAGATTTATATATAAGCAATATTTTTCCATGGTTTTCTCCCGTAAGGGTTTCCACATAAATATTATGTTCCTCTTGTGGTGCATCATCGATAGATCTTGTGTGATTGATATTGTTGTGGTTGTTAAGTTGTGAAAAGTAAAAGTTTGTATATATTGATTCACCCCCCTCTCAGTATAATTGTGTGTTCTTCAATTGGTATTAGAGTAGGTTCCTTTGGAGAGAGCTTAACCACTTGAAGGTTGATCTTAAAAGAACACATGGCCGGACATGATGGATATGGTTTTTCTTCAAACAAGGCACCATTATTTGATGGATTTGAACTATGTTTTTTGGAACTTAAGGATGGAGACTTATCTAAATGCCCCGGGTTTGACATATAACAATTTGTTTTAAATGGATATACTACTCCAGACACTCCACCAAAGGATAAGGATGGTAAGAAGGCTAGCAAAAATAATGCCAAAGCCAAGAATGCTATTTTATGTGGGTTGTCGAAATCAAAGTTAGTAAAAGTAATGAGATGTAAATCTACTAAGGAAATATGGGATAAGTTGAATAATATCTATGAAGGAGATGATAAAGTAAAACATGCAAAGCTCCAAACTCACAGGAGTAAATTTGAAAGTCTTAAGATGAAGGATGAAGAAGACATAGCTACCTATTTCCTTCATATCGACGAGATTGTCAATACTATCCAAGGTCTTGGAGAAGAAGTTAAGGAATCAAGTGTAGTACAAAATATATTATGATCTTTATCACTAAGATTTGATGCAAAAGTATCGGCAATTGAAGAAATGAGGGATTTGGAGAAATTAACAAAAGATGAGTTGCATGGGATACTTACCGCTTATGAAATGAGGACTGAATAGAAATCTTCCAAAAGGGAAGTAGCCTTCAAAGGATCCAAAAAGGGAAAGGGTAAAGAATCGAGTGACAATTCTAAAAATGATACGAAAAAAGAGGAAGCTAACTTTGTAAGGAGGCTGAAGAAAGGAATTGAAAAATACAAAGGTAAATTACCTCTTAAATGCTTTAATTGTGGAAAGGTAGGTCATTTTGCATCTCAATGTCCATATAGTGATGAGGAAGAGGAGCATGATTCAAAGAAAGGTAACAAGACTTTTAAAAGAGATCACAATCAAAGGAAGAGTCATTATAAAAATAAGAAAAAATTCTACTCTAAGGAAGAAAGTTTCTCATCTAAAGAAGGTTACTCTGACAACAATCAATAAGAGTTTTTATTCATGGTGATAGAAACTAAATATGAGGAGAAAGAATAAATGGAGTCACAAGAGTTTGATGAGAATGTTGATGTAAACTTAGAAGAAGAGGAATATGATGAAATGGATGCAAAAGTTAATTTGGAAGGAGAACTCATCTATGCCCTAGATGAGATCAAGAATCTTAGAAAGAAGAATCAGATACTGTAGCTACACTTTCAAGAGAGCAATGAATCTTATGTAGTGCTAGTACAAAGCATTGAAGAATTTGAGAAGATAATTTTTGAGCTAACAAATCAATTTGAAGAAGGAAAAAGGATTGAGAAGGAGATAATAATTCAGCTAAAGGAAAAGGAAGAGATTTGTGAAATGTTAGAATCTGAAATTGCTTCTTTGAGAAAGGAATTGGAGAAGACAAGTACCCAATTAAACCAAAGATTGAAAAATGAGAAGAGTGTTGCAAGTATGTGTAGTCAATGGTGTCATTGATGTCAACAAGCTTGTGTTGTCATTGGTGTCAACTGTGTCATTTGTGTGAGTAGTTGGTGGTGCAAGAGTATGAGTAGTTAGTGTTGAGTGGATACTATCTCTGATGATGATGTTGGTTGAGTAGAGATAAGGTTGTTGCAATGGTATGAGCTGTTTGGTTGAGTTGCTTTGCTGAAGATGATTTGGTTTCTTTAAAGAGGTGCTGAAGATGTTAAGAATATGTTTCTGTTGGTTCGTTTCCAAGTGCTTTTGAGAAAATTTGATTAATAAAGGAAACATTGTGTTGAAGTGGCATTTTGGTTTACAGAGTAGTATTCTGGTTTTGCTCCACATTTCCTCTATGTTGAGGATTTGTCTTTGTAGTTTGGATATGTTGTTCTGAGATGTTTAGAGATGTTATATTCTAAATTTGGTGTTCTAGTTCGTTGTGTAGAGGAAGTTGTGTTCACTAGCATGAAGACTGTGTTTCTGAAGGTTTGCAGAGGTGTCTGGGAGAAATGTCTTTTCTCTGCATTTCTCCACAAAGTAGTTTTAGGTCTTGCAATTCTAGAAATATGGTTATAAGGTTCATATATTTCTTCTATTGAAGTTGTTCATGGTTTGGTGCTCCAAAAGTTGATTTCTAGAGATACAGTGCATGACAGAGATAGTTAAGCATACTAGATAAACATGATAAGGTTGTGCGGTAGCTGAAAGTGGTTGCGGGGGAATTTGTTGGAATTCAAGATGTTTCAAGATGTTCATGGGATACTCTAAATTGTGTTAAATCTTGGTTTGTGGTCCATAAAGTTGTATTTTGTCTTGAGGAAGTGTGTACTAAAAAGTTCATTGTGTTAACATGGGTTTGGCCGACCTTGGGTGCTTACACTAATTGCAGAGTTGCTTTGGTGACTATGAAAGCGTGAAGTGGCATGCTTGGACAAATTTAGGTCTGAGATAAGATGTGTTGTGGTCCACCTTCATTCCTTTCCACCACAGGAATGTTTACGTCCAGACCTAATTTTAACTTTCTAGGTTAAGGTGACTTGCCGACCTTGGAGAATGTTCTTAAGGTTGAAGATATTATAAATAGGTATCAAGAGGTCTGATTGAGAGGGTGTGCATGATGAAAGTGATGTGAATAATAGTGTGGTTGAATGTGTGGTGTAGTACAAGATTTCATGTGTTAGACTACTAGATGCAGTGAGTAGAAGGTGTCTATGTTAGATTCAGGACACACAACTGAGAGGGGGGTGAATCAATTGTCCAAAACTTTCTTCCAATTTACACACTTAAATTCACTTTGTAATTTAGTAGCATAATAACAATTCAATCATGGAAACATAATGCACTAAACCAAGAGCAACAACACATTAGACACCAAGATTTTGACGTGGAAAACCCGGTTAAGGGAAAAACCACGGGGTGATTAACCCAAGATTGTATTCTTTGTTAGAAGAATAGAAAGAACAAAATGGCACATGCCAATTAGGGCTCACTGCCCAAGCACACTACTCAAAAGAGGTTCACTACCTACGAGAGACACATTTTCTACAAAATATCACATACATGAACTAGAGTATAGCATCTTCACCATGCTTGAATCAGTTCCATTTAAGCCCAAAACTGCTACTCTGCCTTTCACTCTCCTCCTTGTTACCACACACTCATCTCCACCCGGACACCTTTGAAATGACCTCGCAATCCCTTATTTATATAATACATCAACTTAGGAATAATCATCTAAGTCGGCAAACATCTACAAGAACATTCGCAAGATGTGTAACTCATCCGGTCGGCCAGTCTCAAGAAGAACATCATCATCCAGAAGTTTTCTTCAATTGTGAGCTCCAACTCCAATGTGGACCACCAACATGAACTGGACATGATTCAAAGACCTCCACAAGATTTCCTGAATCACCAAGAACATCCACACTTCATCTTCTTACTCAAATCCTTCTCTCCTTCATCTAGAAACTCAAGAACACAGTCTGTCATTACTATTACAAAGGAATAGATGCTTGCAGACCTTCAAACCATGAACCAATCAAGTTGACACTTCAAAAAGACTTCCTTAACACTCCCTCAAATCTGTACAATAGGATAATGCATTTCTGGATCTCAACGGACCTGTCTGTATCACTCTATCACCTCTGAACACTTACCGGAACCAGTTTTACTTGAGCGGCCACAACTTCTTCAGATCTTCATGCAGGCCTCTGAAATCTTTACTGGATCACCTTAAGACACATATCTACAAACCCTTTGAACCGTATCCTCTGATCCTCATCCTATCTTGGACTTTTACCTTAATGTCTTCACTATTCTTCTCTGTTCCTGATTAAGACTAATTTTCTCAATATCCTCAGCACACAGCTCTTCCAATCCTTATCATTAATGCAACAGGAGTATGTTGACATCAATGACAACACCGATTAGGCCCATACTTGCAATAATCCCCCCCTTTCTCATTGATGGCAACATATGATGTGAAAAACTATTTGGGCCATCAAGACAAGAACTTTTTCTTACTGACACAACTCTCCCTATCAACAAAAACCATTCACATGTCTTCTCTTCTTTTACTGCTCCCCCTTTGATTAGCCACCACTTGTTTTTCACATGTCTTCTCTCCCCCTTTGACATCAATGGCAAAGGGCACATACTTGCAATTTCAACACTTTAGAATCATACCAGCTGCTCCCCCTGAGTAGCAGCTCTCCATCATCAATCCGGATTCACAAGATATGACTGTGAGATCCACTAGACTGATGCACATCAGTGCACCTTAGTTCATCACCGGAGGGGCAATAACCCCTAACTTCTCCCTGAGATACTCAAAAGAGTCCTTAGGTAGAGGTTTAGTAAAGATGTCTGCAATTTGATCCTTGGAAGGCACAAACTCCAATCTGACTTCATTCTTGTTCACTTGCTCTCTCAAAAAGTGAAACTTGATGGATATATGTTTAGTCTTTGAATGCAACACTAGATTCTTAGATATATTTATTGCACTTGAATTATCACAGAAGATTGTGATAGGCTCCTCATACTCCACTTTGATGTCTCTTAGCATTTGCTTCATCCACAAAACTTGAGTGCAACTACCTGCTGTTGTAATATATTCTACTTCTGCAGTGGACAAAGATATTGTCTCTTGTTTCTTGCTCAACCAAGAAACCAATCTCTTCACCAAAAAGAATGCTCCACCACTGGTACTCTTTCGGTCATCCACATCTCTTGCCCAATCAACATCTGTATATGCATGAAGAGAGAAATCATGATCTCTAGGATACTACAGACCATACTCAACTGTCCCTTTTAGATATCTAAAAATCCTCTTGATTGCCATGACACGAGATTCTCTAGGATTAGCCTGGAATCTAGCAACAAGACCAATAACTTGCATAATGTCAGGTCTAGTTTGAGTAAGATACAATAGTCCTCTAATCATTGACCTATACTTTTTCTGATCAACCTTGGGAGAGTCATCATCCTTGCTCAAATTACATCCGGTTGCCATGGGAGTACTCATTGGCTTTGAGTCCTCCATCCCAAATTTCTTCAACAGTTCTTTCACATATTTGGTCTGAGAAATGAAGATTCCTTTCTTTGTTTGGGTGATTTGTAGACCCAAGAAGAAATTCATTTCCCCAAGCATGGACATCTCAAATTCACTTTTCATTTGATTTACAAAGGTTTTACACATACCATCTCTTCCTTCAAATATGATATCATCAACAAACACTTCAAGAATCAAGATATTTTCATGATCAATTTTGAAATACAAATTACTGTCAGCAGTACCTTTGTTGAAACCAATCTTCAAGATATGTTTATCCAATCTTTCATACTAGGCTCTTGGGGCTTGCTTCAGTCCATACAATGCTTTCTTCAACTTGCAGACCATATCACCATGATCAGACAATTGAAATCCATCTGGTTGCTCAATGTACACTTCTTCTTCGAAGTCACCATTCAGGAAGGCAGACTTGACATCCATTTGATACACTTTGAAATATTTGAAGGCAACAAATGTAAGAAATAATCTGACTGCTTCAATTCTTGCCACCGGAGCAAAAGTTTCTTCAAAATCAACTCCTATTTGAGAATAGCCCTTGCAGACCATTTCTGATTACTTCACCAACTTCACTTAGTTTGTTCTAGAAGACCCATTTGGTTCCAATCACATTCTTGTTTCTAGGTCTGGGAACAAGATCCCAAGTGTGATTTTTCTCAATTTGTATCAGCTCTTCCTCCATTGCTTTAGTCCAGTTTTCATCATTGCAGGCTTCATCTACTGTCTTAGGTTCAATCTTTGAAATCAGACAATACTCATCTAAATTTTGAGCAATTCTCCTTCTAGTTTGCACACCTTTGCTTTTGTCACCTATGATCTGATCTTCAGAGTGGTTCAGTCTTACATACCTTGGAACTTTGAGAGTTTCTTGCACTTTTGATTCTTGATCAGGCTCATTAAAACTCATCTCTTCTTCCTGATTTACCAGATCAATTTGAATCTATTTTTCAGAAGAGGCTTGGGCTCCTTGAATCAGAACACCATTCTAATAATCTTCATCATATTCATAAAACCTTGAGGGTTTTTCAATTCCTTCATCAACCTTCACATTTGTACTTTCTATAATCTTTCTCAATCTCTTGTTATAGCACCAATATGCTTTGCTTTGAGTAGAGTAACCCAAGAATATTCCTTCATCACTTCTAGCATCAAATTTGCCTAAATCTTCATCTCTTTTAATGTAACACTTGCTACCAAAGACTCTAAAATACCTCATAGTAGGAGTGATGCCAAACCAAAATTCATAAGGAGTCTTACCGGTATTGCTTCTGATTTGAACTCGATTGAGAGTATAGACTGCAATGCTGACATCTTCTCTTGAATAGATCTAAGGAACATTTGCTTCCATCATCATGGTCCTAGATGCTTCCTGAATGGTCCAGTTCTTTCTCTCCACTACTCCATTCTGCTGTGGAGTCCTAGGAGTAGACAACTGTCTCTTTATTCCATGTTTCTCACAAAATTCTATGAACTCACCGGATGTGAATTCTCCACCTCTATCAGACCTTAGGCATTTTAATTTTAATCCGGTTTCATTCTCTACGATAGCCTTGAATATTTTGAATTTCTCAAGAGCCTCTGATTTCTCTTTTAGAAAAGTTACCAACATCATCCGAGAATAGTCATCAATTAGTAACATGAAGTATCTATCACCTTGCACACTCCTAATTCTTGCCAGACCACATAAATCAGTATGAACTAAGTCTAATAATCCGGTAGAAGATTGTTCCTTTCTTTTGAATGAGACTTTGCTTTGTTTACCCAACTGACATTCCTTGCACAAACTATTTGTAGGCTTCACCAATTTTGGAAGATCTCTTACAGCCTGAGTATTGCTCATCTTGATGATATTATCAAAATTCACATGACACATCCTCCTATGCCATAACCAACTCTAATCAATTTGCACAAATAGACAATTTTTACTAGTACCAACTAAAAGGAAGATGTTACCTTTTGTTTGGGTACCAGATGCAATCTCTGTTCTGAAACTCTCAAAGATCTTGCATTTTCCATTCTTGAATTTGAGATCATAGCCTTTGTCTACCAACTGTCCAACACTGAGAAGATTGTGCTTCAAACCTTCAACATACAGTACATTACCAGTTTTGTTCCTTCCATCAAAAGAAATAGTTCTTCTACCTCTGATTCTACCAACAGAATTATCACCAAATTTTACCACTCCTCCTTCATACCTTTCCAAATCAATGAACTTATTTTTGTCACCTGTCATATGGTGAGAGCATCCACTGTCAATGACCCAATCATCCTTTTCTTCAACTTGAGCATCCAGAGCTCTTTCTACAACTTTATGATTGACAGATCCAGAGGGCATTGGATCTTCTTCCTTAATGGCAATGAACACCCAGTCACTTCCATATTTGTCTCCTGTCTCGGATTCATCATCTGTTACTCCTTCATCATCTCCTTCATGAACATAGTAACAATTCTTTTGGAACCTTGATCTATTAGGATTTGGCCTTGAAAATATTTCTGGACATCTTGAGGCAAAATGACCAATCTTATTGCAGTTAAAACACTTAAAAGGCAATTTTCCTTCATACTTACCGGATCCTCTTGGCAATTTTTTGCAATAAGGGCTTCAAGTTGAGCAGTTTCTGCTTCTTCTTCTTCTAGGTCTTTTCTTGCTTTTTCATACCATGATAGTTTCCTTGAAGAGTTCTCTCTCAGATCAAACCTTTGTTTACCTTTTATAGAGGCACTGGCTTTGAATGTTGATTCAGTCTTTGGGGGGGAATCTCCAAACTTAGTTATTTCAAATGCAGCCAGTTTACCAACCAATCGATCTCTTGTGATAGTAGTATGAGCTCTGAATTCTTCAATGGCAGTAGCTTTGATTTTATAAGAAGTAGGAAGGGATTTGAGAACTTTTCCAGCAATCTCATCTTCATCCAAGACTCCACCAGGAATTCTAATGCCACAGACAATCTCATTTACTCTTAACATAAAAGTAGTGATATTTTCATCATCTCTCATCTTCAGATTTTCAAATTTCCCTTTCAGATTCTGTAACCTCGCACATTTAACATACTTGTCTCCTTCATGTAGAAGTTCCAGTTTTTGCCAAATCTCAAAAGCATTTGGTAGGTCAACAATATTTGAAAGAGGAGTATACTTTGTTGAAGCCATGTTCTAGTACTGCATTCCCATACATTGCAAATGACATTTCATGCGAATTTTCCAAAGGATTTTGGCTCTGATACCAATTGTTAGATTCAGAACAGACAACTGAGAGGGGGGGTGAATCAGTTGTCCAAAACTTTCTTCTAATTTACACACTTAAATTCACTTTGTAATTCAGTAGCATAATAACAATCCAATCATGGAAACATAATGCACTAAACCAATAGCAACAACACATTAGACACCAAGATTTTGATGTGGAAAACCCAGTTAAGGGAAAAAGCATGGGTGATTAACCCAAGATTGTGTTCTCTGTTAGAAGAATAGAAAGAACAAAATGGCACATGCCAATTAGGGCTCACTGCCTGAGCACAGTCTTCAAAAGAGGCTCACTGCTTACAAGAGACACATTGTCTACAAAATAGTAAGTATCACATACATGAACTGGAGTATAGCATCTTCACCATGCTTGAATAAGTTCCATTTAAGCCCAAAACTGCTGCTCTACCTTTCACTCTCCTCCTTGCTACCACACACTCATCTCCACTCGGACACCTTTGAAATGACTTTGTAATCCCTTATTTATACAAGACATCAACTTAGGAATAATCATCTAAGTCGGCAAACATCTACAAGAACATCTGCAAGGTGTGTAACTCATCCGGTCGGCTAGTCTCAGGAAGAACATCATCATCCGGAAGTTATTTTTCAATTATGAGATCCAAATCTAATGCGGACCACCAACACGAACTAGACATGATTCAAAGACCTCCACAAGCTTGCCTAAATCACCAAGAACATCCACACTTCATCTACTTACTGAAATCCTTCTCCCCTTCATCCAGAAACTCAAGAACACAGTCTGTCATTACTGTTACAAAGGAATAGATATTTGCAGACCTTCAAACCATGAACCAATCAAGTTGACACTTCAAAAAGACTTCCTTAACACTCCCTCAAATCTGCAAAATAGGATAATGCATTTCTGGATCTCACCGGACCTGTCTGTATCACTCTATCACCTCTAAACACTTATCGGAATCGGTTTTACTTGAGCAGCCACAACTTCTTCAGATCTTCATGCGGACCTCTGAAATCTTTATTGGATCACCTTAAGAGACATATCTACAAACCCTTTGAACCGCATCCTCTGATCCTCATCCTATCTTGGACTTTTACCTTAATGTCTTCACTGTTCTTCTCTGTTCCTGATTAAGACTAATTTTCTCAATATCCTCAACACAGCTCTTCCAATCCTTATCATTAATGCAACATGGGTATGTTGACATCAATGACAACACCGGTTAGGCCAATACTTGCAACAGTCTACAATTCTACAGTGTGACTATGAAGGTGTTGATGGTGTTGCGGTGGAATTCTCTGTTACATTGAGATGGTCTTCTCCTTGTAACAATCTTCTCTATCTTCTCTATTCTGGCAGTGAGCCTTTGTTTTGGGCAGTGAGTCTTTTGGTAGCAAGCCTATTATTTTTCAGTGTTGTTACTACTTTATATTGTGAGCTAATCCTCACCATGGTTTTTCCCTTCTTGGGTTTTCCACGTAAATCTGGGGTTCTCTTGTGTTTGATGTTGAGTTGATTCAGTTTCTATTATTTTGCTTTCATGCCTAATCATCATAATAGTTTAAGGGTTAATTGAATTGATGTCGATCTAAATGTGTTTGAGGGTTTTGGAATTTTAAGTTACAACCAATTCACCCCCCTCTCAGTTGTCTCGTGCATTCAACAAAGAGTACCAAAATGTTGGATGACATTATCAACTCTCAAAGGAGAGTTTTTAATAAAAGTGGTCTTGGCTATGAAAAGGGTCAAAATTCTAAAACATCACAATCATCAAATGAAGATAAATCAGAGGGTTATGTCGATGTTCTTCAAAGTCACATAAAAAATGAAATTAGCAAGAAGTAGAACTAGAAGCAGAGCAGACATCCAAAAGAAAAGAATAACATATTCAAGAAGCCCTTCCGCCAAGGCAAGCACACATGGAAAGGTCATATCATTATTTTTATGGTTATTTCTATTCTTGTAATAACTTTGGACATAAAGATATATATTGTTGGACACATGCAAGAAAATTTGGTTGGAACAATAGGAGTTCTTATGGGTTCTCAAGAAGGAACTATGACTACTTTGCACCTTTTATAGATTATAATATCATATGCTATAATTGCAGCTATGGGCATAAAGCAAGATTTTGTAGAAGTGATTTTTTGAAATCATTTAGACAACACAAGATGGAGGATACCATAACCAAACAAGAGGGAAAGTCTATAAAAGTATGGAGAAGGAAGCAAAACCAAGATAGCCAAAAGGACGCATCTATGCTTGTGCAAAATGCACTTCATGCACAAGTAATATCACCAAGTTCATAAGGAGAAGTACAAGTTCAGGGGGAGCTAACCATTGCATTATCTTTTAGTTCTATGGAGAAGACAATTCAAGATAGATGAGCTAAGGCATATTCTATATGAGCATTCCATTGTCATTGATCAAAGGGCAAGAATTATTAGAGAAAGAGAAGATATGATTAAAGAAAAGAAGAGATACTAAAGAATGACTAGGTATACAACAAGACTATTAAGTTATGTTCTTGAGATGATGGAGGTTAAAAACATGAAAAGTAAAAACCCTAAACAATTCAACAAAGTATAGTTCAAAACATGTATGACATGATGGTTAGCAAAGGATGCATGGCAAAAATTTGAAGGACAAAGTACAGTGGGAATGCTGACAATGTAGTCATCAAAGGTATAAGAAGTATGACACATTGAGAATGGTGATAGTCTTCAACTCAGAAATAGAAACCTTCAATGATAAAGAGATAATGGACTTCTCATAGAACATTGAAGAGGAAGGTTATAACATGACAATGTTTCAATGTGCAAGAGTGACAATCAAATAAGAGAGGTCATGCATGAATGATTGAATATTACATAGTATTTGATGACAAAGTGAAAAGTGGCAGAGGTTATAGTAAAAAAGATGATACAGAGCCTAGAAGGTTTGAGACAATGAAAGAAGAAAGAAATCATGATAAAGACTCTAGTAAGACTAAACCTAATGAGAGTCATTCACAAGAACCTGACAGGGAGATGAAAACAATCCAAAGAAGTCCTTGCCTAAAGAGTATGCACGTATACTTGAATTTGAAAATTTACTGGAACATTTGTTGGCAAAAGCAAAATAAATTGATAGTGGAAAGATTGATGGTTGTACATATGTTTGACTTCACATTAAAGGAGTTTCTATTGATGTAATGATGAAAATATGATGAACATCCCTTTACCATTAATGAGAAAGGGGGAAAGTTATAGAAAGAGGGAGAGTTACAACAAGAAAGAGGTATAGGAAAAAGAAAAAATAATGCCATTAATGTCAAGGAGTATTACAGACAGAGGAAGATTATTTGTGAAGAGTTGAAGCCATCTTGTAAGATGCATAGTGAATGATGAGATAACAAAGCAAGTTCCTGATTTTTCAAACTAAAGAAGATCATCCAAATTATTGTTGGATAATTATAGAGGAAGCATATCACCCAAGTGACATAGAGACAAAAGGAGGAACCTTACAGAAAGGGGGAGCATCACAAAAAATAAGAGAAGCATGCTAACTTCCCTTTCCATCGATGTCAAAGGGGGAGAGATAAAGTAAGGGAGAGCAATGCAAAAGAAGAGATTATGTTTGTGTTAACATCAATGACAATGGGGGAGATTGTTGGACATGTTATCATTGATGTCAAGAAGGTAGTCATGATTCTTATCATTAATGAACAAACGAGAGTATAAGAAATGGTTGTCATTGATGTCAACATAGTAATATGATTGAATGCAAGATACAAAACTATTAATGATGTCAAAGGTTGAATACATTGTCAATGGTTGTCATTGATGCCAAGAATGCAAGGAATCAGAAGACATTGGAGAAATATTGAAGAGTCTTTATTAATACTGGCCGACTATGAGAAAGATGTTGGAAGAAGATTGTTAATGTTAAATTAAAGATTTAACATTACATACCTATGCTTGCCGACTCTATGAAGTATGAGTGTCATTCTTTTGAAAGGATTTGAAGTAAATTAAATATGTTATAAAGGTTGACTCATAAGAACAAAATGGAGTTTGAGAATATTTATTAAAAGAGGCCGATTCTAGTATATGGAGGCCAATCAAGTTAATATGGAGCACTCTTTACAATAGACAAAGACTAATATATAAGATAAGTTTGTTAAAGAGGAACGATTAAATAAGAAGGTTACGATTTACAAGAGAAGGAAGTAATTTAAATGATGGCCGAATTAGAGCGCCAAAAGGTGAAAGTTAAATTTAAATTAAGACTTCCAAAGTGGTTGACCTCCCTATACATGGAGCACCATGTTCATATAAGACAAAAGAGTTAATTAAAGAAAATAAAAAGTGTATGATTTTCTTTATGAAGTAAGGATATTAATATGTGTAAAAGGCAGCGATTTAATTAGCAAGGGGCATCGATCAATATTTAATAGAAGGCAACAATTAGCTTTTGAACAAAAAGGCCATGTCTCTTTGAAGGGAGATCTCTATTCAAAGAGGCATATCACTTCACTTGGATATGGAATTATAAAAAGGAGAAATAATTGTGGAAAGAGTTAAAAAAAAGGTGTTTGAAGAATAAAATAAATATATGAAATACACATTCTGATCTACATATGAGAATATAAGAAGAAGATCATTGTGGGAAGCATAAATGTAGATTTGAGAGAAGAGTTTGGGAAGAAATAAGAGGAGAAGTTTGTTGCAAGTATGGGCCTAACCGGTGTTGTCATTGATGTCAACATACTCCTGTTGCATTGATGACAAGGATTGGATGAGTTGTATGCTGAGGATATTGAGAAAATTAGTCCTATCAGAAATAGAGAAGAACAGTGAAGATAGTGAAGTAAAGATCCCAACTAAGATGAAGATTAGAGGATGCGTATCAAGGGGTTTGTAGATATGTGTCTTAAGATGATCCAATAAAGATTTGAGAGGTCCGCATGAAGATTTGAAGAAGTTATGGCCACTTGAGTAAAACTGGTTCTGGAAGATGTTCAGAGGTGACAGAGTGACATAGATAGGTCTAGTGAGTTCTAGAAATGCAATATCTTGTTCTACGGATTTGGTGGAGTATTTAGGAAGTCAATGTGAATTGACAACTCAATTGGTTCATGGTTTGGAGGTCCGCAAGCACCTATTCCAATATGATAGTGATGACAGACTGTGTTCTTGAGGTTCCGGATGAAGGAGAGAAAGATTTCAGTAAGCAGAAGTAGTGTGTGTTGATAACTAAGAGGGGGGGTGAATTAGTTATCTTAATTATTTTAACTTTCTATTCTTCTTTAACAACTAGTGCAACGTCAAATCATATAAGCATGCATAACCATGAAAGCATAAATAAAATCATTACACATAACACAATGATTTTGACATGGAAAACCCTGTTAAGGGAAAAACCACGGGGTGAGTAACCCAAGATTGTATTCTCTGTTAAAAGAATAGAAGTACAAAATGGCACTTGCCAATTAGGGCTCACTGCCCAAGCACACTGCTCACAAGAGGCTCATTGCCTACAAGAGACTCACTATCTACAAGGTATAAATAAAGTAACTAGGTGATTGAACTAATGAGAAGCAGCCACATATGCTGAGGTTCAGTTCTGGTTAGGCTCAATACATTGATCTACTGCACTTCATTCTTCCTCTTCCTTTTCACTGCTGTCCTGTCACATACCGGACCTGTATTGCTGCTTCCACACTATTCTCTACTTTTCTTTGCACAACACAACACACTACACACACCTTCACATCTAAATCCATCTGGTATATATATCCACACCAAGGATTTCAACATCTTTCTAGTCAGCATCCGAAATACTCAATATTTTCCCCAACTTTGATCTGTCTGCTAAATCCTTGCATACTAAGTGATGCGTATCAAAGAGATACTTATAGAAGTCATCAATCATGTCAGCTAACCATGAATGATCCCTCAAGAAACTTGATCACCATCAATTTCTCATCCGGATTAAAGTCTGATGCTCTACCGATCAGTTCTTCCTTAGTCTATTCTGCCAAATAGGAACCCAACACTTAGGTGCTCATATCTCTTCACTCTTTTATCACCAGAGGCTCAATCTATAGAATGTATCAGTCATGGTACTCCTCTTGACTTCCCCAAGTCTGCACTTTGCTAAGATACTTCCTCTGAGAGATCCGGACCTGCTTGTTGGACCTTGCTGCATGCTCTGTTCTTGGTCACTGGACCAAAATACTCTTCAATCTGACTTCTGGTATAGGCATACCATGTCCTGTAGATGTGTGGGATGGACTTTGTTGCCATCAATGACAAAATTCATAAGCCGCATAGTGTCTCTTGCCAACAATCTCCCCCTTTGGCATTGATGGCAACACTTAGTGAAAAATGACTAAGTGTCACACTACACTCCCCCTGGGCTAATGTTCTGTTCTAATGTACACTTTTCTGGAGCTCCCCCTTAGCTAGATTCCATATTTTTCACTGCTCCTCACTCCCCCTTTGACATCAATGGCAAAGGGTAGAATCTGTACACCAAATTTTCTAAAAATCCAACTATACTTAGCTGCATAAGTATATATACATGTTATACTTACATATACTGAAGTATATCTACAAAAGTTGTCTTCAACTGGACAAATTCTGTTGCCCAACTCTGCTTCATCCTGTCCAAAATTGAGATGTGACTACTCAACAGGAATGCAAAAGCTTCTGCCCTCTTTAGATCTGTCAGATCATTGGTCCAGGCTGTGGTCTGAGCATTAGTTAGGGCCTCATGCATGGCCTCTAATTTAGGGATAATTATCCCTCTAAGTTCACCCATCCTACTTATTATATTCTTCCTTTCCTTTTCAAGTTTTTTTAGTTCATTTAGAATAGCAATAGTCTGACATTCCTAGTTTATTATGGATGTGGTGAGAGGATCAAAATTCTGAGATACACTTGACAATTTATCCTCTTTCTCTTTCACTTTCTTCTCAATATCCTTTGTCACTTTAGACCAGGATAAACAAAATTTATATATTTCTCTGCCATCTTTAAGAGCATTTTCTAAGCTCTTTATCCCAATATCCATAGTTCTCCAATCATTTGTTATTAGCCCTTGTACTTCAGAGAATCTCTTACCCAAAAACTCCTTCTGAACTTTCTCTTCTGCTGCTTTCTCTAAAGAGTCAAAATGCATATTAACAAAATTAACAAGAGATTTTATATTACCGGATGAGGAGGCTGAAAGATCCTTTTGGAAGGATGGCATGATTTTCTCCAACACATCAAATGCAATCTCTATCAGCTCACAGTCTTCCATGTGAGACTTCAAAAGTTTCTCTTTTGCCTTTGCTTGGGCAAAGGATGCTATCTTCATAGTCTGAACCGGGGAGAGGGAATCAAAATTGAATGGCCCTTGAAGTAGCTCCGATTCATCCAATTCCATCATTTCTTTTGTTAGGAAGTCCTTAATAGCTTTTGCAGTGTCTCTTGCTGGAGACAGAGTTTCTTTTCCTTCTGTGGCCTCAAAGGTGTCAACAGAGACCTTCTCTGTTTGATCTTTTTCTCTTCCCTTTTTCTCCTCTTCTTGACTTGCTTTCTCTTCTTTTCTTAGTTCTTCTTTAGTTCTAGAGTCAGCAGGGGGATCTAGAAGAGAGATGTTCACTTCTTCGGGGACTTCTTCTTCTGGAGCAGAGGAATCCAAGTCCTTAATCTTTTCCTTATCCATCTCTTTGGGCTCTTCTGCATCTTTTTTAGTACTTAGCCCTTTGTCATCCATGGCAGAATGTTCATCACCTAAGTCCTCTATGATAGGAAGATTGAATCTTTTAAATGCATTACAGAGAATGTCCTCTATTTCTTTAGCAACTCGATCTGTCTCTCCAAGCATAAGCTAGTTCAATCTTTCTTTTCTCTAGAACTCATCCTTGCAGTCCTTGAAGATCATGTTCATTTGTTGAGAGGTAATGGAAGGATAGAGTTGGATAGCAATTTGTTCTCTGATCTCTAAGTCCTTTTCCTTGGCATTCTCCTTTCTCATTTCAAGTTCCTTCTCTAAACTTTTGGGAATTAGAGAGATGATTTCAATAAATACCTTATTATATATGTTTAAGTACTTAACTGTGGCTTCTTCCAAGATCCTTTTATCTACGTCATTATACTCATCATAGAATTCTGTCATTGGTTGCAGATTCCCATCCACAGTAACTGCCTTGACTACATCATCAATGGACAGAGTAGGCCTTTCAACAAACTCTTCTACTTCTTCTTCCTTGCTATGACCAGTAGAGGGTTCACCGGATGTTTTCTTCTTCTTCTTCATTTTCTTGACTTCTTCATCGGTCTCAATTTCTTCATCATCCTTTTGACTCGTATAGGACCTTGTGGCCTTTTTCTTTATTCTCTTCTCTCCCTTTCTAGATGTTTGGGCTTCCAGTTTTGATTCTTTTTGCCTCTTAGAGGTGGTAGGTGTAGAGCTTCTGGAGGATTTGGTCCAGGAGGGGGCTTGCACTAGAGCACTTTCTTTTTATGTTTCTTTCCTTTCTTTCTCTACCCTTTCCGTCTTCTCTCTATTGGCATCAACTGCCTCCTTTGATATTCCATGCCTCTTGGCAAATTCTTCTACTTCCCTTCTAACTTTTCTCTTGATCTCAGGCTATCTTAGTTCAACATGAACTTTTACACTTAGTTCTTGGAAGGTTCCAAACCTCTCTGCCTTACGGTCCTTGGGCTGACTCAACAGGGGTCAGATGTGTAGCTCTAGGATTTTCTCATCAACCTCATACCCCATTAGCATGATCCACACTATTCTCAGTTCCATTGCCTCCATCAGGCATTGATCAGTGTCTACCATAAAGCACACTGTATCCTTGTTCTTCTCAACCAATGATTGGGGGATTCTTTCTCTAGCTTGCATCATACTGTGAAAGTTCTTGAAGTAGCCCCAGAGTGTTGTATTCTATACCTTGGCATCACCAAGCCCATGCATATAATATCTGACTTGTATGGCTACTAGTCTGTCATTTTGCCATATCCAACCACTAGATCCGGGTAGCTCATTCATGAAGTAAAAGAACAAACATAGTACTAGCCCACCATACTTGAATGAGTTCTTGTCCTTCTTGATCTTTTTTAGGTTTTCCAACAGTTGGCTCAGAAGAAGCTCACAAAGATCATAATCTGCATTCTCCCTTAACATCTGATAAGCAGCATAGATTGTAGTTCTAGATACAGAATTCTCCCTACTGGAGTGATATATCTTATAGCCAATTATCATAGATGCAAACTTGATATCCAGATTAGTGATATCTTCAATTGTCATTGCTCTCTTGTCAAATTTTGATCTAGTTGCCTCGCTCACTGTTTGATTCTTGATGGATTTGAGAGTAGGTAACCCACCGAATGAGTGCAATCTGGTAACTGCCCTAATGGCATCTTTTGTAATTTTAAATGGCCTCATCAACCACATGAAGTTGTCATGCATTCTGCTCAGAACATACCAGACCCATTCATCTTCTACAAAATAGGGGAAATAGATGCAATGTCTGAAATGCTTATCCCGGATGGCTTTGTACTGAGGTTTGAGTTCAAATGATTCATCTATTAACTATTTGTCGTAGATATCCATCAGCTTGGATTCCCCAAATTCTTCAATGTTTGCATGAATGTATGCCCTAACATCTTCTACATGCAAAATCCCATGCAAAATGCTAGAAAATGCGCCTAGGGGATCAACTTCTAGGGATTTGTAGGGATGTTTCTTGAATTTAGGTCACAGCCTATCAGTGATCTTCACAACATTTAGAGTAGCCATCTTTCAAAAGATTTAGAGAGAGGTTTTCAAGAGCGAAAAATATCTTTTACGCTTCTAGGGTTCACGAAATGAGCTGAATCAAATTGCTAGAAGAATCGACTTCTACGATTGATCTTTGAGAGGCTTGAGACAATTTTGTTGCAGAGCTCCTTTTCTCTTCTTCTCAAATGCAAATGTACAAATGATGAACAAAAGAACCCTTTAATTTCTACGCAAACCTTAATTCCTTTTTGCAATAAATGCACAACTTAGGTTATTTCGGTTGCCTTGTTTTCCTTGTTTCTGAGAGAGATCTTTCCGGATCACTAAGATGCACCTAGAATGATAACTTACATAGTATCTCCCTTTCTCCAATCATTCCATCTAACCGCAAATCCAAATATTTCAATTTTGAATTATACCAGATCTAACTGTGAAAGTCCTGCTTTTGTCGGATGACTGTCAAACTGGATTAATCTTGGATGCTTAACCTTTTCAAACTCCTTGCAGATCTTTCATATCTTTACCAAGGGTTATTTAGATGTTTCTCTGAGAGCCCTTTTAATCTGCAACTTTCCATGTGCCAATTTCAAGCACCAATTGACTGGCTAGGGGAAATTGTTTTCTTTTGTGACTCCCCCTGAGCCAGAGCTCATCTATTTAGTTTCTGGAAGGAATATCAGCACTAGATTCTGGTGCGGATCCATCCCCAACATTTTCTATACTTCTCTTTACCCAAATATTGTTCATCTCCCTTTGAATTTCATCCGCATTCACTTTTCCTTTTCCCTTGTCTTGGTTTTGATTATGATGCACCAGACCCTTTTTGTCCTGATTCTTACTTCTGTAGAATTTGGCAATATGACCAGATCTATTGCAATTGTAGCAAACAACATTTCTTTGCATATTTGATTGGTATCCTCTTGATCTACATTGATTAGCCATATGTCCCATTCTATTGCATGCAAAGCATCTACCATTGAATGAGTTGTTTATTTGCAAATTTCTACATTTATGAGATTTGTGACCATACCTTTTGCAGTTAAAACATTGTCCAGAGAAGGATGGGTTAGTCTGATTCATTCTTCTTCTACATTGATTTGCTTTATGACCAAAGTTATTGCAATTGTGGCAGTATCCATTGAAGGATGAATATCTTTGAGCATTTTGTTGCCTTACCAGAGGTCTTCTAGGCCTGTTCCTTGGAATTCCTGATCTAGACTTCTTCTGACCGGATCTGGAGCTTTCACCTTTCTCATACCCCAAGCCTTGCTTGTCATCTACCCTCTTTTAGCTTTCAAGAAGAACTTCAAGTTGAGCAGAGCTTATCTTGAATTTCTCTTTGTATTCATTTGTTGTTTGAAGATCCCTTTTAAGAGTGTCAATCTGATTCTCAAGTTGTTCTTCATTATCTCTAGCTTCTTCAAGATTAGATTCTAGATACCTGATTATTCTATCCATTTTGTGGTAGTCTTCTGACTTCTCCTTGAGAGATTGTCTTAGATCATATTCAATTTTTCTTTTCTCTTCAATTTCTTGGGTGAATTTCATAACCCCTGATTCCATTTCATGTCTTACCATAATGACCTCTTTTGATAGCTTCTCACATAACTTGTTCTTCTCATTCAAATCTTCATCAGTATTATTGACTTCACTTTGACTTGCTAGTTGTTGAAGTAGTTCCTTTCTCTTTTTCATAGAGATACTTAGTTTCTCTTTTAGTTCATTTATGAAATCATCAGCTTGTTTGAGTCTTTCCTTTAATTCATTGACTTCAGAGTGAGACTACTCAAGATCATCTAAGGCAAACTAAAGTTGTTTCCTCAAACCATACATATTCATTGAGATTCCCAGATCTTCCTCAAGTTGTTAGGCTCTATTTGGAGGAACTTGGCTCTGATACCAATTGTTGATAACTGAGAGGGGGGGTGAATCAATTATCTTAATTATTTTAACTTTCTGTTCTTCTTTAACAACTAGTGCAACATCAAATCATATAAGCATGCATAACCATGAAAGCATAAATAAAATCATTACACATAACACAATGATTTTGACATGGAAAACCCTGTTAAGGGAAAAACCACGAGGTGACTAACCCAAGATTGTATTCTCTGTTAAAAGAATAGAAGTACAAAATGGCACTTGCTAATTAGGGCTCATTGCCCGAGCACACTGCTCACAAGAGGCTCACTGCCTACAAGAGACTCACTATCTACAAGGTATAAAGAAAGTAACTAGGTGATTAAACTGATGAGAAGCATCCACATATGTTGAGGTTTAGTTCTGGTTAGGCTCAATACACTGATCTACTGCACTTCATTCTTCCTCTTTCTTTTTGTTGCTATCCTGTCACATACCGGACCTGTATTACTGCTTCCACACTATTCTCTACTTTTCTTCACACAACACAACACACCACACACACCTTCACATCTAAATCCATCTGGTATATATATCCGCACCAAGGATTTTAACATCTTTCTAGTCGGCATCCAGAATACTCAATATTTTCCCCAACTCTGATCTGTCAGCTGAATCCTTGCATACTAAGTGATGTGTATCAAACAGATACTTATAGAAGTCATCAATCATGTCAGATAACCATGAATGATCCCTCAAGAAATTTGATCAACATCAATTTCTCATTCGGATTAAAGTTTGATGCTCTGCCGGTCAGTTCTTCCTCAGTCTATTTTGCCAAACAGGAACCCAACACTTAGGTGCTCATATCTCTTCACTCTTTCATCACTGGAGGCTCAATCTCTAGAATGTACTAGTCATGGTACTCCTCTTGACTTCCCCAAGTCTGTACTTTGCTGAGATACTTCATCTGAGAGATCCAGACTTGCTTGTCAGACCTTGCTGCATGCTCTGTTCTTAGTCACCGGACCAAAATACTCTTCAATCTAACTTCTGGTATAGACATACCATGTCCTGCGGATGTGTGGGATGGACTTTGTTTCCATCAATGACAACATTCATGAAGCCACACAGTGTCTCTTGCCAACAGTGTGGATGTTCTTGGTGATTCAAGCAAGCTTACGAAGGTCTTTGGATTGTGTCCAGTTCGTGTTGGTGGTTTGCATTAAAGATTGAGCTCATAATTGAAGAATTATTTCCAGATGATGATGTTCTTCCTAAGTCTGGCTGACCAGATGAGTTACACATCCTGCGGGTGATCTTGAAGATGTTCTGTGAAGCATGGCGTGTTCCTAAAAGAAGATTGAAGTCCCAGATCTGTGTGGCCGACAGTGTGATGATCCACATGAAGTCTTTTGTAATTAGTCAAGTTGTATTTGCTCTGTAAAGTGTGCCGACTTGGATGATTAACCCTAAGTCAATGTCTTGTATAAATAAGAAGTTGTGAAGTCATTTCAAATGTATGTTGGTGGAGATGAGAGTGTGGTAGAGAGCATAGAAGCGAAAGGCAGAGCAGAGGTATTGGGCTTAAATGGAACTGACTCAAGCATGGTGAAGATGCTATTCTTCAGTTCAAGTATGTAATATTTATCATTCTGTAGACAATGTGTCTCCTGTAGGCAGTGGGTCTCTTGTGAATAGTGTGCTCGGGCAGTGAGTTCTAATTGGCATGTGCCATTTTGTTCTTCTTATTCTTTTAACAGAGAATACAATATTGGGTTAGTCACCCCGTGGTTTTTCCCTTAATCGGGTTTTCCATGTTAAAATCTTGGTGTCATATGTGTTAATGTGTTTCTACTCTTGAATTGTTGCATTATGTTTCCATGATTGACTTATTATTATGCTATTGAATTACAAAGAGGATTTAAGTGATTAATAGGAAGAAAGTTTTGGGATAACTGATTCACCCCCCCTCTCAGTTGTCTGTCTTGAATATAACAATTAGTATTGGAGATAAGTTCCTCTAAAAGGAGCTTAACCACTTGAGGAGATCCAGGATGTCTTCCTACAAGAAGGATAGTTTGAGGTTTAATGGAACCAATTTCACTCTTTGGAAAAGCTGCATGGAATGTCACTTGCAATGTATGGGAATGCAATATTGGATCATAACTTCAAAGAAGTATGTTCCTCCATAGAATGGTCTAAGAACTATAGATGAAATTAGAGATGCTGAAAACAATCTTCGAGCGAAAGAAGCTCTACTAAGTGCCTTATCTGATTCAGAGGTAACAAATGTTATAGATCTAAAAACTGCATATGAGATTTGGGAAAAATTGGAACTTCTGCATGAAGGAGACAAGTATGTTAAATGTGCCAAGCTACAGAGTCTGAAAGGAAAATTTAAAAACCTAAAGATGAGAGAAGATGAAAATATCACTACATTTATACCAAGAGTAAATGAGCTTGTTTGTGGCATTAGATGTGCTGGAGGAATCTTGGATGAAGATGGGAATCTTGGATGAAGATGAGATTGTTGCCAAAGTTCTCAGATCCCTTCCTGATTCTTACAAATACAAGGTTGCTGCTATTGAAGAATTTGGATCTTTTTCAAATATCACAAGATATCAATTAGTTGGAAAATTAGCCGCATTTGAATTGGCCGAGTTTGGAGATGCACCCCCCAAGACTAAATCTGCATTCAAAGCTAGTGCCTCTGTAAAAGGCAAACAAAAGTTTGATTCAGGAGAGAACTCTTCAAAGAAACCATCATGGTATGAAAAAGAAAGAAAAGATCTGGAAGAAGATGAAGCAGAAGCTTCTCAATTAGAAGCCCTTATTGTAAAAAGACTGCCAAGAGGATCTGGTAAGTATGAAGGAAAATTGCCCTTCAAATGTTTCAACTGCAATAAGATTGGTTATTTTGTCTCAAGGTGTCTGGAAAGATTTTCAAGAGTAAATCCAAACAGATCAAGATTCCAAGAAAAATTTTCAACTATGTTCATGAAGATGATGATGATGAAGGTGTAACAGATGATGAATCAGAGACAGGAAACAAATCCAGAAGTGACTGGGTGTTTATTGCCGTCAAGGAAGAAGATCCAATGCCCTCTGAATCTGTCAATCATAAAATGGTAGAAAGAGCTCTGGCTGCCCAAATTGAAGAAAATGATGATTGGGTCATTGACAGTGGATGCTCCCACCATATGACAGGTGACAAAAATAAGTTCATAGATTTGGAAAGATATGAAGGAGTGGTAAAATTTGGTGATAATTCTGCTGGCAAGATCAGAGGTAGAGGAACTATTTCTTTTGATGGAAAGAACAAAACTAGTAATGTACTGTATGTTGAAGGTCGGAAGCACAATCTTCTCAGTGTTGGACAATTGGTGGGAAAAGGGTATGGTCTCCAATTCAAAAATGGAAAATGTAAGATCTTTGAAAGTTTTGAAATAGAGATTGCATCCAGTACTCAAATGAAAGGTAATATCTTCCACTTGGTTGGTACTAGTAAAAGTTGTTTATTTGTTCAAATTGATCAGAGTTGGTTGTGGCATAGGAGAATGTGTCATGTAAATTTTGATAATATCATCAAGATAAGCAACACTCAGGCTGTAAGAGATCTTCCAAGACTGGTGAAACCTACTAATAGTTTGTGCAGAGAATGTTAGTTGGGTAAGCAGAGTAGAGTCACATTCAAAAGTAAGGAACAATCTTCTACCAGATTGTTGGACTTAGTACATACTGATCTATGTGGTCTGACAAGAATCAGGTGTGTGCAAGGTGATAAATACTTCATGTTATTAATTGATGACCACTCTCGGATGATGTGGGTGACTTTTCTAAAAGAAAAATCTGAGGCTCTTGAGAAATTCAAAATATTCAAAGCTATGGTAGAGAATGAAACCGGATTGAACATAATATGTCTTAGGTCTGACAGAGGTGTAGAATTCACATCTGGTGAGTTCATAGAATTTTGTGAGAAACATGGGATAAAAAGATAGTTGTCTGCTCCAAGGACTCCACAACAGAATGGAGTAGTGGAGAGAAAGAACCTGACCATCCAAGAAGATTCTAGAACCATGATGATGGAAGCAAATGTTCCTCAAATCTACTGGAGAGAAGCTGTAAGCACTGCAGTCTATACTCTTAATCAAGTACAAATCAGACGCGATACTGGTAAGACCCCTTATGAACTTTGATTTGGCATCACTCCCACTGTGAAATATTTCAGAGTCTTTGGTAGCAAATGTTACATCAAAAGAGATTAAGATCTTGAAAAATTTGATGCTAGAAGTGATGAAGGAATATTCTTGGGTTATTCTACTCAAAGCAAAGCACACCGGTGTTATAACAAGAGATTGAGAAAGATTATAGAAAGTACAAATGTAAAGGTTGATGAAGGTATTGAAAAACCCTCAAGGTTTTATGAATATGATGAAGATGATCAAAATAATGTTTTGGTCCAAGAAGTCCAAGCCCCTTCTGAAATTCAGATCCAAACTGATCCAGAGAATCAGGAAGAAGAGATAAGTTTGAATGAACATGTTCAAGAAATAGAAGTGCAAGAAAGTCCCAAAATTCCCAGGTATGTAAGACTGAATCACTCTAAAGATCAGATCATAGGTGATAAAAGAAAAGGTGTTCAAATAGGAAGAAAGATTGCTCAAGACTCAGAAAAGTATTGTCTGATTCCAAAGTTTGAACCAAAAACTGTGAGTGAAGCATGTAATGATGAAAGTTGGACTAAAGAAATGGAGGAAGAGCTAATGCAAATTGAGAAAAATCACACTTGGGATCTTGTTCCCAGACCTAGAAACAAGAATGTGATTGGAACCAAATGGGTCTTCCAAATGAAACTAAATGAAGATGGTGAAGTAGTTAGAAACAAAGCCAGATTGGTCTGCAAGGGTTACTCTCAAGTAGAAGGAGTTGATTTTGAAGAAACTTTTGCTCTGGTGGTAAGAATTGAAGTAGTCAGATTATTTCTTGAAGTAGTCAGATTATTTCTTGCCGTTACTGCTTTCAAGGACTTCAAAGTATATCAGATGGATGTCAAGTCTGCCTTCCTGAATGGTGACTTGGAATAAGAAGTATACATTGAGCAATCAGATGGATTTCAATTGTCTAATCATGGTGATATGGTTTACAAGTTGAAGAAAGCACTGTATGGACTCAAACAAGCCCCAAGAGCATGGTATGAAAGACTGGATAATCATCTTTTGAAGATTAGTTTCAACAAAGGTACTACTGACAGTAATTTGTACTTCAAAATTGATTATGAAAATATCTTGATTGTTGAAGTGTTTGTTGATGATATCATTTTTGGAAGAAGAGATAGTATGTACAAAACTTTTGCAAATCAAATGAAAAGTGAATTTGAGATGTCCATGTTTGGGGAAATGAATTTCTTCTTGGGTCTGCAAATCATTCAAACAAAGAAAGGAATCTTCATTTCACAGACCAAATATGTGAAATAATTGTTGAAGAAATTTGGGATGGAAGACTCAAAACCAATGAGTACTCCCATGGCAACTGGATGTAAATTGGGCAAAGATAATGAATCTCCTAAGGATGATCAGAAAAAGTACAGGTCAATGATTGGAGGACTACTGTATCTTACTCAAACTAGACCTGACATTATGAATGTTGTTGGTCTTATTGCTAGATTCCAAGCTGATCCTAGAGAATCTCATGTCATGGCAATCAAAAAGATGCTTAGATATATAAAAGGGACAGTTGAGTATGGTTTATGGTATCCTAGAGATCATAATTTCTCTCTTCATGCATATACAGATGTAGATTGGGTAAGAGATGTGGATGACCAGAAGAGTACCAGTGGTGGAGCATTCTTTTTGGGGAAAAGATTGGTTTCTTGGCCGAGCAAGAAATAAGAGGCAATATCTCTGTCCACTGTAGAAGTAGAATATATTGCAGCAGTAGGTAGTTGCACTCAAGTATTGTGGATGAAGCAAATGCTAACAAATATCATAGTGGAGTATGAGGAACCTATCACAATCTTCTATGATAATTCAAGTGCAATAAATATATCAAAAATCTGGTGTTGCATTCAAAGACAAAACATATATCCATCAAGTTTCACTTTTTGAGAGAGCAAGTGAACAAGAATGAAGTCAAATTGGGGTTTGTGCCCTCCAAGGATTAGATTGCAGATATTTTTACTAAACCTCTACCTAAGGACTCTTTTGAGTATCTCAAGGAGAAGTTAGGGGTTATTACCCCTTGGGTTCTACATTAAGGTGCACTGATGTGCATCAGTCTGGTGGATCTCACAGTCATATCTTGTGGTCCAGATTGATGATGGGAAGCTGCTACTTACAGGGAGCAGTTGGTATGATTCTGAGTGATGCAAGTATGTACCCTTTGCCATTGATGTCAAAGGGGGAGAGAAGACATGTGAAAAACAAAAAGTGGTTGTTGATCAAAGGAGGAGCGGTAAAGGAGGAGAAGACATGTGAATAGTTGTTGTTGATAGGGGGAGTTATGTTAGTCAGTGAGGAGAAGTTCTTGTTTTGATCGTTAAAACAGTTTTTCACATCATATGTTGCCATCAATGACAAAGGGGGAGATTGTTGCAAGTATGGGCCTAACCGATATTGTCATTAATGTCAACATACTCCTGTTGCATTGATGACAAGGATTGGATGAGTTGTATGATGAGGATATTGAGAGAATTAGACCTATCAGAAACAGAGAAGAACAATGAAGACAATGAAGTAAAGATCCCAGCTAAGATGAAGATCAAAGGATGTGCATCAAAGGGTTTGTAAATATGTGTCTTAAGATGATCCAGTAAAGATTTGAGAGGTCCACATGAAGATTTGAAGAAGTTATGGCCACTTGAGTACAACTGGTTCTGGCAGATGTTTAGAGGTGACAGAGTGACATAGATAGGTCTACTGAGATCGAAAAATGCAATATCTTGTTCTACAGATTTGGTGGAGTGTTTAGGAAGTCAATGTGAATTGACAACTCAATTGGTTCATGGTCTGGAGGTCCGCAAGCATCTATTCCAATATGACAGTGATGACAGATTGTGTTCTTGAGGTTCCGGATGAAGGAGAGAAAGATTTCAGTAAGCAGAAGTAGTGTGGATGTTCTTGGTGATTCAGGCAAGCTTGTGGAGCTCTTTGGATTGTGTCCATTCGTGTTGGTGGTTTGTATTAAAGATTGAGCTTGTAATTGAAGAATTACTTCCAGATGATGATGTTCTTCCTAAGTTTGGTTGATCGGATGAGTTACACATCCTGCGGATGATCTTGAAGATGTTCTGTGAAGCATGGCGTGTTCCTAAAAGAAGATTGAAGTCCCAGATCTATGTGGCTGACAGTGTGATGATTTGCATGAAATCTTTTGTAATTAGTCAAGTTGTATTTTCTCTGTAAAGTGTGTCGACTTGGATGATTAACCCTAAGTCGATGTCTTGTATAAATAAGAAGTTGTGAAGTCATTTCAAATGTATCTTGGTAGAGATGAGAGTGTGGTAGAGAGCAAAGAAGCAAAAGACAAAGTAGAAGTATTGGGCTTAAATGGAATTGACTCAAGCATGGTGAAGATGCTATTCTTCAGTTCAAGTATGTAATATTTATCATTCTGTAGACAGTGTGTCTCCTGTAGGTAGTGGACCTCTTGTGAGCAGTGCGCTCGGGCTATGAGCCCTAATTGGCATGTGCCATTTTAATCTTCTTATTCTTTTAACAGAGAATACAATCTTGGGTTAGTCACCCCGTGGTTTTTCCCTTAACCGAGTTTTTCACGTTAAAATCTTAGTGTCATATGTGTTAATGTGTTTCTGCTCTTGAATTGTTGCATTATGTTTCCATGATTGACTTATTATTATGTTGCTAAATTACAAAGAGGATTTAAGTGATTAATAGGAAGAAAGTTTTGGGACAACTGATTTGCCCCCCCCCCTCTCAGTTGTCTATTTTGAATCTAACAAAGTCTATGCAGAGATAGAGGACAAGTTTGGGTAGATCTCAAGGCAAAAAGATATGAGAAGGTGATGCTATGATTATGACCAATTTTGTGTGAAGAAGTGGAACATGTTTTGGATTAGATTTGAAGAAGAAAGTAATCATATTTTAGATTAATTTTGTGAGAAGAGATTGTGTATCTTTTGGATCAGATTTGAAAGGAAAAACATTGTATGATTTGGATCAAATTTGAAAGGAAGAATGTTGTGTGAGTTACGATCAGATTTTTAGAAGATAGAGATTTAGATCCTTAGAAGGTTGGTGCCTTAAAATGAGAGATTGGTGTCTCTTAATGGGTTGGTGCTCAGTTGCGGATTCATGTTCACAAAATCTACAAATGAGGATTGGTGTCTCTAGTGGGTTGGTGCTCACAAATCATATAAGAGGGGATTGATGTCTCCTATAGGTTGGAGCCTACAAAGATTGTAAAAGAGATTTATATATAAGAAGTATTTTTCCATGGTTTTCTCTCGTAAGGGTTTCCACGTAAATCTTGTGTTCGTCTTGTGGTGCATCATTGATAGATCTTGTGTGATTGATATTGTTGTGGTTGTTAAGTTCTAAAAAGTAAAAGTTTGTATTATACTGATTCACCCCCGGGTAAGTGCAGGAAGATGGGGGGCCAAAAAGGGGTCTTAAGTGGCCACTTTTTTTTCTAAAATCAGGAAATACTGGCCTTGGATGAGAAATTGAGCATAGTTACACTCAAAATTTGGAGATGCAACCAAAACAATGTTCGTAGTGCTCCGAGTCTACTTTCTAAACTACTATTATTTTTTGAAAATGACATAGATTAAGGGGTTCAAAAGAGGGAGCCACAGAAATTGGTGTTGTTTCTGTCAAAAAAACATAACATAGCATGTTTTGTGGCTCCCTCAAAAGGTCAACTTTTTTTTGGTATTTTTAAAATTGCTTTAGTGAGAAATTAGCTAATAGCATGTAGTTTATGCCCGATTTTTCTGATAATTATTTGATGAATATTTAATTTTTTACTAATTTTCAAAGTGGACACATCCTAAAAAATAGAATTTTGGCCGTGCTACCCCTATAAATTTTGAAAACTAATCAAAAATCATTTTTTTCTTTTTTTAATATTTGTAGAATGGAGTCTAGTTTCTAAATATATAATTTTTTTGAAATTTGAATGAATAGTTAATTTACAATGAAAAAAAGACCAAACAGTGGTTTTTGCCCAAAAACGGACACACAAACAAAAAAAATTAAAGATGAAAGGCTTAACATTGTTAAAATGTGAAAAAAAATTACATCGTCAGATAGCTAAGAGAAAGCCTAACATTACCCAGGTGTTTGATTTGTTTGACCTTGAAACATGTGCAAATCTGAGGGTTAGCACGAACAAAATTATCTAAAATCTTGAAGAATATGGAAAAAAACGTCTGTTACTGTTCATAAGGCACTCCAAGCCTTTGGGTTGGAAATCCAAAGGAAATCCCAAGCCCAAGGCTTGGGATTCCCAAAGCAAGACATAGCGCGAGTGCGTTATAACGCGCTCTCGTTATAACGCGCTCTTGTTATAACGCGCTCGCGTTATTATTTTCTTTGCATTTTTCCTTTACAACAAAAGTTTGTGCTGTTTTTCATGTTTTAAATAACGCGAGCGCGTTATGTTAAACTTAAATTTTTTTATGTTTAAGGCTATTAATCATATATGTAGGTATGCCTATATGTATGTATGTATGTATGTATGTATGTATGTATGTATGTATGTATGCCTATATGTATGTATGTATCTATGTATGCCTATATGTATGTATGTATCTATGTATGCCTATATGTATGTATGTATAGTGTTGACGGTAGAGGAGGGTAGAGATGGGAGTGAGCCAGATAGGGGAGGAGAGGGGTGGATAAGGATTGAGTGATTAAGGTTTAAGGTTAAGGGTTGAGCATTTAGGGATAGGATTTGGAGCTTAGGGATAAGGGATTAGAGTTTATGACCTTGAGGGATTAGGGTTTAGGGTTGAGGCTTTAGGGATAGCATTTAGGGTTAAGGGCTGAGGGATTAGAGTTAAGATAGACTGTTGAGGGTAGAGGGATTAGGGATAGGGTTTAGGGTTGAAAGTTTAGGGTTGAGGGATTAGTGTTTAAGGTATAGTTTAGTAGTTCTTGTGGATAGAGCCAGTAAACAATGGGAGATTATTTGCTTGTTTCATAACAATATACCTCCCCTAAGTGCGGGGTGCACAGCAAGAAACATAGATGTACCCCAATGCAAAGCTTTTCTCATAATGATCATCCTTCTGATTTCAACTGTTAATTACTCACTGTGGATGTACCATATGCAAAGCTTTTCTCATAGTGTGTACACCTATTGGCATAATGAGCCCCAAATGGGCCAGAAAAACATGCCATATAACATTACTAACATTAAAAAAGTTCATAGCCATTTTTCTGACATATTCTTGCAACTCAAATATCTTTAAGAGAAGAGTGTCAAAAATGATGGGTTTAACAACCTAACATAAGGCAAAGTAGTTTTGTTGGGTTTAGGGATAGGGTTTAGGGTTTAGGGTTGAGGGATTAGGGTTTAGGGATTATGGTTTAAGGTATAGTGTTGAGGGTTGAGGGTTTAGGGATATGATTTAGGGTTGAGGGATTAGGGTTTAGGGTTGACGGATTAGGGTTTCAGATTGACGGATTAGGGTTTAATGTTGAGAGTTGAGGGTTGAGGGTTGAGGGTTTAGGGATAGGGTTGATGGTCAAGGGATTAGGGTTAAAGTAGAGTGTTGAGGGTAGAGGGATTAGGGATAGGGTTTAGGGTTGAAGGTTTAACGATTGAGGGTTGAGGCTTTGGGGCTGAGGGTTAAGGGATTGGGGTTTAAAATATAGTGTTGAGCGTCGAGGGTTTATGGATAGGTTTTAGGGTTTAATTTTTAAGGGTTAAGGGTTGAGGGATAGTGTTTAGGGTTTAGGGATAAGGGATTAGGGTTTAAGGTATAGTGTCGAGGGTTGAGGGTTTAGGAATAGGGATAGAGTTTAGGGTTTAGGGATGAGGGATTAGGGTTGAGGGTTGAGGTATTAAGGTTGAGGGTTGAGGGATTAGGGTTTAAGGTATAGTTTCAAGGGTTGAGGGTTTATTAATAGTGTTTAGGGTTGAGGGTTGATGGATTAGGTTTTAGGGTTGATGGATTAGGGTTTAAGGTATAGTGTTGAGTGTTGAGGGTTTAGGGTTGATAGATTAGGGTTTAGGGTTGGCGGATTAGTGTTTAATGTCAAGGTTAGGGTTAGAGTGTCAAGGGTAAAGGGATTAGGGATAGGGTTTAGGGTTGAAGGTTTAAGAATTGAGGGTTGAGGCTTTAGGGATGAGGGTTTAAGGCTTAAGATATAGTGTCAAGTGTTGAGGGTATAGGGATAGGGTTTAAGTTTTAAGGGTTAAGGGATAGGGATTAGGGTTTAAGGTATAGTGTTGAGGGTTGATGGTTTAGGGATAGGGTTTAGGTTTGAGGGATTAGGGTTTACGGTTGATTAATTAGGGTTTAATGTTTAGAGTTGAGTGTTGAGGGTTGAGGGTTGAGGGTTGAGGTTGAGGTTGAGGGATAGGGTTAATAGTCAAGGGATTAGGGTTAAATAAGAGTGTCGAGGGTAGAGGGATTAGGGTTTAAGGTATAGTATTGAGCCTATTGAGGGTCTAGGAATAGGGATAGCGTTTAGGGTTTAGGGATGAGGGATTCAAGTTGAGGGATGACAGATGATGGATTAGGGTAGAGGGTTGAGGGATTAGGGTTTAGGGACAAGGTTTAGGGTTAGGGTTGAGGGATTAGGGTTTAAGGTATAGTGTTGAGGGTTTAGGGATAGGGTTTAGGGTTGAGGGTTTAGGGTTTAGGGTTGAGGGATTATGGTTTTAAGGTATAGTGTTGAGGGTTGAGGGTTTAGGGATAGGATTTAGAGTTGAGGGATTAGGGTTTAGGGTTGACAGATTAGGGTTTAGGGTTGACAGATTAGGGTTTAATGTTGAGAGTTGAGGGTTGAGAGTTGAGGGTTTAGGGATAGGGTTGATGGTTAAGGGATTAGGGTTAAAGTAGAGTGTTGAGGGTAGAGGGATTAGGGATAGGGTTTAGGGTTGAAGGTTTAACGATTGAGGGTTGAGGCTTTAGGGCTGAAGGTCAAGGGATTGGGGTTTAAAATATAGTGTTGAGCGTCAAGGGTTTATGGATAGGTTTTAGGGTTTAATTTTTAAGGGTTAAGGGTTGAGGGATAGTGTTTAGGGTTTAGGGATAAGGGATTAGGGTTTAAGGTATAGTGTCAAGGGTTGAGGGTTTAGGAATAGGGATAGAGTTTAGGGTTTAGGGATGAGGGATTAGGGTTGAGGGTTGAGGTATTAGGGTTGAGGGTTGAGGGATTAGGGTTTAAAGTATAGTGTCAAGGGTTGAGGGTTTATTAATAGTGTTTAGGGTTGAGGGTTGATGGATTAGGTTTTAGGGTTGATGGATTAGGGTTTAAGGTATAGTGTTGAGGGTTGAGGGTTTGGGGTTGACAGATTAGGGTTTAGGGTTGACAGATTAGTGTTTAATGTCAAGGTTAGGGTTAGAGTGTTGAGGGTAGAGGGATTAGGGATAGGGTTTAGGGTTGAAGGTTTAAGAATTGAGGGTTGAGGCTTTGGGGATGAGGGTTTAAGGCTTAAGATATAGTGTCAAGTGTTGAGGGTATAGGGATAGGGTTTAAGTTTTAAGGGTTAAGGGATAGGGATTAGGGTTTAAGGTATAGTGTTGAGGGTTGATGATTAAGGGATAGGGTTTAGGTTTGAGGGATTAGGGTTTACGGTTGATGAATTAGGGTTTAATGTTTAGAGTTGAGTGTTGAGGGTTGACAGTTGACGGTTGAGGGTTGAGGTTGAGGGATAGGGTTAATGGTCAAGGGATTAGGGTTAAATAAGAGTGTCGAGGGTAGAGGGATTAAGGTTTAAGGTATAGTATCAAGCCTGTTGAGGGTATAGGAATAGGGATAGCATTTAGGGTTTAGGGATGAGGGATTAGAGTTGAGGGATAACGGATGATGGATTAGGGTTGAGGGTTGAGGGATTAGGGTTTAGGGACAAGGTTTAGGGTTAGGATTGAGGGATTAGGGTTTAAGGTATAGTGTTGAGGGTTTAGGGTTTAGGGTTGAGGGATTATGGTTTAAGGTATAGTGTTGAGGGTTTAGGGTTTATGGATAGGATTTAGGGTTGAGGGATTAGGGTTTAGGGTTGACGGATTAGGGTTTAGGGTTGACAGATTAGGGTTTAATGTTGAGAGTTGAGGGTTGAGGGTTGAGGGTTTAGGGATAGTGTTGATGGTCAAGGGATTAGGGTTAAAGTAGAGTGTTGAGGGTAGAGGGATTAGGGATAGGGTTTAGGGTTGAAGGTTTAACGATTGAGGGTTGAGGCTTTATGGCTGAGGGTTAAGGGATTGGGGTTTAAAATATAGGGTTGAGCATCGAGGGTTTATGGATAGGTTTTAGGGTTTAATTATTAACGGTTAAGGGTTGAGGGATAGTGTTTAGGGTTTAGGGATAAGGGATTAGGGTTTAAGGTATAGTATCGAGGGTTGAGGGTTTAGGAATAGGGATAGAGTTTAGGGTTTGGGGATGAGGGATTAGGGTTGAGGGTTGAGGTATTAGGGTTTAAGGTATAGTGTCAAGGGTTGAGGGTTTATTAATAGTGTTTAGGGTTGAGGGTTGATGGATTAGGGTTTAAGGTATAGTGTTGAGGGTTGAGGGTTTAGGGTTGATAGATTAGGGTTTAGGGTTGACAGATTAGTGTTTAATGTCAAGGTTAGGGTTAGAGTGTCAAGGGTAGAGGGATTAGAGATAGGGTTGAAGGTTGAAGGTTTAAGAATTGAGGGTTGAGGCTTTAGGGATGAGGGTTTAAGGCTTAAGATATAGTGTCAAGTGTTGAGGGTGTATGGATAGGGTTTAAGTTTTAAGGTTTAAGGGATAGGGATTAGGGTTTAAGGTATAGTGTTGAGGGTTGATGATTTAGGGATAGGGTTTAGGTTTGAGGGATTAGGGTTTATGGTTGATGAATTAGGGTTTAATGTTTAGAGTTGAGTGTTGAGGGTTGAGGGTTGACAGTTGAGGGTTGAGGTTGAGGGATAGGGTCAATGGTCAAGGGATTAGGGTTAAATAAGAGTGTCGAGGGTAGAGGGATTAGGGTTTAAGGTATAGTATCGAGCTTGTTGAGGGTCTAGGAATAGGGATAGCATTTAGGGTTTAGGGATGAGGGATTAGAGTTGAGGGATGATGGATGACAGATTAGGGTTGAGGGTTGAGGGTTTAGGGTTTAGGGACAAGGTTTAGGGTTCGGGTTGAGGGATTAGGGTTTAAGGTATAGTGTTGAGGGTTTAGGGATAGGGTTTAGGGTCGAGGGATTAGAGTGAAGGGTTGAGGGATTAGGATTTGATGTTGAGGGTTGAGGGTTTAGGGATAAGGGTTAGGGTTTAGGGTTGAGGGATTATGGTTTAAGGTATAGTGTTTAGGGTTTAGGGTTTAGGGATAGGATTTAGGGTTGAGGGATTAGGGTTTAGGGTTGACGGATTAGGGTTTAGGGTTGACAGATTAGGGTTTAATGTTGAGAGTTGAGGGTTGAGGGTTGAGGGTTTAGGGATAGGGTTGATGGTCAAGGAATTAGGGTTAAAGTAGAATGTTGAGGGTAGAGGGATTAGGGATAGGGTTTAGGGTTGAAGGTTTAACGATTGAGGGTTGAGGCTTTATGGCTGAGGGTTAAGGGATTGGGTTTTAAAATATAGTGTTGAGCATCGAGGGTTTATGGATAGGTTTTAGGGTTTAATTTTTAAGGGTTAAGGGTTGAGGGATAGTGTTTAGGGTTTAGGGATAAGGGATTAGGGTTTAAGGTATAGTATCAAGGGTTGAGGGTTTAGGAATAGGGATAGAGTTTAGGGTTTGGAGATGAGGGATTAGGGTTGAGGTATTAGGGTTGAGGGTTGAGGGATTAGGGTTTAAGGTATAGTGTCAAGGGTTGAGGGTTTATTAATAGTGTTTAGAGTTGAGGGTTGATGGATTAGGTTTTAGGGTTGATGGATTAGGGTTTAAGGTATAGTGTTGAGGGTTGAGGGTTTAGGGTTGACAGATTAGGGTTTAGGGTTGACAGATTAGTGTTTAATGTCAAGGTTAGGGTTAGAGTGTCGAGGGTAGAGGGATTAGGGATAGGGTTTAGGGTTGAAGGTTTAAGAATTGAGGGTTAAGGCTTTAGGGATGAGGGTTTAAGGCTTAAGATATAGTGTCAAGTGTTGAGGGTATAGGGATAGGGTTTAAGTTTTAAGGGTTAAGGGATAGGGATTAGGGTTTAAGGTATAGTGTTGAGGGTTGATGATTTAGGTATAGGGTTTAGGTTTGAGGGATTAGGGTTTACAGTTGATGAATTAGGGTTTAATGTTTAGAGTTGAGTGTTGAGGGTTGAGGGTTGACGGCTGAGGGTTGAGGTTGAGGGATAGGGTTAATGGTCAAGGGATTAGGGTTAAATAAGAGTGTCGAGGGTAGAGGGATTAGGGTTTAAGGTATAGTATTGAGCCTATTGAGGGTCTAGGAATAGGGATAGCATTTAGGGTTTAGGGATGAGGGATTAGAGTTGAGGGATGACGGATGACGGATTAGGGTTGAGGGTTGAGGGATTAGGGTTTAGGTACAAGGTTTAGGGTTCAGGTTGAGGGATTAGGGTTTAAAGTATAGTGTTGAGGGTTTAGGGATAGGGTTTAGGGTTGAGGGATTAGAGTGAAGGGTTGAGGGATTAGGATTTGATGTTGAGGGTTGAGGGTTTAGGGTTTAGGGTTAGGGTTGAGAGTTGAGGGATCAGAGTTAAGGGTTGAGGGATTAGGGTTTGACGTCGAGGGTTGAGGGTTGAGGTTTGAGGGTCAAGGGTTTAGGGATAGGGTTGAGGTTCAAGGGATTAAGGTTAAAGTAGAGTGTGGAGGGTGTAAGGATTAGGGATAGGGTTGGAGGGTTTAGGGATAAGGGATTAGGGTTTAAGGTATAGTATCGAGTCTGTTGAGGGTTTAGGAATAGGGATAGCATTTAGGGTTTAGGGATGAGGGATTAGAGTTGAGGGATGATGGATTAGGGTTGAGGGTTGAGGGATTAGGGTTTAGGGATAAGGTTTAGGGTTGAGGGTTGAGGGATTTGGGTTTAAGGTATAGTTTTGAGGGTTGAGGGTTTAGGATTAGAGTTTAGGGTTGACAGATTAGCATTTAATGTCAAGGTTAGGGTTAGAGTGTCAAGGGTAGAGGGATTAGGGATAGGGTTTAGGGTTGAAGGTTTAAGGATTAAGGGTTGAGGCTTTAAGGATGAGGGTTTAAGGCTTAAGATATAGTGTCAAGTGTTGAGGGTGTAGGGATAGGGTTTAAGTTTTAAGGGTTAAGGGTTGAGGGATAGGGATTAGGGTTTAAGGTATAGTGTTGAGGGTTGATGGTTTAGGGATAGGGTTTAGGTTTGAGGGATTAAGGTTTAGGGTTGATGAATTAGGGTTTAATGTTGAGAGTTGAGGGTTGAGGGTTGAGGGTTGAGGTTGAGGGATAGGGTTAATGGTCAACGGATTAGGGTTAAATAAGAGTGTCAAGGGTAGAGGGATTAGGGTTTAAGGTATATTATCAAGCCTGTTGAGGGTCTAGGAATAGGGATAGCATTTAGGGTTTAGGGATGAGGGATTAGAGTTAAGGGATGACGGATGATGGATTAGGGTTGAGGGTTGACGGATTAGGGTTTAGGGACAAGGTTTAGGGTTAGGGTTGAGGGATTAGGGTTTAAGGTATAGTGTTGAGGGTTTAGGGATAGGGTTTAGGGTTGAGGGATTAGAGTGAAGGGTTGAGGGATTAGGATTTGACGTTGAGGGTTGAGGGTTTAGTGTTTAGGGTTTAGGGTTAGGGTTGAGAGTTGAGGGATCAGAGTTAAGGGTTGAGGGATTAGGGTTTGATGTCAAGGGTTGAGGGTTGAGGTTCGAGGGTCAAGGGTTTAGGGATAGGGTTGAGGTTCAAGGGATTAGGGTTAAAGTAGAGTGTGGAGGGTGTAAGGATTAGGGATAGGGTTGGAGGGTTTAGGGATAAGGGATTAGGGTTTAAGGTATAGTATCGAGTTTGTTGAGGGTTTACGAATAGGGATAGCATTTAGGGTTTAGGGATGAGGGATTAGAGTTGAGGGATGATGGATTAGGGTTGAGGGTTGAGGGATTAGGGTTCAAGGTTTAAGGGGGAGGTATATTGTTATGAAATAGGCAAATAATCTCCCATTGTTTACTGGCTCTATCCACAAGAACTACTAAACTATACCTTAAACCCTAATCCCTCAACCCTAAACTTTCAACCCTAAACCCTATCCCTAATCCCTCTACCCTCAACACTCTACCTTAACCCTAATCCCTCAACCCTTAACCCTAAATGCTATCCCTAAAGCCTCAACCCTAAACCCTAATCCCTCAAGGTCCTAAACTCTAATCCCTTATCCCTAAACTCTAAATCCTATCCTTAAATGCTCAACCCTTAACCTTAAACCTTAATCACTCAATCCTTATCCACCCCTCTCCTCCCCTATCTGGCTCACTCCCATCTCTACCCTCCTCTACCCTCGACACTATACATACATACATATAGGCATACATAGATACATACATACATATAGGCATACATAGATACATACATACATATAGGCATACATACATACATACATACATACATACATATAGGCATACATACATACATGATTAATAGCCTTAAACATAAAAAAATTTAAGTTTAACATAACGCGCTCGCGTTATTTAAAACATGAAAAACAGCACAAACTTTTGTGGAGAAGGAAAAATGCAAAGAAAAGAATAACGCGAGCGCGTTATAACGCGCTCACGTTATAACGCGATCGCGTTATGGCTTGGTTTTGATGAGCCTAAGGCTCGTCATTACCAAGCCATAACGCGAGCGCGTTATAACGCGAGCGCGTTATAACGCGCTCACGTTTTGACCTTTTTTTTTTTTAAATTAATTTGGCCACTATTTGGCCCCCCATCTTCTTGCACTTACCCCCCCCCCCCTCCAGTATAATTATGTGTTCTTTAGGTAGGAATCACCAACCCCACCTCTATAACATCAACATTAAATTTCACCCACTTCCCCACCTACCAATAACAGATCTTCAATATTTCATTCATGGCATGCTAGATGTAGGTGGGAAATTCAAATTAGAGAACCTACGAAAAATGTGTTTAAAAACACGTCATAGGCACTTAAAAAACCTTTTTGACAAAATAAGAGGTTCACGAACCATTTTTGGTGTTTTGGTGAGTTCATGAACCTATGAACTCTCTGAAAGCCACATATTTTCTCATCATTACTTTGTCTTTCTTTTTTAGCACTTTGGCATTTTTGGAAACTTGATAACCCTTGCAACTTTCAACTTTTCTATCATTTGTTCTTTCCTTTCCATTTTTGGTGTTTCAACGAGTTTGCGAACTTGCGAACTTCCCGAAAGCCTACTTCTCTTTAACTCTTCTTCCTTTGCCTTACTTCTTCAGTGGTTCAGAGAGAACACAAACCTGCGAAACATTTTCAACGAGTTCGCAGGTTTGCAAACCTATAGAACTGTCAAAACTCTATCTTCACCTCTTTCTTTCTTTCCTCTAACACTTTCTTGCCTCCATTCTCATTTTTGATGATTTGGTCAAAACTCAAACCTACGAACCACCCAATTTTGTCCTTGTTTTTCATTTGTCATTTCGGCGAAAAATCTGCACCGCTAGAACACTTTGTGTGCTTCTTTTCCTTCACATTTAACTTAGACTTTCAGTGTTTCGACGAAAAGTCAAACCGTTGAACTAGTTTGATAGTTCAAATTTTTACCAAACTGCCAAAAAAAGGCCAAAGCTAAGCCTCTTAAGGCTCGTTTTAGCCTTTCGACAGGTTTATGAACCTACTGAAAGACAATCATAAAGGATTCATATACTTAGGCCAAATACATGTAGGGAGTTTTAACTTAGAATATTTTGAGGACTTGGAGGATTTTCAGGATAACTCCCTTAGGATGGGGGACCATTTAGAATATCTTAGATTGTTTTAATTGATGGGAAAAAAATAGGCAAAGGCAACAAAGGGACAACGAATAGGGATTTTTGATGGATTTTAGACAAAAACAAGGGCAAAAAAATTAGGTGTTAACAAGGTGTTCTCCCCCTAAAATGTTAACTTTTTTTAAGTATTTCACAAATTCCTTTGGTGGAAAGTTAGTTAACATCACGTAGTTTACGCCTAATTTTTCTACTATTTTTTTAATGCATATATGATTTTTTACTAATTTTCAAAGTGGACACATCTCAAAAAATAAAAAATTGAGCATGCTCCCCCTTGATTTTGAGAAAATTAATTCAAAATAAATTTTTTAATGTGTACAAAATGGAGTCTAGAATGTAAAAATATAATTTATTTCAAATTTGGATGAACAAATAAAAATTAGAACCTAAAAAGCTATATATAGGTTTTCGAAGAAAAACAAAGACATTAGTAAAAGAAATTTAAGATGAAAATCTTAATGTATTCAAAAGGTAGAAAAAAATTATATGGCTAGAAAGGTAAGAGAGAGCTTGACATTATTATGACATTTTTTAGAAAAATATCTTAACATGTGCAAACTTAATGGAGAACGTGCTTGACATTTACTTGATTTTTTATTTTTTATGCAAAACACATCTTTGGGCACCTTATGTGTAGACCCAACCCTTTGGCTTGGATATCCAAGCCAAATTCAAGCCTAAGGGTGGGCTTCCAAAGAAAATTTATATGAAACACCTGCACACATTATAAATTCAATATATATATATATATGAAACACGTGCACACATTATAAATTCAAAAAAAAAATTATATGAAACACCTGCACACATTATAAATTAAAAAACAAATTAATGTGTTCTAAGGCAACTATAATGTGAACACATTATAATGTGAGTGTGTTATATTCTATTTTTCTTCAAAATAGGTTTTAGTCACTTTTTGGTCCCCCATCTTGGTGCACATACCCTTTAAGCAAGTGGAAAACTTACCAAAATGTTTTGCAAAGCTACCATTTAGTGTTATCCTAAAATTTTCCACAACTTCATCCTTGAAGATGACATATTTTTTGGTAACTAAAATAATAAAATAAAAAGGGTTTGTGGAGGAAACTATTAAGATTCTAAAAATATAATATATGCCTCATTATAATTTTAATAGGTTATTACTAATAATTTTGTACCTACACTATATATGATTTCCTAATAGATATACATATTGTAAAACATTTATAACTTTCAAACTACTTACCATTTTTAAATCCAAAAGATGAGTCACATTCTAGGCTTTATTGGCCATAGGTTAAAAAAAGTTTTGAATTTCATATTTTTTGACCAAGTTAATTAGTTGGATATTTACTTGTTAATATTTTTTAAAAGTCATAGTAAAAAATTCATAAATAATTATTTATTTATTAAATTTTTTGAAAAAATATGCATCACATCTACTCATATATCATTTACTTAAATCCAACGCTTGGAGGAAAAATACTTCTTTTTTTATACTTAGGTTGGTTGGAATGACACCTACTTTTTACATTTTTCTAAAAGTTTTAGTAGTGTTTCATTGAACTATCCAATTTTCATCAAACTAATTTTAAACATATGCTTGCAATTTCACACTAAGTTTTGGACTCACTTAGGTGTCCGTCTCCTCTAGCATATTCTTAGGCTCATTTAGCCCTTGCTTTAGCCTTTTTCTACCCATGGTGCCAAGGTTAGTCTTGTGTTTTATTTTCCAGCATCCTCTTTGAGCAATTTTATTTTTATGCCCTGTCATTCTTACTATTCCTTAGGAACTAGACCTTTCAAGAGCCATAGCTACCTAGATGCTAGTGCAACACATGGATGTTCACGTGACACAATAGCATCCACTGATGTCTTATCATACATTAGTCATTTTTGAAGTGTTCCACCACTTTGCTCCATGTTTAGTCTTTTATAATGCCTCTAACATGAGTCCAAACTACTCCTTAAGACTTAGACCTCCTATTTCCTTCTCATTCTCCATTTTTGAATCTCTAAATGAATATATCTAAAATCTATTACAATCTCTCAATCTCTCTAACAATCTACATCATTCTTTCAATGTTTGATTTTAATTTCTTGCTCTCAAATCTTCTACGTGATTCAACACAACAATAAATTCTAGCACTCTTCATGAGGTGTTGAGTAAACTACATTTGGTTGGGGTTTTATTGACACCTTTGCTCTTTGGTTTTGTAGGCTTCATCTCTTCTCATTTGAGGTGAAAGTGTTCTTACCTCCTTTTTGCATTTTTATTTTGTTTGTAGAATCCATTTAGCATCATTGGCATATGTGAGTTTTCACATCCTACTATCTATTCACTCACATACACCCTAGTTTGTTACTTTTTGCAGACCTAAGCTCGCAATAGTCTTAGTTCTTGTCATTGCTTTTAATTCTAGTCACATTTAGGCAAAGAGAACATACTTTTAGATAATTTTGTTAGTTGCTTGTGGAGGTTGGAAGACTGAAATAGGGGCTTGACCATTTGTGGCAAGCTCCTTTGTAGCCCCAACCTTTTCTCTTTTGTTTTGGATACATGTTTTATTGGGAGATATTCAATCACATGAAGGTTTGAAATTGTCTTCCTCCTCTTGTCACTTTAATCTCTTTTCTCAAAATTCTTAGACTAAATCATTTCCTTTTCATTTTTTTTATTTCTTGGAGTGTTGCTCTTTTGTCCTTGTTTCTTTGTTGTGTAGATTTGACACAATTTTTGAGGAAAGGATATTTTTACCAATTTTCTTGTTGTAAAAACCATACAAATGATAGTGCATTATGCAAACATCCCCATGTCATGTAAACATCCTCAACAAAGACCTCCCAACTTTAGTGTCAAGTTCATCACTACTTGTTATTTATTGTTATATATTTATCTTTGTCAACTTTGCATTCCAAAATCTATAAATCAACATATTTTTAGTTAGCATTTGTGTTTTGGATTGGTAAAGAACATTGTCTTGCAAGATTAAAACATGTTAGGATTTGCTAGCTTAATTTGTTCTTTTTTATTAGAATATCAACAAATTGTTTTGTTCAAAAGAACTAGCTTTTCTAGTTTAGTGCCATAAGGGATCATTTATCTTAGAAAACAAGACTTTTCTTAGTTAGATTGTTTTTCCTACACTACAATATCTAATCACAATTTTCCTATGTAAGGCTAGTTGACAATGATATATTGATAATTGAAATTAGCATTTTGATGTATGTTGGGGACACTTTGGATAATTTGATTGACTTAGAAGCTTAGCAAGCACAAGCTTGCATTTTCATAGCTCCACTATCTTATTATGGGTTTGTAAGATGCCACATTATTAAAGTACATTAACCTGGGGGAGATAGATTGGAATGACTTGTTCACAGTAGTGGTGTAATTAAATACACACTTTTGTGCCAAAATAGCTTGTCATCGTAACTTCCTTTCGAAAAAAGAGTGCTTAGAAAAATTTGATAATGGGAAGCAACTTCAATCAACTTCTATATTTTCTAGCCTGTTAGAATCAAATCTAAAAGCCATGGACTTAGCATTGACATTATTAAAGTACATTAAGTTGGGGGAGATAGATTGGAATGACATGTTCACAATAATGGTGTATTTACCCACTTCTATGCCAAAATAGCTTGTCACCATAATTGCCTTTGAAAAGAAAGAGTGCTTAGAAAATTTTGATAATGGGAAGCAACTTCAATAAACTTTTATATTTTTTGGGGTTCGAATCAAATCCGAAGGCCATGTACATAGCATTGGTGTTATTAAAGTACACTGGATAAACTACCACAGTTTATTGTAGATGTAGTGTATCCCAACAAAATCAAGTTCCAATTCAAATACAAAAAATCTTACCTAATTTTAATTCTCTTCAAACAAAGACATAAAATGATTGTATATAAAAAGGAAAATTTAGTACTACATTCCTACTAGTAAGGCCATATAAAAGTGATATGATAGTTATGTAAAATTGATAACAAGATGTAATAATAATGACATAATATAAACACAAATTATAGATTTTTAAATTCAAGAAAGTCATGTTTAACATGGATGAAGTTGATCAACATTCAATTTATTTTAAGTTGAATTGAGTTTGATAAAGTATTGATACCACAACAAATAGTGCAACTTAAGAAGATAAAGCAATCTAAAAATTTAAGAAGATAAAGATGGTTTTAATCAATGGATATTCTTGAATTATATAAATATCATTATAATTGTAAATTCGGTATAATTAAAGAATCTATATCATTCTCATTAATTTAACAACAATTTTTTCATAAAATAAAAATTTTAAATAGTATTGTAATCCATTTATAAATATCTTGTGTATAAAAAGTAATAACTTTAGAATTCTAAATTAAAAATCCCTTTTAGAATTAGAATTTGATTTAAAACCCAATACTTTAACCAATTAAATTCAACTCCTTAAAATAATTTTTTAAAGAATACAATATTAAATTAAATAACTTTATTTATACTTTACAAATCCTAATCTCACAATCCTAATCTCCCTCCTTCATCTCTTCTTAAAGGGTAAGTTTGCAGTCCAAATCACAAGTATCCTCTTATGATGATGGATCACTGAGTCTAATTGGAAAGTTGAAGCAAAGAAATACACTCAGTTAAATCCAAAAGCACTTCCCTTTAAATTCTATAGACTGTGGAAAGCTCGTGCCTACTACTCTACAAACGGTTAAGACATATTTATGTTTATGAATATGCATGGGATTGGGGCCATGAAGTCAACTAAAACTATCTTGCTTTACCTGGAATTTTACAGTCGAAGGGGATGATCCCTTTCCTGCAATGTGACCAGCAGCCCATTTTTCATGTAGAGAGTAAGAGCCAATTTGGGCTCCACAACATGTCCCTCCACCATCTTCATCTTGAACCCCCAAATTATAGTTGCTGCGATCCATTTCATTTGATAGTAAGCAAAGTCCTTTCCCAAACAAAGCCTCGGTCCGCCATTAAAGACTGGGTATTTATAGGCTGATTCGCTCACAAAGCTCCCGCCTTTGTCTAACCACCGCTCCGGCCTAAATTCCATGCAGTCCTTCCCCCATATGTTCTCCATTCTTCCCATGGAATATATGGAATATATCAGCTTGGTCCCCTTCTTTATAAACGTGCCGTCGGGGAGCCAGTCGTCGGAGTAGGCGTTCTTGAAGTCGAACGGAACGGAAGGGAACAATCGCAGGGATTCCGACAGCGCCGCCTGCAAATAATGCATCTGCTTCAGCTCCTCTACTGTAAAATTCAGGTTCCCTGTATTAAGTGGACTGTTTGATCCTTGAATGGTTTGATTTAGAGCAGTCGAGGACCTTTTCGACAAGACGGACTGAATCTCCGCCAGGACGTGCTCTTCCACCCGCGAGTAGCGGAGCAGCAGCCAGAAAAACCAGGAGAGCGCCACAGACGAGGTGTCCCGTCCGGCCAGAATGAAATTAACCACGATTTCCCGAAGCTTTTCGTCTGTGTAAAGGCGGTCACCGTGCTCCGTCTTGACCTCCATGAAGGCCGATAGAAGGTCGGCCCCGGCCCGCTCAGAGCAAGAGGAGTTGTTCCCAATTCGAGATCTGATTGCCTTGTCTAGAAACTTGTTGACGGTTGTCAAAGACCTGATCCAGAAGCACTCAATACAACATCATGGACTGTGGAAAATTAATGGTTTCCAAGATATATTTCACTTTTTGTTGTGAATGATGTTGGAAATAAGCCACATCTGGATTGACGATGGGTTGGCCACAGGGCAAGTAGCTCAGTCGGTAGAGCACTCCAGTAGCAAATGGAAAGTTCTAGGTTTGAGTTCATAGTTCAGTTGGTAAAGCACTCTAGTAACAAATGGAAGGTCCTAGGTTCGAGTCTTAGTTGGTCCATATGAGTTGTAGCTCAACAACATGGTATCAGAGTTAGGCTAGGAGCCCCAAGTACCTGAAGTGTGGCTTAACTGCCCACAAAAGGCCAATAGCTCAGTTGGTAGAGCACTTCAACAACAAATGGAAAAGTATACCATGTTAAACTTTTCATGGACCAGTTAGGAATTAAACCTAGGACCTTCCATTTGCAGTTGGATTTCTCTACTAGCTAAACTATTGGCCCTTTGTGGCCAATCCATCATTGGTCCAAGTGTGGATTATTTCCACCACCCCCTAAGCCACACTTCAGGTGCTTGTGGCTCCTAGCCTAGATCTGATACCATGTTAAACTTTTCACGAACCAATTAGAAGTTGAACCTAGGACCTTCCATTTGCTGCTAAAGTGCTCTACCAACTAAACTACTGACCCTTTGTGGCTAGTCCATCGTCGGTCCGGGTGTGACGTATTTCCAACAAATGAAATGTAAAATTACTATTGATTCTCTAACCATTAAAATAGATGATGTTTAAGTAGAGTGAAAAACCTGCGGAGCTTCTGCTCCGGTCCCAAGTCGAGAAACCGCATGAACCTCCAAACTGCAGGGGGCATGAGAAATCTCAACATCATGATCTCCGTGGCGTCCTCAAAAGCCCGGGCAAAATCACTGGCTTCCGCTCCTCCACCCACCAAACATCCCGGGTTCACTCCTAGCGTGACCATGCACACATTATCGAAGGTGAAGCGCAGGAGCACGTCTTGCAGCTCAACCGGGTCGCCCGACTGGGCCCTTTCTCGGAGAAGGGGCACCAACCGGGTCTGAACGAGCTCTTCTACTGACCCGGCCATTAGCGCCCTAAATGAGGGCGTGTTGAACTGTATGTTGGCCGTCTTCCTCTGCATTTTCCACACGTCGGCGTCGGCATTGAAGATGCCGTCGCCTAGAAAATCGTGCCCAACTGTCCGGAAATAGCCCCCCTTTCGATAATCATTAAATCTGAGCTTCAGGACGTGCTCCAGATTGGCCGGATTCGCTGTCACTGCAGTGATCATGGGGCTCATGGTTGGCCCCTTGAAAACAAACGTTCCTCCGCAGTCTTTTAAGATTTGAGTAACCCAATCGTGGATTTCATTTAGGTGAAGAACTAGAGATGGTAGCATGCCCAGCAGAGGCCACATTGGTAGCCCTTTCCGTTTTCTCTGCACAAAGAAAAGGAAAAGCATGTATCCCAATAACGCCAGTGCTATGTCCATGGCTTTCAGATTTGATCCTAACCCTAGAAAATACAGAAGCTGATTGAAGCTGCTGCTTCCCATTATCAGAATCTTCTAAGCACTCTAGTTATGGGGATGATCTGTTCTGGCACAGAATTGGGTATTTAAGATACACCACCGATGTGAACATGTCATTCCAGTCTATCTCCCCCAGCTTACATCATCTGTCAAAAGCAGCCTCATTAAATTTGGTCCTGTTCCAAATGTTATATCCATTTACTCTACCGACACTTATCAATTTTTGCCACCGTCACTCAAATGGATGCTTGGCCGAAGCGCCTGTGCAAAGAATCCATTAGTTGTTCTATTTCAACATCACCCAGTTGATTTTCTTCTCGATTTCATTTAAATATGAGTAGTTTGGCATTAAACGTTCTTCAGTGTGGTAAGAGGTCAGTTCTACTTTCTATTTAAACGTCACCCAGTTGATTTTCCCTTGATTTTATTTAAATATGAGTAGTTTGGCAGTCAACATTAGTTCTACGGTCTACCAATCTCTTTTATATCTTGATGCCCACATAAAACCTACTGATTAAGCTCTTCCATTGAAATTAGCACTTGTATTTAACTTTAATAATCTTACAGTCCTATACTTAATAGGCTGTGGTCTTCCATCGTTCAATAAATGTCGATTTAACATATCTGCCCATAGAAAAAAATTGTACGCTACAGTATGTTACAAACAATAAGCCTCGCCACAGAAACATCGAGCACCTTCTTGTGTCGGCTATTTAAAGATTTGATCAATAAGTTGAACCTTCCACTTACAAGTTGAAAAGCTTATAATTTTATTTTAACTAAAACTAGCAGTTGCACGAAATTTATGTGCAACGGAATAGTCGATAGGGTCTATCAATAGGAGCACATTTTTTTCATTTGTTGATACAGATTTGTGTGCATTCTGTATGGAAGCATCCATGCTATATCGTATGGTAACTTGGCAGCAACTATAGAATCAAGGATTCAGATAAACAAAAGAAAAACATTGAATAAAATACGCAATGTCTGTTTTTAAAGGTATAAATAACCAAGGAACAAGGATTAGCCAGATCATGGAATTAGGCCAATAGCCTTTACTGTGAATGGAATTAGGCAGATAACTTGTACTACTTTTTGGTTAGATGAAATTATATGCAAGGGAGTCTAAATGTATTCATTTGGGAGACAACTTGCAGAAGATGAATGTGAGTGTGCAATGTGTTAGAAAAGAGAGTTTACAAATAATCAAAGATGTGTGTGGCTATTCTTCTCTTAAGTGGAAATTCTGGCATAAGTAAATCCTAAAGTCATCCTATCCCATGCAAGAAGCAAACCTCAACATTTGAATTTTCACGTTCTCAGCATTCTTCTTTGATGCAAAAATTTCCGAATATATCTGTATACATACATGCATTGAACCCAAAATCAAGGAACAGTTTGCTTGCAAGGTTTACTGGAAATCACCATCATACCCAAAGTCATTATGTAAATGACACATAGTTTTATCTTTTATAAGATGGAATTAGATGCATACCTCCATGGATTCCACAGCAGGGCAAATCATGTGACCTCAATTTACACTATGCCCAGCAGAATGATTTCAAAAACAATGGAAAACTAAGTTTCCTGCCCAAAACCATGGTTCTTTAAAACCTCTTTGCATAGTTGATCATCCAGAAGTTCCAAACCCTTGGATTTCATTTCCATAAAAAGCCCATATGCCTCTTTCTCTGTCATTTTACCAATTTTACTATCACTATGACATTTTGCAAAAACTCTCCTATCATTTTAATCCTTTTGGCCATTTGGCAATTTTTGTGATCCTTATTCTATCTTAGTCTTCTTGCGCTATGTAATTTTTCAAAATTTGTTATTATGAGTTTGAAACAAACAGATAACGAATGTTGTTGATCTACAGTATTAACATAAAGATTTCATGATTTGAAACAAGTGAGTCTACTAAATTGAACAATATAAAAAAATAGTACGCAAGTGCGTAAGATGTAGATTCCTTACATTTTTTATGGCACTAAATCGAAATGTGTCGCTATTAATTGCTCTCTAGAATCATTGAAGAATTGATTTTCTAATTGGGAGAAATGAGTACATTGAATGTCTTCAAATACAAGGACATATCAACATATTACACAAACATGTGATTAGTAAGTCTCATGTAAATATTAATTAATTTAATTTAGACTATTGGTCAATTTACTAGATAATGCTTACATATTTAGTTAGTGCTAGGAAGGAATGACAAATGTGGAAAGTTGGTCAAATTTGAATCTAATTTTTTTATTTAGGGTGGGATGAGACCATGATAATGATGACAACTCTGTGACCATGAATTAGTTTTTGGATTTAAAAGGGCAAGAAATAGTGTGTGCATTGAAATCATTTGAGCAAAAGAGTAATAAATGAATGGACAAGTGGTAGGTGTGTAGAAAGATGTCCAATGGAATAGATGAATAATGGAGAGTAAGGGACAAGATTTACACAAAATTATACCATTTGTCTATATATCAATATATCAAAACACTCGCATTAAAATAAAAACAATTAATTATATATATACTTAAAACAAAATACAAATTTTGATTGGAAACAATTTATTATCATATATATTAATAAAAAATAATATTTAAATACAAAAGAATGGTAAATTAAAACGTTTAATGGAGAGAGACTTAAAATAACCGAAGTAGACCATTATAAGGCCAACCACATTTACCCTATACTTAATTTTATATGTCAAGCTGGTTTTTTTTAACTAACTTGCATTGGTACAGACTTTCTTTTTCTCTATTAAAAGAACATAAATTGATTGAGGGCTCCAACAAAATGGCTATCATTATTAGGACTTCGTATTGAAATCGGATCAATGAAGAGATGCATCTAGCATTTGGGTAGGTCCCTTGGAGGAGGAGGCAATGTGTCCGAATTTCCCGGTCCGTCCTCCGTAAGAAATACGGTATCAAAGCCCAATTCGGAATGAGACTCAAAACGGCAATGCATCAACCAAACTCCTATTATGTAGCAATATAAACAAATTTAGATTCCAGAGTGGGTGTATATACATAAAAGAGACACTGTTAAAATAAGTAGTTACAGTATAAACTAGCTAACTTGGATTGTCGGTTATAAATCTAATGGCCGCCCAGCCACCAGTAGGAAGTCCGACTGTGCTCAACAACTGAGGATCTACCAGATTGAAGTTTGTGGGATCCGTTTGGGAATTATAGTTTCCAAAGCCTTGCCCCACAGGATAAAAATTATGGCCATGAAGGTGTATGGAATGGTTCTGTATTGAAAGAATCCCGGTGTTCTGCAATACTATTTGCACACTGCTATTGAATTTCAGAACTTTTACTCTCGTAGTGAACTCGGGCTGCCAAAGACTCCGTGGCACAGTTCCAGTGTAATTGAACGCCAACGGAGGATTATTTGGGTAATTCCTGTTTACAGCTGCCATAACACACTCCCCACAAACATTTATCGATTTCTTGGTGTCGAACGATTTTCCGGCGTCCGACAAGTCTGGCGTCTGATTTTTCTGGGAGCAAAAAGCTCCCATTAATAGTCTATCGGCTAATAAAAAATTACAAACTCCCCAATGTAGCATGTCGAAAATATGAAAAAATAGTCGACACACAATGTGTTAGCAAGTGTGTTTATGCTTAGCCAATTGGCATGTTGTAAAACAACTGGCTGGTCAAAATGCTATTGACTCACTAATTTTTGACAATTTCATCAACAAAGAACATGGTCGATAATGTGCAGAGTAGTCGACTGATTTGGTTGGTGAGATTTGTTGAAAATTAACAGGTCGAAAATATGAAAAAACAGTCAGCACACAACGTGGCTGATTATGAGTACTTAACCAGCCGGCACATTGTAAAACAACCGGTTGGTCGAAATGCTATCAACTCATAGACTTTTGAGAATTTCATCGAAAAAGAACAAGGTCGACAATGTGCAGAACAGTCGACTGCTTTGGTCAATAAAATTTGTCGAAAAATTAACAGGTCTAAAATATGAAAAAACAGTCAAAAATTAGCAGGTCAAAAATATGAAAAAATAGTTGTACACAACGTGCCAACTATTTACTAGGTGAGTGTTTATGCTCTTCTTTACTTAAAACTCGAATAAGAATTATTTTAGAATTGCGACCTACATATAACCACCTGGTTAAATATAAAGCAATGAGAGCTCGACAGAACATGATACACAAATCATTTTCATTAAAGCAGTTTGTTGATTCCAGGTTTCCTTCTTTACGATAAAATGGTCTCATTTTCATAAGATACGAGTGAAAATTTCCTAGTTAAGCAAACATATATGTGTGAAATTTCTGATAGCACCCCAGAATTGTGAAACTGCATCAGCAAAATGAATTAAAACCTATGGGGTCTATATCAGCATTTGGGGCCTGTCAATTAGATTATGTTCATATTTGCAAAGTCTATGTCTTGTTCGACTAGACCTAAGCTTCTTCTAGATCATGTTCTAATCTATCTCGTGTCCACTCTATTAAGTTGGTTGTTAGAGTGAATTTTTCTCCTTAACAATAAGCTAACTAAGCATACAACAGTTAGTTTCGGTGAAACATCAGTCACCACCTTCCTTTCCTTTCATGCAAAGAGCTAACTGAGGATACAACAATTCTCTCTACTTTCACCACCTCTTTCACTATAATTTTAGCTATTATGGTGGTTATCATTGTATTATTTAAATGCATTATGTGAAAGTTAATCAATTAGAATGAATTTTATTTTCTTTGCAGCTCTGTTTTTCTCTGCCTTTTTCTCTTTCTGCAAGTTTTGCTTCTTTTTCTTCTAGCTAGATCATTGTGCAGGTTCAGCTGCAAATTCCACATGGTATCAGAGCACATGGGTGCTAGGAAGAAGTAGCATAAACAATCTTTTTGCAAGTATTGAAGATTAGAGCTATTAGAAATCATGGAGGCAGATGTAAATTTCTAGATGCATGTATGTTAACTCCCCTAATTTTTTTTTGCATGCCCCTTGCTTTCTTCCTATGTTAATTCTTTTAAAAATTGTACGTGCTTTGCAAACACTGCATGATAAAGATATGGGAAAATTCAGGGTTTTGTAAAAATTGAACTTATATAAAGTTCCATATGGGGGTTCTACTTAAAGCATCTAGTATAGGTTTCTTTTATTTTTCTTTTGGATAAACAAACTTAGAATAAAAGTTTCTAATAAACTTCCAGAGCTTTGCAACTTTTCCTCCTATTGGCAGCCAAAAGTGTTCTTTTGTTCTAAATTCCTATCTACATGAGATTTCAGAGTCGCATCCTCAAGTGCTTCCAGAAGGCAGAATCATATCTTTCTGTCTTCAGATGATCAATTTCTCTATTCATAGATCGTGTACCTGTATGTTCATCCATTTGAGCAATGCAGAATATGTACAATTGCAATTTTGAGCATTCGAGACTATCTTGGAGGTACTCATGCAGTGGTGGTTTCTATGACTCTGATATAATCCTATTGCAGTGTGGATTTTTCTTGTTAACAATAAGCTAACTAAACATACAGCAGTTAGTTTCGGTGAAACATCAGTCACCACCTTCCTTTTCTTTCATGCAAAGAGCTAACGAAGGATACAACAGTTCTCTCTGCTTTCACCACCTCTTTCACTATAATTTCAGCTATTACGGTGGTTATCATTGTATTATTTAAATGCATTATGTGAAAGTTAATCAATTAGAATGAATTTTATTTTCTTTGTAGCTCTATTTTTGTTTGCCTTTTTTTCTTTTTGCAAGTTTCGCTTCTTTTTCTTCTAGCTAGATCATTGTGCAGGTTCAACTGCAAATTCCACACTGGTGACGTCCATTTTACTTTCCAAACCCATTGGTCCCTACAATTCTACCTTAGCGAGGACTTCAAGTCTGCATTATCTAACTTCACATCCAAGTTCTATGTTGCATTCTTGTCTTTGGTGCCTTTCCCAGACCTTGTCCACATATATCTTCAGTAATCTATGTGTCAACACCAATGTACCATGTTTGAAGTCTTGCAAACATCAATGTCCTTCTCAATCATGTTTAACCTGCTTGCTCACATCTAAATATGTAAACTTTTGAAGTCCTGAGAGTTTTCTAGACCCTAAAGACCAACTAGAATATGCTTGAGCGAGCATGTGGAATTTTCCATGCACTTGTAAAATTAATTAAATCCTAGGCCTGGTGGTTTATTAAACTTGGTTTAACTAACTTGTATTGCTTTCAATTTTTGAAATATGTCGTCTGGACTATTTGTGAACCTCTCCAAGTGACTCAAATCTAATATAATGTGAGTTTCGGTCCATCCATCCATAATGTCTTACATCTATGTCTTGACCTCCTATCTATCTGACTTGTATCTCCATGCTTACATCTAATATAACATGTATGTCTTGACCTCCTATCTATGTGACTTGTATCTCCAATGTGGCATTGCTCAAGTGATGCCATGATGTCAAGCTTGATTTAAATTTGATAGTGATATCCAAGTTCGAAGTTCTTTGATGATACAATTGTTAAATGTTTTCTTGCCCATTTTAGCTTGTGATAGGCATAGAGATGATGTGGATGATTCTTGAGCTTCCTGTGTGATATTATTTTCATGTTAATGGAAATGTGTCCATGACTTGGTATATCTTATTAAGCGCGATATATCAAGATTTATTTGAATGATTGAATTTTCTAATTATTTTATTAACATAAGAGATTCTTAAAATCAAATTTCATGATCATCTAGATTTCAAATTAAGATGGAAGCATGTAGGTGTGTCCCACTTTTTGTTTTAAGTGAGACACTCAAATCAACATTTTTAGCTAAATTTTAATTTATTATCACTTATAACAAGCAAACCGTTAAGTATTTGAAGATGTTGTGAACTAGTCATTTTTGAGATTTCATGTATAGATTCTAAATATATATATTTTAAAATAAAAATAACAATTTATCTCATTTTTAAACAATTTTAATTAGTTTGTTTTTTATACTTAATAGTATTTTTATAAGTGATATTTTCTTATCCACATAACTCTTTTAGAAAAAATCATCTCATAATTTCTTAAATACGAATCACTAACATTGGCCAAGCATATTTTTTGCAATTTTTTGTTACATATTTATTATTAATTTTTTAATTCAAATTAATTATAATTTAGAGTAATATTTTCCCATCAAAATAAGTTTTTTGGCATATATCCAAATTATTTTTATTTTGTTAAAACAAGGACATTAATATATAAGGTGGTCATGTTTTTTATATTTTTTTTCTATTTTTTCTATTTGTTCACCCTTGGTTTGATAAAAAAACATATAATCACTTAAAAATTAAAAAAATATATATAATAAATAAAAATAAAATTATAAACTACACTTTACATTACTCCAATAACTACAATCATACAAAATTTTAAATCATGATAACTTAATTTAATTTTTCAAAATTTACTCTAAATCAACATTTTCTATCAAAATGTGAATGAATCAATGAATGAAAGATTTTAATAACCGAGGCCACAGCCCCACCCCAAAAAACAGGGCCGTTAAACAATTTGCATCCCTTTCTCAAGTTCAGATCTTCTGCCGTGAATTTTGATCAAAAAGTTTGCGGTTCTGCCCAATCTAACTTCCTCAAACAAGGACTTTAAAAAATCACATAAAATCCTTTTGAGCGAATATTTGCTCAGACATTTTGCAAATAAAATATCCCTACTCCACATGTTCATCCCCTGCGCTTATTAATAACTCTCTCCACTTGTTTTAAGCACTCCCAATAAATAAATAGAAAGCTCCTTATTAAAAAAGATTTTGAAGCTCTTTCAAAACACCGAAGCAGAGAAAATAAATATGGCTTGGATTTTGTCTCCACACCCATCATCAACTAAATTTTATTGTGAATAAAATAATAAAAAATAAGTGATGCTGAGCTCGCCACGTTCTTACTCCTTTCTTCCAACTTCACTGCCATCATCCTACCTGTATCAAGTTCTGCAGAATGGTTAGTTTCAGTTAAAAGATGTTTAATCTTATTTTATCCTCCATAAAATGGTGCACATGGATGAAACATGGATGTGCAGGGTCTGGTAAAGAGAAAGTGATAGTGCAGTTGAGTCTTGGATGAATGCAAGGCATGGAGAGAGTCACTGAAACAATCTACATGCTCGCAGAACAGTAATTGCCGAGTATAAGTGCATATCCAAAGTGTCAAAGCTTGAACTGGCAGAAATCCTCATCAAAAAGTGATGACACAGTCCGTCCCCAAACGCCATTGTTCTATTTGAGTGGCTGAGAAAGAAGGGTGACATTGGAAGTTGCTGCAGAGAAATAATGGACTTTAGAAGAAGGTGGAGTTGAGAAAGAAGAGGGTGAAGGCAGTAAAGATTCTTTCTAGGTTTTATATGCGTGCAAATCAGTGATCTCATAGAAAGTAGTTCTTATAGTCACTAATAGGTAGCCTCTATCCAATCGAATGTTTGAGATGATAAGTGATGTGATCAGACAAAAAGTCTAGTTAGTAAAATTTCAAAGGTGCCAACGAAGAGTTTCTCTGAGAGGCACCATAGTCTAAAAATAATATAAAAATACCTTCGACTGGAAGGCACCTTAGGCTATGCTTTCCATCGAAAGCCTATTACATGTGGCATGTAGTTTACCTTCGAATGAAGGGTATTCCAGCAAAGTTAAAACTTTCATTCAAAGAGGAGATTATTCTTGGAGAGAGTCTTTGTGGCTTGGTGTATTTTGGAGGAGCATTCTCATTCCCCACTCTTGGTCTATTTGGCGGATAATCATCTGAGAGTTACTGCTCATCCTATTTTTAGATGCATTTTATTTTGTGCTTTATCTTTTCATGGATATGGATCTTGAGCTATGTTGTTGGTTTTGGAGGGTTCATTTGAGGGGTGTTTGGCATGGTTATCTCCTTGTGCATATGAGTTTGATCTATGATGTCATTTATGAAGATTTGGAAGATATTATTGGGCTTATTCCTAGTTATGGAATGGTTATGAGTTTGATCTTCCTTGGTTAGAGAGGATTACATCCATGTTGGTTATATGAGATACATATGTTTCATTTGATCTATGAGATTGAATGGTTGGGTGTTGTTAATGCTTTTCATTTGGGGTTGTAAAGGAGGTCATACTTGACACAACTTAGTACTTTGAGACATTGGTAGGAGGACATGGTCTGATATGATTTACAGGTTTTCTCTCTTTGTTCTATGGCTACTTCCTAGAGGTTCACATTCATATGGTTTCTTGTGGTAGATTTGGGAGAGTTATGGTGGCATGCTATGAGGGAGTATGTAGGAGTTTGTGTTGCATGCATATATCATTGTGATTGTTCTTTGTTACTGCATAGTTTTGATTATTCGCCACACCTTAGTATGAGTGTTGATTGGTAGACTTGGTATGCCTTGATCTATTTTTAGATTTGACATTACCCATGCAATGGGAGTTCTTAGATGTGTGAGTTCTTCGTTGATAGGTTTTATACATGGAGCTTTTGATTATAGTTTATGGGTTGGATATGTTATTGGCATGAATTTACTAATGTTGTTGATACCTAGGAGGTATGAATGGTTGGATGTATTAGTATTTGATGTGGGTACTATTTCCAATCATGTGGGTTTTTACCTTGGCAGTAGCTTGGAGCCATGTTATCACTTGGATTTGATGCTTGTGTTCTTTGAATTGGTGTATCTTCACCTTGGTTTGTTCCTTTTCTTCCATAGGTGGCATGTTGGAGGATAAGAGGAGTTCTTGCTTGAGATGGTGGTCACTTTTATTTTATTGCAGGTAGCTTGATAGAGCACAAGAGCATGATGGAGATTCATGTGGTTTCATGGATGGCTATGATGATTTATTTCATTGATTGACCCTTATGCAATGTATACAAGTGGGAGAATGTTAGGAAAAGGGTGTTGTACACCTTGCACAAGTAATGGATTATTTTAATTGTGTAAAATAAATATTTATTTGTGGTGCATCTAGGAGATGTGTTTAGCCACATTAAATATTTATTACAAGTGTCCACTTATAAAGTTATATTATAACATTGGTTAAATATTTTATGTGTGGGAGACACATTAAATATTTAATATTGGAAAATCCTAGTACTAAAAAATAAATGTAGAGGTCAATGTTTTTGTGCTCTTATGGTTTTGAGACACATGGTTTTGTCAATACCACAACTTGTATTTGTGTGAGATTGATTCTATAAAAGCAAGCACATGTCTAGTGGTTGAGGTTGGTTGGTTGGGTTAGCTGTCATTTGTGTTGAGCTCTCTTGTAGAGTGCATATGTGAAGCATGACGTGGGATGTGTGGTTACTTTCTTGGACACATGAAGGATGCATTGGAGGAGCTTGATGTTTCAGAAGTGTTCATGAAAATTTTGTAAGTGTATTGTAATGTTTCATTGCTGAATAATACATTGAGTGTGGATGTTTTGGGAGGTTGGGTTTTTCCCTCTTGAGGGTTTTTCCAGGTATATCTTATGTCACCTTATGGTATGTTTGTCAATTCTTTTGTATGGTGGATTCTTAGTATTTTGAATACTTGTTTGTATATTTATCTCTCATGGGATTATGTGGAAATGCTCAAGTTATTGTTGTAATTTTTCTTTTCACCATGGTCCCATGTGACTACTAAGTGGATTTTTTGCTTAAATTTGAGCAGCATGGGTGGTCCCATACAAAATTTAAATTATGTATAAAGGATAATTTAGAATCTTTCTTATAGTGGAGCAACAATATTTTAGGAATTGAAACTATGTTATGAAAAAAAGGGGAGGCTGAAATTATGCTACAACTACATAATGAAAAATATGCCACATGGCTATATATATTTCTTTCCTTTTTTTTTCATTTTCTCCAAATCTTTTCTCCTAAATTTTCTATATTAATAAATAGTTCTTTATTAATATTTTTTAAAAAAAATTATATAGTAAAAAAACTATAATTTAAGATAACTTCTTAAAATAAGCAGAAAAATAAAATATTCATGGCATCACTAGTTGCATGGGATCCTACCCTTAGATCCTTTATATCAAAAATACCAAAAAGTTGAGTTTTAAGCTCCATAATCATTACCTTGTTGTTACCAATAAACATGTCATCAACCTACAAAACAATGATCATAATATGATCCATCAATATAGTTAACATAAACATGAGAATAATGTTTGTTTCTAACAAAACTCAACTTCATTGAACTTTTGATACACACTTCGAGCCCTGATTACCTTGTTCAAAAACCCATTGATAGTAGCCAAAGACCCGTGGAACTTCCCCTCAAGTCCCAAGTGAAAAATCTACATGAGGCTCCACACTATTATGGGCATGAAAAACCTCAACATGGTGATCTCCATGTCATCCTCAAACACTTAGACAAAGCTTCTCTCTTATCCTTCTCTTCCCATCAAATAGCCCAAGTTGATTCCCAGTGCGACCATGCACATGGTATTGAAGGTGAAGTGTAGGAGCACATCTTGTATCTCAACTAGCTCACATGATGAGGCAGTTTCTTTGAGAAGGGGCACTAGCCAGTTCTATGCCAACTTCTCCACTAACTTGGCTATTAACAACCCAAATGAGGGTGTGTTGAACTCTATGTTGGCCATCTTCCTTTATGCTTTCCAAACATCAATGTTAGGGTTGAAGATGTCGTTAACTAGAAAATCATGCCCTAAGGCCCAAAAATAGCATCGCTTTGGATAATTACTAAATTTGAGCTTTAGGATGTAGGTCCACTATCACTGTGGTTAACATGTTGGTAAAGCTTAACCAACCGACAAATTATAAAATAGCTGGCTGGTTGAAATTCAACTAACATAATCAATTTTGACAAATCGATCAACAAAGAGTATGTTTGAGTAGGTTGAGAGAACATGGTCGAATAGGTCGATGATAATAGTCGGCATAGAAGGGGTCAAAAATTCTGTAAACAATTGGGACGACAATGTGCCAGCTATTTATGATGGGTGCATGTTGTTCATGAGTGGCCCCTTGAAAAATGTTCCTCCCTACTCTATTAAGATTTGCATAGTCTAGTCTTGGATTTTATTTAGGTGAAGAACCACATATGGTAGCATACCTAGCAAAGGCCAATTTGTTAACCCTTTAATTTTTTAGTGCACAAAGTAATGGTATACTTGGATGGCTTTTAGATTTAACCCTAACCCAAGAAAATGCATTAGCTGATTGAAGCTGCTTCCCATTATCAAGATTTTCAAGCACTCTTGTTTTTCATTATTGTCCCACATAAACAGCTAGCACATTGCTGTGCCAACTATTTACAAAAAATTCGACCCCATTGAATCTCGACTTTTCTCACCAACCTGTTCAACTGACCCTATTGTTTGTTGATAAATTTTGGACAAAACGACCCATAGATAAAATTTCGACCACTGAACTATTTTACATAGTGTCTAGCAGTTTAAAATTTACCTTCCGTTATCATGTTATCAATTTTATTTTAACCAACGTCAAAATTACAACTTACTAACTGATTAAGCTCTTCCATTGAAATTATCAGTTGTCTTGACTGTGATAACGTGGCATCTTACAGTCCTATAATTGGTTAGCGGAGCAATGAAAATCCAAACTTGTGCCTGCTAAGCTGCTAAGACACTCAAATTATCCGAAGTGTCGCCAACATACATCAAAATGCTAATTTCATTATCAATATATCATCGCCAGCTGGCCTTACATTAAGAAGGAAAAAGACTTGGATATATATTTTTTTCGCCGTCTTTTATAATTTTCTTAGGCCTCTGGTCTCTATCAAGTTCAATAAATGTCGATTTGAGTTTGAATATGACCACCTAATATTTAATCCTGGTTAAATATTAAACAGCGACAGAATATGATACCCAAATCATTTTCATTAAAGCAATCGGTTGATTCCAGATTTCCTTCTTCCCGTTATCAAAACATCTGCACCCTCACAATTTGTTGGATGATTATACCCCAGAATTGAGTATAATCATGGAATCTAATGAACTTGATCTCTGATGATTTATGGAATCTAATTCTCAGGAAATAGAAAGTTAGACAATGATATCGTCTTTCACACTCTTAAGGTTCTTTGTCAAGTTGGTAGTATTTAGAATATCTAGACTAATAACATGCTTCAAATATGCACATGAATTCTAGAATTGATCACTAGGTGATTCACATGTCCTAGGATGAGTGTACAATTGATTAAATGTGAATGGTTGTTCTTGAATGTCCATGTATCGAGAGATATGTGTTTCAATTATAAGTGATGATATTAAATTCTTGGATGCCTTCGAATGAATTTAATGAATCTCTTTTTATACCTAAACATAACACCGAATTGCAAAAATTTGTGCATAGTTGACTTGGGACTAAGGTGTCAAAGGGGGTCGATTGGCTAAAATGTTTGATCTTGATTTTTCATTTAGATGGATCAAGACACAAATGTGAGAATGATGTTACACCCACAAACACAACCTGGGTCAAATAGATAGGTTGGATCAATTTTTGATAGGATTGGATAATTGATTAGGGATTAGGATTGGATTAATGACTAGAATCAAATAAATAAGCCAAATGGATTGGGATTTTGTGCACATAAGCATAGGGATAGGTGCAAGAAAGGCTAGGTATGTGGGCCCAACTAAGCAAAAAAATGCACCATTTTGTAGCTATATAAGTGTATTTAGACATTGCCCCAAACTATGCACAAAACTAAATTGGGAAACACATCAAGGATGTGCTTTTCACCATTACAATATTTTTAAGTTCTCATTTTTTAAAGATTTTTAAATATATTCATCTAATCAAATTATGCTATTTTTCTGTTGGTTGTGATAATATTTATTTTTATTGGAGTATATTAGGATAAACATCCTACAATGCTAGACTAATAACTTTGGGTGCATGAACTGTCACTTCCTTTGGCTAAGAGTCAAGGTTTGAGCGGTATCACCTCCTTAAACTAAGAGTTAAAATCTAAGGGGTATTTATTCTGCTAAATTTACTTAGAACTCAATCCCAACCTCATCCTTCAGAGTTTCAAGCTTTTAGACTCAACAAGATTTGACCCTTAGTGGACTATCTAAGCCTTTTAACTTTGACACTAGTAGACCAAGGGTCATGTTGAGCAATTATGATTTGATTTATGTGCCTATTTTTGAAATTATTTCCATTATAATTTTAATAAGCATCTCAAAAGTATTAGTTGACCAACAATTTATTATCAATGAAAATTATTGTTTGATATTTTTAGGGTTTGGAGAGGGTACTAAGTATAAGGGATAAAAGTGTCTACTTGTTCTTTTACTCTTAGTTTTTAATATTCATTTTTAGTTTTGTTGCAATATTTATAATTATATTAATCTTAATTTGGTTTGTTTTGTGGATAAGTTGACCTTAGCCTTAATTCTATTGGTCATTAGCCTTCTCAACTTTTAGTAGTCTCGACCCATCTATTTTGTAGTCATTCTTGTACCCTAGACTAAATTGTAGGCATAGATCTACCCCTTAGACAATATTACACATGCAACCTGGTCCTCCCAATTTAAATCTTGTTCTTTCTTTTTAAAGCCAACCTTTTCAAAGAATCTAACCATTTTTGTTTAATTTACATGCAATAACACTTTGAATTGAGCACCTAAGATATTATATTTAAGGACAACCCTAAGAAATTAGTTTATATTGTATTATTAGAGAATTGTGTTACACATTATTACAAAATAGTGCCATAACTTGTGTTGATGTATAAAATTGCGCAGGTTCCAACACTAACATGGAAAGTTTCAAGCATGTGAGACTTGCTACTTGAAACAACCTCCATATTTTAAAGAAGCTGGCTCTTCCTATTTCAATTGGGTTTTCAGCAAAGGGAAAGAAATAAACAACATTATAGATACAATAAGTAAATCTAATTTATGGCGATGCACCTAAGTAAAAAGTATTCCTTCAATTCAAGCACAGTGAAGCTATTCTCACGATACAGTTATATTAAAGAGCAGATACTACATGATCAACATAAATAGATATAATGAATATTATCAAAGGCTTATAACCAGACGTCTTTGCAAAGACATAGATGATATCAACTAAGGCACAGAACAGAGTTCTTCTTATTAATCTTCTAGCAACATAAAAGGCACAGAAACATGCACAAATATATTGACTTTCTTATCAAGAGCAACAAAATAAAGGCAAAATGACATAAACCGGTCACAACAAAGTCTTCGACTCCTCTATTAGATTTCTAATTGAAAACTTATATCAAAGTAAAGTCCTCAATCCTTCTATTTGATTACAAATTCTGCATATTTATAATCATCGATTTAACACAAGATTGTTTGCAACAACCTGAATCATCAACAGCTAAATAGAACTGAAGATTACTAGAAATCCATGGTGGTTACGATCTTCTAAAATATTATGTGGCACACTAACTATATTAAGACTAAGACACATGGCAACACCTGCACGCATAAGGTTGAAAAGAAAATATGACAGGTGGCAGCGTCCGCATATACTTAGAAATTCTTTTGCCTTCAAAGAAATTCATAGGAAATAGCCACTTGTCACATTCCGCAGTCTCCAAAAATGACACATGTCCTGCCCTGCCAAGCTTTAAAAACTTGTGTCTTTATACCGGCGCCCTTCATTGTGACATTTGTCACAAGCCGCTTCACTTAGAAACTAAGACACAATAATAATAGAACCCACTGCCTTCATAACTCATTACCCTCAAAGGGAATAAAACTGGGATAGATGGCGGCACCCGCACTCATACAAGCTAACATGCAGCAACCTTTGCAACACTGTTGAAACAAATGAAACTTTTGAAAGGTCCCTCGAAAGCTGACACTTGGCGCATTTCTCTACAACTATGAATTAAAATGTTTCATGCTAAAAAGAAGATTATGAATAAAGTAACCCTTTTTCCATTGTTGCCACGTGGCACCCTCCGCAAGCATGAAACAAAATGTATTGTGGCCCACCATATTTATGGTGATATAAATATAAATTATGAAAAGGGACACGCATCATCATTCGCATAAAACTCAAAAAGACACACGGCAGCACCCGCAAGCATGAAACAAAATGTATTGTGGTCCACCATATTTATGGCGATATAAATATAAATTCTGAAAAGGGACACGCGACATCATTCGCATAAAACTCAAAAAGACACATGGCAGCACCCGCAAGCATATAGCAAGAAAGGAAACTTTTTGAGACTGCTTCCATTAGCGACACATGGTGCCTTCCTTAGGCTTGAAACAAAATGAACCAAAAGATGTTACTTGATACGTGGCGCACTCCATAGCAAACTCAAAAGGACACACGGCGCCCTCCACATAAAACTAAGTGCTTGTTTCATTGTTGTGACTTTAACACTTGGCGTGAACCACGCACAAAAATAGAGAGACACAAATATTAAGCCACTGTACTTTAAATGTAACACTGTCAAAACTGAAACAAAATGTAGAGACACTCTACAGTTCTTGGTGACCATCAGGACTTTTGAGCCTGCTTTGGAAGAACCCAAAACTGACAAAAAGATATTGTATTGAAAATAAAACTTGAATTATAGATTTTGCAATGCTATCTAATATATAGACCATTCTGAATCTGAGAGCCCCTATCTACTCTACAAATCTTGAAAAGTAAAATCAAGATTAATTATATCTTTATGGGAAAATGTTTGCAAATTTTGTACCATAGCCTTTAATGTAAATTCTAGTTGGACCATAGGTATCAACACAATTTCAACTTCCTTTACTGTTGATGAATCATTTAAACCCTAGAAAATTGTCTAATCATTTTGCTTGGTCAAAAAAGGGCCTTGATGTCATCTATCATCAACACTGTGTTACTATCTGGGAAGGGTGAAGGAAGTCCCAGTTGCACCAAATCTTCTATGTGTTTCTTCATATTCTTTAGTCCTTCCTTCACTATATCTAGGAGCTCTTGACAATTTATGGCTGTAGAATTACAACTCAAAACCTCATTGACCTTCTTAGCAGCAACCATTCTATCATTGATACGTGCTGCTAATAATGTTTCATCTATTGTGTCATACAATTTTTTCAACAAAAGCTAAGAGTCAGAAACTCTTAATGAAACAGTGGACAAAGTGGCCTGTACAGAAGTTTCTACCTTCTCACACAACTGCTGAGCATTTAACAGAAAAGTCAAAGATGGCTTTATCTAAAAATCTCCTCAGAGATTCTATTCCATACTAAAACATATAGCTCTTTCACCAAATTCAGAACTCCAGCATTCTATGGCCTATTAGCCAACTCAATTGTCAATTGTTTTATTCTTTGTTGCTCAGCCATGAGTTGTGCCTGAGCTGCACTATTGGTATTTTCTTCACTCAATAATTTTTGTTGCAACTGTGTGGCCTCTTGCATTTTATCCTGATACCTCTTTTCTAAAGTGGCTTTTTCCTGTCTTAAAATAGTTACTGCAACCTTCTCCTATGCTAGCTTAGTCTTAAGAGAAGCAATCTGGGCTTGTACAGCCTGATGTATCTGTAAAGAAACAGTATTATGCAATTGTTTGTTCAAATTATCAATCTCATTTATCTTAGACTGAATCTCCCACGTAGGATTACTGCTATTCACTTTCTCTTGAGCCAAATCATTCTCTGCCTTTTGCAACTTCTTAGACACTTTCAAATAGTTTGTAGTCATAGAAGTTGCAGTTTCATTTAGCAGCTCAACCCTATCTTGTGGCCTAAAGAGAGACATATCCATGGCCACAACATTCATAGCATAATCTTGGGGCTACATTTGCTCATTTGGTTTTTCTACATTTGGGGAGAAATGTGTCATTGTCAATGATTGTTGAATAGGGTCATAGAGTGACCTCATGTGAGCCACAACATGGCTTTTATTTTCCTTTTTTCCTTTCTTTTCCATCCTAGCCTCTCTAGCCTTTTTTGTTGTGTCTGCTTGAGCTTGGAAGGTAGGAGGAGATGCAATATAACCTCCAGCAAAGGGGTGACCTTGAGGCAGGCCATAAGGAATAGAAGATAATTATTGGCTAGGGGAAACTTGGGGAGGGGTCCGTTTAGGCACAGATGGAGAAAATAATGGCAAGGTAATGGCCTGTGAGGACATGGCTGGTGCACTGGCAGTTGGGGTAGGGGTTTGTGTAAGCACAACAGAAGTGGCAAGGGACATGGAAGCCTGAGTACTTGGGACTGCCACAACTATATGAGAAGAAAGAGATATAGGAGAGAAGGGAGAAGAAGTACCTACTTGAGTCACATAAGAAGTAACTGGCACTTGTTGTTGCTATGGTGCTTCTTCTTCTTCTAGCAGAATCAATCTCCTTACTTTCAAAGGCCTCTCTATTATTTTTTCTATTTCTTCATCTTCAATATTTACAACCACTGGTTGTTGTAAAGGGACCATTTTGTATGAGTTCCTAGAATTGGTGATGACACAACACATTTTTTGCTTCTCTAAGGTGCTAAGGGATTGAGGCCATGAAGATCTAGGATCAGAAGATGATGCATGTCTTGTTGCTTGCATTATTGGGGCCGAATCTGTTTCTTCCTCTGGTTCCTCACCCTTCCTCTGAATTCTACTTGTGTCTGGACTTGAGACTGGGGATGGATGCCACTCATCCTAGATTGATTCCCATATCTCATCATTTTCAACATTCCCAAATGAATGTGTAATCTTAGAAGTCTCTTGTCTATATTTCCAATAGGCCTCAATCTTTTTTGTTCTCCATTCTTTTGCTTTTAATGATTTCCTTAGACCAGCAGTCATCTTCAGCTTAGGGTCATACTCTTTCTCTTTGGCATAGAAGCTTTCCCATGGCATAAGCCCCTCATAGGGCAAATTAGTTAATTCCACATAGAGATCTGGGTTATCTTCTTTTGGAGACCTCCTGTCTTCCCATAATGGGCATCCTTCATGTACCATCTTGGCACAAACCTTATTATTTATTATCCAGGAAGATAGGAAACTATCTGGGTCATATTTCTATTTATCCTCTATGATAAGAAAACCAAGGGTAGCTAACTTCCTTAATAAGAGGCTCTCTGCACCTCTAACTTCAAGTGTCATGTTTCCCCTAGCCCATGGGACATCATACATCTTTTTCTTTCTTTTCTTGTGGCTGAAATCATTATCTACAACAGATACTTGATGAGTAACCTCTAGGAATATGACCCTAGGGGTCAATACTTTAGGCAATAGCACAGGCTCTCTGGCAAAACCTTGGACTCTGATTATTGTAGTATGGGCTCCAAAGAAGTAGTCATAGGGAATTGGGCAGTTAGTTATAAAACCCCTTATACTCTGTGTCATCCTATGTTCCACAGGCTCAGGGCTTAACTGGCTAAAAGTGGGGGTGACAAAAAACTCCCAAAACTCATAGGGGTCAGAGGTTTCAGATAACACATGTGTCCATGCAGACACAAGGATGGTTCTACTATGATTAGAATCTAAGTCATACATATTTAAGGGCATATGCTGTATAAAAAGACCAAATTGATACAACATAAGATGGAACAGGAAAGCGAAATACCCGAATACTCTCTTTGTTTTAAAATTGGTAAGCTGGTCAATCATGGCTATAGCAATTTGCTCCAAAAAATCCAGCTGATACTCCTGAGATTTATCCATAGTTTTCATTCTAAAAATGATTGCCAATTGCCAATCATGAACTGTGGTGTCCTCCTTCCTTCCAAAAATGAAATCTATCATTGAAAGGGTGTCTTGAACATCAGGGTTAAATTGTGCACGGCCAGTGGGTAGTGTGGGCATCTAAGTTTTATCTTCGCCCAGATACATCTCTGCATTTAGAAATTTCAGTGTGCTATGTAAATTCGCCCATGTGCCTTGCATCTTGGCAATAGTTGGAAATGTGGCCATTCTATCATACTGTAGGGATAGCATGTCCCTTATGATCTTGGGTGTAATATGAACTATGAAAGGGCCCTGTTGGATAGAATTTGATGGTGCATGAAACAACTCCGCACACAATTCAATTAGCTCAGGACAAGGGTGTACGTTTGGAACTAGGAACTGTGCCAATTGAGAAGTCCATATCCTCATACCAAAAGTCTCATACTGCCCCTTGTTCTCTCGGATGAGGCACCTCTGATGTGCCCCCTCTCGAAGATTCTTGGTGTTCTTGTGAAGATGTGTGTCATATATGTCATCTGCATAGTCTTTCACCTGATCTGGGTCAACAGATAATCCCACTTCAGGAACCCTTGTTCTTGGACAGGACTTCCTTGGTTGCGTAGGTGCCGAAGCATATGACTTGTTATTCAACAATTTATCAGTCGACTCAAAAATTCCAAGTCCCTCCCATGGTGACTATGTCTCAGACATATCTATATCTTTGTGAGAAGATTTAAGAAAGCTTTGACACAGAAAAAGGGTAAAACTATTTTAGTAGAGTGATACTTAGCTAAAAGGCACTTGTGAGGAACAGAGCTCGGATGCGATGGTGATTTAGAGCAGAAAGATAGAAGCAAATGATGCTCACAAGGACTTAAAACCTAGCTTATTGGGCCTTATGGAAATAATAAATGACACATCCCATCTTATTAATGGCATTAATGCCGAGAAACAGTTAGTTTATCTTTTCAAAATCTACATTGGACGGAGTGTCAGATATGTTATGAGAGTGGCTATCTTTCTAAAAAAGCTTGTACTTCCATGAGATTTTGGGGATTGTTGAACAATCTTAATAAATGCAAGGGCTAAAAGAGAAGGGGCTTTGCGTTGCTTGACACGTGTTCACTAAACACTTATTTGAAAGGGAAAGCGGGAAAACAGAAAGCGAGAAAAGGAAATAAAAAACTAACTAACCATGATACATGATGAGCCCCCTCTTAAGTGAAATGTTTTAGAAAGATCCCATTTACTAGAATCTCTTCAGGTTCTCCATTCATGGTTTTGAGCTCAAATGAATTTTGTTGCTTGCAAGAATGAACCTTATAAGGGCTTGTCCATAATGATTCAAATTTGTTGTGTCGACCTAGCTTAGCAACTCTTTCATCCCAATTCAATACTAGAGAGCCAACTTCAAAAATGGGATTAGAAGTCTTCTTGTCAAACCAATTCTTAACCATTTTTTGATGTTTCATTACCGATTCATGTGCCTTTTCTCTCTTTTCTTGGACTTTCAATAGCTTAGCAAGTCTGACTTGCATTGGGCTATTTTCCTCAATTTCTATCTGTTTTAACAGTTGTAAAGCAGGAATCTCTAAACTTAGTGGCATTACTGCAGGTTTACCATAAACCAACTCATAGGGAGACATTTTAGTTACTTGCTTTGGTGTGATCCTGTTAGCCCACAGTGTTGTATTAAGTAACTTATGCCACTCTCTTTGATAATTAGTCCCTATCCTTTTTATGAGTCTGATAAGGTTCTTGTTAGTGGACTCTGCCAGACCATTACCTTGTGGGTAATAATTTGAATAAGTCTTCAAATATATCCTATTTCTTAAAGAAAATTCAAATAATTTGGTTCCCAAAAATGCTTTAGCATTTTTTATATGATGGTACTAGGAGGACCAAACCAAGAAGTTATGCCTTCTAAAAATTCTAGTATGACCTTTTCTATTGTCTCCTTGTGTGGTACTACTTCACTCCACTTGGTAAAGTAATTTGTTGTTGTGAGAATCCATTTGTGTCTCATATTTGATACTGGATTAATCATCCCAATAAAATCCAAACCCCATTGAGCAAAGGGTTCATCTACAACTATGGGACATAGAGGCATTATTGCGTTTCTTCTTTTGTCAGTATAAAACTGGCAAGCATGGCATTCCTTAACCATCTGATGGTAATCTGTAAATAGAGTAGGCCAGAAATATCTTGCTTCTGTCACTTTGATTGCAATGGTCCTTCATGAAAAATATCCACCTGAGGCTCCATGATGCAATTCATGTAATATTCTTTGAGATTCATCTTTCTATATACATCTTAAGAGTATACCATCAGTATTCCTTCTAAATAAGATCTGATCAATTAGTACAAAATGGATTCCTTGTTGCCTATAGTACCTTTTCTTATCATGGGAGAGTTCATTTGGGAACACCCCATACTTCATAAACTATATCCTGTTTCTGACCCAAGAATCTTGGTCAACCTCTTGGAGTTTCAACACATTTTCATTTTCTATTTCTTCACATACTGATCTTTCTATGTCTTGGGTCATGTACTGGTACAATCCTTTGCCTCTGACTAACTTGGTGGGTCTTACTTCTACATCATATTCTAAAATATTTGTTATCCAATTGGCCCTTTTCTCAATGATCTCACCCTCCATAATATATTTTCTTACACTAGGGTGAGCCACTAATATCAAAATTTTATTTCCTGTTACCAAATGTTTGAATTTTTAAGGCTTTTACCATGGCGTATGCTTGCTTGCTTCTCCACAAAATTATATCTTTACTCATATTCTCTGAGCATCCTAAAGAAGTAAGCTATTGGATGCTCTCCTTCCTCTTGATCATCTTTCTGAGTTAGAACAGTAGCAACACTAAATTCTCCCCCATACACATACATTATATAAGTTTTAGAGAAATCTAGGTTTCTGAGTACTGGGGTTGTTGAAATGGCTCTCTTGACCTCTTCAAAAGCCTATCTTCCTTTTGTATTCCATTTGAAAACCATGTCTTTTTTAAGCAATAGTGTCATTGGTCTAATTAGACCTACAAAATCATATATGAATCGGCTAACAAAGTTAATTTTCCCTAAAAAGGATTGAATTGCTTTCTTGTTGACTGGTAGAGATAGATTCATTAGAGCTGTGACCCTTTCTGGATCAATGGAGACCCCTTCCTTTGACACTATGTGTCCTAGAAGCTTACCCTGAGGCACATTAAAGATACATTTCTTGGGATTTAGAGAGATCTGAAACTCTTGACATTTCTTGAAAACAACATCTAAATGGTCAAAATGATCTATGGCATTCTTAGAAAAAATAGTTAGGTCATCTAGATTGATCAAAATGATCTTATTTATAAGCTCCCCAAATGCTACATCTATTGCACACTGAAAAGTAGCTCCAGCATTCGAAAGGCCAAAGGGCATCTTAGCATATGCAAATGTTCCCCACTTTGTAGTGAACGCAACCTTATGATGATCTTCATCTGCTAACAAAATATGATTGTATCCTAAGAAACCATCAAGCAAGGAAAACCTTTCTGACCTAGCCACAGTCTGCAAAATCTATTCCATAGAAGGCAGGGGATAATGATCTTTCAAAGATGCTTTATTCAAATCCCTAAAATCTACACAGAGCCTTATGTCACCATTCTTCTTTCTTACAGGTACTAAGTTTGACACCTAGGTTGAATGCTTAATTGGGAAAATAATCTTTGATTCTAGGAGCTTTTGCGTCTCATCCACCATTAGGGGTTCAATTCTAGGATTCATTGGCCTTTGCTTCTGTCAGACTGGTTTGGATCCTTCAGTAAGCTCTATGGTGTGTTGGATGATATCTCTATTATAGCCATGGAGGTCCTCATAGGTCCAATTAATCACCCTATCATATTTGTCACATAAAGCAATCAGCTTCTCTTTTTCCTCTTAGGTTGTAGCATTACCTATTTTCAACTTTCTTCCTTCACTAACTTGAATTTTAGAATAATCCTCCTTATTTGCCTTAAACCTCCTCTTCTCTAGGCTTGCATCTTCTGGATCAAACAAATTTTCTAGAGTAATCAGTCCTTTAGGGAGTTTATTTGATTTTAGCTAGATAATTTGATCACCATATGCTTCCTCAATTTTGGGGTGTAACTGATCAGTAAACTCACCTGATTGTTGTAAAAATGAAAGTACTTGAAGGTCATTGTTAAAAACTTGCCAATTTTGATCATTGTCTGGAATTGTTGGTCTTGTATAACCTTAACTAACTCATTGTTAACTAACAGATCACTTGCCGAGTCAAATTGTGAACCAATTTGTGCCATTCTATCTGCTTCTAAATTTTGGGCTCTGGGCATTACCTCAATATTGAAAGCATCAAAGTCATTTATCAAGTCCCAAATCCTGTGCCGATAGGACCTCATTCTTACATTTTTGGCTACTACTTTCTCTCTGATTTATCTTACCACCAGTTTTGAGTCTCCTCTCACTATCAGATTCTTAATTTCCTTTTTCTTGGCCAACATGAGTCCATGCACCAAAGATTCATATTCAGCATCATTATTGGTATAGGCAAATTGAAAACGAATGGCTCTTAGAATTTTCTCACCTTTTGGGGTAGTAAGGCAAATACCTGCTCCAGTACCATTCTTGCTCCTAGCCCCATCAAAATGTAAGGTCCAAATTTCTGAGTGTCCTTCAGATTCTCCACTTTTAGATACTTCTTTCCTTATAATATTCAGGATTTCTTGGTCTTCTTCAAAAATAACATAAGTGCCTAGACCAATAGAGTCATAGTTTCCATAAGGATCACTCTGCATCATGGTCAACAACTGATTGTTCTCTTCTTCTTGTTGGTCATGTTCAGTCTAGTCACCTAATTCTTCAGCAAAGACTCTCTCCTCTTTATTCATCATGGCATGGGATGCTTCTATTTTTGGGGTTGGTTCATTAGTAATATGGTCTTTGGATAATGGCTCAGACAATACTTTCATCTTTGTCCCATACTTGGTTCTTAGGATTAGGTGTGACCAATCTAGTGACATGTAACCTCCTATTTTGGCTGTGAAATATCTGGATAAGCATAAACCAAATACAGGGGGATATCTATGACTACCACATCCTAATTGATAGTTATATTGGGACAAGTATATAGTTGTAATGGAAGTTGTTTGATTTTTCCTATAGTTTGAACAGATTTCCCATCCAACTGCATGACCCCTCTGGTAAGTGGCTCATACTTTATCTTTAAAGCATCTGCTATCTGCTTTGGCATTACTGTAGTACTGGCCCCATAATCTATCATTGCATTATGCAACAGTTTTTTCCCAACTATTAAAGTTAGATAAAAAGGATCTAGTTTAGATTTACCTACCTCAGGTGCATTGTTCAACAGAGATGTTGTTTGTAGAGGTATAATATCTTTATGATGGAGTTTCCCTTTATCAGTAGCTCCTCCTTTAGCACTAGTGTATTTAGAGGCCTCTTGACCTTGCAGAGCTTCTTGTAACAATGTCTTCTACTCAGGAATAGCCAACATATCCCAGATTGATACGTGTGCTGGAGTTCTTTTCAGCTGGTCCACCACGTTCACATGTCCTAATGCTTGTGTCTTTGAATAATAAGGGGACCTTGTCTTTTCTAGCATCTATCCCGAGGCTACTTGATTCTGCACTGGCTGGGGCACTTCTTGCCTAGAGACTGGATTGTTATGATTTTGAAATGGAGGAGTTTCGATAATCTCATTATTTGTGAGTTTAGGTTGCTCCATCATTCTCCTCTTTGATTTGGTATAATAGTCTGACTGCACCAATGGTTTCTTTGAAGTGGATGTCTCATTCAAGAACACTGAATCTTCCTCTTCAATCCATGAAAACAAGGCATGTTCAAGGGCTATTTCCTCTTCTTGTTGTATAGATATCCCTTGCATCTGGGTAACCATTACTGCATTTTGGACACCAGGGGACTAATATGGTGGAGTGTCAGATGTTGAGAATTGTCCTTCTAACCCTCTCTGTTCTACTATCTTTTGCTGCAAATTACCTCTGGGATAGTCTCTAGGCATATGGGCATTGTTGCAGGGAAAGCACCAGGCATTTGTGTCATCTACTAAGTTATTTTGCCCTGGAACTATTTCTCTGTTGGGATTATGAGGGACAGTTTGTAGAGGTGTAGGTAGTGAAACCAACTGGTTTGAAGGCTGAGGATTATTTTACCTTTGAGGGCCTTGATATTGATTTAGCTGAAAAGGGGGTCTATTTCCTTGGAAACCTTGATAAGGAGGCTTTGAATAGGGACTTTGCTGTTTCTTTAGGTTAATTATCTCATTTGAAAAGGTCCTTAGAATATTCTTGACATCATCCATTTCAAATGGTTGAGCAGAGGTGGTTGCCATAGCAGGTTGTTGAGATACTGGGAATGAATACATGGACACAGGTGGAACTGTAAGATTAGAAGCTTCTTGTGGCAAAGGTAGGGAAATTTCTAGGAACATGGGCATAAGAGGCCTTGAGGGCAATTTTCTAGCATCTATCAAGTTATTTTTAGCCTTAACAGCTAACTCATATGCTTCTGGCAGCGTTTGACCTCCTAGGGACTGAATCATTACTAATATATCAGAATTAAAAGCTTTGAGGTAGAACACAATAGTCATACCTGATAATGGTCTTGCTGTAGCAGGAATCCTATCCCGGGTCTTTTAAAATCTTGAGTTAAAATCAGTCATGGCTTCTTGTGGTGCCCTTTTGATAGTGATTATTTATTACAGCAGGGAAGATTTATCACCTTTCTCTCCAAATCATGTAAAGAAGGCATCACCAAGCTGATCCCATGTAGATATTGTATTTGGAGTGAGAGATGTATACCAGTCCAGAGCCTTTCCCTTGAAAGAAGCTACTAGCAGTCTTATTGCCACATTGTGTTCAGTAATAACATGCACTGCACACACATTAGATACATCTTGTAGATGTTCCCCAGATGTCTTGAAATCTTCTCCGTTGAACTTAGGTAGAGCCTTCAAAGCATTGGCTGGAATAGGATCCCAAGTGGCTGGTGGTATTAGAAGAATGAGAGGACTGTCGGTGTTCCAATTTGCATAGTTCCTTAGAGGTATAGGTGCTCCCATATTTGTTCCTTGTGTTACTGTAGCCTGATTCACTCTTCTCCTTGGAGTAGTTGCTAATGGTGGTAAAAGAATGCCCAGATTAGCAGCAGACTGAGCTCTTGTTGTAGGTCCACAGCTCTAGCTCCTTGTCACTCTCTAGATCATACGATCTTGATAGGAACTTCAAGAAAGGTCCCACCGGGCATGCCAAAAATTGTTGATGTATAAAATTGCACAGGTTCCAACACCAACATGGGAAGTTTCAAGAATGTGAGACTTGCTACTTGAAACAGCCTCCATATTTTAAAGAAGCTGGCTCTTCCTATTTCAATTAGGTTTTGAGCAAATGGAAAGAAATAAACAGGATTATAGATACAATAAGTGAATCTAATTTATGGCGATGCACCTAAGTAAAAAGTATTCCTTCAATTCAAGCATGGTGAAACTATTCTCACAATACAATTATATTAAAGAGTAGATACTGCATGATCAACATAAACAGATATAATGAATATTATCAAAGGCTTATAACCAAAGGACTTTGCAAAGACACAGATGATATCAACCAAGGCATAGAACAGAGTTCTTCTTATTAATCTTCCAGCAACATAAAAGGCATAGAAACATGCATAGATATATTGAATTTCTTATCAAGAACAACAAAATAAAGGCAAAATGACATAAACTGATCACAACAAACTCTCCGAATCCTCTATTAGATTTCTAATTGAAAACTTATATCAAAGTAAAGTCCTCAATCCTTCTATTCGATTACAAATTCTACATATTTATAATCATTGATTTAACACAAGATTGCTTGCAACAACCCGAATCATCAATGGCCAAACAAAGCTGAAGATAATTGGAAATCCATGGCGGTTACGATCTTCTAAATCTATAATGGCCATCCCTCCTATGCACTCATTGGCTGGGGCAAAATATTATGTGGCACACTAACTGTATTGAGACTAAGACACATGGCAACACCCACGCACATAAGGCTGAAAAGAAAATATGACAGGTGGCATCATCCGCATATACTTAGAAACTCTTTTGCCTTTAAAGAAATTCATAGGAAATAGCCACTTGTTGCATTCCGTAGTCTCCAAAAATGACACATGTCCTACCCCGCCAAGCCTTTAAGAACCTGTCTTTATACCTAGGCACCCTTCGTTGTGACATCTGTCGCAACCCGCTTCACTTAGAAACTGAGACACAATAATAATAGGACCCACTGCCTTCATAACTCATTACCTTCAAAGGGAATAAAACTAGGACAGATGGCGGCACCCGCGCTCATACAAGATAACACATGGCAACCTTCGCAACATTGTTGAAACAAATGAAACTTTTGAAAGGTCCCTCGGAAGCCGACACTTGGCGCGTTCCACTACAACTATGAATTAAAATGTTTCATGCTATTTAGAAGATTATGAATAAAGTAACCCTTTCTCCGTTGTCACCATGTGGCACCCTCCGCAAGCATGAAACAAAATGTATTGTGGCCCACCATATTTATGCCAATATAAATATAAATTCTGAAAAAGGACATGCGGCATCATCTGCATAAAACTCAAAAAGACACACGACAGCACTTGCAAGCATATAGCAAGAAAGGAAACTTTTTGAGACTGCTTCTGCTAGTGACACATGGTGCCTTCCGTGGGCTTGAAACAAAATGAACCAAAAGATGTTACTTGATATGTGGCACACTCCGCAGCAAACTCAAAAGGACACACGACGCCCTCCGCATAAAACTAGGTGCTTGTTTCATTGTTGTGACTTTGACACTTGGCGCGATCCGCGCACAGAAACATTTGAGGCACAAAAACACAGAGACACAAATATTAAGCCACTGTACTTTAAATGCAACACTGCCAAAACTGAAACAAAATGTAGAGACACTCTACAACTTGCATTGGTGTTGCATCAAAAAATATTACACATCAATTTATCATTTATGCACTTTGCATTTATACTTGGTATATCTTTCAACTTCCTTCATTAACAAATATTACACATCAATTTATCATTTATGCACTTTGCATTTATACTTGGAATATCTTTCAACTTCCTTCATTAACAATCAGAGTTGACTAGTGGTGCAGGAGCACCAAGAGGATCATGAAAATCCATGATTGTTTTTGTTTGTTCATGTTGTAATAAGGTCTTGGAAGATGATTCTCATGTTTGTAATAAGGACCATGTCCAAAAACATCTCTTGTTGATGTCATGTTATAATGGAGCAGTCATAAGGTGTAATAGGCAGTCATATTTGTAAGCCTTCTAAGGCATGTAAGAGGCAGTCATAGAATCATAGGGATAGTCATACATTGTCATGCATTATAAGCCTTTTGGCATATGTCAAGGAGTGAGACCTTGTCAAAAGCTTATTTACATTGTAGAGGTGTTTGAAGGCATTGTCAAGTCTAAACCACAACCGATGCCTATGTTAAACTTTGTAATTAGTTGCTGAAGTTAACAAATAGGGTAGTTCAGTGGTTGGGGATAGTTTACTAGTCCTCCCATCGACCAAAACTACCCTCCAACTATTCCAAGACCCTGAGGTAGGCTTCATAAAACACTGCAGATGCCCATTGTGAGCGGACAAGCATTTTGGTGAAGGAATAAACAAGTTATAACAGTTTTCTGCCTGTGTATCCTATTTTTTTACTGTTGCTGCACATACTCTTCCTTTGTATGGACGAGTGGTGACTGGATGATAACACTGTGAGTAACCTTTCAAATGCATATAGATTGAATTCTTGAAACATCTTTAGAACATATAAATTCACATTTTTCTGTAAAGTGGTCTAAAAAACCCTCATCTAGGGTTCTGATAGAAACTTAGGATGTCCTCACCATTCCACTAACTCCAAATCTCTTTGATTAGTGGGATGGATTCCTTAATGTTTGTTTTGATGTTTTTCAAAAGCATTTTGTGCAGGAGTTTATTTTTGGTGGAGTTTTCTTGATGAGACCTAGCAAGATCATGTGCTAGGCGAATGTGAAGAAGAACAGTCTAAGTCAAATCTGCTATAGTTGGTGGTGGGGTCTCAAAACCTAAAGAAGTCTTGGTTTGGGCATGAGATTAAGATGTCCAAATGATTGGTTGAGTTCTGTGAGTCTCTGAAAGGGTGGTTGCTTCACAAAATAGGCCTAATTGGGGCTCTAGGCTACTAGGAGGGGTTATAGGTTGGACTATACTGTCCAAAACAACCCATACCCATTTTCAAATATGTCATGGGGAGTCCAAATGGGTATCTCTAGATTGTCTTAGATCTAAGTTTACATGCCTATGTTGAAAGTTATGACTGACTGTTCATATTTCAAGGGCTACAAGGGTTTAGAGGCCTAAAGAAGGAAGTACCAAAACCAAGTTTGCCAAGCCTTTGCCAATGGTCTAGATGGGTTCCATGGCATGTCAAATCACCCTTTCCATGATGGTTTCAATGATGTTAACTGATGTTCCCACTTTTGCAAGTTGATCCTTGAATTTGGGTTTTGGGTGTGCACAGAACACCTTGTCAATTTGTGAAATCCTCTATCTATCCTAGTGCCTCTACATCATAGTGGTATCAGAGCCATAAAAGGTTTTGTTGTTGGTTGTGTAAGACCTGGTATATGTCAGCAGAGGAGAGTGAAGGAGAGGCTAGCAACATGCCTCCAAAAGGGATGACCACTGAGGTGGTTAAGAAGTTCAAGGAGATGGAAGAAAAGATCAAAAGTGGAGTCAAGGAAGCACTCCAAGCAGAGTTGAAGGAATTGAGGATAGGGAAGAGGATAGATGAAGGTTTTGATGAAGAAGAAGAAAAAGAGGAGGAAGAAGAAGATCAAGAAGAGGTAGAGGTACCTACAGATCAAAAACATTTCCTTGAAGCTATCAAGGCAATTGGCAAAGATTCTTCAGAGGCTCAGATGGAGATTCCAATGTTTAGTGGCAAGGTGAATGCTGATGAAGTTATGGAGTGGATTGAGGCCCTAAATAACTACTTTGAATATAAAGAAGTTCCTGAGAACAAGAGGGTGAAGTTTGCAAAAACTAAACTCAAAGGTGCTTCCCTTACATGGTGGAATTACACCCAAGGTGAGAGGGTAAAGAATGGGAAGAGCATGATCTCTTCATGGAGCAAAATGTTGGAGAGGATCAATTCCCAATTCCTTCCATTAGACTATGAGGTGTAGATCTACAAGAAGATGCAAAATCTCAAGCAAAGAGATTTTGATGTGGCCACTTACACTGAGGAGTTTCACAAGTTCTCTCTTCATTGTGGATACATGGAGGATGAAAAAGGTAAAGTGGCAAGGTATATAAATGGTTTGAGGTTTAATATCCAAGATGAAATCAGTCTATTAACCCTTGAAACTATGGATAAATGCTTTCAAGTGGCATTGAGGACTGAAGAGAAGTTGACGAGGAAAGGTGAGCAGCAAAATAGAGGAAGAGGTGGCAGAAATTTCAGAGGTAGGGGCAGTTTTGGAGGCAGAAATCAGTCCCAAAGGAGTCAAGGGTAATCTAGTTCCCAAGAGCAAAGTGGAGAATCAGGTTCTAGAGGAGGCTTTAGAGGAAGGAGACCCAATGGAAGGGGTAGATTTGGTGGATCAGGGAGAGGTCCTAATGTCTTCACAGGAAGGTGCTACAATTGCAACCAAGTGGGACATCCAGCCTTCAAATGTCCTGAAAAGCAAGCCTCAATCTCTCATGGAGGAGAAAGAAGGAACTATTTGATCCAAGAGGAAGATTGCCAAAGTGTTAACTCTCCAATTAGAAGGGAAGCCCCAGTCCATGAAGGAGAAAGTTTGATGATGAGGAGAACCATGCTGAAGGTGGCTCAAACACAAGAACCCCCTCAAAGGAAGACATTGTTCAAGACAACATGCAAGGCCTATGGTAAGATTTGCAAGGTAATTGTTGATTCAGGCTCAACTGAAAATTTGGTTTCCATTGAAATGGTAGACAAGTTGAAATTGAAAAGACTTCCTCATGTTAGTCCTTATAAAGTATCATGGTTGAATAAGGGGAAACAAGTTTTGGTAGATGAACAATCATGGGTAGAGTTTGAGATAGGAGAATATAAGGATAAGATTTTGTGTGATATAATCCCCATGGATGCTTGTCATTTGTTGTTAGGACATCCATGGCAATATGATGTTCAATCCCAGCATGATGGTAAAACTAATTCTTTCATCATAACCAAGAATGGTAGGAAGTATAGAATGGATCCATTGCTGGATGAGAATGTAGAGAAGAATGTTGTGTCAAGTGTCATGCTTGTGAGTGGTAAAGAGTTTCTAGACACCCTTAAGGAGGAAGGAACCCAAGGGTATGCTCTGATTTTGAAGCCTAAAAATAGTCCTAATTTGCACGATCCTAGTAAGGAAGAGGTTTCTAAGGAGGTGCAACAATTGTTAGAGAAGTATAAGGGGCTTCTGGTAGAAGAAATGCCTAATGAGTTGCCACCTATTAGTGACATAAGCCATCAAATTGACTTCATACCAGGATCTGCCTTGCCAAACAAAGCAGCCTACAAGATGACACCTTCTCAAAATGAAGAGATTGCCAAGCAAGTGCAAGAATTGTTGGATAAGGGATTTGTAAGAAAGAGCCTTAGCCCATGTGTTGTCCCAACAGTCCTAGCCCCTAAAAAGGATGGTAAATGGAGGTTGTGTATGGATTTTGGAGCCATTAACAAGATTACTATAAGATATAGGTTTCCTATGCCAAGGATTGAGGACCTAATGGATTGTTTGGGAGGGGCTAGATACTTTTCTAAGATTGATCTTAAGAGCGGGTATCATCAAATTAGGATAAAGCAAGGGGATGAATGGAAGACAACATTCAAAACAAATGAGGGTCTTTATGAGTGGTTGGTGATGCCATTTGGTCTATCTAATGCCCCAACTACTTTTATGTGTCTCATGAATGAAGTGTTGAAGGATTTCATTGGCAAATTTGTTGTGGTATACTTGGATGACATTCTTGTTTTCAGCAGGACTAAGGAAGAGTATTTGCAACATTTGGATCAGGTTTTGAAGAAGTTACATGATGAACAATTGATAATCAACATGGAAAAGAGTGTCTTCATGAAGGAAGAACTCACCTATCTTGGTTTTGTCATTTCCCAAGGTAGTTTGAAGATGGATCCGACAAAGGTAGAGGCTATTTTGTCATGGCCAACTCCAAAAATAGCAGGCGATGTAAAAATTTTTCATGGTTTGGCAACATTTTATAGGAAGTTCATAAGGGGTTTTAGTCATATTTGTGCACCAATTTTGGATACCATCAAAGGGGGACAGAAATGTAAGTTTTTTTGGACAAAGGCAGCCAATGATTCTTTTGAAATCCTGAAATAGAAAGTAACACAAAAACCCATTCTTATTTTGCCCTACTTTAACAAGTTGTTTGTGGTGGAATGTGATGCTAGTAACCTTGCTATAGGGGCTGTCCTAAGTCAAGAAGACAAGCCAGTTGCTTTCTTTAGTGAGAAATTGAATGATGCTAGGAGAAAGTACTCTACTTATGACTTGGAATTGTATGCAATGGTGCAAGCTTTGAAAAAATGGAGGCACTATCTTTTGCCTAAAGAGTTTATTGTTTATACTGACAACCATGCACTTAGTTTTTTGAATTCACAGGAGAAACTCAATCACAGGCATATGAAATGGGTTGAACAACTCCAACCATATACTTTTTCAATCAAACACAAGAAGGGGCAGGCCAACAAAGTGGTAGATGCATTGAGTAGAAGGGTGTGTATGGTTCAAGAAATTCAGTTACAAAGTGTAGGGGTTGATGCTCTCAAACATATGTATCAGGATGATGAAGATTTCAAGGAGGTATATGAAGTTTGTTCACAGTTTTTAGACTCTTATCACTCTAATTTTTCTGAGTTTTTGTTGTAGTGAGGGCTGTTGTTCAAAGGAAGCCAATTATGTGTTCCTAGGTGTTCCATGAGGGAGAACATCATAAAGGAAAAACATTGTGGTGGACTAGGAGGTCACTTTGGGCTAGATAAGACATTGGATCAGGTGAAGAGGTTTTATTTTTGGCCTAAAATGCAATCAGATATCAGAAAATTTGTTGAATGTTGTATTATTTGTCAAAGGGCAAAGGGTACTTCATCTAATGTTGGTCTATATCAGCCACTTCCTGTTCCTCATAGGCCATGGGAAAGTATTAGCATGGATTTTGTCTGGGGTCTTCCTAGGACTCAAAGAGGTTTTGATAGCATATTTGTTGTGGTGGATAGATTCAGTAAGATGGCTCATTTCTTGCCATGTAAATGCACTAATGATGCTTCACACATTGCTGGTTTGTTCTTCAAAGAAACTGTTATAATCCATGGTTTACCTCTTAACATTGTGACTGACAGGGATCCAAAGTTTGTAGGCCACTTTTGGAATACTTTGTGGAAGAAATTGGGCACTCAATTGTCATTCACTTCAGCCTATCACCCTCAGACTGATGGCCAAACTGAGGTAGTGAATAGGTCTTTGGGAAATCTCCTTAGATGTCTCACAAAGCAGCATGGAGAGGCATGGGATATGATCATCCCTAAAGCTAAATTTGCTTACGATGACTCCACCAATAGAAGCACGGGAAGGAGTCTATTTGAGGTTGTCTATGGTGTTCACCCAAGAGGTATTCTTTAATTGAGAGATCTCCATGGATTGGAGAGGAAGAGTGCTCAAGGTGAAGACTTTGCATTGGCCATGAAGGACATCCATGATAATGTAAGAGAAACTCTTCAAAGGAACAATGAAAAGTACAAGGAGAAAGCCAATGAGAGAAGGAGAGATGTACAATACAAGGTTGGAGATTTGGTCATGGCACATTTGAAGAAGGAGAGACTTCCAAAGGGGCAGCCAACCAAACTCCTCATGAAGAAGATAGGTCCATGCCGGATTGTGCACAAGTTTGGGTCCAATGCCTATGAGATTGAGCTTCCTCAAAGCTTGGCAATTTCTCCCATCTTTAATGTTGTTGACTTGTTTCCATACAAGGGTGATAATGTTGTAGGTCTTGATGTAGCCCAAGAAGATGAAGATTGGATAAAAGATCTACCTCCTAGCCAACCATTGAAGTTGGATAGCACTATGAGTAACCTTTCAAATGCATATAGATTGAATTCTTGAAACATCTTTAGAGCATATAAATTCACATTTTTCTGTAAAGTGGTCTGAAAAACCCTCATCTAGGGTTCTGATAGAAAGCTAGGATGTCCTCGCCATTCTACTGACTCCAAATCTCTTTGATCAGTGGGATGGATTCCTTAATGTTTGTTTTGATGTTTTTCAAAAGCATTTTGGGCAGGAGTTTAGTTTTGGTGGAGTTTTCTTGATGAGACCTAGCAAGATCATGTGATAGGCTAATGTGAAGAAGAACAGTCTAAGTCAAATCTGCTACAGTTGGTGGTGGGGTCTCAAAACCTAAAAAAGTCTTGGTTTGGGCATGAGATTGAGATGTCCAATTGATTGGTTGAGTTCTGTGAGTCTCTGAAAGGGTGGTTGCTTCACAAAATAGGCCTAATTGGGGCTCTAGGCCATTGGGAGGGGTTATAGGTTGGACTATACTGTCCAAAACAACCCATACCCATTTTCAAATATGTCATGGGGAGTCCAAATGGGTATCTCTAGATTGTCTCAGATCTAAGTTTACAGGCATATGTTGAAAGTTATGACTGATTGTTCATATTTCAAGGGTTACAAGGGTTTAGAGGCCAAAAGAAGGAAGTACCAAAACCAAGTTTGCCTAACCTTTGCCAATGGTCTGGATGGGTTCCATGGCATGTCAAATCAACCTTTCCATGATGGTTTCAATGATGTTAATCGTTGTTCCCACTTTTGCAAGTTGATCCTTAAATTTGGGTTTTGAGTGTGCACAAAACACCTTGTCAATTTGTGAAATCCTCTATCTATCCTAGTGCCTCTACATCAACTAGTTATCAAGGAATTTTTCATGCTTCCCATTACACACCATCTCCCTAAGATGCTTCTTAGACATACAAATTCATAAGAGCATAGGATATTTTTGTCACTGTGACTAACCTATGCTAAGAGGACTAGACCACGGGCAATGCCTAGTCCAAGAGTAGAATAGGCCGAGAAACCTTCTAGGCAAGTCTATATTAAAAAAAATTAATGTTGATCCAACAGTTTAAAATCGTATTCTTTTTTTCTTCAGTAATAGTAAATCTTATTCTTATTATTGACTACATTTTACAATTAATCATCCTTTGTCAACTATGAAAAATTAATAAAACTAAAGCTAAACTATTCAAACCCTCTCAATTTCATTTACATTACAATCTCAACTCATTATATAAATCTTATTAGTTTTATTGTTTTTATCAAGTTTTAAAACTTAAATATTCATAGGGTGTACCTTTTATTTCCCTATAATAAGTGATCTTGCAATCACTTTATGTATACAATTTGATAAGGTATTTTTAAATTTTAAATTTATTTCAATATCAAATTGGGTTCATTTTCCTTCACTTACATAGTTGTATAGATTTTCTTTGTAATTGTACAAATTTGAAGGTTGGTAAACTTACAATTATTTTTAGCTTTTAGCTTTGGATGGTAAACTTACAACAAAATAATCATTTAGGTGAAGAACTAGAGATGATATCATGCCCAGGAGAGGCCACATTGGGGGCCCTTTCATTTTTCTATGCACAAAGTAATGGAAAATCATGTATCCCAATAACGCTAATGATATGTTGATGACTTTTAGATTTAATTCTAATTCTAAAAAATGCATCAATTGATTGAAGCCTCCCATTAGAAGGATTTATAATCACTCTTTCTTTCTAATGGCAATTGCAGTGACAAGCTATTTTGGTGTAGAAGTAGGTATTTAAATACACCACTAATGTGAATACTTGATTTCAATCTATCTACCCTAGCTTAATGTACTTTAATAGACATCATCTATCTCAAGTAGCCTCTTTGATTTTGGTCATTTTTCAAGTGTCAAATCCATTTAGAGAAGAGGGACCAGTAGTTGAGCAAGTTACTTCATGATCATGTAGCAATTACATGGAGTCATGTAGGACCTCTATAATTTTTTTATATATTACATGATATGGACTTTTATCTATCTACAACTAAGGTTTGGAGGTGTGACTCATCACACAACTCACCACATCAACATAAATAGTAAGAGGTGTCTCTAAAATAAACTTTTAAATATTTGACCAAAACTTTATCATGAAACACCTAATACTCAAACATAAAAATGCCAATGTTTATTTAAAAAGAAATTATGCATTCAACAAACCACTAGGTGATATATAAATAAAACCAAGTCAAATTTGATTGGGTTGTTAGTAATTGGTTAGCCCAAAATTTTAGCAATTCATTACTTAGTTATATTTCTTCTATATCTACCTTAAATGCATATATGGATACCGATATGTGACATTATAAGCTAGGATGATATCAATTTCTTCTAACAAATCAATCAAATAGACATTTGCATTAGTTTTTTAATTTCTTGTTTCCTCTAAAAATTATTTGGATTGAAAAATTTATAATAGATCATGTATCATTCTTACTTTCCATTATTCAAAGAATGATATAGTATTTCATATTCTTTCAAATGTGCAATCAAGATATTTGGGACAAAGGGTGGTGATTGCTCTGAGAGGAACAAGGGTTTCAGTGAACCTTCCATGTTCCTTCTTAGAGCCAAAGAGATTCATCCCAGATCTGATACACACATTCTTTTCTTGTCTTGATTGTTAGTTTTTAAGCCAGCCTGGTTTAATCATAGGTCTTTGTTGTTTTTTTTAGGATTGTGTTGTGCCCAATCAAAAATTTTGCTTCATTAAGGCATTTTGAGAAAGTCTAGAAATTTTTTTGTCAAAAAATCAAAATTTCTATTTTTAGAAAGTTTCTAAAAATAGACGTCAAATTAGGTTTTCTGGGTTTCTTGAGATATGGATACTGGCAAAATTTTCTAAAAATAGAATCTCTGATTCAGGTGTCATGCCTGATTCTCATTGGCTGATTTTGCTTCACGATCAAGGTGGTCCAGACGGAATCTACGAAAGATCAAGTTTTCTCTTTTGGGTCAATTCTACTTATTTTTAGAAGGCGAAGCATGAGCTCCGGAGTCATCAATGGAGGAAGTTCATCTGCTAGAGCTCATTTTTCAAGTTTTAATGTTGTTCAGACGATGCAAAATTGACAAACAATCGTGGATTTGACAAAGAATAGGAAATGGAGCAGGATGGATCCGAAATGAGGAAAAAAGTTGGAAATCATGAAATTTGAAATGAGGAGAAAAGTTGGAAATCATGAAATTTGACTAAGGCATGGATTTCTAGGCGCCCCTGGAGGCTACGGACACCCAGCTTTAGCAGACTTAGATTTTTTTCTCGCATTTTTTAGAAAATGTGAAAAATACCTTCGTCAGACAGTTCCATGGCAAATAGAAGCAGTCATTTTGGTCAACAAGTCCTAAAAAGCTAGAATTCACGTCAAATATGCTCAGGCTATCTAGTCTACCCTCATCCTGATGCCTATCCCTAGAATCCTGAAATTGACTAAGTCTGATGTCCTGAAGCCCTGAAAAATTGACTAAGTTTGAAATCTGGTGGATCCTCAAAAATCTAGAATCTACATTTTAAATCCCATGGATCTAAGACCTATCTCAAACATCCTGAAAGTATATTTCAAAATATTTATATACTTAAATATATTTTGAAATATACGTCAGGCAAGGACCTTCAAAATTTGGTAGAATTCAAGATTTGCAGAAGAAGTTGAAAAATTCCAAAAAATTTCTAAGGCACAAAATTCCTGGCACCCATTGTTTCATGCCTTGGAATTTTTTCCACGTTTTTCAAGAAACGTCAAAAAGTCTCCATCGGTCCGTTTCTAGGAGGTCAAATTTAGACAAAAGTTAGTTGAAATGCTGATAAAAGCTAGAAATTCATCTTAGGCAGGTTTAGGCTACTCAAATCACCTCTCATCCTGCTTCAACAGTCATCCGGACGACTAAAAACGAAGATCAAACGGGACTTGCGGCACGCAAAATGGAGAAATGGAAAGAAAATTTGAAAATCTCAAAAAATTTCTAAGGCACAGATTTTTGGGAGCCCCTGGAGGCTAGGGGCTCCCATATTTTCATGCCTTAGAATATTTTCCATGTTTTTCTGAAAAAGGACAAATCTTCTTCCGTCAGCCCGGTTAGATTCATAGAAAATCAGTTTGGCTCAATTTTTGAGGCATGCGCAAGGTACAATCAAATCAGTTTTCATCAGACTTCCCTGTTTGCTAGATCATCAGTCTCAATTTTGCTCCGGTAGGCAAATTTTGACATCCAACAAGGGTCCACAGTCACCAGAACATGCACGAAAGACAAGAAATTGAAAAAGTTGAAATCTTTCGAAAAATGGCTAAGGCACAAAAAACCAGGAGCCCCTGGAGGCTAGGGGTTCCCAAGTTTTCATGCCTTAGAATTTTTCATGTTTGACAGTGTTTTTTTGATAGTCACTTCCAAAACTCTGTCTGGTGACAGGTTTCTGAGGTCAGATTTGAGTTAGATCATCAATTTGAGGCTGGGGATGAAATCACAGTTGATAAATTTTCAAGATGCCATGATCAGTTAGCTTTTTCAGTTAATGGTGATAGTTTTCCGTCTTGTTGAAGTCAAGGACAGGCCATACTGGTGTCAAAATGAGTGCAAAAGTGGTGAAATAAAGGAAAAATTAGCTAACACTTTTGCAACCTCGTGTGTTTGATGACATCATCAAAGAAGATATTTTTCATCATCTCACACATGAAGCCATAGGCAGCTATAAAATAGTGATTCTTCCTATTTGAAGATATCTACTTGGATTTGTACTTTAAAAGATGCTTTCTTCATGGATAAGACTCAAGCTTTATTTTTTTCACAAAGGAAGTTGCTTTTTTGCCCTAAAGTTCTATATAGACAAGTTTTTGGCTTCTTTATTCATTATTTTTGCAGGTTGCATCCAGAAGAGGGAAGATTTTTATTTTAATTTTTCTTTCCACAAAGATTCGAAGACCCAAACGAAGTGCTTTTTCAGTGTTTTTCATAGTTTCGGGATGAGGAAACAAGGAGGAATGCTTTTTCAATGTCCTTTTTTCTAGGGGATCATTTTTCAGAAACAGGGCTGAAGCTTTTTCAATTTTTATTGAGATGGGTCCATCCAGAATTTCATCCTCTTAAAGATTGGGAAATTTTATTTTTCCAAGAATCTACTTTTTTGCTACTTTTTCGAGAAACCCTCCGCTTTTTCAAAATCTGATGATCTGGGTTGCTTCAAAACAGGATTGCCTACAAAACCCATGTGCCAACTTTTTTGCTCAAAATCTACTTTTTAGAAGAAATCAGCAAGTAAATTTTAGCCTTTTGTCCAAGATTTTTCTGACATAGGCGTGTTCCCAGTCATTCTTCAAGTCTTTTAGTATGCAGTACTCTCCAATGGAGATTAGGTCTAAAATGACATTGGTTCACGATTACCTGAGAACTTTTGAGACATACTTGCATAAGTACTTCCAGTGTTCAATTTGCATCCTTTGGAAAATGCAAGAAACAACGCTATCAGGAATCTGAATCACTATGGGCTACTTGCAGTAGCTTCATTCCCCATCACAGTGCAAAGTATCGAATTCATAATTACTTGTATGAAGCATTAGAATTCAGTCACAAGAGAGATACAATCAGTAGATGGATGGGTGCTTTGTAGTCTCAGGCTAAATGATATTGAAAAGTATTTTTCAATACCAATCTGGAGAGAAAACTTAGTTGTTTCAATTGAAGAGTGTAAGAGGGTGTGGCACAATGATAAAGAAAAGTATCAGAAAAAGATTGCTTAAAGGTGGTTGAAAGAAAAGCAGAATGTTTTGCCAAAGTAGAAGATAAAGTAGCCCTCAAGGCTAAGAATAGGCAACCATGGCAATATATTTATATCAATGGATGACATCACCAATAAAGCAAGAATGTAGATGAGGATGTGACTCCAAAGAAAGCAATTTTAACTCAAATACTTTTTGTTTTAAAGCATTTTCTTTCATCCAAAGTTCATCCATTCTTTATTTAGAAAGAAATCACTTTGTATTAGTTGGAGTTTTCTTTGCTTTAAAGTGTTTTTTAGTTGAAATCTTTGTCTTAGAATAGAAATAAAGCTTGCAAGTTGGCAAGTTAGTTAGGATAAATCAAGGAGATTTTAGGGATCCCTACTCCTTTGATTTAGTATAAATAAGGGCAGCCTTGCCCATTGTAAGGGATGGTAATTGTGATAGCAAATTTGCTATGTCTGCAAAACTTGTTATTCCAAGTCCTCGTTCACTCTTCTGTAATCTATTTCCAGTGTTTGATCGCATAATGTATGCCTACCTTTTGCTACAATATTATTATCCTGGAGTTGTATTGACTGTGATATTGGAATAGAAATCTCATGCCTGCCTTTGCTTTGATATAGGGTTCCCTACTCCTTTGATTTAGTATAAATAAGGGCAGCCTTGCCCATTGTAAGGGATGGTAATTGTGATAGCAAATTTGTTGTGCCTGCAGAACTTGTTATTCCAAGTGCTCGTTCACTCTTCTGTAATCTATTTCCAGTGTTTGATCACATACTGTATCCCTGCCTTTTGCTACAATATTGTTGTCCTAGAGTTGTATCGACTTTGTGATATTGGAATAGAAATCTCATGCCTGCCTTTACTCTGATATTCTATCTCAGATCATCAAGTTTTGTCGTCAGATGTGTGGCTTGTGTAACTTTTATTTCAGGTTTCATCATTAAAGTACAATGAGTCTTGTGATGTAAACTTGGGAGAAATTTACTTAAGTTTTTTGTGTTAAAACAAATCATTCCTTGTCCACTTTTAATCCCTTTGCTCTGAATATACTTAGGAGATTAAAAACGTCATTAGTTTAGGCCTAGCTGTAGTTAGAAGTTTATTAAAAGGAAAAAACCTCTTCTACAGTGAAATAGAGTTTAATAACCTTGTGCTCGCAGCTGAGAATCAAAAAGAAGATAGGCGGATTTTATTTATTTATCGCTTCAGCGAACATCAGCAAAAAGGGAACTCCTCCTCACAATAGGAGAGTAGTTTATCTATGCATAGCTGTCCGTTTCCAACTCGCATTCCAGAAGTGCGAATTGAAATGCTAACAAATTGCACCACATAGTGTTCTTATTTTAATTTAAGTTTGAGTTTGAATTTAAATCTTGGGGGGTTATTTTCCTGCTCGGGTGTCTTTCTGATGTCAGGCATCTTAATGTGTGCATACCCCGAGAATTGGAGTGGTGAGGTCGAAATGAGCATTAATGGCTCATCCGGTGGCATTTAAGGAAGGGAGTAACTTCAGGGCATACGAGAGGAATAGTATAGTTAATGAAGGTCAGAAAAAGACATTAAGTAAAGTTGCAGGCGCTGAAAATGTCGTGCATGCGCCCAAAGAGGTTGGCTTCCATATTCTCCAGAGAGATGCAGACAATGGAATCATCAGTGGACTCTTCAACGAAAGAAGTGGTGAAGAAAAGGGTGGAGATGAGGAAGTGGGTAAGCATTCTCCCCCGTCCCTGGGCATTACTTTGATTCCTAATAATGAAATGGTATCTGTTGTTAGTAAAGAGGAAAGCAAACTGGGAAATATTGTTGTCTTTCTTATTTGTTTAAATTTGGAGAAAATCTCATCTAGGAATTTCTTTGATGGGTGATTAGTCTCTGTCTGGGGAAGAAAAATGGGTATACAAGTTAATTTCTTTAGGATGATTCAAAAAGGACTCTTTGTTATTTTCTTCCAAATGCATGCAATGCAGCAACAAGTGATAGAAAGGGGGTATTGGAACATAGGTCAGGTGGTGTTTAAGGCACACCCATGGTCCACTAATAGTTCAAGGGAAGAAATAATGTTTTGTGCCACTCCCAGATGGTTTGAGATTAAAAAAATGCCCCAGAATAGCTTTGGAACTTCATCCCTCAAATTTTGAGCCATCTAGGGGAAATTTTGTAGGTTGAAGATGCTAAAGTTATTCTGTCCCACATGGCCGCCAGAGTCCTAGTCTCATTAAAACTGGGTGCAGTTATAACAGATTGGCTTGAGATTGAAGGTCTAGGGGAAAAAGTCCAGTGTAATCTAGTTGCATTGGGTGGCCTTAATGCGTGCATCCTCTGTAAGTTTGACAGACACCAAAAAAATCTGCCCTATTCTTAATAGAGCAAAAGTACGACCTGATAATTCTCAGGCCATCCCTGAGAAAAAGGAAAATGGGGAGTCAGTTGCTGTCAAACAAATCTCAATAGAAGCACCAATGTTGGTCCTTTTGAAAATATGGAAGACCTTCTCTGTATACGCCTAAAAATAACACGATTCATTCTAAATAAATATTCTTAATATTTATTTCCCTTCTAAATTTCTCCCACCGTTCTAAATAAATATTCTAAATATTTATTCCCTTCTTCTATCAATTAAATAAATATTCTAAATTTATTTAATCGGTTCACTATTTTAAACTTAAATAAAACCAATTTATTTAATTATTTTTCCTAAATTCTTCTAATGTCTCACATAATTAAATAATCCTACATTATTTAATTAATCCTAAATTCCTCTATTCTAAGTTCCAATTTCAAAAAAATCCACCTCACCTTCCACCTCATCTTTCCACCTCACCTCTTCCACCTCACCATGTTGCACATGTAATTAAATATATTAAATATTTAATTACCTAATATTCCCTCACCCACATGTCCTATTTCTTCTCTCAATCAAAACTGTTAACTAACCAATCAATTCAGTCATTCCCTCAATCCATTCTTCCAACTGACTAATCAAGTTTGTTAACTGATCAGTCAATGGAGTTAACTCTCCAATCAATTTTGTCAAATCCCCTCTTTCATGATGGAGGTGGGACACTTGTCATATTCCTACTGGTTGCACATTCCTCAACCATTCTCAGCCATTGATCCTCATACTTCTTCTCAGCTGTTGATCCTCATTCTTCTGAGTCTATAAATGAAACCTCATCCCTCCTTTCTAATCATCTAGGTTATTTGTATTGCTACTCTGCAGAAATTCGCCAGCGCGCCTTTGGCACCCCCAATACAATCTACTTGAGATCACCATTTGCTTTGAAGCTCCTCTTCATAGCAATATCTATCAACACAGCCATTTACTACCGACATCCTACAACACAGCAAAAGGAGTGCACTCACTGAGGGCCCAACTTCATTACAACAAGGACAGTTTTAATAGGCAAACAATAGAAGCTTTGATTCAAGGAAGGTTTGCACTGTATTATTCATTGCTTCATTTCATTCAATCTTTCTTAGTTTCATTATTCTATTGATGTTTGGGTTTATTATTGTTAAATTGATTAATCCACATTTTACCCTAACATTGGAGAAAGATTGAAGAGTCTTTATTAATGTTGGTTGACTATGAGAAGACGTTGGAAGAAAATTGTTAATGTTAAATTAAAGATTTAACAATATATACCTATGCTGGCTGACTCTATGAAGTATGAACGCCATTGTTTTGAAAGGACTTGAAGTAAATTAAATATGTTATAAAGTCTGACTCATAAGAACAAATGGAGTTTGAGAATATTTATTAAAAGAGGTCAATTCTAGTATGGAGGCTGACCAAGTTAATATGGAGCACCGTTCACAATAGACAAATGTCCTCATATATAAGACAAGTTTGTTAAAGAGGAACGATTAAATAAGAAGGTTGCAATTTACAAGAGAAGGAAGTAATTTAAATGATGGCCAACTTAGAGCGCTAAAAGGTGAAAGTTAAATTTAAATTAAGAATTCCAAAGTGGCTGACCTCCCTATACATGGAGTGCCATGTTCATATAAGACAAAAGAGCTAATTAAAGAAAATAAAAAGTGTGTGATCTACTTTATGAAGTAAGGAGATTAATATGTGTAAAAGGCAGTGATTTAATTAGTGAGGGGCAGAGGTCAATATTTAATAGAAGGCAATGATTATCTTTTGAACAAAAAGGTCATGTATCTTTGAAGGAAGATCTTTATTCAAAGAGGTGTATCACTTCACTTGGATATGGAAATATAAAAAGGAGAAAGAATTGTGAAAAGAGTAAAAAAAAGGTGCGTGAAGAATAAAAGTAATATCTAAAATACACATTCTGATCTACATATGAGAATATAAGAAGAAGATCATTATGGGAAGCATAAATGCAGATTTGAGAGAAGAGTTTGGGTAGAAATAAGAGGAGAAGTCTATGTAGAGATAGAGGACAAGTTTGGGCAGATCTCAAGGCAGAAAGGTATGAGAAGGTGATTCTATGATTATGACCACTTTTGTGTGAAGAAGTGGCACATGTTTTGGATTGGATTTGAAGGAAGAAAGTAATCATATTTTGGGTCAATTTTATGAGAAGAGATTGTGTATCTTTTGGATCAGATTTGAAAGGAAGAACATTGCATGATTTGGATTAGATTTGAAAGGAAGAACATTGTGTGAGTTAGGATCAGATTTGTAGAAGATAGTGATTCAAATCCGTAGAAGGTTGGTTCCTTAGCAAGAGATTGGTCTCTCTTACTAGGTTAGTGCTCAGTTGCAGATTGGTGTTCACAAAATCTACAAATAGGGATTGGTGTCTCCAGTGGGTTGGTGCTCACAAATCATATTAGAGGGGATTGGTGTCTCTTGTAGGTTGGATCCTACAAAGATTGTAAAAGAGATTTATATATAAGCAATATTTTTCCATGGTTTTCTCCCGTAAGGGTTTCCACGTAAATATTATGTTCCTCTTGTGGTGCATAATTGATAGATCTTGTGTGACTGATATTGTTGTGGTTGTTAAGTTGTGAAAAGTAAAAGTTTGTATATACTGATTCACCCCCCTCTCAGTATAATTGTGTGTTCTTCAATTGGTATTAGAGTAGGTTCCTTTGGAGAGAGCTTAACCACTTGAAGGTTGATCTTAAAAGAACACATGGCCGGACAGGATGGATATGGTTTTTCTTCAAACAAGGCACCATTATTTGATGGATTTGAACTATGTTTTTTGGAGCTTAAGGATGGAGACTTATCTAAATGCCCCAGGTTTGACATATAACAATTTGTTTTAAATGGATATACTGCTCCAGACACTCCACCAAAGGATAAGGATGGTAAGAAGGCTAGCAAAAATAATGCCAAAGCCAAGAATGCTATTTTATGTGGGTTGTCGAAATCAGAGTTAGTAAAAGTAATGAGATGTAAATCTGCTAAGGAAATATGGGATAAGTTGAATAATATCTATGAAGGAGATGATAAAGTAAAACATGCAAAGCTCCAAACTCACAAGAGTAAATTTGAAAGTCTTAAGATGAAGGATGAAGAAGACATAGCTACCTATTTCCTTCATATCGACGAGATTGTCAATACTATCCAAGGTCTTGGAAAAGAAGTTAAGGAATCAAGTGTAGTACAAAATATATTATGATCTTTATCACTAAGATTTGATGCAAAAGTATCGGCAATTGAAGAAATGAGGGATTTGGAGAAATTAACAAAAGATGAGTTGCATGGGATACTTACCGCGGTTGAAGAAAGGAATTGAAAAATACAAAGGTAAATTACCTCTTAAATGCTTTAATTGTGGAAAGGTAGGTCATTTTGCATCTCAATGTCCATATAGTGATGAGGAAGAGGAGCATGATTCAAAGAAAGGTAACAAGACTTTTAAAAGAGATCACAATCAAAGGAAGAGTCATTATAAAAATAAGAAAAAATTCTACTCTAAGGAAGAAAGTTTCTCATCTAAAGAAGGTTACTCTAACAACAATCAATAAGAGTTTTTATTCATGTAGTGCTAGTACAAAGCATTGAAGAATTTGAGAAGATAATTTCTGAGCTAACAAATCAATTTGAAGAAGGAAAAAGGATTGAGAAGGAGATAAGAATTCAGCTAAAGGAAAAGGAAGAGATTTGTGAAATGTTAGAATCTAAAATTGCTTCTTTGAGAAAGGAATTGGAGAAGACAAGTACCCAATTAAACCAAAGATTGAAAAATGAGAAGAGTGTTGCAAGTATGTGTAGTCAATGGTGTCATTGATGTCAACAAGCTTGTGTTGTCATTGGTGTCAACTGTGTCATTTGTGTGAGTAGTTGGTGGTGCAAGAGTATGAGTAGTTAGTGTTGAGTGGATACTATCTCTGATGATGATGTTGGTTGAGTAGAGATAAGGTTGTTGCAATGGTATGAGCTGTTTGGTTGAGTTGCTTTGCTGAAGATGATTTGGTTGCTTTGAAGAGGTGCTGAAGATGTTAAGAATATGTTGATGGTGATAGTTTGTCATTGATGTCAAAAGGTATTGAGAGAGTTGAGTTGTTGTGCATCTTCACAAGGTATCATCAGGATTGCAGGACTGACACAGGTTGTTAATGATCATGCATTTCACAGTTGTTCACTCAATCTGATAAGTATATATCTTTCATATAGTGTACTATCTTCAAGGATGTAGTAGCAGTATGTGGCAGGAATCATCAGGATTGCAGGAATCAAGTTGTTTGATGTTAAGTTGCTGTGCATTTATGTTATTATGCTTCTTGTTCTTCTTGGTCATTTCTTCACACAAGATGTTGAGTTGTTGGACTTAGTTGATAATGGTCAACATCCATGGTTGAAGGGAAGTCATATGAGTTAAATTTATCTCATTAGTTTGACACATAAGGAAACAAGTAGAGGACATGTATATTCATTTAGTTCTTGATAATTCAAGTTTATGAAAGGAGATTTGTTCTTGCACAAGCTTATGGTGGTCACATTGATTGTGATGAAATCATAGTATCTTGGTTGCTCTTGGTCAGAATAATGTCATGCTTACCTCAGGTTGCTTCATTGTATTGTCTTCAAATCAAATCAAAGTTTTCATAATTTATATGAGAACATAAGTTTGTTGTTTTAATGACATGATGGTGCTACTTCATGGTTAAGTCAGGTGATGCAAATGGTTTATGAAAGTAGGAAGTGTTTATATCATTAGACTGAGTCATGTTCACAGGTGTTTCTTCAAATGTCATGAGTGATAGATATTCAACAATTGTTGTGATGGAACATGACTCTATAAACAGTGCATAATTGTAATCATGAAGCAAGTGGATGTCAAAGGAGGTAAATTACATACTCTACTAGAATTTTGTATCATGTAGAAAGATCATCAGTGGATCCTAATTAGAAGATGATATAATCATGGACTTACCTTAATTGTTCTTGCAAGTCATATCACTTATGTTTACCTCCTAAAGGGTCTTTGAGACATAAGCTTTACCGGTGGCTTCACCTATTTCCACCTCCTACATCGGTTAATAAAGTCTTTGTTAAAAGGTTGAAAGCATCAAATGTTTTTGATGGTCACAAATTGCTTATAGAAAAAGCACCAAATGTTTTTCTTAAGGGAAATAACTTAGAGATCTTCGAAAAGAAAGCATCATAGCCCGATGCCTTGGAGGGGTTAAATTAAGTTTATAAAGTTTTCTTTTTTTGCTCGAAAAATGAGGATCTTCTTTCATTTGGTAAAAGGGCATCAAATTATTATTAAGGAGCATAGTATATTTGAAGGGGGCCCGATTTATTTCTTGTTGCTTATAATACTTTCTTTTAAAACCATCGAATGACATTGGATTATTATGAAGCCTAATTTTCATGCATAGAAAAAGGCATCGTATTAAGAAAAAAAATTAAAGTTTCTAAAGAGGAAAGCCTATCACTAAGCCATTTGTGGCTTTATTTATTTTAGAAACTTTATTATTATCTCCTATTTTATTGGGGGCTCTTAATGTCATGAAGATTATATGCCATTTTTGCAAGAAGTTTTTTTTATTTCTTTTTGGGCAGATTATTAAAAGATTTAAGGCAAGAGAAGACAAGGAGAGCAAATTTTTTTTACAGATGATTTGTTTGAGAAAAATGATTGACAATCTTTTTGTAGAGATGTATTTTTGAAAAGTGGTTTGACACAATTTTTTTTTAAGAAATTATTTATGCAAATTGAAGAGTCATTGCACACAGAAGAATATCAAAGTTTGATCATAGAATATGAAAGGTTTTCATGGAGAAGATCTCAGACAGAGCATTGATCAGATTTTATTAAAGATGTTTGGACTTCTTTCATGATTTTGTTTTATGCAGGGCAGATGAAAGAATACAAGGGCAGATTGAAAAATAAATTGTTGAAGACATTCAAGTTGATAAAAATTGCAGAGAAGATCAAGAGGTTTTGAAAAAGAGGATAATGCAAAGATAATTAGATTGAAAGTTTTTTTTGTGATTTGAAGAGTATGAAAGGTTATTGATTTTGTAGTATACGGAGAGGTTTCTCATATTTATTTGCTTCACATTGACAGAGTGGGTGTAGAGGTTATGTAGATCAATGATGAAAATAATTTGATGATACAGATGAATGATTGAGTGAACCAATTTGTAGAGTAAAAGAAATATTGTGAGATATTCTTCATAATGAAATGTTCTTACAGGAATATCAGAATGTTTAAAGACACTTGTAGGTTTTGAAATGTTTTTGATTGCAAGGAATCAAGCTTTAATTGCAGTGATTGATGAAAGATTGATAGAGATAACTTGCAGAGAAAATTGTTTATAGAGATTTGTATATGAAGCTTGTTTGCAAAAGTATGTAAAATAAAATGGTCTTGCTTTGAAAATCAAACAGGAGGTATAAGGTTGTATTCAATGGTGCAAATCTGATTAAACGGCAATCATATCTTGCACACAAAGTTTGATGTTTTGTTAATAGTGATTGTGTTTGCCAGTGAGGCACAATATGCTAATGAGGCTTGTGGTCAGTGAGACCTTCCTCAACCAGTGAGGCTTTGTAAGAAGTTTTTAAAGTTAAGCTAGTGAGGCACTTCATGAGTGGTTTTTCTACCCTGAGAGGGTTTTCCACTCCAAAAATTTTTGTGTTATAATTTGTCTGTATGTGTGCATAATTGATAAGTTTTTGGTTCACATCTTTGACTATTAGTCTTGTGCATATGAGATCAACAGACCATTAATGTTTTTCTTTCTACTTGTCTTGTAAAGTTTGAAAAAAGTTAAGAATTTACACAACACTGATTCACCCCCCCTCTCAGTGTTGTCATTGACTCCTACAATTGGTATCAGAGCCAGGTTCCCTTTTTGAAGTCTAATAGGCTTGGGTAGGTCCTGGTAGTGGAGTAAAATGGGTAAGAAGAATAGAATTAAGATGTCAAATAAAGATGCTGATCAAAAGATGGTAAAACAAGCCTCAGTTGTGCCCAGCAATGATTTGTTGCATTTGTCACCCTTGATAATTGATTCAAAGAATGGTCATGTAGTTGAGAATTTTAAATTTAATGAAAGAAAAGATATCTTTGCTATTGAGACTAATGATGAAGATGAACAGGAATTTAGTGAAGATATTTGTGAGGTTGATTTTGAAGGAGAGCTTCTATGTGCCCTGAATACAATTAAGCAACTTAGTAAAGAAAATAGGAGATTAAAAGATCATCTTAAACAAGAGAAAGAATTCAAGGACAAAGTTGTTTTAGATCTTGAAGAGGCAAGAAACCTGATTGTAGACTTGAAAAATCAAGCAGGTGAATCAGACAAATTGATGGTCAGTTTGAAGACAGAGGTTGAGAAAGCTAAGAAGATAACTGATGAAACAAAATCTGAGTTGGAGGCTAAAAAGGTTGAATGTCAAAAGCTAGAAAAAGAAATAATTTCTTTAAGTAAAGAAATTGAGGATGTTAGAAAGTAGTTGGAAAAGAATCTCAAATTTGATGAAAAGGGAGAATGTTCAAAAATCAGAGAGACTCCTAAAAGGAAGATTGATTTAAATTATCATACTGCTGCCCCTGAAGACAAAATGCATAATCAAAGGAGAAAATTTAGAAGAAATGCCCCTGCAAGACAAGCATATATGTACAGGTATAATTATTCATTTAATGGATATTGTCATACTTGTAATCAATTTGGACATAAATCAGTTAATTGTAAAATAAATCATTTTGCTTCAATCAGGAATACTAATATTGTTTGTTTCAAGTGTAATTCTCCTAGTCACAAAGCATATAGTTGTAGAAGGTTTGGAAGAATTGCTTTACCTGGTTTGATGGATTGGAAAAAGAACAAGGTTGAAAAGATTTGGATAAAGAAATCTGAACAGAAGCAAGAACCTGAGAAAGTTTGGAAGCAAAAAGAAAGTAAACAGGAGTCAAAATCTAAGCTTGTGCATCCTGTACAAGTCACTTCATTAGTTGCATAACAGATAGCATGAAGTGAGGGGGAGTTATTCATGTTCTATCAAGTATCCCCAAAAAGAGAAGAAGATCAATTGATATTTATCAGTTTGATGATCTTGTTTTTGTTGAATTCATCTTTGATAATGTTTGACAGTAATATTTGTTAGACAAATGATCCTGAATATTTTGATAAAGTCAAGAGGCAAGAGTTCTTGTTGATTGCAGTATTTTTCAGATGTGGTTATGTACATATCAGATTTGATAGTGTGTGCAGGAACAGCAGGATGGTCTTCATTCTTTTTCATGTCAAAAGGGGTGTGCAAAAATAGATTGGTTGCAGGATAATAGTTCATTGACAAGGACATCTCTTGTGTGATATTCATCATAGATTTTGATTCATACTAACTGGTGAAAAGTGTAGTACAGTTTGTTTTAGATGTAGTTTTGCAATTAATATCAGATTTGACTTTGTGTTGCAAAAAGGTATCTTGTGCAGGAGGATGATCTTTAATGAATGTTCATTGGTATAATAATTTAACATGTTCTTTGTTGGTCTTCATCATTAATATGATTCATGAAGGTATGATTCTAGTTTTGGAGTGGTGTCAGGTGTCCATGATCTATGACATGTTCAGTGAATGCAAGGTGTTGATAAGTTGTTAAAGAATTTAATGCTCATAGAGATTGATGATGTTGAATGTCCTGTCCTATTCATATCATGATTGGTGCTCACAAAAGATCTTGGATAGATGTTTTCTTATGTTGCCTGAGAAGGTTGAAAATGGAAGAAGTTAAATTCTTGTCTTTGCATTTATTTTTGCAAAGTGTTGATGCAGAAAGATCTTGTTGTGTAGTCTTGATGGGCTGATTTGAATTACAAGGTTAAAAAGGAATCAGTTCTTATGTTGTGAAAAGTGTCATGTGCAGAACATGAGGATAATTTAGATGGTCTTCATTCTTTATCATGTCAGAAAAGGTGTCAGAATAGTTTAGTTGGAGGATGATAATTTGATGGTCATATCTACTACTTGTTGAGTAATGTTTTATGGCATATGTTTTGAATAAGTATTGAAGCTTTTAGGTGATTTGGAGATAGTGGTTCACTTGTTTCATTGATTATCTTCCTCACTAATATGTTTCAGATAGAGTTCTTCAAACTATGACATTGATGGTGATATCCTGCATTTTCATCAGAGGAAGTTAAAGGTATGTTTTGAATTAGCAATAGCAGATAGTAATGTTCAAAAAGGTTTGTCATATGTTGGCTTCAGGATTGTTATCATCATAAATCATTTCTTGTTGAAAGGTTAAGGAGTTTATGCCTTCAAAGTGTTCATAATTTAATATGATTATAATGGTTATGATCATGCTATAACATCTTTCAATGGAGTTGTTCTTAGGGGGAGTTAATTTAGTCTTTGTCATCAGATGTTAAAAAGGGGGAGAAAGAGAAAATGTTTCATGAAGTTTTGCCATCAATGACAAAGGGGGAGATTGATGGTGATAGTTTGTCATTGATGTCAAAAGGTATTGAGAGAGTTGAGTTGTTGTGCATCTTCACAAGGTATCATCAGGATTGCAGGACTGACACAGGTTGTTAATGATCATGCATTTCATAGTTGTTCACTCAATCTAATAAGTATATATCTTTCATATAGTGTACTATCTTCAAGGATGTAGTAGCAGTATGTGGCAGGAATCATCAGGATTGCAGGAATCAAGTTGTTTGATGTTAAGTTGCTGTGCATTTATGTTATTATGCTTCTTGTTCTTCTTGGTCATTTCTTCACACAAGATGTTGAGTTGTTGGACTTAGTTGATAATGGTCAACATCCATGGTTGAAGGGAAGTCATATGAGTTAAATTTATCTCATTAGTTTGACACATAAGGAAACAAGTAGAGGACATGTATATTCATTTAGTTCTTGATAATTCAAGTTTATGAAAGGAGATTTGTTCTTGCACAAGCTTATGGTGGTCACATTGATTGTGATGAAATCATAGTATCTTGGTTGCTCTTGGTCAGAATAATGTCATGCTTACCTCAGGTTGCTTCATTGTATTGTCTTCAAATCAAATCAAAGTTTTCATAATTTATATGAGAACATAAGTTTGTTGTTTTAATGACATGATGGTGCTACTTCATGGTTGAGTCAGGTGATGCAAATGGTTTATGAAAGCAGGAAGTGTTTATATCATTAGACTGAGTCATGTTCACAGGTGTTTCTTCAAATGTCATGAGTGATAGATATTCAACAATTGTTGTGATGGAACATGACTCTATAAATGGTGCATAATTGTAATCATGAAGCAAGTGGATGTCCAAGGAGGTAAATTACATACTTTACTAGAATTTTGTATCATGTAGAAAGATCATCAGTGGATCCTAATTAGAAGATGATATAATCATGGACTTACCTTAATTGTTCTTGCAAGTCATATCACTTATGTTTACCTCCTAAAGGGTCTTTGAGACATAAGCTTTACCGGTGGCTTCACCTATTTCCACCTCCTACATCGGTTAATAAAGTCTTTGTTAAAAGTTTAAAAGCATCAAATGTTTTTGATGGTCACAAATTGCTTATAGAAAAAGCACCAAATGTTTTTCTTAAGGGAAATAACTTAGAGATCTTCGAAAAGAAAGCATCATAGCCCGATGCCTTGGAGGGGTTAAATTAAGTTTATAAAGTTTTCTTTTTTTGCCCGAAAAATGAGGATCTTCTTTCATTTGGTAAAAGGGCATCAAATTATTATTAAGGAGCATAGTATATTTGAAGGGGGCCCAATTTATTTCTTGTTGCTTATAATACTTTCTTTTAAAACCATCGAATGACATTGGATTATTATGAAGCCCAATTTTCATGCATAGAAAAAGGCATCGTATTAAGAAAAAAAATTAAAATTTCTAAAGAGGAAAGCCTATCACTAAGTCATTTGTGGCTTTATTTATTTTAGAAACTTTATTATTATCTCCTATTTTATTGGGAGCTCTTAATGTCATGAAGATTATATGCCATTTTTGCAAGAAGTTTTTTTTATTTCTTTTTGGGCAGATTATTAAAAGATTTAAGGCAAGAGAAGACAAGGAGAGCAAATTTTTTTTACAGATGATTTGTTTGAGAAAAATGATTGACAATCTTTTTGCAGAGATGTATTTTTGAAAAGTGGTTTGACACCATTTTTTTTGAAGAAATTATTTATGCAAATTGAAGAGTCATTGCACACAGAAGAATATCAAAGTTTGATCATAGAATATGAAAGGTTTTCATGGAGAAGATCTTAGACAGAGCATTGATCAGATTTTATTAAAGATGTTTGGACTTCTTTCATGATTTTGTTTTATACAGGGTAGATGAAAGAATACAAGGGCAGATTGAAAAATAAATTGTTGAAGACATTCAAGTTGATAAAAATTGCAGAGAAGATCAAGAGGTTTTGAAAAAGAGGATAATGCAAAGATAATTAGATTGAAAGTTTTTTTTGTGATTTGAAGAACATGAAAGGTTATTGATTTTGCAGTATACGGAGAGGTTTCTCATATTTATTTGCTTCACATTGACAGAGTGGGTGTAGAGGTTATGCAGATCAATGATGAAAATAATTTGATGATACAGATGAATGATTGAGTGAACCAATTTGTAGAGTAAAAGAAATATTGTGAGATATTCTTCATAATGAAATGTTCTTATAGGAATATCAGAATGTTTAAAGACACTTACAGGTTTTTGAAATGTTTTTTATTGCAAGGAATCAAGCTTTGATTGCAGTGATTGATGAAAGATTGATAGAGATAACTTGCAGAGAAAATTGTTTATAGAGATCTGTATATGAAGCTTGTTTGTAGAAGTATGTAAAATAAAATGGTCTTGATTTGAAAATCAAACAGGAGGTATAAGGTTGTATTCAATGGTGCAAATCTGATTGAACGACAATCATATCTTGCACACAAAGTTTGATGTTTTGTTAATAGTGATTGTGTTTGCCAGTGAGGCACAATATGCCAATGAGGCTTGTGGTCAGTGAGACCTTCCTCAGCCAGTGAGGCTTTGTAAGAAGTTTTTAAAGTTAAGCCAGTGAGGCACTTCATGAGTGGTTTTTCTACCCTGAGAGGGTTTTCCACTCCAGAAATTTCTGTGTTATAATTTGTCTCTATGTGTGCATAATTGATAAGTTTTTGGTTCACATCTTTGACTATTAGTCTTGTGCATATGAGATCAACAGACCATTAATGTTTTTCTTTCTACTTGTCTTGTAAAGTTTGCAAAAAGTTAAGAATTTACACAACACTGATTCACCCCCCCTCTTAGTGTTGTCATTGACTCCTACATATGTTTCTGTTGGTTGGTTTCCAAGTGCTTTTGAGAAAATTTGATTAATAAAGGAAACATTGTGTTGAAGTGGCATTTTGGTTTACAGAGTAGTATTCTGGTTTTGCTCCACATTTCCTCTATGTTGAGGATTTGTCTTTCTAGTTTGGATATGTTGTTCTGAGATGTTTAGAGATGTTATATTCTAAATTTGGTGTTCTAGTTCGTTGTGTAGAGGAAGTTGTGTTCACTAGCATGAAGATTGTGTTTCTGAAGGTTTGCAGAGGTGTCTGGGAGAAATGTCTTTTCTCTGCATTTCTCCACAAAGTAGTTTTAGGTCTTACGATTCTAGAAATATGGTTTTAAGGTTCATATCTTTCTTCTATTGAAGTTGTTCATGGTTTGGTACTCCAAAAGTTGATTTCTAGAGATACAGTGCATGACAGAGATAGTTAAGCATACTGGATAAACATGATAAGGTTGTGCGGTAGCTAAAAGTGGTTGCGGGGGAATTTGTTAGAATTCAAGATGTTTCAAGATGTTCATGGGATACTCTAAATTGTGTTAAATCTTGGTTTGTGGTCCATAAAGTTGTATTTTGTCTCGAGGAAGTGTGTACTAAAAAGTTCATTGTGTTAACACGGGTTTGGCCAACCTTGGGTGCTTACACTAATTGTAGAGTTGCTTTGGTGACTATGAAAGCGTGAAGTGGCATGCTTGGACAAATTTAGGTCTGAGATAAGATGTGTTGTGGTCTACCTTCATTCCTTTCCACCACAGGAATGTTTACGTCCAGACCTAATTTTAATTTTCTAGGTTAAGGTGACTTGCTGACCTTGGAGAATGTTCTCAAGGTTGAAGATAGTATAAATAGGTATCAAGAGGTCTAATTGAGAGGGTGTGCATGATGAAAGTGATGTGAATAATAGTGTGGTTGAATGTGTGGTGTAGTACAAGATTTCATGTGTTAGACTACTAGATGCAGTGAGCAGGTGTCTATGTTAGATTCAGGACACACAACTGAGAGGGGGGTGAATCAGTTGTCCAAAACTTTCTTCCAATTTACACACTTAAATTCACTTTGTAATTCAGTAGCATAATAACAATTCAATCATGGAAACATAATGCACTAAACCAAGAGCAACAACACATTAGACACCCAGATTTTGACGTGGAAAACTCGGTTAAGGGAAAAACCACGGGGTGATTAACCCAAGATTGTATTCTTTGTTAGAAGAATAGAAAGAACAAAATGGCACATGCCAATTAGGGCTCACTGCCCAAGCACACTACTCAAAAGAGGTTCACTACCTACAAGAGACACACTGTCTACAAAATAGTAAGTATCACATACATGAACTAGAGTATAGCATCTTCACCATGCTTAAATCAGTTCCATTTAAGCCCAAAACTGCTACTCTACCTTTCACTCTCCTCCTTGTTACCACACACTCATCTCCACCCGTACACCTTTGAAATGACCTCGCAATCCCTTATTTATATAATACATCAACTTAAGAATAATCATCTAAGTCGGCAAACATCTACAAGAACATCCACAAGATGTGTAACTCATCCGGTCGGCCAGTCTCAGGAAGAACATCATCATCCAGAAGTTTTCTTCAATTGCGAGCTCCAACTCTAATGCGGACCACCAACACAAACTGGACATGATTCAAAGACCTCCACAAGATTTCCTGAATCACCAAGAACATCCACACTTCATCTTCTTATTGAAATCCTTCTCTCCTTCATCCGGAAACTCAAGAACACAGTCTGTCATTACTATTACAAAGGAATAGATGCTTGCAGACCTTCAAACCATGAACCAATCAAGTTGACACTTTAAAAAGACTTCCTTAACACTCCCTCAAATCCGTACAATAGGATAATGCATTTCTGGATCTCACCGGACCTGTCTGTATCACTCTATCACCTCTGAACACTTACCGGAACCAGTTTTACTTGAGCAGCCACAACTTCTTCAGATCTTCATGCGGACCTCTAAAATCTTTACTGGATTACCTTAAGACACATATCTACAAACCCTTTGAACCCTATCCTCTGATCCTCATCCTATCTTGGACTTTTACCTTAATGTCTTCACTATTCTTCTCTATTCCTGATTAAGACTAATTTTCTCAATATCCTCAATACACAGCTCTTCCAATCCTTATCATTAATGCAACAGGAGTATGTTGACATCAATGACAACACTGATTAGGCCCATACTTGCAACAATCTCCCCCTTTGTCATTGATGGCAACATATGATGTGAAAAACTATTTGGACCATCAAGACAAGAACTTTTTCTTACTGACACAACTCCCCTTATCAACAAAAACCATTCACATGTCTTCTCTTCTTTTACTACTCCCCCTTTGATCAGCCACCACTTATTTTTCACATGTCTTCTCTCCCCCTTTGACATCAATGGCAAAGGGCACATACTTGCAATTTCAACACTTTAGAATCATACCAGCTGCTCCCCCTGAGTAGCAGCTCTCCATCATCAATTCAGATTCACAAGATATGACTATGATATCCACCAAACTGATGCACATCAGAGCACCTTAGTTCATCACCGGAGGGGCAATAACCCCTAACTTCTCCCTGAGATACTCAAAAGAGTCCTTAGGTAGAGGTTTAGTAAAGATGTTTGCAATTTGATCCTTGGAAGGCACAAACTCCAATCTGACTTCATTCTTGTTCACTTGCTCTCTCAAAAAGTGAAACTTGATGGATATATGTTTAGTCTTTGAATGCAACATTGGATTCTTAGATATATTTATTGCACTTGAATTATCACAGAAGATTGTGATAGGCTCCTCATACTCCACTTTGATGTCTCTTAGCATCTGCTTCATCCACAAAACTTGAGTGCAACTACCTGCTGCTGTAATATATTCTACTTCTACAGTGGACAAAGATATTGCCTCTTGTTTCTTGCTCAGCCAAGAAACCAATCTCTTCACCAAAAAGAACGCTCCACCACTGGTACTCTTTCGGTCATCCACATCTCTTGCCCAATCAACATCTGTATATGCATGAAGAGAGAAATCATGATCTCTAGGATACCACAGACCATACTTAACTATCCCTTTTAGATATCTAAAAATCCTCTTGATTGCCATGACATGAGATTCTCTAGGATTAGCCTGGAATCTAGCAACAAGACCAACAACCTGCATAATGTCAAGTCTAGTTTGAGTAAGATACAATAGTCCTCTAATCATTGACCTATACTTTTTCTGATCAACCTTGGGAGAGTCATCATCCTTGCTCAACTTACATCTGGTTGCCATGGGAGTACTCATTGGCTTTGAGTCTTCCATCCCAAATTTCTTCAACAGTTCTTTCACATATTTGGTCTGAGAAATGAAGATTCCTTTCTTTGTTTGGGTGATTTGTAGACCCAAGAAGAAATTCATTTCCCCAAGCATGGACATCTCAAATTCACTTTTCATTTGATTTACAAAGGTTTTACACATACCATCTCTTCCTCCAAATATGATATCATCAACAAACACTTCAAGAATCAAGATATTTTCATGATCAATTTTGAAATACAAATTACTATCAGCAGTACCTTTGTTGAAACCAATCTTCAAGAGATGTTTATCCAATCTTTCATACTAGGCTCTTGGGGCTTGCTTTAGTCCATACAGTGCTTTCTTCAACTTGCAGACCATATCACCATGATCAGACAATTGAAATCCATCCAGTTGCTCAATGTACACTTCTTCTTCGAAGTCACCATTCAGGAAGGCAGACTTGACATCCATCTGATACACTTTGAAATATTTGAAGGCAACAAATGTAAGAAATAATCTAACTGCTTCAATTCTTGCCACCGAAGCAAAAGTTTCTTCAAAATCAACTCCTATTTGAGAATAGCCCTTGCAGACCAATCTGGCTTTATTTCTAATTACTTCATCAACTTCACTCAGTTTGTTCTAGAAGACCCATTTGGTTCCAATCACATTCTTGTTTCTAGGTTTGGGAACAAGATCCCAAGTGTGATTTTTCTCAATTTGTATCAGCTCTTCCTCCATTGCTTTAGTCCAGTTTTCATCATTGCAGGCTTCATCTACTGTCTTAGGTTCAATCTTTGAAATCAGATAATATTCATCTAAATTTTGAGCAATTCTCCTTCTAGTTTGCACACCTTTGCTTTTGTCACCTATGATCTGATCTTCGGAGTGCTTCAGTCTTACATACCTTGGAACTTTGGGAGTTTCTTGCACTTCTGATTCTTGATCAGGCTCATTAAAACTCATCTCTTCTTCCTGATTTACCGGATCAGTTTGAATCTATTTTTCAGAAGAGGCTTGGGCTCCTTGAATCAGAACACCATTCTAATAATCTTCATCATATTCATAAAACCTTGAGGGTTTTTCAATTCCTTCATCAACCTTCACATTTGTACTTTCTATAATCTTTCTCAGTCTCTTGTTAAAGCACCAATATGCTTTGCTTTGAGTAGAGTAACCCAAGAATATTCCTTCATCACTTCTAGAATCAAACTTGCCTAGATCTTCATCTCTTTTAATGTAACACTTGCTACCAAAGACTCTGAAATACCTCATAGTAGGAGTGATGCCAAACCAAAGTTCATAAGGAGTCTTACTGGTATTGCTTCTGATTTGAACTCGATTGAGAGTATAGACTGCAGTGCTGACATCTTCTCTCGAATAGATCTAAGGAACATTTGCTTCCATCATCATGGTCCTAGATGCTTCCTGAATGGTCTGGTTCTTTCTCTCCACTACTCCATTCTGCTGTGGAGTCCTAGGAGTAGACAACTATCTCTTTATTCCATGTTTCTCACAGAATTCTATGAACTCACTGGATGTGAATTCTCCACCTCTATCAGACCTTAGGCATTTTAATTTTAATCCGGTTTCATTCTCTACCATAGCCTTGAATATTTTGAATTTCTCAAGAGCCTCTGATTTCTCTTTTAGAAAAGTTACCAACATCATCCAAGAATAGTCATCAATTAGTAACATGAAGTATCTATCACCTTGCGCACCCCTGATTCTTGCCAGGCCACATAAATCAGTATGAACTAAGTCTAATAATCTGGTAGAAGATTGTTCCTTTCTTTTGAATGAGACTTTGCTTTGTTTACCCAACTGACATTCCTTGCACAAACTATTTGTAGGCTTCACCAATTTTGGAAGATCTCTTACAGCCTGAGTATTGCTCATCTTGATGATATTATCAAAATTCACATGACACATCTTCCTATGCCATAACCAACTCTGATCAATTTGCACAAATAAACAATTTTTACCAGTACCAACTAAAAGGAAGATGTTACCTTTTGTTTGGGTACCAGATGCAATCTCTGTTCTAAAACTCTCAAAGATCTTGCATTTTCCATTCTTAAATCTGAGATCATAGCCTTTGTCCACCAACTATCCAACACTGAGAAGATTGTGCTTCAATCCTTCAACATACAGTACATTACCAATTTTGTTCCTTCCATCAAAAGAAATAGTTCATCTACCTCTGATTCTACGAGTAGAATTATCACCAAATTTTACCACTCCTCTTTCATACCTTTCCAAATCAATGAACTTGTTTTTGTCACCTGTCATATGGTGAGAGCATCCACTATCAATGACCCAATCATCCTTTTCTTCAACTTGAGCATCTAGAGCTCTTTCTACAACTTTATGATTGACAGATTCAGAGGGCATTGGATCTTCTTCCTTGATGGCAATGAACACCTAGTCACTTCCATAGTTGTCTCCTATCTCTGATTCATCATCTGTTACTCCTTCATCATCTCCTTCATGAACATAGTAACAATTCTTTTGGAACCTTGATCTATTAAGATTTGGCCTTGAAAATATTTCCGGACATTTTGAGGCAAAATGACCAATCTTATTGCAGTTAAAACACTTAAAAGGCAATTTTCCTTCATACTTACCAAATCCTCTTGGCAGTCTTTTTGCAATAAGGGCTTCAAGTTGAGCAGTTTCTGCTTCTTCTTCTTCTAGGTCTTTTCTTGCTTTTTCATACCATGATAGTTTCCTTGAAGAGTTCTCTCTCGGATCAAACCTTTGTTTACCTTTTATAAAGGCACTGGCTTTGAATGTTGATTCAGTCTTTGGGGGGGAATCTCCAAACTCAGTCATTTCAAATGCAGCAAGTTTACCAACCAATCGATCTCTTGTGATAGTTGTATGAGCTCTAAATTCTTCAATGGCAGTAGCTTTGATTTTATAAGAAGTAGGAAGGGATCTGAGAACTTTTCTAGCAATCTTGTCTTCATCCAAGACTCCACCAGGAATTCTAATGCCACAGACAATCTCATTTACTCTTGACATAAAAGTAGTGATATTTTCATCATCTCTCATCTTCAGATTTTCAAATTTCCCTTTCAGATTCTATAACCTCGCACATTTAACATACTTGTCTCCTTCATGTAGAAGTTCTAGTTTTTGCCAAATCTCAAAAGAATTTGGTAGGTCAACAATATTTGAAAGCTCTGAGTTAGATAATGCGCTTAGAAGAGCTTCTATAGTCCATAGATTATTTTCAGCATCTGTGATTTCATTTGGGGCTTTCAGACCACCCTAAGGAGGAGTATACTTTGTTGAAGCCATGTTCTAGTATTGCATTCCCATACATTGCAAATGACATTTCATGCGACTTTTCCAAAGATTGAAATTGGTTCCATCAAACTTTGGACTATCCTTCTTGTAGGACAACATCTTGGATCTCCTCAAGCGGTTAAGCTCCTTTTAGAGGAACTTGGCTCTGATAACAATTGTTAGATTCAGGACAAACAACTGAGAGGGGGGGTGAATTAGTTGTCCAAAACTTTCTTCTAATTTACACACTTAAAATCACTTTGTAATTTAGTAGCATAATAACAATTCAATCATGGAAACATAATGCACTAAACCAATAGCAACAACACATTAGACACCAAGATTTTGATGTGGAAAACCCGGTTAAGGGAAAAAGCATGGGGTGATTAACCCAAGATTGTATTCTCTGTTAGAAGAATAGAAAGAACAAAATGGCACATGCCAATTAGGGCTCACTGCTTGAAAAGAGGCTCACTACCTACAAGAGACACATTGTCTACAAAATAGTAAGTATCACATACATGAACTGGAGTATAGCATCTTCACCATGCTTGAATTAGTTCCATTTAAGCCCAAAACTGCTGCTCCACCTTTCACTCTCCTCCTTGCTACCACACACTCATCTCCACCTGGACACCTTTGAAATGACTTCACAATCCCTTATTTATACAAGACATCAACTTAGGAATAATCATCTAAGTCGGCAAACATCTACAAGAACATCCGCAAGATGTGTAACTCATCCGGTCGGCCAGTCTCAGGAAGAACATCATCATCCGGAAGTTATTCTTCAATTGTGAGATCCAAATCTAATGCGGACCACCAACATGAACTAGACACGATTCAAAGACCTCCACAAGCTTGCCTAAATCACCAAGAACATCCACACTTCATCTGCTTACTGAAATCCTTCTCCCCTTCATCCAGAAACTCAAGAACACAGTCTGTCATTATTGTTACAAAGGAATAGATGCTTGCGGACCTTCAAACCATGAACCAATCGAGTTGACACTTCAAAAAGACTTCCTTAACACTCCCTCAAATCTGCAAAATATGATAATGCATTTCTGGATCTCACCAGACCTGTCTATATCACTCTATCACCTCTAAACACTTATCAGAACCGGTTTTACTTGAGCAGCCACAACTTCTTCAGATCTTCATGCGGACCTCTGAAATCTTTATTGGATCACCTTAAGAAACATATCTACAAACCCTTTGAACTGCATCCTCTGATCCTCATCCTATCTTGGAATTTTACCTTAATGTCTTCACTATTCTTCTCTGTTCTTGATTAAGACTAATTTTCTCAATATCCTCAACACACAACTCTTCCAATCCTTATCATTAATGCAACATGGGTATGTTGACATCAATGACAACACCGGTTAGGCCCATACTTGCAACAGTCTACAATTCTACAGTGTAACTACGAAGGTGTTGATGGTGTTGCGGTGGAATTCTCTGTTACATTGAGATGGTCTTCTCCTTGTAACAATCTTCTCTATCTTCTCTATTCTGGCAGTGAGCCTTTGTTTTGGGCAGTGAGTCTTTTGGTAGCAAGCCTATTATTTTTTAGTGTTGTTACTAATTTATATTGTGAGCTAATCCTCACCATGGTTTTTCCCTTCTTGGGTTTTCCACGTAAATCTGGGGTTCTCTTGTGTTTGATGTTGAGTTGATTCAGTTTCTATCATTTTGCTTTCATGCCTAATCATCATAATAGTTTAAGGGTTAATTGAATTGATGTGGATCTAAATATGTTTGAGGGTTTTGGAATTTTAAGTTACAACCAATTCACCCCCCCTCTCAGTTGTCTCGTGCATTCAACAAAGAGTACCAAAATGTTGGATGACATTATCAACTCTCAAAGGAGAGTTTTTAATAAAAATGGTCTTAGCTTTGAAAAGGGTCAAAATTCCAAAACATCACAATCATCAAATGAAGATAAATCAGAGGGTTATGTCGATGTTCTTCAAAGTCCCATAAAAAATGAAATTAGCAAGAAGTAGAACTAGAAGCAGAGCAGACATCCAAAAGAAAAGAATAACATATTCAAGAAGCCCTTCCGCCAAGGCAAGCACACATGGAAAGGTCATATCATTATTTTTATGGTTATTTCTATTCTTGTTATAACTTTGGACATAAAGATATATATTGTTGGACACATGCAAGAAAATTTGGTTGGAACAATAGGAGTTCTTATGGGTTCTCAAGAAGGAACTATGACTACTTTGCACCTTTGATAGATTATAATATCATATGCTACAATTGTAGCTATGGGCATAAAGCAAGATTTTGTAGAAGTGATTTTTTGAAATCATTTAGACAACACAAGATGGAGGATACCATAACCAAACAAGAGGGAAAGTCTATAAAAGTATGGAGAAGGAAGCAAAACCAAGATAGCCAAAAGGACGCATCTATGCTTGTGTAAAATGCACTTCATGCACAAGTAATACCACCAAGTTCATAAGGAGAAGTACAAGTTCAGGGGGAGCTAACCATTGCATTATCTTTCAGTTCTATGGAGAAGACAATTCAAGATAGATGAGCTAAGGCATATTCTATATGAGCATTCCATTGTCATTGATCAAAGGGCAAGAATTATTAGAGAAAGAGAAGATATGATTAAATAAAAGAAGAGATACTAAAGAATGACTAGGTATACAACAAGACTATTGAGTTATGTTCTTGAGATGATGGAGGTTAAAAACATGAAAAGTAAAAACCCTAAACAATTCAACAAAGTATAGTTCAAAACATGTATGACATGATGGTTAACAAAAGATGCATGGCAAAAATTTGAAGGACAAAGTACAGTGGGAATGCTGTCAATGTAGTCATCAAAGGTAGAAGAAGTATGACACATTGAGAATGGTGATAGTCTTCAAGTCAGAAATAGAAACCTTCAATGATAAAGAGATAATGGACTTCTCATAGAACATTGAAGAGGAAGGTTATAACATGACAATGTTTCAATGTGCAAGAGTGACAATCAAATAAGAGAGGTCATGCATGAATGCTTGAATATTACATAGTATTTGATGACAAAGTGAAAAGTGGCAGAGGTTATAGTAAAAAAGATGATACATAGCCTAAAAGGTTTGAGACAATGAAAGAAGAAAGAAATCATGATAAAGATTCTAGTAAGACTAAACCTGATGAAAGTCATTCACAAGAACCTGACAGGGAGATGAAAACAATCCAAAGAAGTCCTTGCATGAAGAGTCTGCACGTATACTTGAATTAGACAATTTACTAGAACATTTGTTGGCAAAAGCAAAATAAATTGATAGTGGAAAGATTGATGGTTGTACATATGTTTGACTTCACATTAAAGGAGTTTCTATTGATGTAATGATGAAAATATGATGAACATCCCTTTACCATTAATGAGAAAGGGGGAAAGTTATAGAAAGAGGGAGAGTTACAACAAGAAAGAGGTATAGGAAAAAGAAAAAATAATGCCATTAATGTCAAGGAGTATTACAGATTGGGGGAGATTATTTGTGAAGAGTTGAAGCCATCTTGTAAGATACATAGTGAATGATGAGATAACAAAGCAAGTTCCTAATTTTTCAAACTAAATAAGATCATCCAAATTATTGTTGGATAATTATAGAGGAAGCATATCACCCAAGTGACATAGAGACAAAAGGAGGAACCTTACAGAAAGGGGGAGCATCATAAAAAATAAGAGAAGCATGCTAACTTCCCTTTCCATCGATGTCAAAGGGGGAGAGATAAAGTAAGGGAGAGCAATGCAAAAGAAGAGATTATGTTTGTGTTAACATCAATGACAATGGGGGAGATTGTTGGACATGTTATCATTGATGTCAAGAAGGTAGTCATGATTCTTATCATTAATGAACAAACAAGATATAAGAATTGGTTGTCATTGATGTCAACATAGCAATATGATTGAATGCAAGATACAAAACTATTAATGATGTCAAAGGTTGAATACATTGTCAATGGTTGTCATTGATGCCAAGAATGCAAGGAGTCAAAAGACATTGGAGAAATATTGAAGAGTCTTTATTAATACTGGCCGACTATGAGAAAGATGTTGGAAGAAGATTATTAATGTTAAATTAAAGATTTAACATTACATGCCTATGCTTTCCGACTCTATGAAGTATGAGTGTCATTCTTTTGAAAGGATTTGAAGTAAATTAAATATGTTATAAAGGTCGACTCATAAGAACAAAACGGAGTTTGAGAATATTTATTAAAAGAGGCTGATTCTAGTATATGGAGGCCAATCAAGTTAATATGGAGCACTCTTTACAATAGACAAAGACTCATATATAAGACAAGTTTGTTAAAGAGGAACGATTAAATAAGAAGGTTGCGATTTACAAGAGAAGGAAGTAATTTAAATGATGGCCGAATTAGAGTGCCAAAAGGTGAAAGTTAAATTTAAATTAAGACTTCCAAAGTGGTTGACCTCCCTATACATGGAGCACCATGTTCATATAAGACAAAAGAGTTAATTATAGAAAACAAAAAGTGTGTGATTTTCTTTATGAAATAAGGATATTAATATGTGTAAAAGGCAGTGATTTAATTAGCAAGGGGTATCGATCAATATTTAATAGAAGGCAACAATTAGCTTTTGAACAAAAAGGCCATGTCTCTTTGAAGGGAGATCTCTATTCAAAGAGGCATATCACTTCACTTGGATATGGAATTATAAAAAGGAGAAATAATTGTGGAAAGAGTTAAAAAAAAGGTGTTTGAAGAATAAAATATATATATGAAATACACATTCTGATCTACATATGAGAATATAAGAAGAAGATCATTGTGAGAAGCATAAATGTAGATTTGAGAGGTCCGCATGAAGATTTGAAGAAGTTATGGCCACTTGAGTAAAACTGGTTCTGGCAGATGTTCAGAGGTGACAGAGTGACATAGATAGGTCTGGTGAGTTCTAGAAATGCAATATCTTGTTCTACGGATTTGGTGGAGTATTTAAGAAGTTAATGTGAATTGACAACTCAATTGGTTCGTGGTTTGGAGGTCCGCAAGCATCTATTCCAATATGATAGTGATGACAGACTGTGTTCTTGAGGTTCCGGATGAAGGAGAGAAAGATTTCAGTAAGGAGAAGTAGTGTGTGTTGATAACTAAGAGGTGGGGTGAATCAGTTATCTTAATTATTTTAACTTTCTGTTCTTCTTTAACAACTAGTGCAACATCAAATCATATAAGCATGCATAACCATGAAAGCAGAAATAAAATCATTACACATAACACAATGATTTTGACATGGAAAACCCTGTTAAGGGAAAAACCACAAGGTGAGTAACCCAAGATTGTATTCTCTGTTAAAAGAATAGAAGTACAAAATGGTAATTGCCAATTAGGGCTCACTGCCCAAGCACACTGCTCACAAGAGGCTCATTGCCTACAAGAGACTCACTATCTACAAGGTATAAAGAAAGTAACCAGGTGATTGAACTAATGAGAAGCATCCACATATGCTGAGGTTCAATTATGGTTAGGCTCAATACATTGATCTACTACACTTCATTCTTCCTCTTCCTTTTCACTGTTGTCCTGTCACATACCGGACCTGTATTGCTGCTTCCACACTATTCTCTACTTTTCTTAGCACAACACAACACACTACACACACCTTCACATCTAAATCCATCTGGTATATATATCCACACCAAGGATTTCAACATCTTTCTAGTCGACATCCAGAATACTCAATATTTTCCCCAACTTTGATCTGTCTGTTGAATCCTTGCATACTAAGTGATGCATATCAAAGAGATACTTATAGAATTCATCAATCATTTCAGCTAACCATGAATGATCCCTCAAGAAACTTGATCACCATCAATTTCTCATCCGGATTAAAGTCTAATGCTCTGCCGATCAGTTCTTCCTTAGTCTATTCTGCCAAACAGGAACCCAACACTTAGGTGCTCATATCTCTTCACTCTTTCATCACCAGAGGCTCAATCTGTAGAATGTATCAGTCATGGTACTCCTCTTGACTTCCCCAAGTCTGCACTTTGCTAAGATACTTCCTCTGAGAGATCCAGACCTGCTTGTAAGACCTTGCTGCATGCTCTGTTCTTGGTCACTGGACCAAAATACTCTTCAATCTGACTTTTGGTATAGACTTCTTCGGGGACTTCTGGTATCTGAAGTCTGCATGCTCTGTTCTTTGGTCACTGGACCAAAATGCTCTGTTCTTGGTTCACTTCTTCGAGGACTTCCTCTTCTGGAGCAGAGGAATCCAAGTCCTTAATCTTTTCCTTATCCATCTCTTTGGGCTCTTCTGCATCTTTCTCAGTACTTAGCCCTTTGTCATCCATGGTAGAATGTTCATCACCTATGTCCTCTACGATAGGAAGATTGAATCTTTTAAATGCATTTCGAAGAATGTCCTCTATTTCTTTAGCAACTCAATCTGTCTCTCCAAGCATAAGCTAGTTCATTCTTTCTTTTCTCTAGAGCTCATCCTTGCAGTCCTTGAAGATCATGTTCATTTGTTGAGAAGATCATGTTCATTTGTTGAGAGGTAATGGAAGGATAGAGTTGGATAGCAATCTGTTCTCTGATCTCTAAGTCCTTTTCCTTGGCATTCTCCTTTCTCATTTCAAGTTCCTTCTCTAAACTTTTGGGAATTAGAGAGATGATTTCAATAAATACCTTGTATATGTTTAAGTACTTAACTGTGGCTTCTTCCAAGATCCTTTTATCTACGTCATTATACTCATCATAGAATTTTGTCATTGGTTGCAAATTCCCATCCACAGTAACTGCCTTGACTACATCATCAATGGATAGAGTAGGCCTTTCAACAAACTCTTCTACTTCTTCTTTCTTGCTATGACCGGTAGAGGGTTCACTGGATGTTTTCTTCTTCTTCTTCATTTTCTTGACTTCTTCATCGATCTCAATTTCTTCATCATCCTTCTGACTTGTATAGGACCTTGTGGCCTTTTTCTTTGTTCTCTTCTCTCCCTTTCTGGATGTTTGGGCTTCTAGTTTTGATGCTTTTTGGCTCTTAGAGGTGGTAGGTGTAGAGCTTCTGGAGGATTTGGTCCAGGAGGGGGCTTGCACCAGAGCACTTTCTTTTTCTGTTTCTTTCCTTTCTTTCTCTACCCTTTCCATCTTCTCTCTGTTGGTATCAACTGCCTCCTTTGATATTCCATGCCTCTTGATGAATTCTTCTACTTCCCTTCTAACTTTTCTCTTGATCTCAGGCTATCTTAGTTCAACATGAACTTTTACACTCAGTTCTTGGAAGGTTCCAAACCTATCTACCTTACAGTCCTTGGGCTGACTCAATAGGTGTCGGATGTGTAGCTCTAGGATTTTCTCATCACCCTCATACCCCATTGGCATGATCCACACTATTCTCAGTTCCACTGCCTCCATCAGGCATTGATCAGTGTCTACCATAAAGCACACTGTATCCTTGTACTTCTCAACCAATGATTGGGGGATTCTTTCTCTAGCTTGCATCAAACTGTGAAAGTTCTTAAAGTAGCCCCAGAGTGCTGTATTCTGTACCTTGGCATCACCAAGCCCATGCATATAATATCTGACTTGTATGGCTACTGGTCTGTCATTTTGCCATATCCAACCACTAGATCTGGGTAGCTCATTCATGAAGTAAAAGAACAAACATAGTATTAGCCCACCATACTTGAATGAGTTCTTGTCCTTCTTGATCTTTTTTAGGTTTTCCAACAGTTGGCTCAGAAGAAGCTCACAAAGATCATAATCTGCATTCTCCCTTAACATCTGATAAGCAGCATAGATTGTAGTTCTAGATACAGAATTCTCCCTACTGGAGTGATATATCTTATAGCCAATTATCATAGATGCAAACTTGATATCCAAATTAGTGATATCTTCAATTGTCATTGCTCTCTTGTCAAATTTTGATCTGGTTGCCTCACTCACTATTTGATTCTTGACGGATTTGAGAGCAGGTAACCCACTGAATGAGTGTAATCTGGTAACTACCCTAATGGCATCTTTTGTAATTTTAAATGGCCTCATCAACCACATGAAGTTGTCATGCATTCTGCTTAGAACATACTAGACCCATTCATCTTCTACAAAATAGGGGAAATAGATGCAATGTCTGAAATGCTTATCCCGGATGGCTTTGTACTGAGGTTTGAGTTCAAATGATTCATCTATTAACTATTTGTGGTAGATATCCATCAGCCTGGATTCCCCAAATTCTCCCTAATTCTTCAATGTTCGCATGAATGTATGCCCTAACATCTTCTACATGTAAAATCCCATGCAGAATGCTAGAAAATGTGCCTAGGGGATCAACTTCTAGGGATTTGTAGGGATGTTTCTTGAATTTAGGTCACAGCCTATCAGTGATCTTCACAACATTCAAAGTAGCCATCTTTCAAAAGATTTAGAGAGAGGTTTTCAAGAGTGGAAAATACCTTTTACGCTTCTAGGTTTCATGAAATGAGCTGAATCAAATTGCTAGAAGAATCAACTTCTACGATTGATATTTGAGAGGCTTGAGACAATTTTGTTGCAGAGCTCCTTTTCTCTTCTTCTCAAATGCAAATGTACAAATGATGAACAAAAGAACCCTTTTATTTCTATGCAAACCCTAATTCCTTTTTGCAATAAATGCACAACTTAGGTTATTCCGGTTTCCTTGTTTTCCTTGTTTCTGAGAGAGATCTTTCTGGATCACTAAGATGCACCTAGAATGATAACTTACACAGTATCTCCCTTTCTCCAATCATTCCATCTAACCACAAATCCAAATATTTCAATTTTGAATTATACCAGATCTAACTGTGAAAGTCCTACTTTTGCCAGATGACCGTCAAACTGGATTAATCTTGGATGCTTAACCTTTTCAAACTCCTTGCGGATCTTTCATATCTTTACCAAGGGTTATTTAGATGTTTCTCTGAGAGCCCTTTTAATCTGCAACTTTCCATGTGCCACTTTCAGGCACCAATTGACTGGCTAGGGGAAATTGTTTTCTTTTGTGACTCCCCCTAAGCCAAAGCTCATCTATTTAGTTTCTAGAAGGAATATCAGCACTAGATTCTGGTGTGGATCCATCCCCAACATTTTATGTACTTCTCTTTACCCAAATCTTGTTCATCTCCCTTTGAATTTCATTTGCGTTCACTTTTCCTTTTCCCTTGTCTTGGTTTTGATTATGATGCACCAGACCCTTTTTGTCCTAATTCTTACTTCTGCAGAATTTGGCAATATGACCAGATCTATTGCAATTGTAGCAAACAACATTTCTTTGCATATTTGACTGGTATCCTCTTGATCTACATTGATTAGCCATATGTCCCATTCTATTGCATGCAAAGCATCTACCATTGAATGAGTTGTTTATTTGCAAATTTCTACATTCATGAGATTTGTGACCATACCTTTTGCAGTTAAAACATTATCCAGAGAAGGATGGGTTAGTCTGATTCATTCTTCTTCTGCACTGATTTTCTTTATGACCAAAGTTATTGCAATTGTGGCAGTATCCATTGAAGGATGGATATCTTTGATCATTTTGTTGCCTTACCGAAGGTCTTCTAGGCTTGTTCCTTGGATTTCCTGATCTAGAGTTCTTCTGACCGGATCCAGAGCTTTCACCTTTCTCATACCCCAAGCCTTACTTGTCATCTACCCTCTTTTGGCTTTCAAGAAGAACTTCAAGTTGAGCAGAGCTTATCTTGAATTTCTCTTTGTATTCATTTGTTGTTTGAAGATCCCTTTTAAGAGTGTCAATCTAATTCTCAAGTTGTTCTTCATTATCTCTAGCTTCTTCAAGATTAGATTCTAGATGCTTGATTATTCTATCCATTTTGTGGCAGTCTTCTGACTTCTCCTTGAGAGATTGTCTTAGATCATATTCAATTTTTCTTTTCCCTTCAATTTCTTGGGTGAATTTCATAACCCCTGATTCCATTTCATGTCTTACCATAATGACCTCTTTTGATAGCTTCTCACATAACTTGTTCTTCTCATTCAGATCTTCATCAGTATTATTGACTTCACTTTGACTTGCTAGTTGTTGAAGTAGTTCCTTTCTCTTTTTCATAGAGATACTCAGTTTCTCTTTTAGTTCATTTATGAAATTATCAGCTTGTTTGAGTCTTTCCTTTAATTCATTGACTTCAGAGTGAGACTGCTTAAGATCATCTAAGGTAGACTAAAGTTGTTCCCTCAAACCATACATATTCATTGAGATTCCCAGATCTTCCTCAAGTTGTTAGGCTCTATTTGGAGGAACTTGGCTCTGATACCAATTGTTGATAACTGAGAGGGGGGGTGAATCAATTATCTTAATTATTTTAACTTTCTGTTGTTCTTTAACAACTAGTGCAACATCAAATCATATAAGCATGCATAACATTGAAAGCATAAATAAAATCATTACACATAACACAATGATTTTGACATGGAAAACCTTGTTAAGGGAAAAACCATGGCATGACTAACCCAAGATTGTATTCTCTATTAAAAGAATAGAAGTACAAAATGGCACTTGCTAATTAGGGCTCATTGCCCGAGCACACTGCTCACAAGAGGCTCACTGCCTACAAGAGACTCACTATCTACAAGGTATAAAGAAAGTAACTAGGTGATTGAACTGATAAGAAGCATCCACATATGTTGAGGTTTAGTTCCGGTTAGGCTCAATACACTGATCTACTACACTTCATTCTTCCTCTTCCTTTTTGTTGCTGTCCTGTCACATACCGAACCTGTATTGCTGCTTCCACACTATTCTCTACTTTTCTTCACACAACACAACACACCACACACACCTTCACATCTAAATCCATTTGGTATATATATCTGCACCAAGGATTTCAACATCTTTCTAGTCGGCATCCAGAATACTCAATATTTTCCCCAACTCAGATCTGTCGGCTGAGTCCTTGCATACTAAGTGATGTGTATCAAACAGATACTTATAGAAGTCATCAATCATGTCAGATAACCATGAATGATCCCTCAAGAAACTTGATCACCATCAATTTCTCATTTGGATTAAAGTCTGATGCTCTGCCGGTCAGTTCTTCCTCAGTCTATTTTGCCAAATAGGAACCCAACACTTAGGTGCTCATATCTCTTCACTCTTTCGTCACTGAAGGCTCAATCTCTAGAATGTACCAGTCATGGTACTCCTCTTGACTTCCCTAAGTCTGTACCTTACTGAGATACTTCCTCTGAGAGATCCAGACTTGCTTGTTGGACCTTGTTGCATGCTCTGTTCTTGGTCACCGGACCAAAATACTCTTCAATCTAACTTCTGGTATAGACATACCATGTCCTGTGGATGTGTGGGATGGACTTTGTTGCCATCAATGACAACATTCATGAAGCCACACAGTGTCTCTTGCCAATAGTGTGGATGTTCTTGGTGATTCAAGCAAGCTTACGAAGGTCTTTGGATTGTGTCTAGTTCGTGTTGGTGGTTTGCATTAAAGATTGAGCTCGTAATTGAAGAATTACTTCCAGATGATGATATTCTTCCTAAGTCTAGCTGATCAGATGAGTTACACATCCTGCGGGTGATCTTGAAGATGTTCTGTGAAGCATGGCGTGTTCCTAAAAGAAGATTAAAGTCCCAGATCTGTGTGGCCGACAGTGTGATGATCCACATGAAGTCTTTTGTAAGTAGTCAAGTTGTATTTTCTCTATAAAGTGTGCCGACTTGGATGATTAACCCTAAGTCGATGTCTTGTATAAATAAGAAGTTGTGAAGTCACTTCAAATGTATGTTGGTGGAGATGAGAGTGTTGTAGAGAGCATAGAAGTGAAAGGCAGAGCAGAGGTATTGGGCTTAAATGGAACTGACTCAAGCATGGTGAAGATGCTATTCTTCAGTTCAAGTATGTAATATTTATCATTCTGTAGACAATGTGTCTCCTGTAGGCAGTGGGTCTCTTGTGAACAGTGTGCTCAGGCAGTGAGCCCTAATTGGTATGTGCCATTTTGTTCTTCTTATTCTTTTAACAGATAATACAATATTGGGTTAGTCACCCCGTGGTTTTTCCCTTAACCAAGTTTTCCATGTTAAAATCTTGGTGTCATATGTGTTAATGTGTTTCTACTCTTGAATTGTTGCATTATGTTTCCATGATTGACTTATTATTATGCTGTTGAATTACAAAGAGGATTTAAGTGATTAATAGGAACAAAGTTTTGGGACAACTGATTCACCCCCCCTCTCAGTTGTCTGTCTTGAATCTAACAATTAGTATCGGAGCTAAGTTCCTCTAAAAGGAGCTTAACCACTTGAGGAGATCCAGGATGTCTTCCTACAAGAAGGATAGTTTGAGGTTTGATGGAACCAATTTCACTCTTTGGAAAAGCTGCATGGAATGTCACTTGCAATGTATGGGAATGCACTATTGGATCATAACTTCAAAGAAGTATGTTCCTCCACAGAATGGTCTAAGAACTATAGATGAAATCAGAGATGCTGAAAACAATCTTCAGGTGAAAGAAGCTCTACTAAGTGCCTTATCTGATTCAGAGTTGACAAATGTTATAGATCTACAAACTGCATATGAGATTTGGGAAAAACTAGAACTTCTGCATGAAGGAGACAAGTATGTTAAATGTGCCAAGCTACAGAGTCTGAAAGGAAAATTTAAAAACCTAAAGATGAGAGAAGATGAAAATATCACTACATTTATGCCAAGAGTAAATGAGCTTGTTTGTGGCATTAGATGTGCTGGAGGAATCTTGGATGAAGATGAGATTGTTGCCAAAGTTCTTAGATCCCTTCTTGATTCTTACAAATACAAGGTTGCTGCTATTGAAGAATTCGGATCTTTTTCAAATATCACAAGATATCAATTAGTTGGAAAATTAGCCGCATTTGAATTGGCTAAGTTTGGAGATGCACCCCCCAAGACTAAATCTGCATTCAAAGCTAGTGCCTCTGTAAAAGGCAAACAAAAGTTTGATTTGGGAGAGAACTCTTCAAAGAAACCATCATGGTATGAAAAAGAAAGAAAAGATCTGGAAGAAGATGAAGCAGAAGCTGCTCAACTGGAAGCCCTTATTGTAAAAAGATTTCCAAGAGGATCCAGTAAGTATGAAGGAAAATTGCCCTTCAAATGTTTCAACTGTAACAAGATTGGTCATTTTGCCTCAAGGTGTTTGGAAAGATTTTCAAGAGTAAATCCAAACAGATCAAGATTCCAAAAGAAATGTTACTATGTTCATGAAGATGATGATGATGAAGGTGTAACAGATGATGAATCAGAGACAGGAAACAAATCCAGAAGTGACTGGGTGTTTATTGCCGTCAAGGAAGAAGATCCAATGCCCTCTGAATCTGTCAATCATAAAATGGTAGAAAGAGCTCTGGCTGCCCAAATTGAAGAAAAGGATGATTGGGTCATTGACAGTGGATGCTCCCACCATATGACAGGTGACAAAAATAAGTTCATAGATTTGGAAAGATATGAAGGAGTGGTAAAATTTGGTGATAATTCTGCTGGCAAGATCAGAGGTAGAGGAACTATTTCTTTTGATGGAAAGAACAAAACTAGTAATGTTCTGTATGTTGAAGATCGGAAGCACAATCTTCTCAGTGTTGGACAATTGGTGGGAAAAGGGTATGGTCTCCAATTCAAAAATGGAAAATGTAAGATCTTTGAAAGTTTTGAAATAGAGATTGCATCCAGTACTCAAACGAAAGGTAATATCTTCCACTTAGTTGGTACTAGTAAAAGTTGTTTATTTGTTTAAATCGATCAGAGTTGGTTGTGGCATAGGAGAATGTGTCATGTAAATTTTGATAATATCATCAAGATAAGCAACACTCAGGTTGTAAGAGATCTTCCAAGACTGGTGAAACCTACTAATAGTTTGTGCAAAGAATGTTAGTTGGGTAAGTAGAGTAGAGTCACATTCAAAAGTAAGGAACAATCTTCTACCAGATTGTTGGACTTAGTACATACTGATCTATGTGGTCTGACAAGAATCAGGTGTGTGCAAGGTGATAGATACTTCATGTTATTAATTGATGACCACTCTCGGATGATGTGGGTGACTTTTCTAAAAGAAAAATCTGAGGCTCTTGAGAAATTCAAAATATTCAAAGCTATGGTAGAGAATGAAACCAGATTAAACATAATATGTCTTAGGTATGAAAGAGGTGTAGAATTCACATTTGGTGAGTTCATAGAATTTTGTGAGAAACATGGGATAAAAAGATAGTTGTCTGCTCCAAGGACTCCACAACAGAATGGAGTAGTGGAGAGAAAGAACTAGACCATCCAGGAAGATTCTAGAACCATGATGATGGAAGCAAATGTTCCTCAGATCTACTGGAGAGAACCTGTAGGCACTGCATTCTATACCCTTAATCAAGTACAAATCAGAAGCAATATTGGTAAGACCCCTTATGAACTCTGATTTGGCATCACTCCCACTGTGAAATATTTCAGAGTCTTTGGTAGCAAATGTTACATCAAAAGAGATTAAGATCTTGAAAAATTTGATGCTAGAAGTGATGAAGGAATATTCTTGGGTTATTCTACTCAAAGCAAAGCACACTAGTGTTATAACAAGAGATTGAGAAAGATTATAGAAAGTACAAATGTGAAGGTTGATGAAGGTATTGAAAAACCCTCAAGGTTTTATGAATATGATGAAGATGATCAAAATGATGTTTTGGTCCAAGAAGTCCAAGCCCCTTCTGAAATTTAGATCCAAACTGATCCGGAGAATCAGGAAGAAGAGATAAGTTTGAATGAACATGTTCAAGAAATAGAAGTGCAAGAAAGTCCCAAAATTCCCAGGTATGTAAGACTGAATCACTCTAAAGATCAGATCATAGGTGATAAAAGAAAACGTGTTCAAATAGGAAGAAAGATTGCTCAAGACTCAGAAAAGTATTGTCTGATTCCAAAGTTTGAACCAAAAACTGTGAGTGAAGCATGTAATGATGAAAGTTGGACTAAATAGTGATAAATGAAGAGAGGGAGGGAGATCGATTAGCTTTGTGAATGAAGAAAGCATGTCAACTAAGACAGTGAGATGTGTGTGTCTTGGAATCTAGAGATGTCCAAGACAATCGTGTGTATGGATTAGAATCAGAATATTTCTCTCTACTTGATGTTGGGTTAATTTTGTTGTTCTAGATCTAATTTGCAACTATGAACTTGATCTCTGATGATTTATGGAATCTAATTCTCAGGAAATAGAAAGTTAGACAATGATATCGTCTTTCACACTCTTAAGGTTCTTTCTCAAGTTGGTAGTATTTAGAATATCTAGACTAATAACATGCTTCAAACATGCACATGAATTATAGAATTGATCACTGGGTTATTCACATGTGCTAGGATGAGTGTACAATTGATTAAATGTGAATGATTATTCTTGAATGTCCATGTATCGAGAGATATGTGTTTCAATTATAAGTGATGATATTAAATTCTTGGATGCCTTAGAATGAATTTAATGAATGTCTTTTTATACTTAAACATAACACCAAATTGCAAAAAATTGTGCATAGTTGACTTGGGACTAAGGTGTAAAAGGGGGTCGATTGGCTAAAATGTTTGATCTTGATTTTTCATTTAGATGGATCAAGACACAAATGTGAGAATGATGTTACACCCACAAACACAACCTGGGTCAAATAGATAGGTTGGATCAATTTTTGATAGGATTGGATAATTGATTAGGGATTAGGATTGGATTAATGACTAGAATCAAATAAATAAGCCAAACGGATTGGGATTTTGTGCACATAAGCATAGGGATAGGTGCAAGAAAGGCTATGTATGTGGGCCCAACCATGCAAAAAATGCACCATTTGTAGCTATATAAATGTATTTAGACATTGCCCCAAACTATGCACAAAACTAAATTGGTAAACACAACGAGGATGTGCTTTTCACCATTACAATATTTTTAAGTTCTCATTTTTATAAGATTTTTAAATATATTCATCTAATCAAATTATGCTATTTTTTGTTGGTTGTGATAATATTTATTTTTATTGGATGATATTAGGATAAACATCCTACAATGCTAGACTAATAAATTTGGGTGCATGAATTGTCACTTCCTTTGGCTAAGAGTCAAGGTTTGAGGGGTATCACCTCCTTAAACTAAGAGTTAAAGTCTAAGGGGTATTTATTCTGCTAAATTTACTTAGAACTCAATCCCAACCTCATCCTTCAGAGTTTCAAGCTTTTAGACTCAACAAGATTTGACCCTTAGTGGACTATCTAAGCCTTTTAACTTTGACACTAGTAGACCAAGGGTCATGTTGAGCAATTATGATTTGATTTATGTGGCTATTTTTGAAATTATTTCCATTAAAATTTTAATAAGTATCTCAAAAGTATTATTTGACCAACAATTTAGTATCAATGAAAATTATCATTTGATATTTTTAGGGTTTGGAGAGGGTACTAAGTGTAAGGGATAAAAGTGTCTACTTGTTCTTTTACTCTTAGTTTTTAATACTCATTTTTAGTTTTGTTTTTTAATACTCATTTTTTAGTTTTGTTGCAATATTTATAATTATATTAATCTTAATTTGGTTTGTTTTGTGGATAAGTTGACCTTAGCCTTAATTCTATTGGTCATTAGCTTTCTCAACTTTTAGTAGTCTCGACTCATCTATTTTGTAGTCATTCTTGTACCCTAGACTAAATTGTAGGCATAGATCTACCCCTTAGATAAGATTACACATGCAACCTAGTCCTCCCAATTTAAATCTCATTCTTTCTTTTTAAAGCCAACATTTTCAAAGAATCTAATCATTTCCCTTCAATTTACATGCAAGAACACTTTGAATTGAGCACCTAAGATATTATATTTAAGGACAACCATAAGAAATTAGTTTATATTGTATTATTAGAGAATTCGGTTACATGTTATTACAAAGTAGTGCCATAACTTGCATTGGTGTTGCATTAAAAAAATATTACACATCAATTTATCATTTATGCACTTTGCATTTATACTTGCCATATCTTTCAACTTCCTTCATTAACAATCGAAGTTGACTAGTTATCAAGGAATTTCTCATGCTTCCCATTACACACCATCTCCCTAAGATGCTTCTTAGCCATACAAATTTATAAGAGCATAGGATACATTTTTAAGTCACTGTGACTAACCTATGCCAAGAGGACTAGACCATGGGTAATGCCTAGTCCAAGAGTAGAATAGGCCGAGAAACCTTCTAGGCAAGTCTATATTAAAAAAAATTAATGTTGATCCAATAGTTTAAAATCATATTCTTTTTTTCTTCAATAATAGTAAATCTTATTCTTATTATTGACTACATTTTACAATTAATCATCCTTTGTCAACTATGAAAAATTAAAAAAACTAAAGCTAAACTATTCAAACCCTCTCAATTTCATTTACATTTACAATCTCAACTCATTAAATTTAAATCTTATTAGTTTTATTGTTTATATCAAGTTTTTAAACTTAAATATTCATAGGGTGTGCCTTTTATTTCCCTATAATAAGACACATTGGATATAATAAGTGATCTTGCAATCACTTTATGTATACAATAATTTGATAAGGTATTTTTAAATTTTAAATTTGTTTCAATATCAAATTGGGTTCATTTTCCTTTACTTACATAGTTGTATGGATTTTCTTTGTAATTGTACAAATTTGAAGGTTGGTAAACTTACAATTATTTTTAGATTTTAGCTTTGGATGGTAAACTTACAACAAAATAATCATTTAGGTGAAGAAATAGAGATGATATCATGCCCAGGAGAGGCCACATTGGCAGCCCTTTCATTTTTCTATGCATAAAGTAATGTAAAATCATGTATACCAATAACGCCAATGATATGTTGATGACATTTAGATTTAATTCTAATTCTAAAAAATACATCAATTGATTGAAGCCTCCCATTAGAAGGATTTCTAATCACTCTTTCTTTCTAATGGCAATTGCAGTGACAAGTTATTTTGGTGTAGACATGTAGGTATTTAAATACACCACTAATGTGAATACTTGATTTCAATCTATCTACCCTAGCTTAATGTACTTTAATAGACATCATCTATCTCAAGTAGCCTCTTTGATTTTGGTCATTTTCAAGTGTCAAATCCATTTAGAGAAGAGGGATCAGTAGTTGAGCAAGTTACTTCATGATCGTGTAGCAATTACATGGAGTCATGTAGGACCTCTATAATTTTTTTTGTATATTATGGTATAGACTTTTATCTATCTACAACTAAGGTTTGGAGGTGTGACTCATCACACAACTCACCACATCAACATAAATAGTAAGAGGTGTCTCTAAAATAAAATTTTAAATATTTGACCAAAACTTTATCATGAAACACCTAATACTCAAACATAAAAATGCCACTATTTATTTAAAAAGAAATTACTCATTCAACAAACCACTAGGTGATATATAAATAAAAACAAGTCAGATTTTATTGGGTTGTTAGTAATTGGTTAGCCCAAAATTTTAGCAATTCATTACTTAGTTATATTTCTTCTATATCTACCTTAAATGCATATATGGATACCAATATGTGACATTATATATGCTAGGATGATATCAATTTCTTCTAACAAATCAATCAAATAGACATTTGCATTGTTTTTTTAATTTCTTGTTTCCTCTAGAAAATTATTTGGATTGAAAAATTTATAATAGATCATGTATCATTCTTACTTTCCATTATTCAAAGAATGATATAGTATTTCATATTGTTTCAAATGTGCAATCAAGATATTTGGGAGAAAGGGTGGTGATTGCTCTGAGAGGAACGAGGGTTTCAGTGAAACCCTCCATGTTCCTTCTTAGAGCCAAAGAGATTCATCCCAGATCTAATACACGCATTCGTTTCTTGTCTTGATTGTTAGTTTTTAAGTGAGCCTAGTTTAATCATAGGTCTTTTTTTTTAGGATTGCACCACATAGTGTTATGATTTTCTTTTAAGTATGAATTTGAATTTAAATCTAGGGGTTATTTTCCCGCTCGGGGATCTTGCTAACGTTAGGCATCTTAATGTGTGCATCCCTTGAGAATTGGAGTGGTGAGGCCGGACTGAGCGTTAATGGCTTAGCCGATGGCATTTAATGAAGGGAGTAACTTTAGGGTAGACAAGAGGAATGGTATAGTTAATGAAGAGTAGAAAAAGACGTCCAGTGAAGTTGTAGGCGCTAAAAATGCTACGCCTACGCCCAAAGAGGCGGGCTTCTAGATTCTCCAAAGAGATGCAGATGATGGAACCATCGGTGGATTCTCCGATAGAAGAAGTGGCGAAGAAAAGGGCGGAGATGAGGAAGTGGGTAAGCATTCTCCCCCGTCCCTGGGCATTATTTTGATTCCTAATAATGAAATGGTAACTGATGCTAGTAAAGAGGAAAGCAGACTGAGAAATATTGTTGTCTTTCTTATTTTTTTAAATCTAGAGAAACTCATGTCTAGGGATTTCTTTAATGGGTGGTTAGCCTCTGTTTGGGGGAGAAAAATGGGTATACAAGTTAATTTTTGTAGGATGATTCAAAAAGGGCTCTTTGTTGTTTTCTTCAAAATGCATGCAATGCAACAACAAGTGATAGAAAGGGGATATTGGAACATAGGTCAGATGGTGTTTAAGGCACAACCATGGTCCGTTGATAATTCAAGGGAAGAAATCATGTTCTGTGCCACTCCCAGATGGTTCAAGATAAAAAAAATGTCCCAGAATAGCTTTGGAACTTCATCCCTCAAATTCTTAGCTATTTGGGGGAAATTTTGTGGGTTGAAGATGCTAAAGTTACTCTACCCCACATAGACACCAGAGTCCTAGTCTCATTTAAACCAGGTGAAGTTATACCAGATTGGCTTGAGATTGAAGGTCTAGGGAGAAAAGTCTAATGTAATCTAGTCACGTTGGGTGGCCTTAATGCGTGCTTCCTCTATAAGTCTGACGAGCACCAAAACAAAGCCTACCCTATTCTTAATAGAGCAAAAGCGTGGCTTGATAATTTTCAGGCCATCCTTGGGAAAAAGGAAAATAGGGAGTCAGTTGTTGTTAAAAAAAATCTCAATAGAGGCACAAATGTTGGTCCTTCTGAAAATATGGGAGACCTTATCAAGTCGGCCCCTGGCAAAAATCTTGATGTAAATCTCAAAGTTGTGGAAGAGGAAATTGACTTAATGGGTGTGCAAAGAAAACTTAGTGAGTTAAACTTGAAAGAAGGGGAAGTTGCAGGTGGACGGGTTAGGGAGGATGAGAGTTCTTCCTCTGCCTCTATGGGTGGGAACCCTTTGGTTCTCCCAGCGGTTGTAGGAGATGTACATGACAGTGCCTCTACTGGGGTGGAGGCCAATGTGCCCCTTCGGCTACTCGACTCCAACTGTCACGGCTCCTTGTATGACAGATGATGATAGCCAGTTTAAACCTTTAAAAAATTGTGGGCTCAATGAGCATGTTGTGCTCAATGAGCCCTATGAAACAACAAATGATGCTAGAAAAGATGATGCTATAAGAGAAGTTTGGGTCCCCCCAAAAAAGAATGCCCAAGAATTAGCTTTGGAAAAACTAAGATCCCATGAGCATAAAATGCAAAACAAAACTAGTGAGGAGACTATTATAATCAAATTGGGGGAGAAAACGTTCACATTAGAAAATGGGGAACCTTGCTTTAAGACCCCTAGCACAATGTCTGCAAACGCTGCTCTTGCTGGGTTTATTAGAAATGAGGAGAGTTTAAAAAATCTAATTGCATCCCCTATTCCTTCGAAAATTAAGAAAAGGAAAAAAAAGGAAATATGTGAGGAAGAATTCCACAAACACTAAAACAAAAAACAAAAAGAAGAGAAAGTGCTTGAATGTTTTAATAAGCTTTGTAAAAATGGAAGATAAACCCCCCTGTTGTTGATCAAAAATGAATTGATGCTCATGGAACATTAGGGGGTTAGAATCCTTGGATAGGAAGTATTTAGTAAGAGATTTTTGTAATAAGAGGAAAAGACTAAATCTCCTTATGCTTCAAGAGGTTAAGGCCCATGCTTCACATTGGAAAACAATCTGAGATTTATCTGGAAAGATGCAAACTTCTTCTACACTAGACATGAGAAAGGTAAAGGAGGGTTAGCAATTTTGGTAGATAAAGTTTGGTCCAAATATGTTGTCCAAAGGGGCCACTCCCCATGTAATAGGTGTCTGTGGGCAAGTTTTAACCAAGATGGAAATAAGTTTGGTGCCTACTCTGCGTATGCTCCAAATGAGTATCTTGGCAGAGCGGAGCTTTGGAAATGGATGGAGGAGAATCTACCAAGGCTACCATGGATAATAGGGGGGACTTTAACATGACTGAGCTTAGGGAAGATAAAAAAGGGGGGCTCAAATGGAGTTGGAAAGGTAATGAGGCCTTCTTCTGGTCTAAATTGAAAAAATCCCTTAAACTGTTTGACCCTTTAGAAGGAAAGAAGTGTGACAGTAAAGGCATCTGGTACACTTGGTGCAATAGTGAAGAAGGTAAGAACATGATTTACTCAAGATTGGACAAGTTATATGCTTCTGAAGATAACTTCTATTTTTTAAGGAAAAAGGATGCTAACTGTGTGGAGCTTATCCCTTCTACCCTCTTAGACCATCACCCAATAGAAACTTTTATTAGGTGAAAACACTAGCATTTAGAAGGCAAAACCAAAAGGGGAAACACTTTTAAACTGAACTGTTCTCTGCTTCTTGATTTTGACTGCTCAGATGGAGTTGATACCCTGAGAAGCATAACTAAAGCCTTACATGCTAACTCCTCTAGAAGACATTATTGGAATGCTCTTATTAGCAATTGTAAAGTGTTATTCCAAACAGTAGGTAAGAAGTATGCAAAAGATAATAGAAAAGAGGAAACTCTACTCCAAGCTACCTTTCTAAATTGTGAAAAGGGGTTGCAATTGAATCCAAAGGACAACAAGACCTTGAAATAGTTAGGGGAAGCAAAGCATAAGTTAAGGAAATTTTAGACTCTTAGGAATCAAGGAACTAGAGTTAGAGCTAAGATAAATTGGCTAGCAGAAGGTGATAAAGGGACTAAATACTTTTTCAACTTGTTAAAAGCAAAAAATGCTAGAGAAGATATTGGGTGTCATGTTCTGATATTAAGGCATAGTTTAAATTAGAATTTGAATGTCGCAGAAAGATGATAAAGCTGCTTTATCCATTTGATGATATATATATATTATGGATAAATAATATTAATGTGAAATGATATTATAGATATAGATGCTAAATATTAACATAATGTATATTATCAGGTAAATAACATCAATATAAACACAAGTGTTATATTATAAACAAATATTAAATATTATAAAATACTAAACATTATTATGACTAAATATAATAGAGGGATAACAAATCTAAGAAAGAATCATTAAAAGATAAGGCATCACATAAGTTAAACAAAGACCAACCTTAAGAGCCATGTAATAAAGGTTACATTCTCTTACAAACAATGATCATGATTCATGCTTATTAATATAACTATCCAACGGTAGTCTTGGCCAAGTGATTAGAAGCACCTTAAATAAGGTTACATACTAAATACAAGTCAGCAACATGACTAAACAAGTGATTCATGTACAACATTAGAGATTTAAGGAAATACGCATCCCATTTTGGAAAAGTCATGCCCTTTAGGGGAATATAAACAATGAATCGAAAGAGATCTTCATGGCATTAGGCATTACACACTAAAAGCAATCGATAGATCTCATCAATGAATAAGATCCGCACATCAAAAGAAACACATCTTCAAGACACCGAACAGAATTCAATTATCATCATATCACTGACCAGTGAACATCATTCAATCATCGATGTCAAGTACTAGACATAAGCCTCAAATCGCATCATCAACTAGATCAGTTTTCATCAAGCATAACATAACAGTGATAAATAAATATCATCGGAGCAGTTGTAGTCCATCAGTATTTACCATTGAACCCTTGAACTGAGTGTATCTTGTCATTGAATCATCACCAATTACATTCACATTAATCAAGTAGGCATCGAAGAAAGGAAAAGGGAGAACGGAGAAAAGATTAGAAAAGAATACATCAACAAACCAAGGAATCGTATATCACAAAACAATGATCAAGGTTCTCATTTACCAGCAATAAGACAAGGCAATAACAAATAAGAAGGAAGCGTCAGTTCTTAACAGTCAGCCAAAAATCAAAGGTATGAAACTTACATTCAATATTTCTTTGCTGCACTAAATTGTCTAATGTCTCATTCAATGATATGATGAACATAGATAAGTGAATTTCTCATGATAAAGTAGTGAGATATTTCATGTGATAGAATGAAATCTTATATTTGTTTGTTGCTTACCAAAGATTGGTTATGTTCATAATGGAGATCAAATCTAAATATAGAGTAAACATATGTATGATATGTTATACTAGAATATGCATTCGTAAAGGTTAAATAACTGGTTATAGTCAAATGTTATTGAAACATGAAATTAAAGAATAAATAAAGGAGAAATTATATGATTACCCAAGGATAGATAAGAGGCCTTAGTGTTAATCCAACCAACACTATGAAGAGGAAATAAAGGCTAGGGTTGGCAATTGAACAAAGGATAGGTCTGGTTCGAGTGGTCTAGGGTACCCCTCCGAACCAAGAAAAAGACCCTTGTCTCAAGATGGTCTAGGGTACCTTATGAGACAAGTGATTAGGCCTTTGATTTGAGTGGTCTAGAGTACCCCGAATCAAAGGAGAAAGTTAAGATAGGCCTTAGGATGGCCTATGACTCGAGTGGGTCTAGGGCACCCCTCAAAGTTAAGAAAGGAAGGACCTATGATAGTTGGTATGACGTTGCACGCTAACGAGTTCACTCTTATAAGGTGGAGGGTTTGATTAACAATAGGCCCAAGTATATCTCTTCCGTGGTAACATTAGACTTACATAATAGATCTATGATAATAAGAGAGCATATAGTTTATGTTTTAATGAGATAGAAGAGAAGAATAGAATACTAATGTACTCTTTACAAGTTGAAATTGTTTGCAAGGTTGCGGAAAATTTTGGCTTGCTAGAAGGGGACATTACAAGTGGTATCAGAGCAGTCATCCTTCCATCTAGTGAATGATAAGCATTATTATTATTAATTGATTATGATCATAACATATGTTGTTAACATCGGTGTTTGCAAGAATTAAATATGTAGACAAAGGTGGAAAAATCAAGGCAACATTATAAGATTTATATAACTCATCTCTTGTGTATTACTTGTATTTCTGCTTTAACGCCTTACTTGTATGCTCTTGTGTGTGTATTTTTGTATTTTAGAGTGTGTATTCACATCATGCTTTATGTCTGTGTTCATGCATGTATTTACTTCTTAACTATGTAATCATGTGCATTTTCGTGTTTTGCTTCCTATTGGTGTGCTTGCGTATGCTACATATAATTGCTCATGTTTGATGAATGTGCGGCATGTATTCATTGATATCTTGTATACTATATGACTTTGTCATTGTATTTAAATGTATGTTCTATGAACATGTATTTGCATTCGAATGTCTTTGCATTCTCCATGACTTATATTCATATTTGAGGGTGTACCTTGTGACTTGTATTTGTATACTCTTTGACTTTGTATTCAAGTATGATTGCATACACGAGTGCATACTTTATGACTTGTATTCATTTTATGACTATGTATCTGATTATTTTTGTATTTGTATTTGAATAATGTGCTTCTATGCAAGTGTATATTCTATAACTTCGTATTCAAGTATATATTCTATGACTTGCATTTGTCTGCTCTGTGACTGTGTATGATTACATATTTGAGTATATGGTTTATGATTAAATTTGCATTTGAGTGTATATTCCATGCCATGTATTTGCATTTGAATGTATACTCTATGGCTATAATTGTATTTGAGTGTATAACTCTATGCCTTGTGAGTGTATGCCCATGATTGTATTTGAAGTGTATGACTCTATGCCTTGAAATTGCATACTCTATGATTGTATTTGTATTTGACTATGTACTCTATGAATTGTATTTGTATAATTAGTGATTATGCTCTCTATAATTTGCATTGGTATGACTGTGATTGCATACTCCATGCCTTGTATTCCGAGTGTATCTTCTATGACTTGTGTCTGTATACTCTATGACTTGTATGGGAGTGCATGCTCTATGACTTGTATTTGCAACTGTATGAAGTATGATTTGTATTCATACGTGAATGTCACTGTATAATTATGTATTCAAGTATGATTATGGATTCAAGTATATGTTCTCTGACTCGTGTTTGTATTTGAGTGGATACCCTATAAATTGTAATTGTATGACTTGCGGCCATATTCAAATGTATGCTCTATGGAATGTATGCTCTATGAAGATGTATTTGCATGCCCTATGATTCTATGACTTGTACTCACTCAATGACGTGTATACTTATAACTTATACTTGTATTCAATGATTCTGTGTATAGTATGACTTGCAATTGTATTTGAATGTCTACTCTACAAATTGTATTCAAGTGCATACTCTATAACTTTGTATTCAGATGTATACCCCATGATTATGTATGCACACTTCATGACTTAATTGTATTCATGTGTATACTTCATATTCGTTTGTATACTTGTGTGTTAAATGTATGCTTCATGTCTTATGTATTGCACGCATATACATTGTATGCTTCATGCTTTGTGTATCAATTGTATGTTATGTGTTTCATGTATTACGTGCATATACTCATGCTTCATGCTTTGTATACTTTGTATTATGTTCAATACTCCATGTATTAAGTATATAAGCTTTGTGTATGTACTTTGTATACTACCTGGCATTATGATTTATGTTTCATATGTAGTTGTGAGCATATAATTCAACATGGATCTTGTCTCTTCTAATAAATTGTCTCCACGCTATCTTATCATCATCATTCAACACTTCTATGATCTATCTTCTCTACAACATCATTAGATTCATCTTTCCAAATTTTCAAGATGTCGCATCACTTAAATTGGAATCTTGGAATCTCAATAACTCTCAAATCTTCTTTAGCATCGAAAATATTTTTCATTGTCTTCATCTATGATACTTACTAAAAACATCAAACAATCACAATCACTGACTCATCCTTAAACATGACTTCATCTCAAGTACAAGGTAATAAAAGAAACTCGTTGTGATTGCTTGAGGACAAGCAATTTTGAGTGGGGAGGGCTGTCATGTTCCGATATTAAGGCATTGTTTAAATTAGAATTTGAACGTCGCAGAAAGATGATAAAGTTGCTTTATCCATTTGATGATAGAAATTATTATATATATATATATATTATGGATAAATAATATTAATGTTAAATGATATTATTATATGAATATTTTATTGATATTATAGATATAGATGCTAAATATTAACATAATGCATATTATCAGGTAAATAATATCAATATAAACACAAGTGTTATATTATAAATAAATATTAAATATTATAAAATACTAAACATTATTATGACTAAATATAATAGAGGGATAACAACTCTAAGAAAGAATCACTAAAAGATAAGGCATCTCATAAGTTAAACAAAGACCAGCCTTAAGAGCCATGTAATAAAGGCTACGTTCTCTTACAAACAATGATCATGATTCATACTTATTAATATAACTATCCAACAGTACTCTTGGCTAAGTGATTAGAAGCACCTTAAATAAGGTTACATACTAAATACAAGTCAGCAGTTCATGACTTTAAACAAGTGATTCACGTACAACATTAGAGATTTAAGGAAAGACGCATCCCATTTTGGAAAAGTCACCCCCTTTAGGGGAATATAAACAATGAATCAAAGGATATCTTCATGGCATTGGGCATTACACACTAAAAGCAATCGATAGATCTCATCAATGAATAAGATACGCACATAAAAAGAAACACATCTTCAAGACACCAAACATAATTCAATTATCATCGGATCACTGACTAGTGAACATCATTCAATCATCGATGTCAAGTACTAGACATAAGCCTCAAATCACAGTTTTCATCAAGCATAGCATAACAATGTTAAATAAATATCATCAGAGAAGTTGTAATCCATCAGTATTTACCATTGAACCCTCAGACTGAGTGTATCTTGTCATCAAATCATCACCAATTACATTCACATTAATCAAGCAGGCATCAAAGAAAGGAAAAGGGAGAATGGGGAAAAGATTAGAAAAGAATACATCAGTGAACCAAGGAATCACATATCATAGAACAATGATCGAGGTTCTCATTTACCAACAATAAGACAACGTAATAACAAATAAGAAGGAAGCATCAGTTCTTAACAGTCAACCAAAAATTAAAGGTATGAAACTTACATTCAATATTTCTTTGCTGCACTAAATTGTCTAATGTCTCATTCAATGATATGATGAACATAGATAAGTGAATTTCTCATAATAAAGTAGTGAGATATTTCATGTGATAGAATGAAATCTTATATTTGTTTGTTGCTTACCAAAGATTGGTTGTGTTCATAATGGAGATCAAATCTGAATATAGAGTAAATATATGTATGATATGTTATACTAGAATATGCATTCGTAAAGGTTAAATAATTGGTTATAGTCAAATGTTATTGAAACATGAAATTAAAGAATAAATAAAGGAGAAATTATATGATTACCCAAGGATAGATAAGAGGCCTTAGTGTTAATCCACCCAACACTATGAAGAGGAAATAAAGGCTAGGGTTGGCAATTGAACAAAGGATAGGTCTGGTTCGAGTGGTCGAGGGTACCCCTCCAAACTAAGAAAAAGACCCTTGTCTCAAGATGGTCTAGGGTACCTTATGAGACAGGTGGTTAGGCCTTTGATTTGAGTGGTCTAGAGTACCCCGAATCAAAGGAGAAAGTTAAGATAGGCCTTAGGATGGTCTATGACTCAAGTGGGTCTAGGGCACCCCTCAGAGTCAAGAAAGGAAGGACCTATGATGGTTGGTATGGCGTTGCACCCTAATGAGTTCACTCTTATAAGGTGGAGGGTTTGATTAACAATAGGCCCAAGTATGTCTCTTCCATGGTAACATGAGACTTACATAATAGATCTATGATAATAAGAGAGCATATAGTTTATGTTTTATTGACATAGAAAAGAAGAATGGAATACTAATGTACTCTTTACAAGTTGAAATTGTTTGCAAGGTTGTGGAAAATTTTGGCTTGCTAGAAGGGGACATTACATTGGGCCAGTTGTAGAAGACAATGTGTGTTACAAAAATAATGAGGAAATCAAGGAGGTTTTTAGAGCCTTTTATCAGAAATTGTTCACAGCTGAAGACAACTCAGATGAATGTAGAGAGGCAGATGCATTTTGTAAGGCCATATGCCCTAAAAGAATAACAGACGGTATGAGCAATAGATTAAAAAAAATAGTTACTAAAGAAGAAATATCAAAGGCAATTAAGTCAACCAAAAATGGTAATTCTCTAGGTATAGATGATATTCCTGTGGAGTTCTATAAGTCTAATGAAAAATGGATTGTTGATGACTTGTTGGAGGTATACAATGAGGCAATTTCTACCGGCACCCTAGGAGAAGAAATAAATAGAGGTGTGATCAAACTCCTGCCAAGGGACGGTGATAAAACAAACTTGAGGAATTGGAGGCCAATTACCTTTCTTAATGTTTCTTATAAAATTATAGCCAAAATTTTGGCTATGTGACTTGTTGACATTCTACCATTCATTATTAATCCCACACAAACATGATTCATAAAAGGGAGATACATTTTAGAAAACTTGATCAGAAGTTGGGAGCACTAGATTGGGCCAAGAAAAGTGGGCAAAATGCAAGTATTCTGCTTCTAGACTTTGAAAAAGCCTATGATAGAATTGAATGGTCTTTCATCTTTATGATGCTAGAATCTTTAGGCTTTCTAGAAGAATACTGTAGTATGGTTAGAATGTTATTTAAAGATGCCTTTGTACATATAGACATAAATGGATCACTTTCTAACCTATTTAATCTAGAAATATCTATAAGGAAGGGTTGCCCCCTTGCCCCTGCATTGTTTGTTGTCTCTTCTGAAGCTCTATTCTACATTCTGAGAACTAATCTGATAAAATAAGACCTAAAAGGAATTCTTCTTCCTAATAATGAATCCTTAATGAATGTATAGTTTGCTGATGCCACTGCTTTATTCCCCATAGTGGAAAAAAAATCTTTCCAACTTTGAAAAAAGATTGATGATTTTTTGTAAAGCAGCAGGTGCTAAAATCTCTCATACAAAATCTATGTTGTTAAGTTGGAATGACAATCCTCCTATGTGATTAATGGGAACCATTGGTAATGGGGAGATGCTAATAAAATAGTAATATTTCTCGGTATTCCCTTTTCAATTAACCCTTATTTGAAAGAGATGTGGGATTGGATGTACAATAAAATATGCAAAAAACTAGGTATGTGGAATAAACAGTATTTGACGATGGCAGGGAGAGTGCAAGTATGCCAAAAAATTCTGGCTTCCTACCCTATATACTATGCCTCTATGTGGATGTTTGCGAGTTATCAGATCAATATTATTCAAAAAAGGATCAGAGACTTCTTATGATCGAATGGTAAAGGTAATAGGAAAAAAACATTCAGTTGCTTGGGAATGGTGCTGCCAAAACAAGGAATCAGGGGTCTTGGGTTAAAGGATCTCAAAATCCAAGGTGCCACTTTGGTGGCAAAGTGGATAGTGAGTTCTCTTGAAGGTTTTGAACTTTGGAAAGTTCTAGTATGTAACAACCTAAGGAATGCAGTGCCCCTTAAGGCTAAGGATTGGTCAGGGTTGTGCTTGTTAGACATTTTTCTAGGGGATTTTAAAGTTAGGCCCTCAAGGTCTGTCATGTTTGCATCGATCTGGAAAGCCTGGGAGGTCATCAAACCCTTCATTGACAATAGAGGTGCCATTGATTGTAGCAAAAATTACATTGATAGTAACAGGTCTATCTGGTGGAATTTGAAACACAATAATAAAGCTTTAGCCCAGGTATTGGGTTGTTTAGCAAAAAAGTGGTTTAAGATGGGAATCAAATCATATGGAAATATTTTAGAAAAAAATGCTTTAAAAAGCTAGCTCCAATTTAAAGAAGAATTTAACATCCTGGAAATACAAAGAATGTATTTTGTGCTTAACAGAGCTTTGCAAGGTTATTTGCATCAGAATTATTCTGTTGAATGCATCACATGGGATGTTATCAAATGGAAAGATGGCACAACATTTGACAAAATGACACCGAAGAAGCTTTACAACTTGATGACTGGGAATGGGGATATTTTTGCACACATTAATTTTGCCTGGAGTGTCATGCTTGATCATGTAAAGAGCTGCATAAAACACTGTCTGTTATATGGTCCAATGTCATAGAACCAAAGAAAAATTATTTTAGATGGCTTTTGTTATTAAAGAGGCTGGCATTAGGGTCTAAGAGTCCTATGTGTCTATTGTTAGGGATCAGGCAGATCAAAGCAATAAACACTAACAATTATATGCAGATTAAATAACCCAAATATAACAATGAGGAATAACACAAAAGAGATCAACACAGAAATTTAACGTGGTTCACCCAATATGGGCTACATCCACAGAAACTCAGCCATCCAATGATTTTATTATCAGTGCAAAATAGATTACAATCTCACGAATACACATAGCTGTAACATACATCCCAGCCACTTATTACAAGCTTTTTGGAAGCTTCTAGAATTACGGTTTTGCAATGTCATTTTTCTTTTGTCGGTTAACAAAAATTAACAACCGACTCCGATCATGCAAAAAGAGGAAATTTTTTTTTGGGGGGTTGTGCCCCCGAACCTCGGTGAGGATACATAACTAGTGTACGATACTTGCATGATCAGTTGCCACATACCAACATATTTTGTAGTCTACTTGAAAGTTGTGAACATATCTTCTTTGATTGTGTCTTTGCAAAACAAGTTTGGAGTATTTTCTTTATGTTACTAAAAGGGTGTATTTCTGAAATAAATGTTACTAAAACTAATGTCCTATGTGGGTTTGTAAGTAATGTTGATTCTAAGACTAATGATTTCTGGTTGTTGGCTACTACTGAGGTTTTGTGGTCCTTGTGGAAGGTAAGGAATGAATGTGTGTATCAAGGAAGGGATAGAATGCTTGTTGGGTCTTTTGTAAGACTCACATGTTGGTCTATTTCTCAACAAGCAACATGTCCATTCAGAATCCCCACGGAGAGGTTTATGAAGATACTAGATGAAGGTGAGGCAACAATTTATAGAGCAGATATTAAGACTACAGAATTTTGGCCCCATGACTACACGAGGGCTAACCCAATAGTTCATGATGTTGACATGACTCAATAGAGTAGGTACAATGAACAGAATGTGGTAGAAGAAGACAAAGTGGAAGAAGTTGTTTGTCAAAACTTTGATATTGTGACCAATGAGAATAGGTTTTCATCCAGATTTGACTCTCTCAGAGAAGGAGAGGCCTTTGTTAGTAGGGAGATCAGGGATCAGTCTATTTTAGGGACAAGCATGAACTAGAATCATAATAGAATAGCAGAGATGGAAAGTGATGATCAGTAAAATGAGGTTGGACAAGAAAGGAATGAGGAAATAAAAATATGTTAATATAAAGATTTTCATATGTAATATGTGATAAAACTACTCTTAACTTGCTACTCCATGAACAGACTACTATAAGATGTTTTTTGATTGAGAAGTGTGGCTCCCTTAGCCACCTATTGTATATTTTTCTTATTAGTAATAGATATGCAAGTTAAAAAAATGATATAGTGTCAATAACACAACAAGCTATTGATAAGATATGTTAACAATACTTCTATAAAATTTATACTTTTGCAATATATATATATATATATATATATATATATATATACATGCAATATATATATATATATATATATATATATATATATATATATATATATATATATATATATATATATATATATATATATATATATATATATTGCATGTTACATGCAATCTAAAGCAAACATAAAGAATGTGATTTGAACAATAGATCAAGTGCATTGTAATGTCTAGTATAGTGATTACCTAAGTTATTAATGAGATCAGTTAGTGGACTTGGAAATTTTGTATAATCAGTACTAATGTAGCAACATATAGACAATAATAAATAATTTAAATTCTAAACAAATTCAAGGAAAAATGACTTCTTCCAATGAATTTTATATCATTTTCAATATGAAATTCTCTCTTGAATTACTTGATATGTGGACTTACATTCTATTGGTAATTTTTTATTGGTATAGATTGACATGTGTTTATTAAATACACATTCTATTGGTTGTTTTTTATTGGTATTGAGTTAGGGAAAAATCTATCTAGAAAATCAGTGGCAACAAACCCTAGCTCCCAATGGAGTGCAAACTAGCTACAAAATCAATCAAATAAACACAAACAATTAATATTCTAAGATAACATTTGACTAATCTCCATTGTCCTCCTCAATCTTCCACAGTATTCTCAGATTTACAGATTTGTAATGATCTTAAGAAGCTCAAATGATTGAAAATGGCAAGATGTTGAAGAGTGTACAACAGATTTTTAGGGTTATGTTATGTTGAAAATAGATGTAACAAGATGTTTTATAAAAGAGCATGTTTGAACGAAGGGCTAGGATTTGATGTTGACTTTGGAGCAAAATGAAGGGTGGAGATCGATTAGGGTTTCCCTCCACTACAAGACAAGAGTGAATTTAAAATTCAAAAATATGATGAGGTGTGAGGGGTTTTAAATTAAATAAATTTGTCCAATTTATTTAAATTATTTGAAGTGGGACATGTGAATCCTTAATTAAACAAATGAGATTTATTTAATTAAGTGGGGTATTTAAACAAATGTTTATTTGTTTAAATCAATAGAGTGAAGAGGGACATTTGAGTGTGAATAATTAAATAATCAATTAATTAAAATTAATTATTTAATTATAGAAGAAACATAGACAAATGATTAGAAAGGAGGAAATTGAATAAATTAAATAATTAAAATTATTTAAGTAATAGTTGAAATTGACATGAATGTGATGCTTGAGCGTGAAGGGGACATTTTTAAGTGTCTACATTTTGCCCCTCTTTGATACAATGTCAATTCTAACGTGTCAAAGAAAAATTTGAAAATATGCCTTGGACATGCCCCAGCATGCCCTAGATGAAGCGGGATTGCGTGCTCCCTCGGGAAATTTGTTAAATTTCTGAAAAATTTTCAAAAAATTTAGGAAATTTCCTAAAAAGTATGCCATCATGGTAGAATGAATGGAAGAAATGAAGATGAGAGAGAGATGGTGGAGGAACAAAGATCGGCTAGAAGAATGGAATGAGATTTTGCTTTGATAGATTTTGAGCTTCTCATTTGTAGTTTCTGCTTATCATCATAGAACTTATTATGTCAAGGGACGACAAACACAATGGCGTGACAGAGGCCAAAGTGTGAAAATGTGGTCCCTTCGAAATAGGCACATGAAAGACAAGGAATGCCTGACTCAAACTAGTAACCGTACCTTGTCGCAACATGTAATGAGATAACCTTGAGGTATGCAAGTCCTTATGCAAGGAAGAATGTATTCTTTCCTATGCATAGGATGTATTTGAGTTATACCCAATGTAATCCTAATCACACACAAGGAACCTAGTTGCCCAGTCATTTTGCCAAGACAAACCACAAACAAAAATTAAAGAAAAGGTTCTCGCTCTATCCTCGCTTCTCTTCATCACTTAGGGACTACCTTGAGAAGCATAAGAAGGAGACTGAAAAACAATCTAGTAAAATAAGACATACTAGACCAACAAAGTCAACAACCATTAGATCATTTTCCAAGTGATATGTGTGTTTTGTCTGATTATGATTAGATGAATAGGGCCTAGTTTTAGGAAGGAAGCATGTCATATAAGACGTTAAGTCTAGTTTTGGCAATGTGACCACCTGTATAAGGAAAGTGATAAGATTGTGATATCATGTATAAGACATGTGGTCTAGTTTCAAGAATGCCACAAGTTGTGAGATGATTGGCATGTGACGATTGTTGATGTTTAATTTCAAAAATGATACATGTCGTATAAGGCGTAGAGTCCTAGTTTCGACGATGCCCCATTCCGTATAGAAATGTGATAGTTGATAAGGGTAGTTGATGGCAACTAATTTGTGTTGGCTGATTGAATAGCTTGTCTTGTTGATTTTGGGATTGGTGTCAAGTGCAGATTTCTTGAAAGATTGACTGTCTAATCAAAGTGTCCATTGTAGCAAAGGGACCATTTATTATGAGGTTGACCCAACGAGCCCTAAGGGACTGACCTAATGTCTCGTGGGCTCGTCAAAGACGGCCTTGCCTATGTGATAGTGTAGAGACAACGTAGTTTGACCAGGTGGACTTCAGGTGACCTAAGACCTAAGGGTGGAATGTCTTGGGGGCTCGTCAGAGACAACCTTGCCTACTTGAAAGCTCAGAGGTGACGTAGTTCAACTAGGTGGTTTGACACTATTTATTGCTTGGGGTTTTTTAGTTGGTTATTTGATTTTTTTGTGATTTTTGATGTTTTTGATGTTTTTTGGGATTTTTGGGAATATTTGATGTTTTTGGATCTTTGAAAATATTTGATTTTTTTGGATTTTTGAGAAATATTTGATGTTTTTAGTTTTTGAGAATATTTGATGTTTTTGGTTTTTTGAAGATATTTGAATGTTTGATTCAAATGCAAGATGAAAATGATAGCACACACAAGTAAGAAAGCAAGCATACACAAATGATACAAAAACAAATGAAGTATTGCCCCTGCCAAGTTGTAAACCAATGATTAAGTGATTGATTGATCGATTGATTATGATAATGATGGTGTCTGGTTTCAAGAAATGAAATATGTTGTATAAGACGTCTGATCTGGTTTCGACGATGCAACATATTGTATAAGACAATTGATTGAGTGATTGTCACTAGTGTTGTTGGCCATGCGAATCAACACCAGGATTTGATTAATGATTGAATGATTGATTGATTTGGTTTACGTCAAGATTAGGATCAAGACCATTGATGCAATTGGATAATTTGACTTCATGATTGACTTTATTGGTATGGATTGAGGATGACTTGCATTTGAGTTTATTGCTTGGAATTTTGATTTGATGATGATTTTTTTTGTATTTTGAAATGTTTTGATTTTTTTGGATTTTTGACATGTTTTGGGTAATGACATTGGATTGCAATTTGAATATCTTTTTTTGTAAATACCAATGACAAGGGAAAACCAAGTCTAGGTGCAAGGAGGAAGGATAGATAAAATGATAGGCAATAATGGATGGAATGGATGTACGCGTAAGAGAGCAAGGATGTGATCTCCAAGGACTATGTCACATAGAAATAATTGCCCCATTCTAGGTGTTATACTTAGGATTTGATATGACAAATCTTATGATAGGAGGATGATGATAGGATGGATTGGAAAGGATGAGGTATATCAAGAGATATCCAAAACACATTTCAACATTTTACCCCCATATCTTTATCAAGATCAAAAGAAGGAACGGAGGGTGGGTGGATTGAATAGGATAGGCATGTGGGTGTAATGGATCAGGATGGTAAGATAGGATAGATAGTTTGGATGAGACAATGTGCCCCCAAGTGTAAGTGGCATAGAAGATCAATCTACACATGATGCCTGTTTGCCAGGTTTTCATCATGGTACTTATCCAAGGTGCCACCAAGGGTGGTTTTCACCATTGGATGAGGGGATTTCTCTTTTATTTTTATTTATTTTTTGAATGGGATAGGTGGAATATGGATAGGAGGGACTCAAGTGTCTAGTGCCATGAAGGGTGATAGTCCCATTAGAGAGGAAAGTCTTTGCATGGACCATGTCAAGTCATTATGCTGATAGATGTTGGTAGGGGATTGCATGAAAGTGAGATAGATTAGGTAGATAGTGGATTATGATATAGATTATGCATGGAAAGATAGTGTATTATGGAGGAAATTCATGCACAAAGATGGATGAAAGGCTTATGCAAAAGCATGGACCATAGGGAGGTGATGAGTGAAATATGTAGGATAATGGATGAAAGATGGGGAGATGGAGGTATGGAAAGGAATCATGACCAACGGTTGCACACACCGTGATAAATGTTGAAGCTTGTGATTTGGAGGAGGTGTAGGAAGCAATGGTGATGTTTGCTTAGGAGATGGTTTATGTAATCATTTAGGGACCCACATAGACTTAATATTTTTATAATTTTTTCTTTTCATGTGGGATGAAGTAATTAGAGTTTTTGGAATGGAATGGCATTTTTGGATGGAAGAGGAGTGTTGGGATTTTTGAGAGGTGGATGCCTCATTTGACTTGACTTCTTTTTTCTTGGGGACCCAAACCATTTTAGTTTTTGACTTTTGTTTTGGAGGTATAGGCTTGGACAACCTTTTAGATGGATTTTTCTTTGAATTTTTGCATTTGTGCCCTAAGGCATGAGGATTTTTAAGATGTTTATCTTTATAAGTAGAAGCATCCAAATATTTATTTTTGAATCCCATGGATATGGTGGAAGCTTCTCGTTTAAACGATGTGTGCATTTGTTGATCATGATTAGGAATGTAATGGGTTTGATGGATGATAGGGATATTAGGTGTTGGGAGAAGTAGTGGTAGAGTGGATGGAGGGATATTAGGAGTTGGAAGTAGTGGAGGCAAAGTGGATGGTGGAAGGTGTATGGTCACATGCTTTTGACATTTGGAAGATGATGGAGGTGGAATGGCAACATATGTTTTGAGTGTATGATAGGATTTGTGATGGAAAGTGGTGGACTTAGGAGGAATGGAGGAAGTACCAACATCTTGAGATTGTTTACCTTGGGGTGTATATCCAAGGCCATATGAGCGTGGAGGGACTTTGACATGGATGGGCTCTAAAATACCTTGTTTATGAAGGCCTAAGCCTTTACCTTGGTAGTTCATGTTTTGGAGCATGTGATGGACTATAGGACTAGGTGTGTTTTGGGAACTAGACTTGAGTTCATTATTGGATGGAGAAGGTGAAGTGGTAGATAATGGTTGTTGTTGTCCCAAGGAGGAACATTAATGAATGAAGGTGGATAGACCAATAGGATATGATGGTGGATTTTCAATGTGGTCGATGGTGGATGACAAAAAATCATTAGGATCTTGATTATCATTGTGCTCATTAAGATCTGAGGTATTGGTTTGATCTTCTATGCTTGCTTGGGAGGCATGTGTCTCATCATGGGAAGTGAATGTTTGTGGATCATGGATAGGTGGAGTGATAATCTCTTGACCATGGAATGCATAAAGTTGACTAAGAGGATCATCATGGTCGTCATGATCATAGAGGGGATCTCGATCATAGGTGGGAGCTTGATCATAAATGGGATTAAGTGTGCTATTCATGGAATCATTAGAAGGGATTTGATATTGATTGGAATGAGAGCTTGATGTTTCCTCATGCTTAGGATTGTGCTCTTGACATAGCTCTTGACTTTCTTGAATGGAATTGGAAGACTCTTTGATAGGCTTGATATGTTCTAGATGGTCAACAACATAGGGGCATGATGGAGATTAATTTAGACTCATGAGGGGAGGTTCCTCACTAGGCTTGGTATGTTGTGGGTGAAATGATGGGTTTGGAAGACTAGGCATGGTGTTAGAAGGCTCTTTGACATGCTCAAGGATATGAATTTGTTGACATGGTTGACTCCTTTCTAGTAGCCTTTGGATCACATCCTTTGTAGGTGTATGGGTGGTGGAAGTTGAAGGCTTATGATTAGATGGAAGGCTAATTGGATTGGATGGATGAAAACTAGGAGTGGGTAGGTCCCATGGTGGAGGGATAAAAGGGATTTTGGAAGGTGCTAGCTTATGGTTAGGATTTTGATTAGACGAAAGATCAAAGGGATTGAATGGATTGGTGGATTTGGATTTGATTTTGTAATGTTTGAATTTATGACGTGGAGTTGATGGAGGATTAGGTGGTAGAAGGTACTTATAAGATGCATAAGGTAGATTAGTATTCCTCTTATCAAAGGTGGCATTAGGACTCAAAGGAATTTGATCTTGTTGCAAAGGTGGACTTGGGCTTGCATGTTCTTTTTGTGATGTGAATTGACATGTTGATGTGGCATTGACATGGAAAGAAGTTGGATTGGTTGATGTGGCATTGACTTGATGTGTGGATGAATTGGGTTTTGGACTTGTCTCATCCTCATAACTAAAGAGATGGCCTCCTTGAAGTATGAATTTGGGCTTAGGATTGGGCATAGGCTTGCTAATTATTAGGACCATCTTGAAAAGTGTTTGACTAGGATGAGAATGATGATGTGGAATGATTTGATTGAATTAGAATGAATGTGTTGGTGATAATGTTTAGAATGTTGTTTTTATGTATTCAATATGGGGATGACTAGGAGGATCTACTCCCTTTCTCTTATTTTGCAACCACATCTCAACCATATAAGACTTGTGAATTTTTGGGATGCTATTGGGATGACAATGCAAGGTGATCTATGTGACTAAGGTATGTTTTGGAGATTTTATGTTTCATGCAAATAGTGAATTGGTGATGATGGCAAATGCAACTAAGTTATGTTTTTGGAATTTTTTGACAATAGGTTATGACAAATGCAACTAATGGGAATTTTGGAAAATAAGGATGACAAGTGTAGCTAATGCTATGTGGGTAATGATGAAATGTCACTAATTCTATGTTTTAGGATTTTTGATAATGAAGCTATGAAAATGTCTAAAGCTAATTGGATAAACAACCTTAAGAGATTTTGAAAAAAGAGGATGCTAAGGCACACTAAGGTATACCCAAGTGACTAATTGAAATTGTTTAAGACCTTGCAAGTGTTGGGAGAATAATGATTGATTGAAGTGAGCCTTCAAACTAAACACATGAGTTGGAGACTCAGCTTGCAAATTGAGGAAGATGGACCCAAACTAGACTTGTGAGTTTAAAGTCCAACTTGTAAATTGATTTGATTGATGGGAAAGGGCAAGGTCTTAGACACTTCAAGTTTGTAACTAAGGTATGATCAAAGTATGGCAAATCTCTTATTTTCTAAGTCTCAAAGGTGACTTAATTTTTGAGGTTGATCTAAAGTGCAAAGGGATAAATTAATGCAAGGATAACCTAAGTGAATGTAATGAATTTGAGAAATAAGGCAATGATTTGGAATGAACTAGCTATAGGATGACACCTTAAACCTAAGGGAATGAAAGGGATGGTTGGATGGAATATGCAAGTCTTAGGTATATTGACACAATTGCAGTTTGAGTTTGATAGGGAAAGTAGATGCTCAAAGGTTTCCCTACGATTGTGTTGTATTGTTTCTATGTTTGTTTGGGCAATTTGTTTAGAAAATGAGAAGACACATCAAACATAGAAGACACTTGGCAATTAGATTGGTTGTTTTGGTGACTCTTGACTTTGTGAGCATATGTGTATGTTCAAGGGATTTCCAACCCCAAATTTCCATGAGCTTAGCACAATACAAAAACAATTCACACACATAAGACACTTTCTATCCCTAAGGTCAATCGCTGATGGAAGCTTGTTCAAGCCCACAACTTGGAATCTCTGTTGACTCAAATATCATCACACCTAGAGTGGGTGTGTATATTCTTTTGTCTTTGTGAGAGAGGATGGATAGGGGCCTCCTGGAATGGAAGGATAACCCAATCACCCTTACCCCAGAAAGCTACATGTGTAGCTTATGCTAAGCCGAGGATTCCCATCTCATCTCAAGGGAGCCTTATGGTGAGAATCTAGAGAGGATTATGTGTCCTCTTGCCTTTCACAAACTGTCGCAAGGTCAAAAAGGGGTTGCCTCTAATCTAAACGTGTCTAGTAATGATTTAGGGAATCGACACGTTACGAGCATCCAACAAGCCACTTAAAGATTTAACTAGTCCTACTAGGAGTCTCATATACACAAGGTACGCCTCTGTTCAAACTAGCATTGTACGGTAAGCACTAATATAGGTTAGACTTGTCTTTTGCCTTAAGATCCTTTTTTATTTAGCAGACCGAATGAAAGTATCGCTTGAGGTCATTCCCTTGGGGTGAGTACCTCTTTTCCCACCAAGGTAGGCCTCTCTAAAGGGTTAAAAAAGAGACACAAGTGCAAATACTTTTGATCTCCAAGTTCATACGATGATGCGAGGAGAGAGCATATGTATTTGACTTGGCCACACTAGACAAAGTTCATTGACCTTTAGAATTTAAATGTGTGGTGTGATTTATGCAAATGTTGGGAAGAGATTTTGATTCCCAAGATCACTTAGAGCGCGAGGGAAGAGAATAAACTTCTTCAGAACATAAACAAAATTATCAAGCAAAGCAGACAAATGATTCTTTTTTATGTCCCAAAACAAGTGTGAAAACAACAAGCTATTGTTCTTTTTAATGCACCAAATCGAAATGTGCCTATGATAGCAAATAACACACACATGAAAGGATGGAATCCTGCACCAAATGCGTTAGTAGTTTCAACTTGATTTCTTTTCCTAGTAAATGCCACAAATCTACAAATCAGAAATTAGTAGCAACAGATCACCTAGTAAAGTGTGAAAAAAAAAATATGAAGCGAAATACCCCCTTTGCAAGCTACCAAGACCAAGGGGAAAGAAACTGAATCTGGAAAATATCTAAAAAAATTGATCAATCATAGAAAAACCAACTATAGCATTAGAAAATTTAGGAGATTCTAAGCAATTTGAAAAAATAATTCACTAAAATCTGATGAAAAATGCCAAAGATATTCGTGTTTGAAGCTGAAAATCAATGTTGACATTGACTAAAATTTTACCTAATAAAACAACACCATTACCTAAAACTGACCTTTCCACTGTGAAGCTAGCTGAATCCTCTTTCCAATGAGTCCTCGTTTGTGAATTTTTAACTTCGTATGCCCGAGTTATGGTCAAAAGAAAAAAAAGCCCCTTTATGTCTTAAGGAGGAAAATGGGTCACCTGATAGTCAGAGAAACCCCTAGTGGTTAACACCTAAGGTGGTCACATGTGCTGGTTTGTCTCACTGTGGCTAGTTTGGCAGTTAAGGTCAAATGGGCCCCTGGTCACCCATGTGACCAGGGGCTAACCTGAAGCAAAAATAAAAAAAGAAGGGGGACTAAATTAGCCAGCCCCTAGGTCATAGATGTGATCGAGGCGTCAACACTTCCAACTGTGCCCTTATTTTTTTGAGTTTATTTGATATTGAGTTTAAACAGACTGTAGTGAATGTAGTTGTTGGAAATTGTGGGCGAATAGGGGACAACGCCCAGATTTCAAAGAACATCGACTAGGGATTTCAAAGGACAGGGGGTGACAAAGGATTTGGACACTGTGACCAAGCTCTTGAGGGCTGCGACCAACACTTGAACGCTACGACAAGGATGGAAAGATGATGCCGGTGGGATGGGAGCTGAAGGGGAAATGGTCAACTAGTGGTGGCAACTACTGCAATGGGCGAGGCTTTGAAATAGCGATAATTTTTTCTCAACGGTAAGTGGGGGGTTGCAACCGGAGGACCATGGCTATAAAAAGGAACGATAGAGGTCAGCTTTGTACTAGGCTCCAAGAGCTAAGACTAGAGGTAGAGGCCAAGCACAGGTGGTGACGTGTATAAAATGGCAGTGACAGAGCGATTTAGCAGCTCAAAAGAAGCGATAGAGGTTTGTAAGTCAGTGGCAGTCGATGCCATAGTGGTGGTGACTTAGGGTTTCGGTAGCTGAGAAACTGAAACACAGGTGGTTAGGGTTTAGGGGAGTGGCAATGGTGGTAGATGGTTGTATTAGGGTTTTAGGTCAGGGAAGAAGTACTTGGTAGTGGCAAAAGAAATTTAGACCCCACCTGTAATGCAAAACACATAACCTGCAGACAAGAATTCAATCCTGTAAACAAAAAAATTTACTTGCAACCCAAAAAAAAAGTTAAGAATGCAACGAAATCCACCAAAACAGAGCACAATGCAGAATGGTATGGATAGTCCGTATGGTACGGATCCATACAGTACAGACTGTACCTTGTTAGACCCCTAATAAAAATTCAAATAATTTCAAGGAGCAAAAAATGATAAATTTTATGTGCTTCCTAAGGTTTTCGGGCCTCTTGGACTTAATGGTGAGGTCTGATTTGACTTAGGAAGCCACCTACAAGAGTCAATCACCAAAACTTGACAAACAATGTTACTTTCACGTCAGGTTCACTAGAATGAGTTAGGGAAAAAGCTATCAAACATGCAAAAAATCGGTGGCAACAAACCCTAGCTCCTAATGGAGTGCAAACTAGCTACAAAATCAATCAAATAAACCCAACAATTAAGATTCTAAGCTAACATTTGACTAATCTCCATTGCCCTCCTCAATCTTCCATAGTGTTTTCAGATTTGCAATGATCTTGAGAAGCTCAAATGAGTGAAAATGGCAAGATGTTGGAGAGTGTACAACAGATTTTTAGTGTTATGTTATGTTGAAAATGGTTGTAAAAAGATGTTTTATAGAAGAGCATGTTTGAATGGAGGGCTAGGATCTGATATTGACTTTGGAGCAAAATGAAGGGTGGAGACTGATTAGGGTTTCCCTCTACTACAGACAAGAGTGAATTTAAAATTAAAAAATATGATGAAGTGTGAGGGGTTTTAAATTAAATAAAATTGTCCAATTTATTTAATTTATTTGAAGTGGGACATGTGAATCCTTAATTAAACAAATGAGATTTATTTAATTAAGTGAGGGGTATTTAAACAAATTTTTATTTGTTTAAATCAATTGAGTGAAGAGGGACATTTGAGTGTGAATAATTAAATAATCAATTAATTAAAATTAATTATTTAATTATAGAAAAAAATAGACAAATGATTAGAAAGGAGGAAATTGAATTAATTAAATAATTAAAATTATTTAATTAATAATTGAAATTGACATGAATGTGATGCTTGCAAGTGAAGGGGACATTTTAAAGTGTCTACAGGTATAGATTGAGATGTGTTTATTAATTTTGTGTACTTCATTTGAATTTTTAAATATTTTATTTAATTATTTATTTAAAAAAAAAATAAATTGTTTTCCCACATTTATGTTGCTCCTTCCATATTGCCTACATCTTTTGGGTACAATGGTGGATAAAGCTTCAAAAAATAAGATAAAAGCACTAGTTGTAAATAATTTAGATTTAAAAGTTGAACTAGGATGTTGACATTTAAATATTCACGCATCAATATTTTTATATAATAAATAATGTATGCTTGACTTTTTACCTTTGTAGAGAACAAACAAATATGATAAGTACCCAATACTTGTACATTGATAAAATTTATTAAAACAATATTTTTGATTAACTTAGTGAAAATGATATATTAACAAGCACATTCAAAATCTTAAATTATACAACTTTATAGCGCTATGAATACACATATAAGATTTAACATTTATATATTTTATTCTTAAAATATCATATTTAACAAATACATTTTTTTCCACAAATCTTAAATATTAATACAAGTAACCTTATTTTATAATTAAAATATATATTAAATAAGCATAAAATCTATCACTTTAATAATATATAAACATTCATAATTTTTTACTCAAAGTTGACAAGCTCTTGAATAATCAAATATTTAATTATAAATTTAATTATATATGAAATAAATATTAACAAAGTATAATATTAATTTGTTATAATAACTACAACTACCCTCCAACCAACTCTTGTCCGCCAGCTTAATGCAGTGTAATATACACCATCTGTCTAAAGTGGCTTCTTTAATTTTGGTCCAATTCCAAGTGTCAAATCCATTTATTGAATTGACACTTTAATCAATTTTGGCCAACCTCCATCTTACTAACTGATTAAGCTCTTCCATTGAAATGATCAGTCCTATAATTGGTTAGCGGAGCAATGAAAATCCAAGCTTGTGCCTGCTAAGCTGCTAAACCACTCAAATTATCCAAAGTGTCGCCAACATACATCAAAATGCTAATTTCATGATCAATATATCATTGCCAGCTGGCCTTACATTAAGAAGGAAAAAGACCTGGATATATTATTTTTTCGCTGTCTTTTATAATTTTCTTAGGCCTCTGGTCTCCATCAAGTTCAATAAATGCCGATTTGAGTTTGAATATAACTACCTAATATTTAATCCTGGTTAAATATTAAACAGCGACAGAACATGATACCCAAATCATTTTCATTAAAGCAATCGGTTGATTCCAGATTTCCTTCTTCCCGTTATCAAAACGTCTCACAATTTGTTGGATGATAATACCCCAGATTGTGTAATGACATCAGCATAAGGAGGTCGACGAAAAATGTATACCAGTTACAGTTAAAGTCAAGTCATGGTATAGGTGGGCCCATTCTTAGCATATCCACAAGCACATGTTTTGCATACTAAGAGTATGAGGTGGTCTCATAACTTGATCTCTGATGATTTATGGATTTTAATTCAAATAGAAAGTTAGACAATGATATCGTCTTTCACACTCTTAAGGTTCTTTGTCAAGTTGGTAGTATTTAAAATATCTAGACTAATAGCGCGCTTCAAACATGCACATGAATTCTAGAATTGATCACTAGGTGATTCACATGTGCTAGGATGAGTGTAAATTTGATTAAATGTGAATGATTGTTCTTGAATGTCCATGTATTGAGAGATACGTGTTTCAATTACAAGTGATGATATTAAATTCTTGGATGCCTTAGAATGAATGTCTTTTTATACCTAAACATAACACCAAATTGAAAAAAAAAAATGTACATAGTTGACTTGGGACTAAGGTGTAAAAGGGGGTCGGTTGGCTAAATTTTTTATCTTGATTTTTCATTTATATGGATCAAGATCACAAATGCGATAATGATGTTACACCCACAGACACAACCTAGGTCAAATAGATAGGTTGGATCAATTATTAATAGGATTGGATAATTGATTACCTAGATTAGGATTGGATTAATGACTAGAATCAAATAATTAAGCCAAATGGAATGGAATTATGTGCACACAAGCATAGAGATAGGTGCAAGAAAGGCTATGTATGTGGGCCCAACTATGCAAAAAAATACACCATTTGTATCTATATAAATGTATCTAGACATTGCCCCAAAACATGCAAAAAACTAAATGGGGAAACAATGGTGCAGGAGCACCTTGGCAAATTAATGTTTTCATGGACGAATTTTGTGGAATTTGATTCCATTTTAGAGATTCAATGTTGTAATAGGATCAATTTGATCATTTGAAGTTATGTTGGAGTCATTTGGACATAATGTGTAAATGTTGTTATTCAAAATGTAAAATTCCTAAAAGATGCAAAATGTGGGAAGGTGAAGGGTCACCTTGTTCTAGTTCATTCCTAGGAGGTTGGAAACTGAAAAGACATATTGAAATGCCTTTAAAAGGCTTTGTAATCTTCACAAAAATTCGTGGGTGATTGAGTTTCATAATTTGTTCAATAGAAGGCACTGTTTTTATGCATCTTTCTACAGCAATTTATTGTTTCCAGGCACTCTACGGCCCTGTACGGATAGAAGGACAGACCTAAATGTTTGTGAGTGATAGAATACTCAATCACCTTCCTTATGCTTTTTGTTTCATGCAATTTGGTTTCCATTTGAGAAAGATATGTCGATTCTTGTAAAAACAGTTAAAACCCTCTATTAGGGTAAACAACAAACATTCAAAATTGCATTACTTCTAATTCAACTAATGGAATAAGCTAAAAATCAGGGAAATGGTACTTCTATATGTGTGTTTCCTGATTCCAAGAGTGCAGAATTTATTGATGAATTTTAGTCATATTTCTATCATGCCCTAGGACTGTTTTAACCTTGTTCTAGACTGGTAAAGGGCAGAAAACTTAAGATTTTGATGATTTTAGTGTGAGATGAACATTCTTTATGGTGGTGTTAGTTGGAATGGTATAAATTAAAGACTTTTTCATACTCCTCCAGTTAGGATTGATAAAATGATGAATGATTATACCCGCAAGTGGCTCTGCCCTGTTAAGGTTTGAGAGGACAGTCATAACAAGTCACTGTTATGACTGAGTAAAAGGTATTTGTGTGTGTTAATAATGTTTGTGAACCCTTGAAGAGGGTCAAGTAATGTGTTTTGAAATTTTTCAACTCATAATGAAGGCTGCAGATTCCCTGTATTGGGAGAATACCAAGAAGACAGGAAGTTGATAGTTTGAGATGCCTAGAATATGCTTAAAGGGGCAGATTACCAGTCTTTACTTGGGGTTATTGTTACAACACAATACATGCAATTTTCAAACATGTTTTGAATGGTTCAAAGAGGGATTTAAATGTGTATTTACTCCATGTGTTCTATGCTATAATTCAAAGTTATGGACTGACTGTCCTGAGTGAAGGGCTGCTAGTTGTAAGGGCAGATTGTGAAGGCACTAAAACAAAGTTGTTAAGTCTGAGTTTTCAATGACCTTGTATGGTCTTATCCTATCACATTCATCATTTCAAAGTGTTCCATGTGATTAGTTTGTAGAAATTGAGGGATGAAACAAGTTTTGGGTTTTGTAGTCCACAAAGAGTTAATATCAAGATGAAGAAGGAATAGGTGTCATAACCCATTGTTGTGAGATGTAGTTTGAGATGATCTTCTCCTCTGCATCAGAAACACATTGAGGATGTGCTTTTCACCATTACAATATTTTTAAGTTCAAATTTTTATAAGATGTTTAAATATATTCATCTAATTAGATTATGCTATTTATTTGTTGGTTGTGATAATAATTAGTTTTATTGGAGCATAAACATCCTATAATGCTAGACTAATAACTTTGGGTGCATGAACTATCACTTCCTTTGGCTAAGATTCAAGGTTTGAGGGGTATCACCTCCTTCCACTAAGAGTTAAGGTCTAAGGGGTATCTATTCTACTAAATTCACTTAGAACTTAATCCCAACCTCATCCTTTAGAGTTTCAAGCCTTTATACTCAACAAGATTTGATCTTTAGTGGGCTCTATGTGAGCCTTTTAACTTTGACACTAATAGACCAAGGGTCATGTTAATAAACTATGATTTGACTTATGTGGCAAATTTTGAACTTATTTCCATTATAATTTTAATAAGCTTCCCGGGTAAAAGTTCAAAGTTGTGTCACACTTTGGGTCAACTTATCAGCATAAACAAATTTAAGTATTCCCAAGTAAAAGTCAATTTTGGTGAAACTTATGTTCTATTTGGATTCATTCTAACTAAATTAGATCTAGGCCACAACTTTTCCAATTGGAACCATCCACTAAAAACATATGTACAATCACTTTGGGGCTCATTTACCAAAAAAAGAAAATTATTTGAAAAAGTTGATGTTCTAACAACTCTTGCTCGTACAAATAATCATTTTAAAAGAATCTAAAAATACCCTTTTGTAGATCTACAAAACTACTTTGTAAAAATATATTTTTTTAAACATTTCAATTAGTGTTTATATTTTACTTTTTATTTCTACTAAAAGTAGGTCATTAGCACCGAAATATGGTGTTGATTGTCCTCTCAAGAAAAAATATTAATGTTTATCAAAAAATTTTGAAAAAAATATGATGCACAAGAGGAGAGATTTCTTGTCAAGATGATATATTTTTTTTCTTATTTTGGATAAATAATCAAGACAAAAGATGATAGCCCATCGTTGTGTTTTCATTACACGCAACTTCCAAGATATATATATATATATATATATATATATATATATATATATATATATATATATATATATATAGAATTGGGGAAAAATTAATCCATACACTAAAGTTTTGAGTTATGAATATCCAAAAAAATATAGAAGGAAAATAAATAAAATTTACTATATAAAGTGTGACATCCCATTCAACCTTATTTTTCAACATTTTATCAGCAAATAAATTATAGTTGTCAATTTTATAAATTACTACATTTAAATAATTTTTTAGATTTTTTTTTAAAATACAAACATAAAATACACTAAAAAATATACATTTTATTAGTTTACATCATTTTAAAATTCAAAATATATATGTCACTTTGTAGTGATTCAAGTTAAAAAGTTAGATTAGTGTTGGTTGTTTCCTTTATAAAAGTGTGACACAACTTTGAACTTTTACCCTTTCAAAAGTATTAGTTGACCAACAATTTAGTAACAATGGAAATTATTATTTGATGTTTTTAGGGTTTGGAGAGGGTACTAAGTGGTGCAGAGTGTCCTCCCCTCTGTCAAACACAAACACTCACAAACACACAGATAATTTTATAGGCAATACTCTGCCTTTCAATAATTCACCTGATTGCAACAAAAGAAATTTATTTTTATTCATTTAAGTCAACACACCACAAATCGGTGACCAAATTTACAAGACATGGCCTTCAGTGGTCCCTTTCTCATCTCACACCTATCTTCACACTTCAATTCCCAACTTGAATCTTCAATCCCACTCTAGTGCTCCTCCTCTGGCACCCATCCTCTACTCAAATCTGCATACAGAGATTTAAATACATACCTTCATGAGGCAGAAAAATTCCAAAGCATTCTCCTTTCTCTATGGCGACTCCTATTGTGTTCCTACACCCAATCTTATTTGGTTTGCTAGCCCCCTTCTATATTTTCTATTGGTAGCTTCCTATTTCTTTTCCAAAGGCTATGCTCCCTCTATATTCCCCACTCTACCCTTTTCTTAGATCTTGTTCCTCATAGGAAATTGAGTATGATGGCATGATTTCCCTTGCGTCCTAGCAACATATTCTTCCCTGTATAAACGACTCACTCCTCTACAAGTTCCTTTTGGCAACATCTCCCTTTTCTTCTTCAAAGACCACCTTCATTTTGCTACATTTTCCTCTTGGCTGCAGTTCTCATACTTCATCCATTTCAAAACTACACTCCTCTTTATTCTTCTCTGCCTTTTGAGTTTATTCCCGACAACATGATGCAAAATTCCCAACACCCTCTGACTGCAGCAACCCCTTTCATGCTATGGTTCTCCTCTTTAAAGGAAGACTTTATCTTTCCACTTTCATTTCCCAAATTAGAGGTGAGGCAGTGTCCTCTATTCTTTTAAATTCTGATTTAAATATTGGATTAAACAAATGCCACGATGGTAATTTCTACACTCCATCTACCATATGGGTATTTCCAAATCACCAAGCACTTCCTTTACAATAGCAACATATGTCAATTTGCTCAAGCCGTTAACAGATAAACAGTTCACGGTTTCTTACAACACACTCGACAAGGATACACATTTGATGAAATACACTATACATTTGAGGTTAGACTTCAACTTCCACATGGTCCACTTATGCATCTAGATTTATACTTTAACCTCCACATTGTCTATGCAATTCCCTATAGCATAGTAAATGATGGAGACAAGAAAATGTCATACACAATCTTCCAGGAGATAGCACACCGTGCCAGTGACACCTTTTAGTGATCATGAAACAAGGAGAACAATGCAAGACAGAGTCTACACACTCCCATAATCTCATAAAATGACAATCACTCAATATTGCTCATAGAATAGGTACACAACCCAAGTGTTGTGTCATGTCCCTATATTTGCATTACATTATGAACTACGTATATTTAAATGTATGCTTTGCAACTCATATTATCCAAGTGTATACTTCTTTATATATATATAAAATAATATAAAAGCCACTATAAATTATATATATATATTATTAATTAATCTAAATAATATTATAAACCAAAATATATATAATGCATATATAAAAGAAGACTTGAAGGGGGCCGATCCCTTACATAATCAACCCCTCCCAAGCAACGCCCAAGCCTAAGATCACAACTGGCGATTACTTTAATTAATGAAAGGCAAATATTATTAAATATATATAGGCAGCGATCAAACATAAACAAAAGTTAGCAAGGCATCGATATTACTCAAGGCAGCGCTTAATGTTGAAAGAAACGATTTAATTATTGTTAATTACCAAAGCAAAGTCACATCCATTGAAAGAGACACATCCCTTCACAATCATTGAAGGTATATGAGGGAGCATCATCAAATAATCTAATATCATCTCACCAACGAATCAGACAAGCATATCTCATATCATCAACTTAGTCCAACCATAATCGATGGAATACCAATCAACAATCAACAAATGCTAAGGAAAGAGAACAAACAAGAGGTATAAAGAGGAAATCCTTGGTGTTATCAAGGATATCTCCTCATCAGTGAAGAAACTCAGTCAATATACTTAGCCATCTAATCGAATCATGATACAATTACTCACATATACATCAATCAAATGTTCAATCATTGACCATTCCAGCGATAGAGACACATCATCCTTAATTCATATCCCTAGCTGATCAATAGAGGATCTCAGACTAGCATATAGTATCATCACACAGCATCTCATCTCATATTAGTCACAACAGTCTAATCATCATCCATCGAACAACATTCATCCGTATCATCTAATTGAATCGTAGCCAGCTCTCATATATATATATATATATAGATCCACTAATATAAACCAGTATATTATAATTCTCTAACAACAAATCGTGTCTTCCATCAACAATCCATTGATACAAGTATTAGATCAACACAAGGTATTACTAAGAGCAATTGATCATACAAGGTATGTGCCTTATTCTAAGTCATATGTCTCATAATCATTAGACTATGAATGTTCTATCTAAGTCAATCATGATAGCATTATCATAATAGAATGAAAATATTAGAAAAAAAATGTTTATCATAATATAATGAGAATATTTATATCATAATAGAAAGAGAATATTCATAACATATGAGAATGTATGTAACATAATAAGAATGAGAATGTTTAGAATCAAGGAAGGACAAGGTCCGAGCCTCCAAGAAAGAATAATGTATGATGCCAAGTAGTATGACAATCTATCACATGAGATGGTACAATGATAAGTTCCCATAGAGGAACAATGTGATCAAATGTACTATCCTGTGATCCATGGGATCATGAGATGGTAAGTGGTGCAGGAGCACCTACCTGACAGCTGGTCTGGATGAGGCAGTTAGTAGTTTAGGTCTTATTTGTGTTTCCAAGAAGGTCTGTTAGACCAATTGCATGTAATAAGGTCATGCTGATCAGGATAAGATCATGCTGACCAGGCTTTTGCTATTTTTAGCTAGTTAGTTATAACAGCTGGCATGATGTATGTTCGGTGGGATCTCCCAGCCGCTTGGAGAGTTCCCAGCCGCTTGGAGTTGGGTCAGTAGTACTCATATTGAAATCTTTATAAGCATGGGATCGGTTGATTGTAGACAATCGATCGGCAGTGTAGTGTTGCGCAGAGTAGGTTGAGTGTTCTGTGTGAGGAACATCATATTGTATTACATCTGTGAATCAATAAAGATCCTATTTTGTTTTCTGTTTGATCTCCTTCCTGTAATCGATCGCGGGTTTGAGAGTTTTTCATGGATTTCCTGATCCATTCTACCGGTTGACTCACCTGATCGGTGGAATGGCAATGTACAGTAGGTTAGATGTTAGGTTGTTTTCTGTTTGCATGCAGGTGCGCAGGATCGCGGTCGACAGATGCTGAGAAGCCTAGCATCCTCATGTGCTAGGTCGAGTTGATAAGCTGACTGAGTTGGAAGACCACCCTGAGTTGGATCGGGTCATCCCTGGAGGATCGGCGAAGTGAGATTTCGCTAAGTGCAGAAGTTTGCCAAAACGGCATCATCAGGATATTTCTGCAAATATCCTGCAGACAGTTCGGACATCATCATCCGGATAAGTGGAGGAGATCAGCATGATGATGTCGATTTCATGAAGAGTGGGTTCGTCGGGGGGGGATCATCAGCAGGAGGAGCCGAGGAGCGTATCGGCATCAGGATCATCATATTGGGAGTGCCAAACATCCGCATATCGCGAGTAGATGCGGGAGAGAAAGTTTGGATTTTTGACTAAGTATTGAGAAGGTCATCAGGATATTGGGTGACGTCATCGTCATCAGGATATGACGTTATCGTCATCAGGATATTGAGATATCCCCTTGTGCGAGTTCATCCTGCTGTCGTAAGGTGCTAAGGTATCGGCGGAAGTCCGTAGCAGGAAGTTGTGTTAACATCATCATCAGGAGGTTTCGAAGAGAACCGGATAATTTATATCATGATGCTGTTGCTTGTATCCTCGGGTAGTGGAGCGTCGAAGGCAAGTTGTTGAAGGTGATATTGAATATCATGATGAAGACGTTAGAGTTCGGAGCCTGATGAACAGTGCAACCGGAGGATGTTTGCGCCCGCTGAACATCATGATGATGATGTTAGGAGGAAAGCGGAGGAGGTGAATAGTAGTCGGCAGGAGGATGATTGCGAGTGTCCGCAATATGATGATGCTGTTGGTTTTCGGAAACATGATGCTGACAGAGTAAAACCGAAATATGATGATGTTGGTGGCTTTAGGAAATATGATGATGATGGCGAAGATGATGATGGTGAGGTTGGTCTGCAGACATTCATGCTATATGCGAATGTTATAGTGTGGATGCCTCTGCATCATAGTGGTATCAGAGCTCAGCAAAAGGTCTGGGCTGTTGTGTGTTGATTCTGTCACTGAAAGGGCAGAGGTAGAGATAGAGTTGATTGTGTTGTGTGTTGATTGAGAGGTTGACAAAATGCCTCCTAAAGGTAGTGGTACTGCAAGGGAATTGCAGGAGATGAAGGAGAAACATGCTAGAGAGATGAGGAAGATGAAGGAGCTTGCTGAAGCACTTCAAGCCAGGCTGACAGCCCTGGAAAAGAACAAAAAGAGGGAAGTGGAAGACAGTGAGTCTGAAGAAGATGCAGATATTGTTGAAGAGTATGAAGAGGTAGCTGAAGATCTGGATGCTGAAGACCAGAGGTTGGCAAAACTGTTAAAGGCAGTGCAGAGTGAAAAACCTAAGGTAAAGGTTGATGTTTCCAAATATACTGGAAGCTTGAATGAAGATGAGTTGTTGGATTGGATTGCTGCACTGGATAATCACTTTGAATGTGAAGATGTTGCTGAGGATCAGAAGGTAAAAATTGCAAAGACCAAGTTAGGAGGTCATGCTTTGGTATGGTGGGATTATGTACAATCTGAGAGAAGGAAACAAGGGAAGTCTAAGATCACTTCATGGGATAAGATGGTAGCAAGGATCAAGGGGAAATTCTTGCCAAGGGATTATGAAATCCAGATGTTTAAGAAGCTGCAATTTTTAAAGCAGAAAGACAGGGATGTGAAATCATATACTGAGGAATTTTATCTGTTGAGTATGAGATCTGGTCATCATGAGAATGAGGTAGAAAAGGTGGCTAGGTACTTGGCTGGTTTGAGGTTTAACATACAGGATGAGTTAGTGTTAGCTAACCCTAAGAATGTGGAGGATTGTTATCAAATGGCAATCAGGATTGAAGAAAAGCTGAATAGAGGACATGATAAGTCCATGAGAGGAAGAGGAAACAATAGGGGAAGAGGAGCAGCCCCTGCACAAAAGCAAACCAATGAGGGTCAAGAAGACACTGGTAAAGGACAGGGACAGTCTGATTTCAGAGGTGGATGGAAAGGTAATAGAGGAAGATTTGGAGGTGGTAGAGGTTCTACTACGTTTTCAGGAAAGTGTTACACCTGTGGAGAGTTTGGTCATCCATCTTTCAAATGTCCAGAAAACAAAGGTTCATCATCCAGAAATGATAGAACAAGTGACAAGAGAGTACAACTTGTGCAGGAAGAGAAAGAAGAAAGTGCACAGAGTTCAAACAGAGAACCTGATAATGTTGGATATCCAGAAAGTGGAGAATCACTGATGTTAAGGAAAACAAGTTTGCAGGCATCAAAGGATCTGGTGCAAAGAAGAGCTCTTTTCAAAACCACATGTAAGAGCAAAGGTAAGGTATGTAAAGTTGTCATTGATACTGGTTCAACAGACAACATGGTATCTCAGGAGATGGTTGATAAACTGAAGCTGGAAAGGATTCCACATCCACACCCTTACAAGGCATCTTGGGTGAGTGATAGGCAATCACTTTTTGTCTCTGAACAGGCATATGTGGATTTCCAGATTGGACCATATCAGGATAGAATTTTGTGTGACATATTGCCTATGGAATGTTGTCACCTACTGTTGGGTAGACCATGGCAATTTGATAGAAGGGTACTGTATGATGGGTATGCTATTACCTACACCATCAAGAAGGATGGGAAGACTATTAAGTTGATGCCATTGCAGGCAAAAGCTGCAGCACATAAGGCAGCTCAAATCATTTTAATGGGACAGAAGGAGTATATGCAGATGCCTAGAGGAGCAGGCATGAAGGCAGTTCAGGACACTGCAGGGAAAGGAGTTGTTACAGACAACAAGCTGAAGACAGTTTCAGTTGTGACTGACAGAGGTCAGCAGCAGGTTCAGCAACAGGGGTGCAAACAGCCACCAGTTCAGAGGAATGACAAGGATGTTGTCATAGTTGGGACTATTGTTTGTCCTATGAGAGTTGAAAGGAAGATAGACTTGAACACTTCAGGAGTTCAAGAGGTAGTTCAGCCAGAGGTTCTGGTCAGACAATCTGACAAACACAGAGATAACCTGAGAAAGGCCTACATCAACAGGCATGAGGATTTACTTGCCAGCAAACAAGTTACAGTTCAGAAGTCTTGGAGCAGCCAAGAGACAGCAGCAGCTAAACTCAGATTGACAAAGCAAAGTGTACAGGTGGAAGACTTCCACCTGCTAAACTCATGGGACATGAGTTCTTTTCTGTTGGGGAGTATGGTGCAGGAGCACCTACCTGACAGCTGGTCTGGATGAGGCAGTTAGTAGTTTAGGTCTTATTTGTGTTTCCAAGAAGGTCTGTTAGACCAATTGCATGTAATAAGGTCATGCTGATCAGGATAAGATCATGCTGACCAGGCTTTTGCTATTTTTAGCTAGTTAGTTATAACAGCTGGCATGATGTATGTTCGGTGGGATCTCCCAGCCGCTTGGAGAGTTCCCAGCCGCTTGGAGTTGGGTCAGTAGTACTCATATTGAAATCTTTATAAGCATGGGATCGGTTGATTGTAGACAATCGATCGGCAGTGTAGTGTTGCGCAGAGTAGGTTGAGTGTTCTGTGTGAGGAACATCATATTGTATTACATCTGTGAATCAATAAAGATCCTGTTTTGTTTTCTGTTTGATCTCCTTCCTGTAATCGATCGCGGGTTTGAGAGTTTTTCATGGATTTCCTGATCCATTCTACCGGTTGACTCACCTGATCGGTGGAATGGCAATGTACAGTAGGTTAGATGTTAGGTTGTTTTCTGTTTGCATGCAGGTGCGCAGGATCGCGGTCGACAGATGCTGAGAAGCCTAGCATCCTCATGTGCTAGGTCGAGTTGATAAGCTGACTGAGTTGGAAGACCACCCTGAGTTGGATCGGGTCATCCCTGGAGGATCGGCGAAGTGAGATTTCGCTAAGTGCAGAAGTTTGCCAAAACGGCATCATCAGGATATTTCTGCAAATATCCTGCAGACAGTTCGGACATCATCATCCGGATAAGTGGAGGAGATCAGCATGATGATGTCGATTTCATGAAGAGTGGGTTCGTCGGGGGGGGATCATCAGCAGGAGGAGCCGAGGAGCGTATCGGCATCAGGATCATCATATTGGGAGTGCCAAACATCCGCATATCGCGAGTAGATGCGGGAGAGAAAGTTTGGATTTTTGACTAAGTATTGAGAAGGTCATCAGGATATTGGGTGACGTCATCGTCATCAGGATATGACGTTATCGTCATCAGGATATTGAGATATCCCCTTGTGCGAGTTCATCCTGCTGTCGTAAGGTGCTAAGGTATCGGCGGAAGTCCGTAGCAGGAAGTTGTGTTAACATCATCATCAGGAGGTTTCGAAGAGAACCGGATAATTTATATCATGATGCTGTTGCTTGTATCCTCGGGTAGTGGAGCGTCGAAGGCAAGTTGTTGAAGGTGATATTGAATATCATGATGAAGACGTTAGAGTTCGGAGCCTGATGAACAGTGCAACCGGAGGATGTTTGCGCCCGCTGAACATCATGATGATGATGTTAGGAGGAAAGCGGAGGAGGTGAATAGTAGTCGGCAGGAGGATGATTGCGAGTGTCCGCAATATGATGATGCTGTTGGTTTTCGGAAACATGATGCTGACAGAGTAAAACCGAAATATGATGATGTTGGTGGCTTTAGGAAATATGATGATGATGGCGAAGATGATGATGGTGAGGTTGGTCTACAGACATTCATGCTATATGCGAATGTTATAGTGTGGATGCCTCTGCATCAGTAAGGATAAATTCTTATAAGGTATGATTCATAATTCTAATCATATACTCAGGATGAGAGCAAGTAGCCTCACCATTAATCTATCTACCACCCTACGAGTATGGGAGTTAGGGAAGGACGGTTAAGATCTAGCACATAAGTGACTCTCAAGTAGGTGAAGTATCACCGGGTGTATAGCGTGAAGCCCCTTGAAACAAGAGGTGAAGTATCACCAGGTGTAGCATGAAGCCCTTGGGTCTATGGTTGCTTAGACCTAATAATTATTAGAATGGCTTAACGGTAGGTGACTCTCAAGTGGGTGAAGTATCGTCGAGTGCATAGCATGAAGCCCCTTGAGCCAAGCAGTGAAGAATTGTAGGGTGTAGTAATGAAACCCTTGGGCCTATGGCATTGGGTCTTGTTATACCAATGCCCTAATGTACCCGTCTCATATGGGGTGAGTGAAGTAGAGAAGATTAACGATTAGGCTCATGGATGACTGCCGTGAGGTATATCATGGAATCTCTATATGATAGAAATAAGAAAATGTGAAATGCATATATGTTAATGAACTTTGATATTGATTATGATTATGTGGTTACTAACCCTAATTGCAATATTATGATGTTATAAGAATTTATTGGTTACTAATGTTCTCGATCATACAAGTTAAATTGTGTGCAAGGTAAAGAAATTTTGAGATTTCTAAAAGGGGACATTACAAGTGGTACCAGAGTAGTCACCTTGCCATCATGTGTATACTATGGTGCCTTACATGTATTCAAGTGTATACTTTGTGATTTCTATATATTCAAGTGTATTCAAAGGTTTACTTTGTGACTTATGTGTATGCTTTGTAACATATGTTCATGTGAATACTTTGTGTATTACGTGTATTCGCATGTATGCTTCATACTCATGTGTATACTTGATGACCTTGGGATGGTGGATGGCTCCACGGTGTAGTATGTAATGCACCGAATCCCCTTCTCAATTGTTCAATGGTATACTTCAATCGAGTGTACTTGTATTTGAGTGTATACTCTATGATTGTATTTGTACTTGAGTGTATGCTCTATGACTTTGTATTGAAGTGTATACTCCATGATTGTATTTGTATGACTTTGTATTTAAGTGTATACTCTATGACTTTGTATTTGAGTGTATACTCTATGATTGTATTTGTACTTAAGTGTATGCTCTATGACTTTGTATTGAAGTGTATACTCCATGATTGTATTTGTATGTATTTGTATTTGAGTGTATACTCTATGCTTGTATTTAAGTGTATACTCTATGATTGTATTTATATGACCTCATATTTGTATTTGAGTGTATACTCTATGATTTGTATTTGTTTTTGAGTGTATACTCTATGACTTGTATTTATACTTGAGTGTATACTCTATGACTTTGTGTATTCAATTGTATACTTTATGACTTTGTGTATTCGAGTGTATACTCCATGACTTATGTATGTTCAAATGCACACTTCATGACTTACTTGTATTCATGTGTATACTTCATATTCATGCATATACTTGTGTGTTACATGTATGATTCACGCCCTAATGTATTGCGTGCGTATACCTTGCATGCTTCATACTTTGTGTATCAAGTGTATGCTATTTGTTTCATGTATTATGTGCATATACTTGTGTATTCCATATACTTTTATGTATCATGTATTAAGTGTATAAGATTTGTGTATGCTTCATGTATTATGTGTATTTATGCTTTGCATATATAATTGTGTGCATATACTCCAACATGGATCTTCTCTCCGATGGTGTTCTCTATTTGGAGTGGCAAACCAAAGAGCCTCTTTCATCACGAAATAGACAAATGTAATTTTGATCTCTCATCATTCTTTCTTGATTAACACAACCATGGTTCACATTCTATTATATCATTTGTTATCAATACTAAGAGTTTACAACACTATATATAGTTATACTATAATAGATAAGATAGTTAACCGTTGTCACTCACAAATGGAGTTCTTGCAAACCTAGTCTTGATATAATGATCAAAACATTATGCCCTGACTTGAAATGTAAGTACTAGGTTCACAACTTTGCCTTACTACTATTACTTCCATCTTTCATTGGTACAAGGTGATGACCTCGACCCAACATGATCAAAATTTTCAAGACATCCACCACTAACACAAAGTAAAGTATCAATAGTTATACCCTTATAAATGTCAATAAAAACCCCAATAGATCTTTGAAAATACTAGAATGCACTAGTGTCCATGCTTTGATATTATTTCTCTCTATGAGAAATACACAATTAGATATATTTTTGTATTCAATTACCTTTAACTAAAAGAGTTTAGTCATTACACACAAGTCTACCCCTCATTCAAAACATAACTATTTTAACATTATGCTATATACTATGTTCAATCAGTTAATGGTAAAGTATTTATAAGTATCTAAGGTAAATTACAATTAGCCTTTGTTAGCAAGATACTCTTATTCATAACCTTAACTTACAAATGTTAAGCAAAAAACCAACTACAAGATTAGATAAGTGGACAATTATCATCAAATCTAAGAGAAACTTATGAAATCTCTGTATCTTAGTCATAGCTAGTTCTTCATAGCACATAAATAACCTCATCAGCATTCTGATTGTCCTTATGGTTGGCAACATACACTTCATTTTGGGACTATTACTTCCAAATAAACTTCAGAATTGGGATCTCAACTGGAGGTTGTTTTAGCTCCATAACAACCTTTATCACATAGAATTTGGTGAGTTGCCTTGAGGGCAACCAAAATCAAGATTCATTATACCCCTTCATCATATCACAAGACATGCATTAACAGTCAGATATAATACTTTAAAACCTTATGTGATTGACTTCTTATGGCAGTCTTCATGAACTTGAACAAAGCTAGTCTTAAAGTTTAATATTGCCATGATAATCACTAGGGTAATTGCACCTTCATCACCTAAGATCTCCCATGCAAATTATGTCTTACCAGGATAGCATGCATGATCAATAAAGGATAGCTCAAAGTAAACATTAATCACCTCATCATTGTTGAGTCCCTATATATGCAGTCTAGAGATACTAAAAGAAATGAATAATGAAAAGAAACATGTATTCACACATAAAAAGTATAAAACAACCATACAAATAATTTAAGAGAGTGTCAGGACTCCTCCTCAACCCACTTGACTCTTATAATAGTTTACTACCTTTGAATAAGGCCTCATGAAATTTTCATGCATAGAAAAACAATGTCCAAATGCCTTACAAGCTCACAAATGCTCTCATAAATCTTAAAATCCTTGGCAACGTAGATTTGTCATCTTACACTTGGACTCTTTGATAAGTATGGATCAATAACATACTTTACAATTTTAAGAAACCCAAAATTGCTTGAGAACAAGCAATCCTGAGAGGGGAGGCCTATCATGTCCCTATATTTGCATTACATTATGAACTACATATATTTAAATGTATGCTTTGCAACTCATGTTAATCCAAGTGTATACTTCTTTATATGATAATATATATATATATATAAAAGCCACTGTAAATTATATATATATACATATTATTAATTAATCTAAATAATATTATAAACCAAAATATATATAATGCATATATAAAAGAAGACTTGAAGGGGGTCGATCCCTTACATAATCGACCCCTCCCAAGCAGCACCCAAGCCTAAGATCACAACTGGTGATTACTTTAATTAAATGAAAGGAAAACATTATATATATATATATATATATATATAGGTAGCAATCAAACATAAACAAAAGTCAGCAAGGCACTGATATTACTCAAGGCAATGCTTAATGTTGAAAGCAATGATTTAATTATTGTTAATTATCTAAAGCAAAGTCACATCCATTGAAAGAGACACTTCCCTTCACAATCGTTGAAGGTATATGAGGGAGAATCATCAAATAATCTGATATCATCTCACCAACAAATTAGACAAGCATATCTCATATCAACTCAGTCCAACCATAATTGATGGAATACCAATCAACAATCAACGAATACTAAGGAAAGAGAACGAACATGAGGTATATAGAGGAAATCGTTGGCATTATCAAGGATATCTCCTCATCAGTGAAGAAACTCAATCAATACACTCTACATCTAATCATCGAATTATGATACAATTACTCACATATCCATCGATCATTCAATCATTGATCATTCCAGCGATAGAGAAACATCTTCCTTAATTCATATCCCTAGCTGATCAACAGAGGATCTCAAACTAGCATACAACATCATCACACGACATCTCATCTCATATCAGTCGTAGCAGTCTAATCATCATCCATCAAACATCATTCATCCATATCATCCAATTGCATCACAGCAAGCTCTCATATATATACAAATCCACTAATATAAACCAATATATTATAATTCTCTAACAACAGATCGTGTCTTCGATCAATGATCCATTGATACAAGTATTAGATCAACACAAGGTATTACTAAGATCAATCGATTGTACAAGGTATATGCCTTATTATAATTCATATGTCTCATAATCATTAGACTATGAATGTTCTATCTAAGTCGATCATGATAGCATTATCATAATAGAATGAAAATATTAGAAAAAAAAATGTTTATCATAATAGAATGAGAATATTTATATCATAATAGAATGAAAATATTCATAACATAATGAAATGAGAATGTATATAACATAATAAGAATGAGAATATTTAGGGTAGGGGCCCTGGCTCGATTGGCTAAGTAATTCCGTTGCGGTAAAGATGGTCAGGAGGTCCAGTCTCCCCCCTGCCCACCTGATATTGTAACCGGTTCATAGCTCCAGTCAAAAGCGTTTACCCATAATAAAAAAAAAGAATGAGAATATTTAGAATCGAGGAAGGACAAGGTCTAAGCCTCCAAGAAAGAATAATGTATGATGCCAAGTAGTATGGTAATCCATCACATGAGATGGTACAATGATAAGTTCCTATAGAGGAACAATGTGATCAAATGTACTATCCTGTGATCCATGGGATCATGAGATGGTAAGGATAAATTCCTATAAGGTATGATTCATAATTCTAATCATATACTCCGGATGAGAGCAAGTAGCCTCACCATTAATGTATCTACCACCCTATGAGTATGGGAGTGAGTTAGGGAAGGGCAGCTAGGATCTAGCACCTAGGTGACTCTCAATTGGGTGAAGTATCACCGGGTGTATAGCGTGAAGCCCCTTGAGCCAAGAGGTGAAGTATCACCAGGTGTAGTGTGAAGCCCTTAGGCCTATGGTTGCATAGACCTAATAATTACTAGAATGGCTTAACAGTAGGTGACTCTCAAGTGGGTGAAGTATCGCTGGGTGCATAGCGTGAAGCCCTTGAGCCAAGTGGTGAAGAATTGCCAGGTGTAGCAATGAAACCCTTGGGCTTATGGCAGTGGGTCTTGTTATACCAACACCCTAACGTACCCATCTCATATGGGGTGAGTGAAATAGAGAAGATTAACAATTAGGTTCATGGATGATTATCCCGAGGCATATCATGGAATCTCTATATGATAGAAATAAGAAAATGTGAAATGCATATATGTTAATGAACTTTGATATTGATTATGATTATGTAGTTACTAACCCTAATTGAAATATTATGATGTTATAAGGATTTATTGGTTACTAATGTTCTCAATCATACAAGTTAAATTGTGTGTAAGGTAAAGAAATTTTGAGCTTCCTAAAAGGGGACATTACATGTTGTCAAACAATAACATATGCCAAATCTTCACTTTGGGTTGCACTGCAAAATAAGCACGAATGGTGGTTTTGAATGTGTAGACGGTAATGGAAATGCAAGTAGCGTGAGTGGAGGTTCTATAGGCACGGATGGTGGGAATTGTTTTGCAGGTATTTTGGTGACTAAGGGTGTGCTGGGGGACGCAGTAGGTAGGGATTTAGTGCTGGCTGGCCCTCCTGTTTAGTCTAGTGTACCATTTCTGTCCTCTAGTGTCTTTGGCAGGGCTAGGGTCTACTCTAGGACTGTTAGCCACCCTTATAAATCTTCATTGATGGTGTGAAGGGTGCAGGTTCTCTGGTTCGCTCTTCACAGGCAAAATCTCGGCCTTTGCCTGTTCCCCACTCAGCCCCTGTGGTGGTGTGTGGCCCTGAGGTTTTGGAGAATGAAGAGCTTTACCTAAGGCATGGTGTGATCTGCAAGTTTAATGGGTTTTTTCCTTCTCTCCCTGATCTATATGTTTGGTTCAGTGAGTCTTGGAAGCCCATGGTTGAAGGTAAGATTGAAATTTATCCCTATGCTAGGGGTTTTTTCATTGCAACTTTTGGTTGCCCTAAAGAGGGAGATTTAGTGCTAGATGATAGGGTTTGGTTGTGGGGTGAGCACTTGCTCTCCATCAAACCTTGGGCTCGGTCCTTCAACCCCCTTACCGAGCATGTTAATATCAAGCCAATATGGGTTCAACTTCAGAATCTTTCCCTTTAGTTTTGGGAGGATTCTTGCTATGATGCCATAGGCAATGCTATTGGTCAGTTCTTGAAGGTAGATTCTACTAACTTAGATATGGGGCACACCATGATTGCTTGAATCTTAGTTGATATTGACATCTCCAAGCCCCTTCATGGAGATATTGTGCTGATGGTTGGGGAAAGGCCTTGGACGTAACAACTTGATTATGAGGCCCTTCTTTTAGATGTAGAAGACACTTTTCTATTGGTCACTTGGCCTTAGGTTGTCCTCACTCTCATTGCAAGAATGTGGCAACTTGGTGGAAGAATGCACTCATGGATCACATGACTGTGTGTGACTTTGCGAATGATGGCTCCTCTCAGGGAGATGGCATTCATCAAGATTTGCCTATTCCTCCTTTTCCTAAGGATGCAGTGGAGAATATGGTTGTTGTTTTGTCTATTTGGGTCAAGGCCCCAACATCTGATCCTATTGTTTCTTTGGCTCTTCATGGCTAGGCTGCTTCTTATTCTACTTCAGTCACTCTATTAGTTGTGCAAACTACTTCTGGTTCAACCTCTTTGGTTGTACCTTCTTTGGCCCTTTTACTGCAAGGGAGGACCTCCCCTCTCACCATGCTCTGAGGACTTTGACTTAGAGGTTTCTTGGACTGTGGTTCAACATAGAAAGAAAGAGCTCCCCAAATCTTTTGTGGAGTTGCGTCCTAGGGCTAAGGGTGCTAGGTTTGCTTGTTCAAGATTTGTTGTTGTTTAGATCCCCTGTTTGGTTTTTCTATTGTCAGTGTGTGTTATGTGCACTGTTTGGGTTGCCTTTTGGGCTGTTGGTTTCTTATAGCTTGGCTGCTATATTGTTGTTGTGTCTATCCTATTTTTCTACCCTTGGGGCCTTGTTTGTATAGGGTTCATCCCCTTGTAAGCTTCTTACCATAATAAAAAAACATACGTCAAATCTATCCCAAGCTTCATTATTTCCGAACTGGACCCAAATTCAATTCAATTTAGATGAAGTCAAATCATATGCAAAGAAATCACAAAATGCATTATATGTACCTTAAGAACATTGCCAGTGCCAACATATACCAATAATAACATCCTGTCACCTACGAAATGAATACATGGAACAAAAAATTGACTTTTGATGTAACTTCTTACCATGAGCTCATATTCACCTAAAAAATTGTAGAGATGTGCATACAAACATTACCTAACTTTTTGTTGAGCCATTTTGCCTCAAACCTCATGGGTTTTGAAATTTTAAAACTTCGCCAAATTGCCAACACAAGTCAGAAAACAATTACTTCTCCAAAACCGTGAAAGATTTGCTCATGAAACCTTCACCATCAAATCCAGGATGGAATAAAAAATCTTCCTATAAGAGGATTAACCATGAAACTTCACCAATTTAATGAAACAATTGTTTCCATGAAGTTAGTCTATTCTATCCTGGAACCCAAAACTGTGAAAATTGAAAACTACAAATTTGATTTTACCAATCATTCCCCAATGCTGAGAGATGCCAAAACAAACCCAAGAAAACCAAAACTGAAAGAAACAAATAAAAATATTTTTGGGTGATGTCGATTGCTTGTTCGCCTAGGATGCTCCTGCATCAAACACGTCAAGTAGGAAGTTTGGGAGCATATACTCACAAACATGGAGTTGAGTGATAGAATCACCCTTTCAGATTGCAAGAAATCTGTAGTGAACTCCATTGCTATGATAGGCGCACAAGATCAATTCTTTTTCCTCCTCTTCCAACATCTAGCTAGAACATTTGTCATTTTCTTGCAACAAATCTGCACCCTCTTCCTCCTTCCTCTCATGGACTCATGTCCACCATGTATTGTCCTCCTCCACCAAATACTCTCTACTCTCCTCTCCTCCTTCATGGGATTCAACCTGTTGGTGCCGGCATGAGTATTTAGGTTTCAAGCATTTAAATATGCAGGCCCCTTCCTAAAAATCCAAAAAATTCCAACTCTTTTGACCTTTGTAGTAGAAAAATTGCAAAAAATCTGTTGTATGCATGTCACTTTATATATACATGGGTGTTTGTATATACATGTAGGTCAAATGTGCATTGGCGGGCTTGCAAAATCTCAATCGGCCTTTGAAAAAATGAGTTAAATGCATTTTTGAATGCATATCGGGCTTAAAAAAGTACATATGAAAGAGGGAATCTTTCATAGATTCCTGGGGATATTCGCTGCTTGTATATCAGCTCTGCTTGTATATCGGGCTTGTATGTCTGAACATACATCAGCTACATGCATTAGAAATGTGCAATGAAAAATATACAAGGGTGGAATATGCATTGAAGATTCCCAGAATATTCGTAGATGTATCAAGGGTTTGCTTGTATATTGTGTTGTATGTTCACACATACATGCGTGACATACAAAGGAAAATATGCATTTCCTGGCATATAAGAGAGAATGTATGTCGCATATTCCAAGCCAGATTCCTTGTTTGTATGTGGAAGGGTTTGTATGTTCGCGTTTGTATATTCAACATACAAAGGGAATGTACATTGCAGATATACAAAGGGGGGCACATATACATTCGCTACAGTGCAAATATACAAGGGGCCTTGTATATTTGGCAACATACAAAGAAGCAAAGATGCAATTGGTAGGGCCCGCAGGTATGCAAGGTAGAATGTACATCGGGTGGCAAATATACAAGTCAACATGCAAGCGCACAAATGCAAAGGCAAGCATACAAGCCAGATTTCAAAGGGTTCTTCCAATCCAATTCATAAGAACATGGAGTCTATGACTTGTATGTATGTCCGCATTGTATGTTTACACATACAAGCCGATATACAAGGAAAAAATATACAATTCGGGCCCGAAGGACAAATCAAATGTGGTGGATAAGTATCTAAGGTCTGTGCCTTGTATGTATATTGCACTTGTATGTGCAATGCGATATGCAAAAGGGGGAGATACAAGCTGGAATGGAACTCGATTTCAAATTGTTCTATAAAATTTGAGGTCCGGCTTGTATATAAGGTGCTTGTATATGCTTTTGCATATACAAAGGCGATACGGTTAAGTGGAAAGGTCAAAGGTATTTCCCTTTGTATGTTTGCGTTGTATGCATCCAATGTATCTCCAATATGCAAATAACACATACAAGTGAAACATACAAGCGGGTGTGGTCAAAAGGTCAATAGTTTTCAGAAGTGTGGTGGGGCTCGCAGCTTGTATGTCTTGGGTTGCTTGTATATGTGCAACATACAAAGTGATAGATGCAAAATGGAGATACAAGCCAGACCCGAGTAGTTTTTTAATTTGTTCTAATCAGGTTTGGGGTCCGCCTTGTATATTAAACAGTTGTATATGCATTTGTTCTTGCATATACAAAGGATTTTGAAAAGCAAAAAGGGGCAGTTGTATATGCATGTGGTTTTGCATATACAAGAAATTCAAAACATGCATATACAATAGCGAAAAGGCAAAAGGTGAAAAGGGCAAAATAAGGAAAGGAAAAGTCAGCAATGGAGGCTCAGAGTGCCTACGTGGCACGTTTTCACTAGTTGGCAACTTTTCAAGGGTGTTTTGAGGCCGTAGATTTTTGCGATGGAAGCATGATCAACGTCTATCTTTCAAATTCATTGCAGCAAAGGATTTTCTGCATTCTGTGGCTGCATCTTTGGTGGGAAAATTTTAGAAGTATGCAGTTCGCTGCATTTCTAGAGGCCGTGGTAGGTTTGGCCATTAATGGTGAAATCACAGTAGTATGGATCGATTGTTGACGGCCAACTACCAGATTTTATGAGGAAATTTTTCAGGCAGCGGCTCAGATCCCGAGCCCACCTGCTCTCTCCTCTATTTTCTCAGCTGCATTCAATTTTTGAGCACCAATCTGAAGATGTAGTGTATCTGGCAATTTTTGATTTGCCATGTGATTAATTTTGCTGAGTTCACAATTTTTCTATAAAATGCAAACTGTGTTACTCATTGTTATTGTTGAAGACTTGGGCATTTTGTGTAAATAACGAAAGACAGAGCATTTCCTTACGGTTCTATCTCATTTTTGAGTTTATGAGTTGCATTATGAATGTATTTTGCACATATGTTTAGTTTCATTGTTGTCTTATATGAAAAATGCTCTTATGCATGTGTTTAGTTGCTTGTCTCCATGTGTTGTATGCATTCTCTTATTTTGAATCTGGTTGCTAAGGGTTTCTTAGATTCTAGGATATAGTTTTGTTGTATCACATGCTTAATCTGTAACTTCCATTCAAGGAGTGGATTAAATTATTTTAGGTTGAATATGGAGAAGATTGTATGTCAGCTAGGATGTGTGTAAGTAGAGGCAGCTAAATACCCATTCTTGGGTGGTATTTGTAAGGAAAATACCAGTTCCAACCCCTTGAAACTTGAATGCCAGTTGCAAACCATTCTCTCGTATACGTCTAGTTGACTCCTTACCCTGAGATAGGCATCGGTCTGCTTCTGGACTAGTAGTTACGACCCAAAACCCTTGTCTTGCATCTAAAACATCAATTCAAACCATTTTATAACATCCACATGTTAGTTGTAGGAGTAGGATTAGGAACCCCTGCATACTCTCATCCTTAACCAGACAAATATGTCCAAGAAAGTTGCCAACCTTGTGATTTATTGTTCAAATCTTGGTCCACACATGAGAGTATTCTGCCTGTCATTGTAATGCTAAATCTTTATGTCATTGGGTGAGTCAAAAGTGTAAAATCTTTAGCTATAGGGATACCACCCTTGGTGCGGTAGAACCAGAAGTGAAGGGGAGGCATCTCACGTAACCTCCCATATCTGTTGACCGAATCTACCTGTGCATTGGAACTGGCAAACCCTCTACCGATTTGGGATCCAACAGATTTGGTGACTCCACTGGGGAATGTGATTTGAAAGTTTTATCTTGCAGTCTCTGGTGAAGTTTTGCCCATCTGAGTCACCAACAAATTTGGTGACTCTACTGGGAAGAGAGAGAGTCAAGTGATTTGAAGGCTGAAAAATCTAGTTTCCAGTGAAGTTGTTGCAGTAAGATCCAAAAGTAACCATGTGGTGCTCTGCTAATGTGATGAATCTAGAAAATATAAGTGCCTTGTTGATATTCTGTCCTCTCCGTGAGAGGTGGCGACTCTGTTGATTAAACCTATCAATGCTGCAACATATTTCTAGGTATTCATATTTTAATTCAAAAATGATGAGTTTAGAGCAGCAAACCTGGTTGTGCTCTCAAAGAAAACTATTTGATATTCAAAGATATAAGGCCCTAGATTTCATAAGAATATATGGTTACCCAAATGTTATCCCCAATAAAATTAGAAAATGTTTGCTGAAATATAGTGGATCAAATTCTGAATCAGCAAACAAATATCTGCAATTTTTTTGTAATTTAATAGAAGATTATGAGGTAGAGGCTGAAGATGTAGTAATGAGACTCTTTGTTCAGTCATTAGAGGATGATGCTAGGGTCTAGTTTTTAGACCTACCTGTTTGTTCAGTTTCTTCATGGATAGATTTAGAAATTGCATTCCTAGGGCAGTTTGGTGAAAGGTTCGATTTGGCCTCATTGATCATACACTTCATGAATATTCAAAAGGAAGATGAGGAACTGGTTCTAGCCTTAATCTTAGGTTTATTAAGTTGCTCAAGCAGATCCCTGAATATATGAGACCTAATAATGCATTGTGCTTAGCAATTTATTTGGCTACATTTGATGAAGGAATGAGTTATTTATTAAGAGATAAAGAACCAGTCACACTTCACCAGGCCTACCAATTTGCTATGGATATTGAAAATAATGAGAAATATGGAATGCCAGAGGCTTTCATGGCTGCAAGTTGTCAAAATAGTTATCAAAGTGAATATATTTTTGTTGTTCCAGTGTGTTCATTGATAAATGATTCTGTAAGGGGAAATATATTTCATAATAGTATGTGCAACCATGATGTGATGCATGAAGAAAATTTTATAGAAAATGTAGGCATATCCTATGATGAGGAAAACAAAGACTGTTATCAACCTCTAGAAGAGAAGCCTGCAGACACAATATGCCCTTCAAGTGACAAAATCAAAGATATACATGAGGTTGTGTCTTGTAGCAGTATGCATGTCCTAGTTATGCCTAATTATTTATGTGAAGTGGATATGCAAAGCTTCACTCTGAAGATGTTGCTTCAAGGGATGATAGTGAATATGTTAGTGACTGTCAACATTCAGATGCATATGTGAGCCTTTCAAATGATGAAATATTTATGGATGCTGAATATCAATGTTTCCTTGAAGATTCTAACCACCTTCACAGTGCAGAGGTTGAAAATTTTGCTTTTGATTATCAGTGCATTAGTGAAGATGAACAACAGGGTCACTATTCAGAGGTGGATGGACAAGTTGCAGATGTGTGTGCTCATATAGTTGGGAATAGTGGTTGCAGGGGTGACTATGAAACTTTCAATGTAGGGCTGCATTCTGAGTTATTTATCCCTTCTTTTGAGACATTTCAAGTGGACCTTGATGATAAAATTGTTGAGCACAATGATGATGAATATTTGCATGCTTATAAAAATAAATTTGATTATGAGATGTTGCTTGTGCCAGAATATTGTGTGTTTGATACAGAGGAGCTCTTATTTTTTGGAGAAGGGCAAAATTTTGATATGGATTCATTTGTTTCATGTGAGTCTGTTATTTTTCCAAGCAACATTAGTGGCTCATATGATGGCGACATTCTATAGATGATGATAATGCATGCTGATAAAGCTTGTTGTAGATTTGTCAAAGAAAAGGAAAGCAGCAGCAGCACAATCAATTGCAATGCTGGGTGCTACAGACTGTTAAATGCTTTCAGGCTTCATTTGAAGAAATCAAAAGAAAATCAAGTGTTTGACAAAGGAAAATTTTAGTTTTTCCTTTTTGGTGGCCCTGGGCTGCCAAGTTTATTTTAAAAAATGTGTTTTGTGATGCAGGTTGGTAAAGTTTTGACTCTATGCCAAATGAATAAGGGACTGGTTTGCATCCCAGAGATCTATGGTTCTCTCCATGCCTGCAAGAGGCATGCATCCCCAGACAAAGCCTGTATTGGTGCCTGCATGAGTATTTAGGTTTCAAGCATTTAAATATGCAGGCCCCTTCATAAAAGTCTAAAAAATTTCAACTCTTTTGACCTTTGCAGTAGAAAAATTGCAAAAAATCTATTGTATGCATGTCACTTTGTATATACATGGGTGTTTGTATATACATGCAGGTCAAATGTGCATTGGCGGGCTTGCAAAATCTCAATCGGCCTTTGAAAAAATGAGTTATATGCATATTTGAATGCATATCGGGCTTAAAAAAGTGCATATGCAAGAGGGAATCTTTCGTAGATTCCTGGGGATATTCGCTGCTTGTATATCAGCTCTGCTTGTATATCGGGCTTGTATGTTTGAACATACATCGGCTACATGCATTAGAAATGTGCAATGAAAAATATACAAGGGTGGAATATGCATTGAAGATTCCCAGAATATTCGCTGATGTATCAAGGGTTTGCTTGTAGATTGTGTTGTATGTTCGCACATACATGCGCGACATACAAAGGAAAATATGCATTTCTTGGCATATAAGAGAGAATGTATGTTGCATATTCCAGGCCAGATTACTTGTTTGTATGTGGAAGGGTTTGTATGTTCACGTTTGTATATTTGGCATACAAAGGGAATGTGCAAGGGAATGTACATTACAGATATACAAAGGGGGGCACATATACATTCGCTACAATGCAAATATACAAGGGGCCTTGTATATTCGGCAACATACAAAGCAACAAAGATGCAATTGGTAGGGACCACGAGTATGCAAGGAAGAATGTACATCAGGTGGCAAATATACAAGTCAACATGTGAGCGCACAAATGCAAAGGCAAGCATACAAGCCAGATTTCAAAGGGTTCTTCCAATCCAATTCATAAGAACATGGAGTCTGTGCCTTGTATGTATGTCTGCGTTGTATGTTTACACATACAAGCCGATATACAAGGAAAAAATATATAATTCAGGCCCGAAGGAGAAATCAAATGTGGCGGATAAGTGTCTGAGGTCCGTGCCTTGTATGTATATTGCACTTGTATGTGCAATGCGATATGCAAAAGGGGGAGATACAAGCTGGAACGGAACTCGATTTCAAATTGTTCTATAAAATTTGAGGTCCGGCTTGTATATGCTTTTGCATATACAAAGGCGATACAGTTAAGTGGAAAGGTCAAAGGTATTTCCCTTTCTATGTTTGCGTTGTATGCATCCAATGTATCTCCGATATACAAATAACACATACAAGTGAAACATACAAGCAGGTGTGGTCAAAAGGTCAATAGTTTTCAAAAGTGTGGTGGGGCCTGCAGCTTGTATGTCTTGGGTTGCTTGTATATGTGCAACATACAAAGCGATAGATGCAAAATGGAGATACAAGCCAGACTTGAGTAGTTTTTCAATTTGTTCTAATCAGGTTTGGGGTCTGTCTTGTATATTAAACAGTTGTATATGCATTTGTTCTTGCATATACAAAGAATTTTGAAAAGCAAAAAGAGGCAGTTGTATATGCATGTGGTTTTGCATATACAAGGAATTCAAAACATGTATATACAAGGGCGAAAAGGCAAAAGGCGAAAAGGGCAAAATAAGGAAAGGAAAAGTCAGCGATGGAGGCTTAGAGTGCCTACGTGCCACATTTTCACTGGTTGGCAACTTTTCAAGGGTGTTTTGAGGTCGTAGATTTCTACGATGGAAGCATGATCAATGGCTATCTTTCAAATTCGTTGCAGCAAAGGATTTTCTACATTCTGTGGCTACATCTTGGGTGGGAAAATTTTAGAAGTACATAGTAAGCTGCGTTTCCAGAGGCCGTGGTAGGTTTGCCCATTAATGGTGAAATCATAGTAGTATGGGTTGATTGTTGACGGCTAACTACCAGATTTTATGAGGAAAATTTTCAGGCGGCGGCTTAGATCCCGAGCCCACCTGCTCTCTCCTCTATTTTCTTGGTTGCATTCAATTTTTGAGCACCAGTCTGAAGATGCAGTGTATCTGGTGATTTTTGATTTGCCATGTGATTAATTTTGCTGAGTTCATAGTTTTGCTATAAAATGCAAACTGTGTTACTCATTGTTGTTGTTGAAGACTTGGGCATTTTTGTGTAAATAATGAAAGATAGAGCATTTCCTTACAGTTCTATCTTATTTTTGAGTTTATGAGTTACATTATGAATGTATTTTGCACATATGTTCAGTTTCATTGTTGACTTATATGAAAAATGCTCTTATGCATGTGTTTAGTTGCTTGTCTCCATGTGCTGTATGCATTCTCTTCTTTTAAATCTGGTTGCTAAGGGTTTCTTAGATTCTAGGATATAGTTTTGTTGTATCACATGCTTAATCTGTAACTTCCATTCAAGGAGTGGATTAAATTGTTTTAGGTTGAATATGGAGAAGATTGTATGTTAGCTAGGATGTGTGTAAGTAGAGGCAGCTAAATACCCATTCTTGGGTGATATTTGTAAGGTAAACACCAGTTCCAACCCCTTGAAACTTGAATGCCAGTTGCAAACCATTCTCTTGTATATGTCTAGTTGACTCCTTGCCCTGAGATAGGCACCGATTTGCTTCTGGACTAGTAGTTATGACCCAAAACCCCCTATCTGGCATCCAAAACATCAATTCAAAACATTTCATAACTTCCACTTGTTAGTTGTAGGAGTAGGATTAGGAACCCCTGCATACTCTCATCCTTAACCAGACAAATATGTCCAAGAAAGTTGCCAACCTTGTGATTTATCATTCAAATCTTGGTCCACACATGAGATTATTTTGCCTGTCATTGTAATGCTAAATCTTTATGTCATTGGGTGAGTCAAAAGTGTAAAATCTTTAGCTATAGGGATACCCCCCTTGGTGCGGCAGAACTAGAAGTGAAGGGGAGGTAGCTCACGCAACCTCCCATATCTGTTGACCAAATCTGCCTATGCATTGGAACTGGCAAACCCTCTGCCAATTCGAGAACCAACACAACCCACCACAAACCAACTAGCTCCACCAAATTCTACCTATAACATCCTCTATAATTTCTACACACAAACATGAAGCATCTACACATGACTTTGCAACTGCAACTTTATCCTCTACAACATCGTGTTCTACTCTCACTATGGAAGATAAATCACAAATGAAATCAAAATGTTCAAAAATTAACTCTTTTTCCTTTGCTACAACATTCATCTTCTTTCCTCCATTGACAAGCTTATCAAAACACTCTTCTTCTACTGCCAAAATCTGCAACATTAAATCTTAGATTCTTCTTCATCCTTCGCTACAAGCTCTTCACATTCCATCATTACATCTTCATTTTTCTTCTCTTCGACTACCTCTGCTGCAGATTCACTCTTTCTCTCTTCTTCCATGCTTTCATCCAAGCATACTACTGTATCCTCATGCTTATCTCCATCATGCTTGACCAATTCACCATGTTGGCTTGCTTCCAATCTATCCACTCTCATGGTTATATCAACCATCATCAAGGAGATCTTCCTCCTTTGGTACTTGTTCCAGCCTTCCCATATCATGGGCCTCTTCCTCACAAGTATAACTGTATACGCCTAAAAATGACATGATTCATCCTAAATAAATATTCTAAATATTTATTCCATTCTTCTATCAATTAAATAATTATTCTAAATTTATTTAATCGGTTCACTATTCCATAATTAAATAAAATCAACTTATTTAATTAATTTCCCTAAATTCTTCTAATATCCCACATAATTAAATAATCCTAAATTATTTAATTAATCCAAATTCCTCTATCCTAAGTTCTAAATTTCAAAAAATCCACCTCACACTTACACCTCACTTTTCCACCTCACCTTGTCCACCTCATCGGGTTGCACATGTAATTAAATATATTAAATATTTAATTATGTATTTTCCCCCTCACCCACATGTCCTATTTCTTCTCAAATCAAAAGTTAGTTAACTAATCAATCAAAAGTGTTAACTAACTAGTCAATTGAGTTAATTCCTCAATCAATTCAGTCAATTCCATAATTCATTCTTCCAACTGACTAATCAAGTTTGTTAACTGAACAGTTAAAGGAGTTAACTCTCCAATCAATGTTGTCAAATTCCCTCTTTCATGATGGAGATGAGACACTTGTCATATTTCTACTGGTTGTACATTCCTCAACCGTTCTCAGCCGTTGATCATCATACTTCTCCTCAACCATTGATTCTCATTCTTCTGAGTCTATACAAGAAGCTTCATCCTTCCATTCTATTCATCCAGGTTATTTGTATTGTTACTCTACAGAAATTCACTAGTGCGCCTTTGGCACCCCCAATACAATCTACTTGAGATCACCCTTTGCTTTGAAGCTGTACTTCATAGCATTATTTATCCATACAGCCATTTACTACTGACATCCTACAACACAGCTAAGAGAGTGCACTCACTGAGGGCCTGCTTCATCAACAAGGATGGTTGTATTAGGCGAACAATAGAAGCTTTGATTCAAGGAGGTTTGCACTGTGTTATTCATTGCTTCATTTCATTCTATCTTTCTTGATTTCATTATTCTATTGATGTTTGGGTTTGTTATTGTTCATTTGATCAAACCACATTTTACCCTAACAATACCCATTTCACTTGTTGCAATTTTCCATAATCCAGATCACACTCTTCACATTCTATGATTCTTCATGGCTAGATTCAACTCCCAACTGCTCAGGACTTCACAAACTTGTAATAGTTCTCCCATGAGCTCTTCTCTACCACTCTTCACTCTCCACCTGTAGGTCCTGGCATAGGTTGCCTTACGTTCGACACTCTACCTATACACTCAGAACCTCCTTGACTCTGATATCATTTGGTGCAGAGGGTCCTCCCCTCTTTCAAACACAAACAATCAAAAACACAAAGACAATTTCATAGGCAATACTCTACCTTTCGACAATATAGGATTGCAACAAAAGAAATTTATTTTTATTCATTTAAGTCAACACACCACAAATCGGTGACCAAATTTACAAGACATGGCCTTCAACGACCTTTCTCATCTCACACCTATCTTCACTCCCATTCTAGTGCTCCTCCTCTGGCACCCATCCTCTGCTCAAATCTCCATACAGAGAGTGAAATGTACATACCTTCATGAGGCAGCAAAATTCCAAAGAATTCTCCTTTCTCTATGGTGACTCCTATTGTGTTCCTATTGTTAAGGGAAAATTGGATTCAAAAGAATAATCAATATAATAAATACCAAGATACCCAAAACTCAATGAAATAATGAACAAAAGAGATTCAATCAAACAATGAACAATACAAAGCAAACCTCGTTTAATTCGAAGCTTCCATTGATCACCTATCACAAATGATCTTGTCTATGAATATGGCCCTCAGAAGGTGCACTTCCTTGCTATGATTCCAAGATGTTCAAATGGGAACGACTATGATAGTTTCGCCATGAAGATGAGCTTCACAACAATGATAGTAGTATGTAGTAACGAGTGTCATCGCAAGCAATGAAGGAATTGGTGCCAAAGGCAAGCTGTAATTCCTACAGAGTAACAATACTTAAAGCTTGGATGAATGAAATGGAAGAATTGGGTTCAATTTATAGACTTGAAAGAGAGAAGATCAACGGTATAGAAAGAATGAGAAGATCAACGGTATAGAACGGTTGAGGAACGTGCGCGAATAAGAAGAAGACACGTGTCTTGCTATATTTTGCATGAGAGGAATTAATAGAATAGAAGAATGAGTTAACTGAAGAGATTAATCAATTAAAAGAATAGATCAATCAGTTAAGAGAATAGAACTAGAGAATAGAAATTGCATGAGGATGAGAAGATATTTTAACTCAATTAAATATTTAAAATATTCAATTGCATGCACATAAGGATTGAATTATATTTAGAGATAACTCAATTTAGAAGAAATAGACAACTTAAATAAATGTTTGATTTATTTAAATTTAGAGAAGATATTATTGGAAGAAACAATTAAATAATTGGTATTATTTAATTTAGAAGATTTTAGAAGAATAAATAAAATATTTGATTATATTTTATTTTTGGAAATTGAAAGGATTTAAATAAATTTGATTTGATTTATTTAAATTTGGAAGAATGATTTGATTTAATTAAATAATTAAGAATTATTTAATTACTTGGAAGAATTTAATTAAATAAAGGAATTTATTTAATTTTGACTTTAGAATAGGTAATTAAATATTTCAATATTTAATTAATTTAGAAGAATATAAATCAAATAAATAAATTTGTTTATTTATTTATTGATAGAGGAATTAAAATGAAATAAATATTAAGAATATTTATTTAGACCGAATCGTGCCATTTTTAGGCGTATACATTTTGCCCCTATTTGATGCAATGCAGTTTACAACATTGCTTCAAAGAATAAATAGTCTGATAATGATACATGCCCCAGTTTGCCCCTGGTACAGGTTATGACGATAGGATGCCCCCTTGAGAGATTGGATGGGAAGAAGGAAGAAGGATGAGAGACGGACAATCTCATGAAGACGAAGGGAAAACTAGGTTAGGTTTGAAGAAAATAGGATGCATTTCAAAGAAACAGGAAGAAAATGGGAGAAACAGGTGCAGGAAGTAGTCATAGTCACCACATAGCCAGATTAGGGTTTGCATGCTATATATAGGAGCTAGTTCCACAAGATAATTCATTTGCACACTTGGCTTTGTTTGATTTGCTTTTGAGAGCTTAGGAGAGCATAGAGCATAGAGCAGTCAGCACGAGGATGGACATTCCACATGAGGAGCATCGCTTTGAGCAAGTCCATTGATTCGACCGGCCAGCAGAGGTAGGACCCCCAGTATGTATCTCAAAAAAATTTCCCTAAAGTCAATTTTGATAGCAATAAATGCTAGGAGTAAAATAGGATAGACAAATGCGTTGGATCGTAGTTTGGCACATCTGGCATGCAAAACTATGCATCTGTTATTCTGTAGTGTATTTAGGATATAGAACGTTGCATATACTCAAGATGCGCATGCATGAGTTTAGTCGGCGCATGCATAATTTTGCAGTGCATTTATGGTATGAAGTGGCACTTTTGACTGGGTGGCGCATTTACGGTATAGGAGAACGCATGCATGAAATCTTGCGGTGCAGTTGTCAAAAGTGGCGCATTTGTTAAGAAATGGTGCATTTGTCAAGAAATGGCACATGTACCACCTGTTATGGTGCATATGATATAGATAGGTAGTTTACTTAACAAAATTGACTCGATTGGAGTCTTGTTTGACATGTCAATCGATAAGCTATCTCTGAGATTGCAGAATCTAGTCAAGAGATGTAGTGTGTTGTTTTGATCAATTTGTTATGCTAAGGTAGTTGATATGTTTCTATAGATATGTTGAGCATGGTACTTGCAGTTTTAGGTTAACACCTTGCTTTGCGTGCCTTGCAGGAGGACATACAAGAGACACACTCTAGTCGAGGGAGTAGTTCCCCATGCCGATGTTGTAGAGGCATATGCTGACTGAGATGGGCTAAGAGGCGCTCAATGCGATGGGTCTGGACTATGTTTTCTTTATGCCTGAGGTTTGAGCAAACCACGGGTTGCTGACTGTAGCAATGGAGAGGTTCAATAGTGAGGACGGGACCTTCCACTTCCCTACTAGCGAGATGACCATTACATTAGAGGACGTATATAGGATTCTCCACTTACCTATTCAGGGAGAGCTTGTGGAGTACAATCCACAGACGGATGCAAGACTTGTTGAGTGTAGGTGAGTATTCGATGACCTCGAGCTGGTCGGAAAAGTCATCTCATGGTAGGATATTCATGACTATTATGACTACTTCCTAGGTATAGTAGTAGGACTGATCAGAGGGGTTGTATGCCCTGATAGGAGATCACATGGGTTCTCCATTAGATGGAGTCAGATTATGGAGAGGATGGTTACAAAGGGCACCCATTATGTTTGGGGTGTCTATGTTCTAGTGTACCTATACCACAACATGCATCAAGTGGTATACCACAGGGGTGTGAGTCTATATGCAGGTGTGTCATTGCTACAGTTTTGGCTATGGGAGCACTAGCGATTACTAGACCGATTTGTGTCTTTGACAGATAGAGAGGAGAGCATTACAGTTACGGCTACACAGGAGTGATTTCCCATCATAGGCTAGGGAAGCTTGAGTATTGGAGGCATGCTTTGGATGGAGTAGATGTGGTTGTCTGGTGGCCATATCTAGATTGTGAGCCTTGGGAGGATGAGGCAGATGAGTTGCCATACTACTACCAGACGTGGTGGCTGATAGGCCAGACACGATTCATTTTAGAGAGGCAAATTGTTAGCCAAGTACAAAGGCAGTTTGGGAGGAGACAGGGCATGCCATAGGGGCCAACTTTGTTTGCGCAGACTCATGCTGAGAGATTTAGATGGGGGCCGATGACGTCCTATGAGGAGGCAGTGGCAGAGTTTTGGAAGACGCCATATGTTGCCTAGGATATGAGGAGGGAGATTGTAGACGCTGAGATGACCCAGGATTTTGAGGATTGGTTCATTGCCCACCCATTTCTGAGATACTTAGGGCCTGGGGAGCTGGTGCCTTGTATAGATGAGGCAGATTCAAATGATGAGGGCTAGGTTGGCCGGAGGAGGAGGAGGAGGAGGTGAGGAGGACGGGGAGGCAACAGAGATGGTGGAGATGGCGGAGGAGGGGGAAGTGGTGGAGATGATGGAGGAGGTAGTGGAGATGATGGAGGCTGACCTAGACAGAGAAGGAGAGTTGGGGAGGGACCTTCCCATGCTCTGTAGGCAGTACCACTACAGGTCGCACAACAGGCTCCACAACAGGCACTGCAGGTATAGATGCCACCACCTCAGCAGGTGGCACAACAGCAGACACCCCAGCCACAGGGGCAGGGATAGGCACAAGTACCCTAGGGTCTAGCATAGTCAGATGTTTAGGAGAGGGCTATAGCCATGCTGAGGAGACAAGTCAGACAGCTGCAGGCATAACTTAGGACCGCTAAGGCCTGGCGAGAGACAGACACAGAGGTTATCTCAGGCCTTACTAGAGAGAGATATGGCAAAGGCGTGGATACAAGTTATCTGAGTGGAGAGGGACACAGAAGTGTTAGCCCTTGGTACAGATTCCACGAGCAAATTTTGGGTTGGGCAGGTGCACCAGGTGCAGGTACAACTAGCACAAGCATAGACGCAGCTAGCTCAGACACAGACATAGTTGGCATAGGCATAGGCTCAGTTAGCGTAGGTGCAGGGTGAGCTTGCTAGAGCACAGACTCAAACATAGTATTACCGAGGCCTATACCATGGTGCTGTGCCAGTTAGTCTGAGGGCTCCAAACTATAGGAGCTAGTCCATGGCCTCCTAGAGAGCAGGTGGATTGAGGTCAAGAGCCTCCGTGATGGGCCCATAGCAGTCTGGGGCCAGTGAAGGAGGGGACTCAGGAGACATTGTCGATAGCAGTGGTTCACAGCAGCAGGGATAGCCAACACTTATAGATTTTGGGCTCTTACATACACTTTTTGATGGCTTAGATAGCTGGATATACTTATGTACCATTTTTATATTTTGAGACATGTATCACCATCCTTGAGATGTATTTATTGTATATGACATTGATTCAGAGATGGACCACTTGATATTGTACATTTGGACATGTTTTTATGATATTTATATGATGATGCAGTTTATTTGATGCTATCTATATCTATGAGTTATGATGCATTTCTATTGTATGATGTGATCCATATGTTTATCTAATGCAGACTTAGATGTTTACTTGATGTTATGCGATGTTATCTGATGCAGCTTTTTATATGATGCTATGTGATGTTATATGACCTAATGCAAACTTGGATGTTTTACTTGATATGCCTCTAATATGTAAATGTGAATAGTATCTATATGATTATGCAATTTACGTGATGCACTTATCTACGTTTTTGATTTTTTTTCTATTGACACTATATGATGATTACAAAAAATGTATATGGATGACCTAATGCACTTTATTATGTATGCAACTAATTTAATCATGTAATTGACTATCTCATGTGATATGATATGCACCTATATGCTATGTTTTTGTGATGTTCAAATGTACTCTATCAACACAGAGATGATATAGATAGAAGCCTTGATTAAAAGAATGACTCTATAGAAATATTTACCAGCTTGACTTTGTATTGTTACTCTGCTTTGTTTGGATCTTTTATTACATGGGATATGGATTTATGGATGTATGATGGATGTATAATGGATGCTTTGCTTTTGACATCTTGATGGTGCAAGTATTTTGAAGTGCTTGTTTCATCATTGGGTGATTTTTTTGGTACTTTTTCCAAATGTTGTAAGTTAATACAAGCATCTAGGTATAATTGAACTGAGATGACCTGAGCATTGCTTACATGGATTTTGATTTAGCAAGTTAATACAAGCATCAAGGTATGATTGAACTGAGATGACTTGAGTATTTCTTGCATATCAACAGACAAGGATTGTCCCCTTTCATGTTAGACTTTGGATGTCCTCGATGATCTTTTGCTGATCATGTCTTTAGACAAGGCATCACATTACTAAAGTTTAATCCACAAACAACAAACAAAGAAAATAATCATGCCCCCATCATAGCATCTCTAGATTTTGGCATCCTCAAGTAGCATAGAAAGGCATGATATCTAAAAAAAAAAATCAAGACTCTGTATTTTAACCATGTTTCCAATCCACAAAACATTTTTGCATTTAGATGTGTTTGTTTCTTGCCATAATTTGGGTAAAATCATTTAGAATGCCTTAGGTGTTTTCTTGCTTTGCTCTGGATAGGTTAAGGTCTTGCATCTAGATTTCTACTTGAAAAGAGTGGGTTTTGTTTGCACTTGCTTGCTTGCCTAGTGAGAAGATCCCACAATCCTTATTGGGGAGACAGACCCTAAGGGAATGACCTAGTGCCTCAGGGGCTCATTGCTAAATAGCCTTGCCTACGTGACGACGCAGAGGCAACGTAGTTCAGGGTAAACCCTAATGGACCTAAGACCTAGGTGATAGAAAGTGGTGTGAACTCAGATAGATAGAAGGACTAGACATGGGATGGATGGGACAGTGGGAGCCTCGGGGATGTATTGGAAAAATGGCCTTGCCTACATGACAACACAGAGGCAACATAGTTCATGGAGTTGGACCATGGGTACTAACGAGAGACACTATGCTAGGCTGACATTGTGGATAGGATATGGGATAAAACCTTGGTTGACAAGGCAACAAAGAGATAGAGTATCAAGCCATGATAGGTTACTGTCAGGATTTTATTATGGAATAGATATGGATCGAAGGGGACACAAGGAAGAATGGACACAAGGTGATTGGTTTCCCAATAATGGAGGAAGCAGTTTATCACAAGTAACGCCTGTTTACTAGGTTTTCACCACTTGCTTTTATTTGCACGAAAGCTAGAAAGTATGCATGACGCCTGTTTACCAGGTTTTCATCATGATACCTATCCAAGGCACCTATTTGCTAGGTTTTCACCAACAGATAATTTTGTTTATACTTTTCTATTTTTTTATTTTTTTGTATTTTTTTGTATTTTTATGGCCCCCTTACATTAGGGTTCTCCTAGGTATAGAACTAGCGAGGATGCATGATGTTGATTGGATCATCGAACAGCTCACCCTCTGATGTTGCTAACTAATATGCCCCTGATCCATAAGCAGCTACAATCACATAAGGCCCAAGCCAGTTGGGTTCGAACTTGCCTTTCTTTTCCTGATCTTGTTGATTGCGGGGATTCTCCTTAAGTACTAAGTCTCCAATTTTAAAGATTCTTGGGTGAACTCTATGGTTATAGCTTCGTGACATCATTTGTTGATACACTTTGAGATGGTAAAAGGATTTCTATCTCCTTTCTTCTAGAAACTCTAGTTCTTGCAATTTGGAAACTCTGTATTCTTCATCTGTTATGAGACCTTTTAACGACACCCTGAGAGATGGTAACTCGACCTCAATGGGGAGGATAGCTTCTAAGCCATAGACAAGGGCATAAGGGGTAGCACCTATGGGGGTGTATATACTAGTTCTGTAGGCCCACAGAGCGGGATTGAGTTGGATGTGCCGATCACGGCCAGCATCATTGACTGCCTTCTTGAGGAGTTTCAAGATGGTCTTGTTGGATGCTTTAGCTTGGCCGTTACCTTGGGGGTAATACGGTGTGGAGAAACAGTGTTGGATTTTGAATCGATCACAGAGTTCTTAGACATCCTAGTTTTTGAAGGGTCTTCTGTTATCTGTGATAATGGATGAGGGAATTCCATATTTGTAAATGAGGTAATTTAGGATGAATGAGGAGATTTGTTTACCTATGATAGTGGTGAGGGGGACGACTTCAATCCACTTGGTAAAGTACTCAGTGGCGGTTATGATGAATTTGTGGCCATTGGATGAGGGCGGATGGATTTTTCCCACAAGGTCAATTCCCCATTGGCAAAAGGACCAAGGTGTCGTTAAAGGTCTCAACTCTTGAGTTAGTGCATGTATCAAGTTCCCATGTATTTGGCACTTCTTGCACTTCTTCACAAATTGATATGAATCTATTTCCATGTTTGGCCAGTAATAACCGAAACACATGAGTTTCTTAGCTAAGGAAGGACTGCTAGAGTGTGTTCTATAGATCCCTTCATGCACATCTTGTAAGGCAGTTTGGGATTCTTCTCATTCTAAACAACAGAGTAAAGTACCATCTAGACCACGTCAGTATAGGCTGTCGACAATAATGGTATAACGAGAGGTTTGGCGTATAAAGGTTCGTCATTCGTTTGAAGATAAGTCAAGTGGGAGGGTGTTGTCCTTGAAGTAAGTGTAAACCTTACCATACCAAGGTGAATCAGATCCAACTAATAGGCATATGGAATGGGTTTTAGGAAGATCATAAGTTGGTTTCTGAATTGATTCCACTAAGAACTCATACCGTGACTCATTCTTTGGGATTTTGAGAAGAGAGGCAATGGTTTCCATGGCATCTGCTGCTTTGTTTTCAATCTGAGGTATCTGCTCAAAAGAGATGATCACAAAGGATTCCTTAAAGTCCTTGACCATCTTCTTGTATGAGACAAGCTTCTCATCTTTAGTTTGGTAATCATCATTGACCTGATTGATCACTAGTTGAGAATCACCATAGACATGTAGCTCTTTGATTTTCCATTCTGTGGCCATCTTGAGACCAATGACTAGGGCTTCATATTTTTCTATGTTGTTTGTGCATGGAAATAATAGATGGTAAGACTTTGGTATGGTGTCGCAATGAGGCATTACAAACAAGATTCCTACCCCCGATCCATGGTTTGTGTAGGACCCATCAAAGTAAAGTTTCTAGGAATGTGTTGATATATTGAATAAGGATTCATTTGGAAACTCAAATTGCATTGGTGTGGTGTCTTGTAATGGTGCATCTACTAACTGATCAGCAATGACTTGTCCCTTGATAGCTTTTCTGTCTACATATTCAATGTCATATTCACTTAGGAGCATTACCCATTTGGCTAGATGACCTGTTAGAGCTACTTTGCTTAGTAGGTACTTCAGTGGATATATTTTTGCAATAAGTTTAACTGGATGTGCTAGCATATAATGTCAGAGTTTTTGGGAAGCAAAAACTACCGCAAGACATGATCTTTCTATTTGAGAGTATTGCAACTCATAGCCACCAATGTTTGACTGATGTAGTAGACGGCTCTTTCTTTATTTTCATAATCTTGTTGTGCTAGAAGCACCCCAAGAGCTGTTGGCTTCCGTTAGATAGGAGGCATGAGAATGGGTGGATTCATAAGATACTATTTCAGTTTGTCAAATGCCTCTTCGCATTTCTCATCCCACCTAAATGGAATGTTCTTGTGCAAGAGATGACTAAAGGGTTGACACTTGTTTACCAATTGTGATATGAATCTACGGATTGCTTGTAGCTTGCCCTATAGAGATTTTAGTTGAGTAAGAGTCTTGGGTGGTGGCATGTCCATAACAGCCTTGACTTTGGCAGGGTCCACCTCTATTCCATTTGATGACACAATAAAACCTAAGAGCTTGCCTAAGGTGACTCCGAACACACATTTTTTTGGGTTCATCCTAACTTTGAATTGTTCTAATCTCTGAAAGACAATCTCTAACACATCCAGGTGTGATTCTCTGTGAGTGACTTTGCAAGGATATCACCTACATAGTCTTCCATTGTTACGTGCATCATATCATAGAGTATAGTGGTCATAGCATGTTGATATGTGGCTCTTGCATTCTTTAGCCCAAATGACATGACATTCCAACAAAAAGTGCCCCATGGACAAGTAAAAGATGTCTTATGTTGGTCTTTTGGTGCTATCCTAATCTGATTATATCCTGAGAAGCTATCCATGAGAGATAACATGGTATGTCCTGCTGTCAAGTTGACTATGATATCTATATTTGACAACAGAAAATCATCCTTGCAGCAAGCTTTGTTTAGATCTCTAAAATCATTGCATAGTCTGACTCGTCCATCTAGTTTGGACACTAGTACTATGTTGGAGACCCATTCCGGATAGTCTATAGCTCTGATGAACCCTACATCTAGTAATTTCTTGAGTTCTTTTACAAGTAGTGCTATGTGTGGATACATCTTTCTAAGCTTCTGTTTCACTAGTTTCACTCCTGGATCTAATGGAAGATGATGTAGAATCAGGTTTGGATCTAACCCTAGCATATCTACGTATGACCAAGAAAAATTGACTTGCTTTCTCTTGAAGAATGGTACAAACTTAGTCTTCTCTAGTGGGGTTAGAGACTTAGCAAAGTGAATGATCTTAGGTTGTTCCTTTGTTCCAATGTTAACAGGCTCTGTGGGTTCCACAACAATCTGAGACTTCTCCTAGTGCATGTCATCGGGGAGAGTGTCAAGCCTTCCATCCTCAGGTGCCACAGTTGGGTTTTCACCTTCAGATGCATCCTTTCTTTTTATTTTTTTGGGATCTGACACTATCGCAGAGTAGTTTTCACCATCAGATCCAATTTTTATTTTGATATATTTGCGACTGGAAGGCTTGGTACCCTCTCTGAAATAAGCCTTGGTATTAAGTTCAATAGAGAAGCCAGCTTTGTGATCTCCTTTAGGTAGGTGGTCCCTAAGTTCCATGTAGTCAATATAAGCATCGTCATTTTGGAACATATCTAGTTGTGGGGTTCCTCGTAGATCCCAGTCAATAAGCTCAGGATGCACAAGGGGGATGGAGTCAAAGGATAGATCTGATTTGTTGATAGTTTGAATGGATATGCTAGGAGTATTGGTAGGGAGAGTGTTTGGGATGGTACTTTCCTGTAAGTTGTTTATTGCGATAGAACCTGAACCTTCCTCAAAAGTCATATTCTCAGGGATAGGCAAATCACACTCTAGTGGCCTATTCGGTAGCATTTGTCCCTCACTGTAGGGGCTATAAGTTTGAATGGTATCAACCTCTTTGTCATTGTAGGAATGCTTTGCCAGCCATACTACTCATACTCATTAGAATTTGTGTCACTATCCTCTTGAAGTGTATGGATCATTTCCACTAGACAAGCATTTGCTTTAGCTTTGCCCTTATCTTTGTATCCTAGACCTTTTGTAGTTCTAGCCAATGAGGATAAAGAAGGTTGAACGGGTTTTATAATTCCTTCTTTTCTTAGGCCGATGGGGCCTTGTCCTTCGTAACCCATTCTATGTAGGATAGATTCACCTCGCCCATAGATTTTTGTTGGGAGCTTAGGTGGTTCTTGTTGTATGTTTTCTTCTTCTTCAGTGTAAAGCCATTGTAGGATATCCCTTTCCTCTGTTTCATCTGATAGGGTCCCCCATTTTACAAAGAGAGTTGTGGGAGGTGTAGGAGGATCAGATGGCTTTGGAAAATGCTTGGGTCGCCCAAAGGATCTAGGAGGTAAAGGCATCTTGGCTAGATTGAGACTGTGCTCAATGGAGTATTCCCCAACTCCTATTTCTTTGATGGTAAATTTTTTCTCTTTGGGCTTTGATGAGGAAGATTTAGAGGTAGAATCATGTTGTGGGGTAGGGGATGTAGATGCTCTATTGTTTGGTATGATGCAATTAGGTTTTGAAAGGATAGAGTTGCAATGCTAAAAGGGATCAGGATCACCTTGGATGATGACTTGCTTGCCGTTATGCAAGAATTTTATGCATTGGTGATAGGTAGAAGGGACAACTTTCATGGCATGAATCCATGGTCTACCTAGGAGAATATTATAGGTGATCTCCCTATCTAGGACTTGGCACACAACATCTTTTATCACCAGTCCCACTTGTATGGGTAATACCACTATTCCCCTGGTAGTTCTCTCCTCTTCATCATAAGCTTTGATAGTTATCTTCTTCCTTGGATCAACTGCATTTTTAGAGAATCCCAATGTAAGGACTAGCTTCAACGTGGAAATATTTAAACCGGCTCCCCCATTAATGAGAACCCTCTTGATGCAGTGCTTGTGGATGAAGGCGACAATGTGCAGAGGGGTGTTATGAGGTTGGGACACTAAGAGGTCATCTTGTTCGGTAAATGATATGGTACTTGAGGAGGTTAGATTACCTACCATGGCCTAAAACTTCTCTTGGGCCAAGTTAGTGGGGACTGTGGTTTCCACTAAGGCTTTATCGAGAATCTCCTTGTGAGAAGGAGATAAACACAACAACTCTAAGATAGAAATGTGGGAAGGGGTTTTACGTAGTTGGTCTATGACACTATACTAATGGAAGTTGGGCTAAGAAGGTGACAACCTTGGAGGAATGGTATTCAACGTGACTTTACCGCTGCGGGTAATGATGCTACAATCAGTTATGTTGGGTTCTGATTATTGGTTGGGCGTGACCACATTGATTTGTGGGACATGCTTTGATATGCAATTGATGGTATAGTCAAATGGCACACTTGCATAATTGGAATTACTATTCCCATTATTCTGATTTTCCCTGTTGCAGTTTTTGTTGTTGTTGTTGTTGTTGTACGGCCTGTCATGATTTATAAGCAGATCTTTGTAAGCCACATGTGTCTCATTAGAAGTATGTTGATGAGCACCACCTTGATTTTGATCAAGCACATCTTGGATAACATGTTTGAGATGGATACAATTGTTGGTTGTATGTCCCCTTCCTCTATGATACAATAGTCGGTGTCTTTCCAATAGCAAGGTTTGATTTGAGGTTCATAATCACTTGTTGGTGGTAGAGAGATTTCATTGTTGGCCAATAGCTTCCTTAATGCATATTCTTGTGACTCACCCAGTGGTGTGAACTTTCTCCTTAGATTTGAGTTGAACCATGATCTTGGCTCCCAAGAGAATGTTTTGTTGGGTGTAATATTGCTTGTCTCTCCTTTGAGAGTGAATATCGGTTGTTGCTTGGGAGCCGCCACCTTGGCATCAACTACTCCATCGTTGACGACATTTTTATTCCTAGTCCAAAACTTTGATTTGTCAGTCATGTAGTTGGAGGTAGGTGTGTCCTTGTATAACTTGATTTGCCCCTTGGCAATCATAGCTTTCTCGATGAACAATCCCATTTCAATGACCTTTGAAAATGAAGTAGGGCATTGAATTTGTATTTGGTAGCTAAGATCGGAGTTGAGGGTATGGATAAACATTTGCATTAATTGCTTCTCAGGTACATCATACAAGAATTTGCTTGCTAGTTGTCTCCAGCTTTGTAGGAAGGTGGCAAATGATTCGCCACTCTTTTGCTTGGTATTGCAAAAATCAAGCATAGAGACTTTGTGTTCAATATTGTACGAGAAGTACGTGATGAATTTGTTGACTAGCTCATCAAAAGTTTTGATGCCAGGTGGGATTCGTGAGAACCACTCCATGGCTTGACTACCTAGAGATCTAGGGAATAGTCTCATTAAGTAAGTCTCATTGTGAGCTACTTCCATGCATGTTGCGTTGAATTCCCTAATGTGATCCCTAGGGTCCCCTTTCCCTTTGTATTTGTCAAACTTAGGAACTTTGAATCGAAAGGGAAATGGTGTCATGTTTAAACTTTTATCAAAGGGGTACGATGCAATATCTTCCAAGGAGTAGGTTTTAGTGTTTGTACCTGTCTTGAGATTTGTCATTTGTTGCATTAGACCCTCGACTTGTTTCCTCTTTTCTTCCATAGGAGTGCTTGGGTCTATGGCTTTCTTTCCTTTTTCATGATTATCCTCTATGTTTTCTTGGATTGTGCTTAGATTGAAATCAACAAGGAGTTTAATTCCAAGATTTACAAGATGATAAAAATACTTGTGAGGGTCCTCATGGAGCATTTTCTCTAGCAAGCATTGGAATTTTTGATCTTGGAGGGTTCCTTGATACTCTTCGTGACAGATTTCCTCATCACTATCATGAGGGGTGATAATGTGGTTGGATGATCTAGCCATTTCGAGTTGCTTTTTGTATTAAGATCTAGTAAGAACCATGCAAGGTGACGTGGGATGAGGTGGGATGAGGTGGGATGAAACTAGAGATTTTGGCAAGGTGCCGATGGAGACTGCTGAGAATAGGATACTCACGACAAGATTTGGACAAGGGACTTTCTCAATCAATGACTCTGAGTAAGATGGCCAATACAAGACGATAAGCACTAGTAAGGGTACTCGATACCTATCTTACTGTGTAGGGACTAGTCGTGCACCAAGACCACTAGCAAAGTTCTGTGACTTACTAGGGTTACTTGAATCCACAATGATACAAAAAAGGAGCCTATGTTGATCTAATATGGGATACTTTGACCTTAGACTAGGAGGACCTGATAGAAGGTGAATGGGATGACCAACGAAAGAGAGATTTTGATGCGAAATGGGTGGAAAAATGACTGCAAGGTAAGACCTGATCTCAAAACTTGGAACTAGACTGAAATAGGTACCCATAAATGATAAAAATATTCTCTCAAAGATTGTGCAAGTGCTCACTGTCACGCATGTGCCGGAATAGATGCGCTGCAGAAACTGGTAAATGCGTAGGAAGTCAGGACAGATGCGCTACATTGGTAAAAATTAAATGTGTTGTAACAGGTAGTAAAAGTGTTGCAATTTAGTACATATGCACCGTAGGTCAGTACAAATGCGCAGCAACAGAGGACGGATGCGTCGCTCTGGTTTTCTCAGTATTTTTCCAAGTTTTTAGAAATTTTTCTGATGTTTTTGGTATCTTTGATTGCAAGAAGGTCTCTTTGATCTGATTTTCTAAAATTATGGTAAGAAGACACAACAAACACAAAGAATATTTTTATGGTTTTTTATTTTTTTGTGGTTTTTTTACTCTTTTTGGACTAAAAGAAAGCAAGTACAACCCTAGGTTTCAAAGGATAGTATAAAACTAAATTCTCGCTATCTTTAGTGAAGCATCTTTGGGAGGTGATAATTGCCCTTCCCTGCACCAGATTATAGGGATTTTTGGTCTACTAAAACAAGGATGAGTAATAAAGGCAACCATTCAAGTGGTTATACATGCGGCAGCACTATTCTTCGTTATGGAGTCTCCCAGCTTGCAAGGGTTGTGCCTTGGAGGGTTTTGGGGGAGGTTAGCTGTTGGTATAACAAAACTGCACTTGTTGTTTGAAGCTTTCACTCCAAACACAATTTATTTATAGTGGCTTGGAAGGGCTTGGCATCTAGCCTATTACCACTTAGGGTCATTCCTACTTGGATGAATGGTATCCAAGAGCAGGCCCCTCTAAAGGAAAAACACATGCAAAAATGATATGTCTGGCATTTTGGTCACCCAAGATAGGGGAGAGCATAGGCTTGGTATCATTCCAAAAACACAAAATACAATGGTTCTTTTCCCCTAGTTAAAAATGAGAAAAACTAGATGAGCTATCTACTTGGGCAAGCACAGAGTTTTGTTAACTTTGAAGTGATAACAAGATAGCAATGGTCCAGTTTTACCAAGATAGTAATGATGTGTTCAATTTTATCCCTGATAGTATGAATTATTAACTTTGAAGTGATGATCAAGATAGCAATGGTTCAATTTTACCCAGATAGCAATGATGAGTTCAATTTTATCCACGTAGCATGAATTGCTAACTTTGAAGTAATAATCGAGATAACAATGGTTCAGTTTTACCCAGATAGCAATGATGAGTTCAATTTTATCTAGATAGCAATGAGTTGTTAACTTTGAAGTGATAATCAAGATAGAAATGGTTCAATTTTACCTAGATAGCAATGATGAGTTTAATTTTATCCAGATAGCAATGAGTTGTTAACTTTGAAAGATAGCAATATAGCAATGATTCAATGATATGCAAGAGAGCAATTATTCAATTACCACCTTCCTAGTTAAAACTATGTGAGATTTGCATGAGCATCTATTTTACTTCCCTGTTAGAAATTGAAGTGTGAGTTAACAAGTGCAACTATATGAATCTAAACCAGTACCTAGCCTGCAAAACAGATCAAGAGATTTCCTGCAAAAAGATGTCAGTGTTAGTGAAAACTTCAAGAAAACCCTAAAAATCACTGCCTAGATCAGATGTGCTACTTCAGAGACTGAATGCATAGAAATAGAGATCAGAAGCGTCGTAGTACATATGTACTAATAAAGAGGTCAAAAGCATAGGAAAACAGTGTATATGCGCCGATCTAATAGATGCGCCATATCAGAGGGTAAATGCATCGTAACAGAGACTATGCGCCACAGGAATGTATGCATCATAACAGATGTCAGATGCGTGTTAGGATGTGTTAGATGCATGGTTTCCTCTTGTGTATAGCTTTCTAAAACACAAAAACTCAATTTTTGGGTTAAACTTGGGGCTAGGCCCCACGGTGGACGCCAAAAATGTTAAGGGAAAATTGGATTCAAAAGAATAATCAATATAATAAATATCAAGATACCCAAAACTCAATGAAATAATGAACAAAAGAGATTCAATCAAACAATGAACAATACAAAGAAAACCTCCTTTAATTCGAAGCTTCCATTGATCGCGTATCACAAATGATCTTGTCTATGAATATGACCCTTAGAAGGTGCACTTCCTTGCTATGATTCCAAGATGTTCAAATGGAAATGACTATGATAGTTTCGCCATGAAGATGAGCTTCACAACAATGATAGTAGTATGTAGTAACGAGTGTCATCGCAAGCAATGAAGGAATTGGTGCCAAAGGTGCAATGTAATTCCTACAGAGTAACAATACTTAAAGCTTGGATGAATGAAATGGAAGAATTGGGTTCAATTTATAGACTTGAAAGAGAGAAGATCAACGATATAGAAAGAATGAGAAGATCAACAGTATAGAACGGTTGAGAAACGTGCGTAAATAAGAAGAAGACATGTGTCTTGCTATATTTTACATGAGAGGAATTAATAGAATAGAAGAATGAGTTAACTGAAGAGATTAATCAATTAAAAGAATAGATCAATCAGTTAAGAGAATAGAACTAGAGAATAGAAATTGCATGAGGATGAGAAGATATTTTAACTCAATTAAATATTTAAAATATTCAATTGCATACACATAAGGATTGAATTATATTTAGAGATAACTCAATTTAGAAGAAATAGACAACTTAAATAAATGTTTGATTTATTTAAATTTAGAGAAGATATTATTGGAAGAAACAATTAAATAATTGGTATTATTTAATTTAGAAGATTTTAGAAGAATAAATAAAATATTTGATTATATTTTATTTTTGGAGATTGAAAGGATTTAAATAAATTTGATTTGATTTATTTAAATTTGGAAGAATGATTTGATTTAATTAAATAATTAAGAATTATTTAATTGTTTGGAAGAATTTAATTAAATAAAGGAATTTACTTAATTTTGACTTTAGAATAGGTAATTAAATATTTCAATATTTAATTAATTTAGAAGAATATAAATCAAATAAATAAATTTGTTTATTTATTTATTGATAGAAGAATTAGAATGAAATAAATATTAAGAATATTTATTTAGACTGAATCGTGCCATTTTTAGGTGTATACACCTATACCCACCCTTATTTGGTCAGCTAGCTCCCTTGTGTAATTTCTATTGGTAGCTTCCCATTTCTTTTCCAAAGTTCGTGCTCCCTCTATATTCCCCACTCTACCCTTTTCTTAGATCTTATTCTTCATAGGAAATTGAGTATGATGACATGATTGCCCTTGCATCCCAGCAACATATTCTTCCCTGTATAAATGACTTACTCCTCTACAAGTTCCTTTCGGTAGCATCTCCCTTTTCTTCTTCAATGACCACCTTCATTTTGCTATGTTTTCCTCTTGGCTACAGTTCTCATACTTCCTCCATTTCAAAACTGCGCTCCTTCTCTTTCTTTTACTCTACCTTTTGAGTTTATTCCCAACAACATGGTGGAAAATTCCCAATACCCTCTAACTGCAGCAACCCCTTTCATGCTACGGTTCTCCTCTTTAAAGGAAGACTTTATCTTTCCACTTTCATTTCCCAAATTGGAGGTGAGGCGTCAGTGCCCTTTGTTCTTTTAAATTTTGATTTTAACATTGGATTAAACAAATGCCACAATGGAAATCTCTACACTCCATCTACCATATGGGTATTTCCAAATCACCAAGCACTTCCTTTACAATAGCAACATAGGTCAATTTGCTCAAGCTGCTAGCAGATAAACAGTTCACGATTTCTTACAACACACTCAGCAGGGATACACATTTGATGAAATACACTATACATTTGAGGTTAGACTTCAACTTCCACACATTCCACTTATGCATCCGGATTTATACTTCAACCTTCACATTGTCTATGCAATTCCCTATAGCATACTAAATGATGGAGACAAGAAAATGTCATGCATAATCTTCCAGGAGATAGCACACCATGCCAATCGCACCTTTCGGTGATCATGAAACAAGGAGAACAATGCAAGATGGAGTCTACACACTCCCACAATCTCATAACATGATAATCACTCAATATTGCTCATAGAATAGCTGTGTAACCCAAGTGTTGTCAAATAATAACATATGCCAAATTTATCCCAAGCTTCATTATTTCTGGACTAGACCCAAATTCTATTTGATTCAGAGGAAGTCAAATCATATGCAAAGAACTCACAAAATGTGTTATTTGTACTTTAAGAACATTTCCAATGCTAGCATATACCAACAATAACATCTCGTCGCCTACGAAATGAATACATGGAACAAAAAATTGACTTTTGATGTAACTTCTTACCAGGAGCTCAAATTCACCTAAAAACTTGTAGAGGTGTGCATATCAGCATTCCCTAACTTTCTGCCAAACCATTATGCCTCAAACCTCATGGACTTTGTAATTTTAAAACTTCGCCAAATTGCCAGCACAAGTCGAAAAACAATTACTTCTCCGAAACCATGAAAGATCTGCTCACGAAACCTTCTCCATCAAATCCAAGATGGAATCAACAATATTCCTATAAGAGGATTTTCCACTTCACCAATTTAACAGAACAATTATTTATGTGAAGTCAGCCTATTGTATCGTGGAACCCAAAACTGTGAAAACCAAAACCTGCAAATCTGATTGTACCAATCATTCCCCAAGGCTAAGAGATGCCACAATAGACCCAAGAAAACCAAAGCTAAAAGAAACAATTGAAAATATTTTTGGGTGATGTTGATTGATTGTTCGCCTAGGATGCTCCTGCATCACTAAGTGTAAGGGATAAAAGTGCCTACTTGTTCTTTTACTATTAGTTTTTAATACTCATTTTTAGTTTTGTTGTAATATTTATTATATTAATCTTAATTTGTTTTTTTTGTGTGGATAAGTTGACCTTAGCCTTAATTTTATTGGTCATTAGCCTTAGATCAAATTTTAGTAGTGTCAGTCCATCTATTTTGTAGTCATTCTTGTACCCTAGATTAAATTGTAGGCATAGATCTTGATCCCTTAAACAAGATAACACATGTGGCATAGTCCTCCCAATTTAAAGCACATTCGTCCTTTCTAATTCCAACCTTTTCAAAGAATATAACCATTCCCCTTCAATTTACATGTAAAAACACTTTGAATTGAGCACTTAAGATATTATATTTAAGGACAACCCTAAGTAATGAGTTCATATTGTATTATTAGAGAATTGTGTTACACATTATTACAAAGTAGTGCCATAACTTGCATTGGTGTTGCATCAACAAATATTATACACCTATTTATCATTTATGCACTTTTTTTTAATACTTGTCACATCTTTCAACTTCCTTCATTAGCAATGGGGGTTGACTATTTATCAAGGAAGTTCTCACACTTCCCATTACACACCATCTCCTTAAGATGCTTCTTAGCCATACAAATTTGTAGGAGCATGGCATATTTTCATGTCACTGTGACTAACCCATGACAAGAGGACTAGACCATGGGCATGGCCTAGCCCAAGAGTAGGATAGGCCTAGAAACCTTCTAGGCAAGTATATATAAAAAAATTGATGTTGATCCAATAGTAAATCTTATTCTTATTATTGACTACATTTTACAATTAATCATCCTTTGTCAACTATGAAAATTTTAAAAACTAAATCTAAACTATTCAAACCCTCTCAATTTGTATGAATTTTCTTACATAATTGTATGAATTTTCCTTGGGTTCATTTTCCTATACTTACATAATTGTATGAATTTTCTTTATAATTGTAAAAATTTGAAGGTTGGTAAACTTACAATTATTTTTAGTTTTGGATGCTAAACTTATAACTAAATAATCATTTAGGTGAAGAAATAGAGATGATAGCATTGTTGGAAACAATGTAGATAACTGAGAGGGGAGATGAATTAGTTATCTTATATTTCTTTAACTTTTTCTTTCTTTAACAATAGTGCAACATCAAAACATATAAGCATAAATGAACATGAGAGGAGAAATGAAATCAACACACATAACACAAGGATTTTTATGTGGAAAACCCTGTTAAGGGAAAAACCACGGGTGACTAACCCAAGATTGTATTCTCTGTTAAAAGAATAGAAGTACAAAATGGCACTTGCCAATTAGGGCTCACTCCCTGAGCACACTGCTCACAAGAGGCCCACTGCCTATAAGAGACTCACTATCTACAAGGTATATAGAATGTAACCAGTTGTTTGAACTAATGAGAAGCATCCACATATGCTGAGGTTCAGTTCTGGTTAGGCTCAATACACTAATCTACTGCACTTCATTCTTCCTCTTCTTTAGTGTTGTTCTCCTGTCACATACCAGACCTGTATTGCTGCTTCCACACTAATCTCTGCTTTTCTTCACACTTCACAACACACAACACACACCTTCATACTGAAATCAATCTGGTATATATATCCGCATCAAGGATTTCAACATCTTTCTAGTTGGCATCTAGAAAACTCAAGATATTTCCAAACTCTGGTCTATCGGTTGAATGCATGCTTACTAAGTGATGCGTATCAAAAGGGTAGTTATAGAAGTCATCAATTGTGTCAACCAACCATGAATGATCCCTTAGGAAACTTGATCATCATCAATTTCTCATCTGGATTAAGGTCTAATGCTCTGCCGGTCAATTCTTCCTTAGTCTACTTTGCCAAACAGGAACCCAACACTTAGGTGCTCATATATTTTCACTCTTTCATCTCCGGAGGCTCAATCTCTGGAATGTATCAGTCATGGTACTCCTCTTGACTTCCCCAAGTCTGTACTTTACTGAGATACTTCCTCTGAGAGACTCAAACCTGATTGTCGGACCTTGTTGCATGCTCTGTTCTTGCTCATCAAACCAAAATACTCTTCAATCTGACTTCTGGTATAGACATACCATGTCCTACAGATGTGTGGAATGGACTTTGTTTCCATCAATGACAACACTCATGAAGCCACACAGTGTCTCTTGCCAACAATCTCCCCCTTTGGCATTGATGGAAACACTTAGTGAAAAATGACTAAGTGTCACACTACACTCCCCCTTGGCTGATGTTCTATTCTAATGTACACTTTTTTAGAGCTCCCCCTTAGCTAGATTCCACATTTTTCACTGTTCCTCACTCCCCCTTTGACATCAATGGAAAAGGATAGAATCCGCACACTAAAATTTCCAAAAATCAATATATACTTAGCCCCATAAGTATATATACATGTTATACTTACATATACTAAAGAATATCTGCAAAGGTGGTCTTCAACTGTACCACTTCTGTCACCCAACTCTTCTTCATCTTGTCCAAAATTGAAATGTGACCACTTACCAAAAAAGCAAAAGTTTCTGCCCTCTTTAGGTCTGTCGGATCACTAGTCTGGGCTGTGGTTTAGGCATTAGTTAGGGCCTCATGTATTACCTCTAACTTACGGATAATTATCCCTCTTAGTTCACTTAGCCTGCTTATTCTATTTTTCTTCTCCTTCTCAAGCTTCTTTATTTCATTTATAGCTGTAATAGTCTGACATTCTTGATTTATTACGGAAGAGGTGAGAGGATTAAAACTCTGGGACAAACTTGATAGTTTGCTCTCTTGTTCTTCCACCTTCTTGGTAATATCTGTTGTCACGGTGGACCAAGATAGACAAAATTTGTATAGATCTCTGCCATCTTTAAGGGCATTTTCTAAGCTCTTTATCCCAATATCCAAATTTCTCCTATCATTTGTTATAAGTCCTTGTACCTCAGAGAATCTCTTACCCAAAAACTCTTTCCAGATTTTCTCTTCTACTGCTTTCTCCAAAGAATCAAATGTGTGCTAACAAAATTAACAAGAGATTTCAGATTACCGGATGAAGAGGCTGAAAGATCCTTCTGGAAGGATGGCATGATCTTCTCCAATACACCGGATGCAATCTCTATCAGCTCACAGTCTTCCATGTGAGACTTCAAAAGTTTTTCTTTTGCCTTTTCTTGGGCAAAGGATGCTATCTTCATTGTTTGAACTGAGGAGAGGGAATCAAAATTGAATGGTCCTTGAAGTAGCTCCGATTCATCTAATTCCATCATTTCTTTTGTCAGGAAGTCTTTGACTATTTTTGCAGTGTCTCTTGTTGGAGACAGAGTTTTTTTCCCTTCTATGACCTTAGAGCTATCATCTGGGGTTTGATCTTTTTCTCTTCCCTTGACTTCTTCTTCTTGACCAATTTTCTCATCCTTTCTTTCTTCTCCTTAAGTTCCGGAGTCAGCAGGGGGATCCGGAAGAGAGATGTTTACTTCTTCAAGGACTTCCTCTTCTGGAGCAGAGGAATCCAAGTCCTGAGTCCTTTCCTCACCTATGTCCTTTGGCTCTTCTACATTTTTCACAGTATATTCTTATTTTGATGTACTTAGTCCTTTGTCATCCATGGCAGCAGGTTCATCACCTAAGTCCTATATAACAGGAAGATTGAATCTTTTAAATGCATTCTGGAGGATATCTTCTGTTTCTTTTGCCACTTGGTCAGTCTCTCCAAGCATAAGCTGGTTCATTCTTGCTTTTCTCTAGAACTCATCCTTGCAGTCCTTGAAGCTCATGTTCATTTGTTGAGGGGTAATGGAAGCATAAAGTTGGATAGCAATCTGCTCTCAGATCTCTAAATCCTTTTCTCTGGCATTGTCTTTTTTGAGTTCAAGTACTTTCTCTAAACTCTTGGGGATTAGAGAGATGATTTCAATGAATGCTTTATTGTATAAGTTTAAGTACTTAAATGTAGCTTCTTCCAAGATCCTTTTGTCTGTGTCACTATACTCATCATAGAAATCTGTCAATGGTTGTAGATTTCCATCCACTGTGACTGCCTTGACAACATTATCAACAGAAGGAGTGGACCTTTCAACAAATTCTTTTGCTTCTTCTTCCTTATTTTCACCGCAGAGGATTCCATAGAAGTTTTCTTTTTCTTTTTTATTTTCTTAAGCTCCTCATCTATTTTTGTCTCTTCATCATCTTTTTGACTTGTATATGACCTTGTGGCCTTTTTCTTTGTTCTCTTCTCACCCTTTCCGGATGTCTTGGCTTCCGGTTTAGAGGCCTTTTAGCTCTCAGAGGTGGCAGGTGCATAGCTTTTGGAAGATTTGGTCTGGGAGGGGGCTTGCACCAGATCACTTTCTGTTTCTACTTCTTGTTTCTCTTTCTCTGCTCTTTCTAGTTTCTCTCTATTTGCATCAACTGCTTCTTTAGAAATGCCAAATCTTTTGGCAGCTTCCTCTACTTCTCTTCTCACTTTTCTTTTCATCTCCAGTTGTCTTAGCTCCACATGAATCTTCACACTTAACTCTTGAAAGGTTCCAAACCTTTCTACCTCAGGGTCCTTGGGCTGACTCAGCAGGTGTTGGATATGCAGCCCTAGGATTTTCTCATCAACCTCATACACCATTGGCATAATCCAGACTATCCTTGGCTCCACTGCCTCCATTAGGCATTGATCAGTGTCTACCATAAAGCACACTGTATCCTTGTATTTCTCAACCAAAGATTGGGGGATTATTTCTCTAGCCTGCATCATACTTTGAAAGTTCTTGAAGTATCCCCAGAGTGTTGTACTTTGAGCGTTTGCATCACCAAGCCCATACATGTAATCTCTAATTTATATGGAAACCAGTCTGTCATTTTGCCATACCCAACCACTGGATCTGGGTAGCTCATTCATAAAGTAAAAGAATAAACATAGAATCAAGCCACCGTACTTAAATGAATTCTTCTTATCCTTCTTTATTTTCTATAAGTTCTCTAACAGTTGGTTCAGGAGAAGCTCACAAAGATCATAGTCAGCATTTTTCCTTAGCATTTCATATGCAGTATATATGGCAGTTCTGAATACTGAGTTTTCCCTGCTGGAGTGATAGATTTTGTAACCAATTATCATAGAGGCAAATTTGATATCCAGATCTATGATGTCTTCTATTGTCATTGCCCTCTTGTCAAATTTTGATCTGGTAGCCTCACTTACAGTTTGGTTTTTGACTGATTTAAGAGCAGGCAACCCACCGGATGAGTACAATCTGGTTATTGTCCTAATGGCATCTTTAGTGATCTTAAATGGCATCATTAACCACATGAATTTGTCATGCATTCTGCTCAGAACATACCAGACCCATTCATCTTCAGTAAAACAGGGGAAATGAATGCAATGTCCAAAATGCTTATCCCGGATGGCCTTGTACTGAGGTTTGAGTTCATAAGATTCATCTATTAATTGCTTGTGATATACATCCATCAGCTTGGATTCCCCAAATTCTTCAATATTCGCATGAATGTATGCCCTAATATCTTCTACATGCAAAACCCCATGCGGAATACTAGAGAAGGCGCCTATAGGATCAACTTCTAGAGATTTGTAAGGGTGTTTCTTAAACTTAGGGCACGGCCTATTAGATATTTTGATAACATTCAGAGTAGCCATCTTTCAAAAGATTCAAAGAGAGATATTCAAGAGTGAAAATACCTTTTCACGCCTCTAGGGTTCACGATATGCATCGGATAAGATTGCTGGTTGAATCGACTTCTGCGGTTGATCTTCGAGAGGTTTGAGACAATCTTGTTGCAAAGCTCCTTCTTTCTTCTTCTCGAATGCAAATGTACAAATGATGAACAAAAGAACCCTAATATTTCTGCGCAAACCGTAATTCCATTTTGCAATAAATGCACAACTTAAGTTATTCTGGTTGCCTTGTTCTCCTTGTCCTGAGAGAGATCTTTCTGGATCACTGAGATGCACTTAGAGTTATTCTCGGTGATTATTGACAATCTATCTTCCTTTCTCTAATCATTTCATCTATCTGCAGATCAAGATATTTCAATTTTGAATCATACCGGATCTAACTATGAGAGTCTTGCTTTTACCAGATGACTTTCAAACCTATCAGCAAGAAAAGCGCTATCGGCTACTTTAGATTCTACTTCGCCGATATGCCAATGACTTTTGTCTTCAGTGAGACTACACTATCAGCAACCATCATTTTGTTAATTTCGATACACGATCACTTTCTCTCTTCGTTGTGACCCTTATCATCGGTGAACACTTACCAACTTAAGCCGATGCATCGATGGACCAACCACTCATCGGCATGACTTCAACCTTCAGTGAACTTCCCTTTTGTGTCTCTGATACGTTAGTCACTCTGATCACTCATTTGCCAGATGAATGCTATCGGCCAAACCTTAAGATCTCTTGCTGCTAGCTGATTTCTCTTGATGGATCTCCATCGGTATCAATTATCCCTTATCACCCCAATGTAACTAAGACAAATTAGCATTTGTCGTCACAGTTTCGGCAAGACATGTAGATCTTTCATATTTTTACCAGGGGTTATTTAGATATTTCTCTGAGAACCATTTAATCTGCAACTTTCCATGTGCTAATTTCAGGTACCAATTGATTGGCTGGGGGAATTTTATTTTCCTTTGTGACTCCCCCTGAGCCAGAGCTCATCTATTCAATTTCTGGAAGGAATATCAGCACCAGATTCTAGTTTGGATCCATCCCCAACATTTTATGTACTTCTCTTCACCCAAATCTTGTTCATCTCCCTTTGAACTTCATCTGCATTTACTTTTCTTTTTTCCTTTGTCTTGATTTTGGTTATGATGCACTGGACCATTTTTATCCTGATTCTTACCTCTGCAAAATTTGGCAATATGACTGGATCTATTGCAATTGTAGCAAACAACATTTCTTTGCAAATTTGACTGATATCCTCTTGATCTGCATTGATTAGCCATATGTCCCATTCTATTGCATGCAAAACATCTACCATTGAATGAATTGTTTATTTACCTATTTCTGCATTCATGAGATTTGTGACCATACCATTTGCCTATTTCTGCAATTGAAACATTGTCTAGAGAAGGATGAATTACTCTGATTCATTTTTCTTCTGCATTGATTTGCTTTATGACCAAAGTTATTGTAGTTGTAGCAGTATCCATTGAAGGATGGATATCTTTGAGCATTTGGTTGTCTTATCGAAGGTCTTCTAGGCCTGTACCTTGGATTTCCTGATCCAGAGTTCTTCTGACCGGATCCAGAGCTTTCACCTTTTTCATATCCCAAGCTATTTTTGTCATCTACCCTCTTTTGGCTTTCAAGAAGAACTTCAAGTTGAGCAGAGCTTATCTTGAATTTCTCTTTGTATTCATTTGTTGTTTGAAGATCCCTTTTAAGAGTGTCTATCTGATTCTCAAGTTGTTCTTCATTGTCTGTAGCTTCTTCAAGATCAGATTCTAGATGCCTGATTATTCTATCCATTTCATGGCAGTCTTCTGACTTCTCCTTGAGGGATTGTTTTAGATTATCTTCAATTTTTCTTTTCTCTTCAATTTCTTGGGTGAATTTCATAACCCCTGATTCCATTTCATGTCTTACCATAATGACCTCTTTTGATAGCTTCTCACATAGCTTGTTTTTCTCATTTAGATCTTCATTTGTATTATTGGCTTCACTTTGACTTGCTAATTGCTGAAGTAGTTTCTTTCTCTTTTTCATAGAGATACTTAATATTTCTTTCACTTTATTTATGAAGTCATCATCTTGTTTGAGTCTTTCCCTCAATTTGTTGACTTTAGAGTGAGATTGCTCAAGATCATCTAGGGCAGACTGAAGTTGTTCCCTCATACCAAACATATCCATTAAGATTCCTAGATCTTCCTCAAGCTGTTAGGTTCTATTTGGAGGAACTTGGCTTTGATACCAATTGTTGGAAACAATGCAGATAACTGAGAGAGGGGGGTGAATCAGTTATCTTATGTTTCTTTAACTTTTTCTTTCTTTAACAATAGTGCAGCATCAAAACATATAAGCATAAATGAACATGAGAGCAGAAATGAAATCAACACACATAACACAAGGATTGTTACATGGAAAACCCTGTTAAGGGAAAAACCACGGGGTGACTAACCCAAGATTGTATTCTCTATTAAAAGAATAGAAGTACAAAATGGCACTTGCCAATTAGGGCTCACTACCCGAGCACACTACTCACAAGAGGCTCACTGCCTACAAGAGACTCCCTGTCTACAAGGCATATAGAATGTAACCAGTTGTTTGAACTGATGAGAAGCATCCACATATGCTGAGGTTCAGTTCCGGTTAGGCTCAATACACTGATCTACTGCACTTCATTCTTCCTCTTCTTTAGTGCTGCTGTCGTATCACATACTAGACCTGTATTGCTGCTTCCACACTACTCTCTGCTTTTCTTCACACTTCCCAACACACAACACACACCTTCATACCGAAATCAATTTGGTATATATATCTACATCAAGGATTTCAACATCTTTCTAGTCGGCATCTGAAAAACTCAAGATATTTCTAAACTCTAGTCTATCAATTGAATCCATGCTTACTAAGTGATGTGTATTAAAAGGATAGTTATAGAAGTCATCAATTGTGTCGACCAACCATGAATGATCCCTTAGGAAACTTGATCATCATCAATTTCTCATCTAGATTAAGGTCTGATGCTCTGCCGGTCAGTTCTTCCTCAGTCTACTCTGCCAAACAGGAACCCAACACTTAGGTTCTCATATCTTTTCACTCTTTCATCTCCAGAGGCTCAATCTCTAGAATGTATCAGTCATAGTACTCCTCTTGACTTCCCCAAGTCTGCACTTTGCTGAGATACTTCCTCTGAGAGATCTGGACCTGATTGTCAGACCTTGCTGCATGCTCTATTCTTGCTCACCGGACCAAAATACTCTTCAATCTGACTTTCGATATAGACATACCATGTCCTGTGGATGTGTGGAATGGACTTTGTTTCCATCAATGACAACACTCATGAAGCCACACAATGTCTCTTGCCAACAAGCATGCCTAGGAGTGGCCACATTGGTGGCCCTTTCATTTTTCTATGCACAAAGTAATGGAAAATTATGTATCCCAAAAACACCAATGATATGTTCATGACTTTCAAATTTAATTCTTTTTCTAAAAAATGCATCAATTGATTGAAGCCTCCCATTAGAAGGATTTCTAATCACTCTTTCTTTCTAATGGCATTTGCAATGATGATTTATTTTGGTTTAGAAGTAGCTATTTAAATACCCCACTAGTGTGAATACTTGGTTCCAATCTATCTCCCCTAGCTTAATGTACTTTAATAGACACCATCTATCTCAAGTACCCTCTTTGATTTTGGTCTTATTTTGAAAGTGTCAAATCCATTTAGAGAAGAGGGACTAGTAGTTGGGAAATTTAACTTCGTGATTGGGTAGCGCTTACGTGGAATCATTTAGGACCTCTATTTTTTATATAATGTGATATGGAGTTTTATCTAGATCTACAACTAAGGTTTGGAGGTGTGACTCATTACACAACTCACCACATCAACATAAACAGTAAGAGGTGTCTCTAAAATGAACTTTTGTCAATTTGACCAAAAATTTATCATGAAACACCTAATAGTCAAACATAAAAGTGTCATTTATTCTTAGAACAAATTCATGTTTATTTAAAAATAAATTACTCATTCAACAAACCACTAGGTGATATATAAATAAAAGCAAGTCAGATTTTATTCGGTTGTTAGTAATTGGTTAGCTCAAAATTTTAGCAATTCATTACTTAGTTATGTTTCTTCTATATTTACCTTATATGGATATATGGATACCAATCTGTGACATTATATGATAGGATCAAATAGACATTTGTAATAGTTTTTTACTTTCTTGTTTCCTCAAAATTTATTTGGATTGAAAAATTTATAATAGATCATGTATCACTCTTACTTCCCATTATTTAAAGAATGATATGGTGACAATAACACAAGATAACTATTGATAAGATATGTTAACAATACTTCTATACAATTTATACTTGTGCAATAACATATATATATATATTGAAAAATTTAATTAGTGCATGTTACATGAAATTTAAAGTAAACACAAAGAATGTGATTTGAAAAATAGATCAAGTGCGTTGTACTTGGATAATGTCTAGTATAGTGATTTCCTAAGTTATTATTGAGATCAAATAGTAGACATGGAAATTTTGTATAATCAATACTAATGTAGCAATATATAGACAATGATAAATAGTTTAAATTCTAAACAAATTCAAGGAAAAATGATTTCTTCCAATGAATTTTATATCATTTTCAATATGGAATTCTCTCTTGAATTACTTGATATGTGGACTTGCATTCTATTGGTTGTTTTTTATTGGTATAGATTGAGATGTGTTTATTCAATACACATTATATTGGTTGTTATTTTTTATTGGTATAGATTGAGATGTGTTTATTCAATAAGCATTATATTGGTTGTTATTTTTTATTGTATAGATTGAGATGTGTTTATTCAATATGAATTCTATTGGCGATATGTGGACTTGCATTCTATTGCTTGTTTTTTATTGGTATAGATTGAGATGTGTTTATTCAATACGCATTATATTGGTTGTTATTTTTTATCGATATAAATTGAGATGTGTTTATTCAATACACATTCTATTGGTTGTTTTTTATTGGTATAGATTGATATGTGTTTATTCAATATGGATTAGATTATTTTTAATTTTGTGTACTTCATTTGAATCTTATAATATTTTATTTAATTGTTTCTTTTAAGAATTTTTTTATTGTTTTCTCCCATTTATGTTGAGCCTTACATATTGTCTACATCTTGTGGGTACAATGGTAGATGAAGCTTCAAAAAATTAAGATATAAACACTAGTTGTGGATAATTTGGATTTAAAAGTTGAACTAGGATGTTGGCATTTAGATATTCACACATCAATATTTTTATGTAATAAATGATGTATACTAACTTTTTACTTTTATCAGAGAACAAACAAACATGATAAGTACCCCAATACTTGTACATTGATAAAATTTATTGAAACAATAATTTTGATTAACTTAGTGAAAGAGATATATTAACAAGCACATTCAAAATCTTAAATTATACAACTTTATAGCACTATATATACACATATGATTTAACATTTATATATTTTGTTCTTAAATATGATATTTAGCAAATACATTTTTTCCACAAATCTTAAATATTAATACAAGTAAATTTATTTTATAGTTAAAATATTTAATAAATAGGCATAATATACTATATATAGAACAAGAAAAATCTATCAATTTTTTTTTAAATGCACCTGGTAAACTTTTTAACGTGACTGGTGACGCTAGTGCGACACGCTCTCCGGCTCCATGCAAGTGCTTTTGCCTGGAGGAATGAACCGGTGAGGCCACAACATAGGGGACCTCATCCCCTGGCAAGAACACTTCAAACCCACAATCTCGTTGGCCCAATGAAGGCGTAAACCCTGCGAGCTCATTGGCCCAACAGGGGTTTGAACTCTAGTGGCCGCCACTATAACTGAGCGACTTAACCACCAAACCACGCCTTTATCGGCAAGAAAAATCTATCACATTTAATAATATATAAACATTTATAATTTTTTACTTAAAGTTGACAAGCTCTTGAATAATCAAATATTTTATTATAAATTTAATTATATATGAAATAAATATTAACAAAATATAATATTAATTTGTTATTAATAACCACAACTACCCTCCAACCAACTCCTCTCCGAAGTGGCTTCTTTAATTTTGGTCCAATTCCAAGTGCCAAATCCATTTATTGAATTGACACTTGAATCAATTTTGGCCAACCTCAGTTGAATGCATGATGGGCACTAATTGCACACTTTTCATATAATTCCTTATGCTGATGCACTTGACAATTCTGGGGCACTCTCATAAACTTTCTGAGTTCAAGAGTTTTATAGACCCCAAACATTGAATAGGTATAATATGCTTGAGCAAGCATTTAGAATCTACCATGCACTTTTAAGATTAACTAAATCCAAACCTAGTTGCTTGTTAAACCTAATTTGACTAAAGTCTTGTGTCCAATTTTTGAAATATGTTGTGTCTGGGCTATTTGCAAACTCCTCTAACCAACTCAAATTGGATATAATGTGAGCTCCTATCTATCCATCCATAATATCTTGTATCTATTATCACATAGGTCTTATTATCCTATCTACCCAATCTGTATCTCTGATGTGGCATCCATTTGTTGAGCCTGGTTTAAATTTGATGGCTATATCCAAGCTCAAATTTCTTCAACGTTACAACTATTAAATGTTTTCTTGCCCATCTTTGCTTGCAATAGGCATGATGATGGCATGGATGATTATTGATCTTCTTGTGTGATATGATTTTCATGTAGAAAGACTTGTATTCATGACATGGTATATACTATTAGGCCCAACATGTCAAGACTTATATGGATGACTAAATTTTCTAAGGCACAAAGGTTCTTAAAATCAAATTTCATGGTTGTTTAGATTTAAAATTAGGATGGAAGCATAAAGGTGTGCCCTACTTTTTGACGACACTTAGATCAACATTTTGTTAAATTTTCACTTTAAGTAAATTGTTAAGAATTTGAAGATGATGTGAACTAGTGATTTGAAATTTCATGTATAGATTCTAAGTATGTATATTTTTTAACTTAAAAATAAATTATCTCATTTTTTAAAAATTTGTTAATAACTTGTTTCTTATACTTTATAGTATTTTTAATGAGTGATATTCCCCATCCAACATAACATTTTTTAGAAATAAGATCAATTTATAATTTCTTAAATATAGATTATTAACATTAATATCTAGGGCATACATTTTTTTTGTAACTTTTTGTTGCATATGTTATTTATTATTGATTTTTGTAATTCAAATTATTATAATTTAGAGTGATATTTTCTCATCTAGCATAACTTTATTTGTATATATCAATTCTTTTTTGAAACATAGACATCGATATGGAGGGTGTTCATTTTTTTTTTAAACTTTTACTATTTTTCAATGTGTTATAAATAAAGATCTTTATGTTTGATAAAAAAAACCTATGTTCACTATAAAATAGAAAATGTAAAATAAATAAACAAAAAGAATTAAAAATTATATTCTTCAAAAAGCTTACTCCAAGGACTATGATCATGCAAAATCTTGGGTCATAGTTGGACTAAGCATTTTGATGAGATTAGAAAAATCTCAAGGTTGTGCAGCTCAAACTCGATAACTACCTTTGTTAATAAATATGATAATGGATATGTTCATCCTAGTGAGTTGGTTGTTGCTAGTGATTTTGAGAATTGAATGCCCATTTATAATGATCCATAGCCTTGGTTTAACTATTGTTAGCCATCTCATGAAGAGTTTATTGCTCATGATGCCATGGAATATGACATGGCTCATGTGCCTTATGTGAATGTTGTTGAGAATTTGATGTCTACTATGGTTTACACTAGACTCTTAGAGACATTGCCCAAGTAGTAGGAGTCTTGAGTCATTTTATGGCTAATCCTAGACAAGATCATTGGGATGCAATGAAGAGGGTCTTCAAGTATTTGTGGGGTACTTCTAAGTACTCTATTTGTTATCATGGTGATTTTATAGAGGACAATCACTCAATGGATATTTGTGGATTTAGATTGGGCAAGAGATGTTGGCAATAGAACATCCACCAATTGGTATGTGTTTAATTTGTTTGGTGGTACTATAAGTTAGGTGAGTAAGAGATAGGTTGTGGTTTCTTTGTCCACTATATAGGCTAAGTACATGTTAGTTGTACTCATGTCTATAAGGAGGCCATCTAGCTTAAGAGATTATGTTCAAATGTGGGGTTGAGTCAAAGAGATATTAGAGTTCTTTATGATAATTAGAGTGCCATATGTTTAACAAATAACCCAACCTTTCATGCGAGGACAAAGGACATAGATGTCCAATATCATTTTGTTTGAGACATGTGGTGGAGGAGGGTGATGTTGGAGAGAGTTTACACATTGTAGAATGTTATAGATGCTTTAACAAAGTTGGTGGACATAGAGAAATTCAAGTGGTGTAATGAGTCTATGTGTCTTTTGGCCCCTAATAGTTAGTTGACAATGTTGGCATTTCTCTTTGCTCTTGCAAGGTATATGACAAGTGGGAGAATGATGGGAGATTGTATCTGACACCTTGCAATTCCTATTAGTATAGTCTTATATTTAATTATAATATGAATGTATAATGTTACATCTCAAAACATCTTGGAATGAGTACTTGGACACCCATGTACATGGTTGACATTGTAAGATTTGGCTATGGAGATAGCCACCCAAGATCTAGAGGCCTAATGGAAAGCACAACAAAATGAGAAGATCAATATGACAAGAATAAACTATATTCCTATCAAAGAATTCAAATACAACAATATACAAGATTACAATATGATATGACATGCCTTGATTATAAAGGAAAGGATGAGAGCTAAGATGTAGTCATGTGACAAGTGTCTTAATCCTATGACATGAGACAACTAGAGACAACTAGAGACAACTCTCAACATCTAGAATGCTTCCTAAGTCAACTTAACATGTGAATATGTGTGAATATTATTTAACTAATAAAAGCAATAATTTGAATTATTCATACAACAAGGGGGAAATAGCTAGTAAATATCAAACTAGATATGAAATGCCCCTATTCACACTAACACCCCCCCTTAAGTGCAACTTAGGGAGAAGCTAACAAATGCAAGGATGCAATGATGGATGGGTCCCGGCTACTAGGCCATGTTAGGTACCCATGTACAAACAAATCTCAAGTGGGGTAAAGGAGAAAACCTCATGGGAAAAAAATCCTCCCCAAAAGTGAGAATACAAGAAGTGTGGAAAGGTAGAGTCAACATGAATCATATGCTACCAATTCCAACATATATACAATGAATAATCCCCTATGAAGAGAGAAAAAGAAGAGAGAGCAAGTAGCCCCCCCTCAATGTAGAGTCTCCTGCACTAATGGTAAATGCCCAACAATGAATGCAGAAGATGATCCATGATCATTGAACAACATTCCTCCCCCTAGGAAGAAATAAGACCAAGAATGTATGTAGGAAGTCTTCCCATTCCTGAAAGGAATATGAAGGAAGAAAACTCAAAATGTATGAAGTCTCTGAACTCTACTTAGGTGTTACCATGTCGATGCCAAAAGAAGTCACAATCCAATCAAGAATCTCATGCCAAACTGAAGAATGTGACAATCTAGGATCTAGTGGAAACTGATGTAGAACATGATCCAAAGACAAAGAAGCCTCTAAATGTTGCTCAAGGATCTCCAACTCAATGCCAAACTGTGACAAGTGAAGAGGAGAAGAAAGAACAAGAGGGTATGAAGGTTCCCTCATCACATCTGAAGTAGATGAATCAATTCCTTCAAAGAGGAGATGAATTTCATCAATGGTGTCCTCCAAGTCTGCAAGATAGGACTCACAAAATAAGCCTGCAATACCTGTCAAGTACTCATCCCAAGTAGTTGAATCTGGAAGACTATGAATGTCCTACTGCACTGAATCATTAGAAACCATAGATGTAGCAACACTCAATTCTATAGATGCAACAAGTGATGTAGATGAGATCTCAATGCATGACATCTAACTACACTACTCATTGGTCAATGATGTGTCCACACAAGATGTCTGAGTGTGAACATTAGAAGTATCTGCCAATATTGGAATATAAGAGTCCTCAACCTCAAGATGTTGACTCATAGATAAAGAAGATGAACCCTCTAAATCTTGATTAGGAGTCATAGAAGCCAAAGTCTCAATAGAAGTCTCTGTAAGAGAAGGGGCATCTATAGAAGTCTCTATGTCATCACAACATTCAACCTCTTTCCATTCTTTAAGCACTACAATTGTTTTATGGTCATATGGTCAAAAAACATCAAGTAGAAGAAGAAAATCCAAGGCAGGATCTTCTGGGAATGGAGGATCAACTGGATCTCCACACATCTCCCAAATTTTGATCCAAAGGTCATGAGGACACTCAATATCAATAGTGGCCATCTGGGTGTCAATATTAACACTGCAACCAATCACTCCTAGGATTAAAAGGCAAAAACAACAAAGTGGTCTTTTGATTTTGGTACATGCAAATGCCAAAATTAGGCTATAACTAAAAGTACAAATTCTAAGAAAACTAGTCCAAAATTATTGAAGATCTGTGAAGTACTCAGAAAATCATGCACTTTCAAAAAAATTCACTATAAAATGTTACCATATGACCCCAAACGAAGCCCCAGAAGGTCTGAAAATGAGGACTGCTCATCAACAGTGATGAAAATTTGTAATTTCTAGAAAATCTAGACACCAAAATCAAAATTCATCTACACCACTATGAATCCTGTGAAATTTTGTCCCAAAAAAATGTGCAAAAATAAGACCAGATATGACCAAGTTATAGGCATTAAAATTTGAGTGCCAAATCAAAAACTCCATTGGAGAGGGGGGAGAAAAAACAAAAAAAATGCCACCAAATTTGGCGGAACTACTGTCAAATCAGTGGAACTATCGTCAAATCAACAGAACTGCAAAATGTAGATGGTTGCCAGATAAATTAGAATCTCACCAGATGTAGAGGACTACCAGCTAAATCTAGTACTCTGCTAAGTTTGGTGGAGGCCGTTAAATTTGGAGGTTTCACCAAATCTTCTGCTAAATCTAGATTATTTGCCAAAAAAACTACCACATTTGGTGGATCTAACTTTAGAATAAAATATTATAAATATATTAGAAGGCCGAATGGCCTATCACAAGGCGTACGACTCTAGATATTATTTTGCAAATTAAAAAAATATGAAAATTTTAATAAAGGTCGAAGCCTATAAAGAAGGGGATGGATTTTTTTTTAAATGGAGGGGGCTCATGGCCCACACCCCACACACTGTACAGGGGTCCAAAAACCTAAGGGTTATGTGGAGGGAGCTTAGCTTGTGCGCGCAGGCCTTAAAGGCCATGTAGGGCTCGTGAACAGGGTCCGGCGCCCAAGCCCTGTGGCTCCGGGTACCCCATTGTACCCTGTGGGTATGGGCTCGACAAGGCCCTGCGTAGGGTACCCTGTCATACCTAGAAATTATTATTTTTTTAATTTTTTTATTTTTCTGAAAACTTTAAATGAAATCTGTAGAAATTTATAATATATTTTTTAGTTCTAAAACTATTTAAAATAGAATATAAATCCATACCACCACCGACGCTACCTATGTAGGCAAACATTCTATAGGAATATTATGTCTGCGCAGGGAATATTCCCTGTTGTATGATCTGTACAATTGGGAGTAAATTTTTTTTTCATTTGATACAACTTCTTATTTTGACAATTTGATAGCCAATCTTGGGGTTTCTGGGCCTCCTGAACATGATGGCAAGGTCAGATTTGACCCAAATGGCTTCAAAAGATCAAGTACCTATTGGATCTAGCATGCACCTCCTAACTTCAAATCCTCATAGATTTGGCCTCCGATGTCTGATCTGGACAAAACAAAAGGTGATTTTGACTATCTTGATCATACTAAACACAATGGTGTACTCAAATTTGTAGTAGCATGCTTCAAAATGAACCTACAATATAAATCCACAAGAAGGAAGCCCTCCCAAATCTGGTATCTCTCTTTTTTTTTTTGATTCTCCAAGTCATCATGTGATGCAAGAGAAGAGCATACTCAATTTTTCAAGATCCACCATGATTTCCACTCAAAATCTCTCAATAGACTAGCCAAAGGAAATATACAACCTCTGATACCATGTAAGATTTGGCTATGGAGATAGCCACCCAAGATCTAGAGGCCTAATAGAAAGCACAACAAATGAGAAGATTAATATGACAAGAATAAATTGTATTCCTATCAAAGAATGCAAATACAAAAATATACAAGATTATAATATGATATGACATTCCTTGCTTACAAAGGCAAGGATGAGAGCTAAGATGTTGTAGTCATGTGACAAGTGTCTTAATCCTATGACATGAGACAACTAGATCACGTGTAGGATAAGACAACTATAAGACAACTATCAACAACTAGAGACAACTCTCAATGTTCAACTAGAAACATCTAGAATGCTTCCTAAGTCAACTTAACATGTGAATATGTGTGTGAATATTATTTAACTAATAAAAGTTAAATAATATGAATTATTCACACAACAAGGGGAAAATTGCTACTAAATATCAAACTAGATATGAAATGCCCCTATTCACACTAACAAACATATGATATTATTTTTGAATATTGGTTGTAATGGCATTCAAGGAGGAATGGGGAGTATGATGGTGATAGTTACAAATTTATTAAAGATCGTTAATAACACTTTCTTGTTTCTAAGTGCTAGAGGAGAGAGTGGAGAATCTTTCTTATGATGGGTGAGGTCCACTTGAGGTAGTGGTCTCATTTTGGAGTGCTAGCATTGGGAGTGGTGACTATTAGACTAAGTGAGGTCAAAGATGCTTTGGAAATACATTTTCTATTCATGAATAAATTGATTAGTCACATGGGAGCATTGGGTTTTTGTCATACCACAATTTTGGGGTTTTATGGTTTCAGGAATCTACTTGTGGTTTCCTCTCAACTCCTCTCTATATATTATATGTATTGGATAGAGGTTTTATTATTATGTATCGGTACATAGGTACTACCAAAATGTTGTAAGATTGAAGGAATAATTTTTTTGATTATGTACTCTTAATTCAAATATTAATAAAAATGTGTGCTCTCTTTGGTGGTGGAGTCTTTCCCTAAAAGGGTTTCTCCACATACATGTAGTGTTATGGTTTAATCATATTTCAGATTTGCATACTCTACTATGAAGCTTTCATTTGTAGTAGTTTACCTATTTTTACAACAATTCCAATGTTTGAAATTAATTACTTAATATTGTATTTATTTATTATTTGTTATCCCTCATAGAAAATGGCATCCCACTTATGACTTGGTCATTATGCCATGTGTACACCCTGGTATGATGTGTGTAAGAGAATATCTTGTCATTAAGAGCATCTATAACGAACATAGTGGTGAAAGAGAATCTATGAAGTGTAAGAGCTATAAGAAGGAGTTATATTGTTGACTTGATCAAGCTAACCAACTTATGAAAATATAACTCATTTCATAAGGTATCTTTGAATGGATTTGGATATGCCAAAATAGAGTGCCCAAATTGAGGAGTTACATATGACAAATTCTATGATAGGTTATGACATAATTGTAATAGCATTTTTTATTTTTATTTTAGACTACTATGACCAACTTGGGTGTTGGAATCTGGTCCAAATATGGAACCACTTTTGGGTCATATTTAATTCACGTGGTTTTGAAAAACCACATTTGGTTTGTGGTTTGGCATTTGCCTAATTATTGGATGTGAGAGATAGAGGTTTCATATTGAGTTTTGCAAGTATTTTTATGTACCCAGAATTTTTCCAGATCTACATGTTGGCAATACTCTTACAAAGGATTATACTCTACAAGTGTAATACAACCATGTTAATTACTAAATAATACATTGAGTTACTTTGAATTGTGGGGTTTTTCTCTAGGAAGGGTTTTCCCCACATATATCAAATTGTGTAATTGTATATTTCTTTTATGTTGTTTTTCATTGTAACTATATGATCTAAATTTAATTTACACATACCTCTTCTCATAGATTAGTGTAGGAAGCATATTCAACACCTCTACTTTCTTTCATGAATAAAATTAATATTGTCCTTTTGCTAGTGGTTTTTTCCCATAAGGGTTTCCCACATAAATTTGTGTCGAGGATGTGTTTCTATGACATGTATTGATTCATGTTCTTCCTTCAATGTTGTTTAATTAAAATTTAGAGAAATCATAACTACATATATCACATAAAATTAAGTTGTTATGATATCCTAGTCTATTGGTCAGTTACATCAAGGATTAAATTCCCAACACACTACACAGGTAATATTGACTAGTTCAAAGAAAATACTTCCAAAAGAATATAATAACTCATATAATGATTACAATACATTGGACAATAATAAATAATATCAAAACCTACTTAACCATGAAAAGAAGACATTCACTAAATTCTTTTTCATGCAACTATTGATCTATGTACAATTTCACATAACTTCTACTCCTATTGTAGCATTGAATCAACCTAACCTCATCTCATGCAAAAACTTTCCTTCCTCACACAACACAATACCAAGATGCTTCATGCATGAATGGGACTATTGTAGAATAGATTCAAACACATTTATGCAAGCACATATTATGATATCTTCATGCAAGGAAACACAAGACCACTACACACACTCTCATCAAGCATGCTATGCAACTTTAGGAGTACATTTTAGCTTTGACAATAGCATTGTCATCTCTTGCATCAACCTTTATGCACTATATGTGACCTACACATGGGAAACACATGCACCTATACCAATACAATTAGTTTGGCTCCATACACATCTATCACATGGAAACATCTGCTCCACATGATTGTGTTTTCCAACTAGCACCATATGCATCTAACATCTAAAACAAACTTGTCCACATAGGAATAAAACCATACATATATAAAATTTATCAACATCTTGCATAAATCTTAAGTAACAGCCTATTATATAAATACACCTCATTGTACCTTTTATAAACTAGTCTACTAACTAGTGAGCCCTGTCACATCATTTGGCCTAGTCTAGTTGTACTCCAATGTGTTTTGGAAAATCTAGTGGATGCTTTCTTCCTATCTAATTTCATAGAAGCTTACTTTCCTAACTTCAACTCTATAATTATTTGTACATTTACACAATATCAATGAATGAAGGACATTAAATTCATCATCTTGTTTGCATGGATTATTACTTCTTGACATGCTTCTTCTATAAACCTTCCACATTTTAACACATAGTGGATATAATTCTATCTCCATTAGCATTGATCCATAACCTTGTTGCTACACACAAGGTTCTCCTATAAATTTAGATAAACTCTTATAATTGGTATCAAAGTGTAAAGTCTTGATCTCATGCCACCTATCATCAAACTCATCCATCAAGGTTCCACACATTGTAGTGATCTTAGTCTCTTCACACCACTACTTAGAAGAAGGAAGCAAAAAGAAAAACATTTCCCAGGTAGATATGGCTTTTTTCCAACTTCTCTAGATGAAAGAGTTTCTTTATCAATCTCTCTAAATGAATGGAACCACCTGCATGAGGTAACTTAGCCTCATAACCAAGAGTGCCAATTGTTATCATATGCTCTAGAGTCCTAGGTTTTGAGTTCTAATATCACCTTGAAATGATTCTTTGCAACATCCATGTGAGTGTAGGATCATGATGGGCCAAAGAATACCCCTAAGTGGCAATGAAAATATAAAAATACAAGCCTTAAATGTACAGGTGCTAGCAAAGAATCATATTTTCATTAATATCAACAAATAAAACAATCTTAAGTTTGAAGTGAGCATTAAAACCATTGTAATATTTATGATCACTCTCAACAATGAGTAATCTTAAGATTTATTATTCAAACCATTTAAAGCATTTAAGCCATGAATAAATACAAAATATTTATATATATTGATCTTAATAAGGCCATGAAGCTATACATAATGTCATAAAAATGCAATATAGTGTCATAAGGGTTATAAAGCCATATAAGTGTACAATAAATGTTTTAACAAAGCCATATAGGCATATAATGAGATATTAGAAAAATATAAATATATGCCTACAAAACCATAAAGGTGTACAATGATATACATTAGAAAAATATAAATTTACGCCTACATGTCATGAAGTCATACAACAAAATGTCTTAAAATAAAGACTATGGATTTCCTTTGAACAATTGGCTTCTCTTGAACCATTAGAAAGATGAAGAATCAATCTCATAATTGACAGCTGCCTTCTACCAATCAAAAATCCTACGATCAAGGTTGGATTGTATTTCCACCTATTAATATAAATAAATAATATACACATTAGTATATAAAAAATGACATAAGTAAATAATCACTTGTGTTCAAGCTAATAATCCTTCTCATCATCCACCTAAGAGGAAAGTACACGAATTAGAGTTCTCACCTTCTCCTGTGAAAAGCATGAAGAAGTAGTTTAGAATTAACATGACTTTCATTTTTTTGCATTAAATTATAAGAAACTCATAATGTCATTTACATTAATAGCTTATACCTATGTAAAAGGTATAGAAGATGAGGAGTCTCCAAAGAAATCATCAACTAAAACAAAACCAAGCTTATCTTACCAAAATAATGAAACTGACACACACATGATTGAAAATACTAAAACATACGTCAATGAAAGATGAAATAAGACTACCACTACCAACATGTGTGGATGTTGAAGTTCCAATATCCACCTATTCAACATCAAATTGTCATTTTAAGGTCAAATTTTCTATATGAAAAATAAATTGACACATAATATATTTACTAATTTATTACAAATATATCTAAGGAGTTGTTAGGGAAATAGAAGTATAAGATGAATGAGCATTGGATGTAGGATGTATTGTTTGACCCTAAAATTTTATAATAAAATGCATAATTTTTTTGTTAATTTTCATTCATAATGGATTTTAGTATAGTTAATTGTAAAATTCAATACCTAAAATATACTAAATTGTGTAACTTTATTTAAAATTATCTATGGTTCAATAACAAATGTCACCAAGTCAATAAGGCATTTGTCATCACCATACTCTCCAACAGAGAATGATGATGTGACTCATACTATGTGGCATACTCCTTATTCTGTGAAGTATCCTATTCAATAGGTGGAGCATGCTCCTTAGCCTCAATAGTAGCCTCATCAATATAAAAAACATGTGCTCTGAGCCTCTAAAAAAGTCCTCTAGCTCATGAATGTGTGTAACCCCACAAACATGGCATATTTGTGGTGATAACTCACACCTTGAAGACTCACCCTCATCACCTTGCAATAGATGCACACTATGCTCAACTAGGGGCTAAGTAAACTGATAGACTATAGTGTTTGAACCTATGCACTCTCCTTCACAATTGAAGGGACTCAGACATGTTGAATGATGAGCCTAGTTATTAGCCTATTTTCTTATGGTTTTATGCAAGTTAAAAGATATTCTTAGACATTATCTTACACATATTTCTATATTATGCTATCTCTTATGATTATTATGCAAACCTGAACCTAGTTATTAAGTATATGGGAATATGATTATAATATGATGAATATTGTATGTTATGTGTGGAAATGTATGGATTGTAGAGAATGTGTTGATTATGGTTGTTAGTATTATGTACATGTTTTGTGGACTAACTCTTGCAGATGAAGAAGGGATTGTAGCTCGTAGCAACTGAAAGGAGCATCCCATAGCCATAGCATTTCTAGACAGTAGAGCAGGGAAGGTTCCAAACTCAACTAAGTGCAGCCACTACAACATGAAGACACTTGATGGAGATCATCATGCATCATGATGGTAATCAATAAAGATAATTGAAAGAGGAAGGATTCTATTGTGACTAGACGACCAATGTGACTGATTCAACCAATTCATGTTCCCCTGTTTTAGCAAGGAGTTCCAATTTTATTAGGACTCTTCTTTCCTTCTTTTTCAATTATTGTTGTTTAGCATTTATCACACTCTGGGTTGTACGGAGTGGTGGTTTTATGATTTTAGTTAAGCGACCTATTTCAATAAACTCCCTCGTGCCTATATGTATGGCTCGGTGGTCAAGGTAGTTAAGTTGGTTATTTACAGTTTTAATTTTGAAGTAGATTGTTCTATTACATATATAGCTATTATGTTAGAAAATGTCCCCTTGGGGGCTTTTCCCTCTTAAGGTTTATCCCCCGGGTCTTTAGAATACATTTAGAGCATCTTGCATGATAATTTTGACTCCCGATGAGAAAACCATGAAGTCTTATGGAAAATAGGACCTAGGGGGTGCTATTTTAATGACCACTGAACAAAAACTAGGGGGTGGACTTGGGCACTAGCACCCTAGTCCTGCCCTATTTTGGGTTTGCCCTAAATTTAAATGTCAATTTTATGACCGTTATTTAGGTCCTATCCTGACATCTCAAGTTTGAATTACAAAACTCTTAGCAGGAATATTTGTAGTTGCATAAATAAGCTTGTTTAGGACATATTTGTAAACTAGATGGAAATGAGATGAACATTGTGAACTTGTGATTTTGATTCAAGGCTTTCATTGTGTTGCAGAGCAGTACTTTGTTGTTATTGTGTTTGTAATTGCAAATTTGACTCCATCCCCTCATGGCATGAAGAGCATCTTCCTTCCATGAGATATACACTTCAAAGTGATACCTATTGTGTTTTCAATCATTTATCATTTGGATTTTACCTCTACCTGGTAGGGATATGCACTCTCATCTGACAACGATGTTTGGAAGACTTGAATGTCTCTCTGGGGCTTGACTGAGGCAAGCCTCTAAACACCACAACCCCCTCCCACACTCCTTTTTTATTACAGGTTACAGGTACTGAGTTTCACAGAGTGAAGTTGCAAAAAAGAGGTTGCAGACATCAAGGATTCAAGATTTGAAAGAAAGAGGACAAAGGTAAACATTTCAGGACAAGGGCGCTAGTGTCAGTGTCCTCCATCTTTTTTGGGGCAAAAATGGAAGATACAGTGCAGATCAGTGTTGAAAAGAGATTTAGGTTCCATGACCAAAAGTATACCTTGGACTAGGGTGCTAGTGCCAGTGTCCCTGATAGTTCCACATTCAAATTTCAAAAAATAGTGAGTTAACAATATTTGTCCTTCACCTTAGTCTGAAAGGATTTGTCGTAATTCATTAATTTGCTTACTCTTTTGCTTTTTTTTTTGAGACACTGTTTGATGCATCTAAACTTTTACATCATTCTAAGTGGCAGCCCAACCTGATAGGTGATTGCTCTTGCTTAGTGGAGATTCAACTCGGTTGATATGCCCTTAAATGTTTGGTGAGAAGGGAGGATTTACCATTGAAACTTAAACCAAAACATATCCCCCCTTTTTAACTCTAAACATTTTGGTGAACCTGTTATTTTTGTACCTTGTTGAATGTTTTGTGATAATTTGCATTCATTCATTTTATTGCATTCAAAAAATTACAAAAAAATTGCATTCTAGCGTTTGAATTTTCACATAATTTGCATTAATTTAGTTGCATTTTATTTAATTTCCATTTTTTTCATTAAAATCTGAAATTTATTTTTCATCAAACACTTATTGCATTCGAAAAATTACAAAAAAAGTGAAAATTTTGAAAAATTTGAAAAAAATTGGCATCTTAGGCTTGCATTCTAGCATATTTTGAACTAATTCACATGTAATTTGATTAAATTTCTATCATTTTCATTAGATATGATTTAAATTACAGAAATTCATCATTTAGTATTCATTTGCATTGCATTTTCATGCTTAAATTGTCAAAAATTGGTTGAAATTGTGCATTTTTCATGAAAACCTAGTTTTGCATTAGCTAGGGTTTGTAGTCAAAATCTTGTTTCAAATTTTACTACCCTTTTCAAACACTCATTAGGACTGATTTCCAATTTTATTTTTGCATCATTGTGGTTTTCTTGCAAAATTTCATGTCTTGGGTTTGAAAACCATGCATTTTCAATAGATTTGGCCTTATCATCTCTCTAGACTTGCATCAAAGGTGTGTTGTGAGGGATTTTGCTGTATTATTTGACTGATATTAGGTTTATTATCTTCTTCCCCTCCTCAAATTCCTTACAACACCCTTTCTATTATGCATTTACATTGAAAATTGGTGAAAAATTGCATATTTTAGGTGTATTTTCACTAGGTTTTGACTTATCATCACTCTAGAGTTGCACTATAGGTGTGTGGTGAAAGTTTTTTCTACAAAATTGGCTTTTATTAGGCATATTATTTGCTGTCCCTTTTTAAATTCTTCACAACACCTATTCTCTTAGTGATTTGCATTGAAAAAAGTTGAAAAAATCAAGCATTTCAGATCTTAAACATATCTAGCTCCTTGGGTTTGTTCTATTAGTTTGTGCATTGAGTGTTGCGTGTTATTGTATGATTCTTATAACTCTCTAAACTAATAGAAATATCCCTTTAAGAAGAAGTAGGAGACTCATGGGATCTAGTGCTCCTGAAGAACATGATATTCCTACCTCTAGAAATCCATTGAATACCTTCTTTACAAAAGGAGAGACACAAATTTTGCAAGATACTATCCATCATACAACCACTATGGAAGATCATGTATTTCATGATGTAGAGAACACTATTGAGGTGGTCGCACATGTACCTAATGAGCAAATAAAGAAACTTGATAAAGAGTTAGCCAATTTTCAAGCATTTGTTGAAACTAAAAGGATAGCGGAAGAAGCCTATACCTGTGATTCACAACATAAGAGAATTGATAAAAGAAGGACAAGATGGTATTAATTTTGTTTGAGGATTAATGCATATAGTACACAATAATGTCATGACAGCGACTAAATGTACGAATGGTATTAATAACATGTTGTCACCGTCTCACATGCAAGTATCGGCACCTATACCGACTACAGGAATATCTACATTTACATCAACGATTTTAACTACTAATGCAAATGCTTGTAGTAATGATACCATTGGTATTGGAGTATCTAATGGCACTAATTCACAAAATTATAAATCTGTGGGATTTAATTATCAGAATTTGGCACCAAACGTGACTTCTTCCATGAATAATTACTCTCAACCACCTCTCCATCCCACTTATTCTCAACCACCTCTTACATATAACTATTCGCAACCACCTTCCAACTATCACTATGTTCAACCACCACTAAACTATTCACAGCATCCACTTATCACTACTCAGACTCAATCACATCCACACTTTGGTTCTAATTCCTCACAACAAACTGCATCTCCTATTGATGCCATCTTAAACCAACTTTTGCAAGGCATGACTTCTTTACAATAAAAGGTGATAAATTTGACAAATTCTTCACAACCTAATATACCAACTTATCATGCTCGTAATCCCTTATCTTATGCAATCTTGAGAACTCCTATGCCTAAGAGGTTTGAGACTCCTCACTTTGAAAAGTATGGTGGAAAAGGTGATCCTAATACTCATGTGGCAGCATTCAGGGCTATGTGTAGTGATTTCTACTTTGAAGAAGCTTTGTTATCAAAACTTTTCCTGCGATCTCTCAAAGACATGGCTCTAGAATGGTTTTGCTCTTTTCCTCTGAATTCAATACACTCTTTTTCACAGTTAGTTGATCAATTTTTACAACATTTTTAAGCAAGCATTAGACGTCAAGTCTCCTTGATTGATTTAGTTCATTGCAGGCAAGGTTCGAAAGAGAAGTTAACTGAGTTTATTAATTGGTATCAATCTCTCTATGCACAAATTCAATATCAGATGAAGGATGAGGATGTTTAGAAGGTGTTTATTACAAATCTACAACCTAACATCTGTGATAAGATCCTCTTGATGAAGTATAACTCCTTTCAACATTTATGTACTGCCCTTCATGATTATCAACTTTCGTCTAGTCCATATGAAAACCAAAACTCATCGGCTCAAGTTGGTCAATCCATGGGTAGACCATCACAAAACAACTTTAAGAGGAACAATAAGAATTTCATTAAGGTTAATGGACATAATTCAAACAATTTCTCACAAGTGTCTGCTATCACGAATTTGAAGAAGGCACCATTTCAACAAAGAAAGTTTACTCCAATATCTTAATCCTATCATTCTATCATGAATCAAGTTGTGAGCAATAACCTCATGAAGCTTCCCCTGATTAAACATTTGGATCCTAGTAAAATGCAAGGACATTATTTTGATGCTAATGCCTTTTATCATTTTCATCGACAACAAGGACATGATATTGAATGATGTATGCGTCTTAAACATGAAATACAAGACCTCATCGACTCAAATGTTATACAAGTATCAGGTGTGAATGATAATGTAAATAAGTCGGTTGATCCGCAGAATCAGAAGTTACAGATTTTCACTAATCCCTTTCCTAAGCATACCAATAACAATATGATGGAACAAAATACACTTGAAGTAGAAGATGACTATCTGAACTACGATGAGATAATTGCTACAATAGAAGTGGGCAAGGAAAATACTGATGTATTACCTCGCCCATGTAGAAATGGTATTTATGCTGAGGCTCCTCCCCTGTTATCCCTTCAAGGATTAGGAGATAATCAAAATGCATTGGAAAAACAAGTAGAACAACCAAAGCAAGAGATCATGACAAATGAAAATATTGAGATAGTACAAGATAGTCCTTGTCACTATGATAGATAGAATCAACAAAACAAGAGAAATAAAAATTGGAAAAGAGCAAGACAATTATCACCAGTTGGAAATAATAGTGGCTCTCCTCCTCATAAGCAACAAAAGATTTCACAAACGCAAAGATTTGAGAAACAACCATCACATGGATTCCCTAACAACAAACAAAACTCTCATAAGAACCACTCAAGATTCACACAACACTTGATATGGTATCTCTCCAAGAGGCTCGCAAGTTCCAAATTTAGTACAATTGTACTGGCAGGCAAGTATTTCTAACCCTTTACCTCTGTGTTGTGTTCCCCCGTGATGTGTTATGTGTTTTTTAGGCCTCGTAGGATGACCCTTGATACTCTTGTAAGGTCAAGGATACCGAGAGACTACCTCTATTGTGACCCTTCTATTTGTATCATCATTCTTCTATATCTATTCTCCTCTTATTTCATTGTTGTGTGTTGTCTTATGGACATAGCGTTGCAGTTGGTGACTTGGGGGCACCCTCCTACGTGATTGTCCCTAAGGCACTTGTTTCTCCTCTCTTGATTTATTGTTTGCCTTCCTCTAGTGGTTCTATTCTAGCTAGCAGATGATGAAAACATACTATACTAATACGGACCTAGTGTCCCTTCAGCGAGAAATCAAAAGAAAGGACCTAGTGCATACATGACGATGGGGTTGATATATATTATCTAACTCTTGGCTAGTAGAATCACTCTGTGTGATATCTTGATGTTTTCTTATCACACTTACAAAACATAACAATATTGTTGCTCCGTGCACTTTGACTATCTTGGAATCTTGCTTTCCTTGACTTTCTATGCATTGTTGTTTATCATGATTATATGGATGCTAACACCTTTTCTTAAAGGAAATTGTGTGTTTGTGGAAACATTTGATGATTGTAAAGTACATGTCACCTCTGGGGGGCATGGGCTTTGTGAGAGCTCACATTCCCTTGTGTGTTTTCTTCCTACCTTAGCGTGCTTGATATCGTCACATGATATCAACCACTTTGAGGTGGGGGCATATATAAGGTAAGCTATCTGATTTAGATGCTAGCAAAGTGTGTTTGTAAAGCTTGAAATCTATTGTAATCATTTAAGCCCTCTGCATAAGCGGGATATCATGCATATCCTTTGAGGATGTCTACAGAATTTGCAAAAACTACTCAAGGTCCTTTACTAAGAAGATAAGGGGAGAAGAAACATCTACGATTGGTAAGACCACTAATTTAGTTTCCAAGGTGGAATTGAGTAACCTACTGACCAACATGAAAGAGGATATTATAAGTCACCTAACTACTCAACTAGATACTCTACACTTGAAGAAAAAGCAGGAGGAGGCTGATGCAATGTTCACTGAATACTATCCCAATTGTAGACAAAGAAAAGCCAATTGCAAATGCAGAAGGGTGGCCAATATGATAGAAGGTAAATCAAAGAAACCACACTTTCAACCATTTGAAAGTGAAGATGGCTAGCTATTCTATGTTGCACAAAGGAAACCATGGCAACCAAAACAAGGTATGCCACAAGATCCTCTAACTTTCAATGCATCATTTCCAGTAGGTAATCATAGTTTTTCTAGTTGGAATCCTCAGCCTTGGCCAAATACCCAAAACCAATGGCAAAATCCTCAACAATGGCAAAACCCTCAACAAAACTAGAACTTCCAACAATCAAATGCATGGCCACAACAAAAGTTCCAAAGCCCCAATTACAATCCTCAATGGCCAGTACAACAAAACCAATGGCAACCATAATGGAAAAAGAGACAACAGTGGCAAAACCAAAATATGAACTCACAACCATTGCTACCTTCTCAGCCACAACAATAAGCTATTATGCCCAATCCATCAAACCCATAAGCTCAGCCACCAAGAGTACCACAACTACCTACCCAACCTGCACCTAACCCAAATAACAAGCCTGTACAATAGGCATACACTAACGAGGTTATTTAATACCCCACTTATGGGGTAGAGTTGAGTGATGTCCACCTCAAGTTAGGGAAAACATTAGTTGGGCCTTCATCTCCCCAAATCACTGAGGTGGTGGATGAACAGACCATAACTGAAGCTTTAGACAACTCAACTCTGGAGCCTAAATCAAATCAGGTAAATCAAACTATCTCAAATCTAGACCCTCCTTTCCTTGAACATTTATCCATTCCAAAATATCAAACCCAAGCAAAGACAGACCTATTGGGTTAACTTAAGAATGTTAGTATCAAAATACCCCTTATCCAAGCTATCAAGGACATTCCAATCTATACCAAGACAATGAGAGATCTTTGTCTTGAAAATCCAAGGAGAAAGAGGAAGGATCCTCAGACAGTCCATGTCTTAGGGAACTTTGCTGATATCATGCTAGGAAACATAACTGTCCCTAAATACATAGACCTTAGCAGTCTAGTAGTGAATGTTAAGATTAATGGGACTCTCATCAAGAACACCTTAATTGACTTAGGGGCAGCCATCAATGTCATGACTAAAGATACAATGCAACTACTTCAGGGTCCTAACCACAGGCCTACAACAACCATTTTATAGTTGGAAGATAGGTCAACAAAAAAATTGGAAGGGATCATTGAGGACATAGTCATAGCATTGGATTCCTAGTAGTATCCTGTAGATTTCATAGTCTTGCAGCCAAAAGTCAACCCTGTGAGTTATCCACTTATCTTAGGCAAACCATGGTTGGTAACAGTTGATGCATTCATAGGTTGTAGGTCTAGAAACATGATAATCTCATATGGACCTCTAACCAAGAAATTGGTCCTCTATCCACCAGCTCAACGTCATGACAATCTAGAACAAATCATATGGCCTACCTTGGAAGAAGAAGAAGACCACTATTCTCTGCAAACTCCCATGACCATTGAACGTAGTCCCCTATTAGCAACCCAAGATGAGGATAACTCAATTGACCACATTATACAAAACCATTGCAGTAGGGACCCACAACAACAAGACTATCTGTCATGTCTACAAGATCCACTATAGAATATCATACCTGCACATCAGTGATTTTTTTAGTGGCTAATATTCACCAATTGGCTAATAGTTGAAATCAAGGATTCAAAATTTGGCTAATAGTACAAGCTGTAATGCGATGTGAATCATCACATTTTTACAAATTTTTATTTTAGTCCTAGCTAAATCACTAGAACATTTATTTTATTAAACTTTTAAACTCAAAGATTTGCCACAATATTTGATGCCTGATTAGATTAGATTCACCTAAATTTTATAAGTTATAGTAGAAAATGAAATTAATTTGCCAATAATATTATATAATTATTAGTTACTTTAGGGCCACATCACCAATTTTTAGTCACCGCCATTGATTTTATTTATAATCTAACGATTGAGGTTGTATTCTATGAGTTAAATGTACCCACAGAGCTCCAATGCCCATCAAGCCTAATATTGTATTTGGGTCATTGATCTCAATTTATAATCTGATGGCTAGGGTTGAATTCTATGGGCCAAATTGTACTCGTGGAGCTCCAATTACCATGGGGCCCAAAATTGCATTTAGGCCCCATGGGCATTAGAGCTTCACGAGTACATTTTGGCCCATGGAATAGAACCCAAACTATTAGATTATAAATAAAATCAAGGGTGGTGAAAAATAATTTAGGGCCAATTTAAAATATTCAATGTTTGATTTAAAATATTAAGGAATTAAGGAATTATACACATGAGCACTATACCTTAAACTAGTCAATCACTGCCACCCTCAAACACTTTCCATAGGAAGTTAATTTTTTCAAAAAGGAAGGATTTGCCATGATAATCAATGTATTTACCTATTTTCATCAAGATTCACCAAGAATTTCTACAAATTTCTAATGATTTAAATAAATTCACCAATAAAATTAATTATTTTTTTTTTAAAGGAAAGATTTGCCAATAGAAATTAATAGTTTTTTGCAAAAAATGAAAGATTCACTAGGATTTTACATCTCTTTTTAGGGGGGATTTCTTAAAGTTATCACTGCTACACATTGCTCAAAGGAATTATCCCAGCTTTTCCACTCTTTACTACCTCAGGAATGTTGACCCAACATTAGTGGATGTGACCTTTCATTTGTGCAACTAGATTCAAAAACATTGGAAATCATGCCAGGTAAAATGTTGAATATTAACAATGCCCTAATTGAGGAACAACAGACTTCCCTAACACTATGTTGTAGACACATGCATTAGCTTTTCCATGGGATTACAATGACATGAAAGGAATTGATCCAGAGTTGTGCATGCATAGGATCTACATAAATGATGATTTCAAGCCAATTAGATAGCCACAAAGGAGAATGAACCCTACCTTACGAGACATAGTTAAAACTGAGCTACAAAAACTCCTTGATGCCAGCTTCATTTACCCTATTTCTGATAGTGAATGGGTGTCACCTTTAGTTATTGTCCCTAAGAAAGGAGGCAAGTGGAGGGTATGTATAGACTACAGGGAAATTAACACAGCCACTAGAAAGATCATTTTCCACTCCCTTTCATTGACCAAGTACTTGATTCTCTAGCAGGAAAAAAGTACTCCTTCTTAGATGGATTTAGTGGCTATAATAAGATAAAGATATCTCCAGAGGACTAGGATAAGACCACATTTACATGCCCTGGGGTAGATATTCTTATTCTATTCTTCCCTTTGGGTTATGTAATGCCCTAGCCACTTTCTAGAGGGCAGTGCTAAGTATCTTTTCAGACTATGCCCATGATTCTATGGAGATTTACATGGATGATTTAACCACCTATGGAGAAACATATGAAACGACACTCCACAATCTGGAGAAGGTCCTGAAAAGATGTCAAGAACATAATCTATCATTGAGTCATGAAAAATGCTTCATGATGATGACTCAAGGGGTTGTTATAGGACACTTTATGTCAAGTGATGGAGTTTAGGTAGATCCCAATAAAATTGAGATAATTTCTACACTTCTTGTACCATAGAAACAAAAAGATGTCAGGAGCTTTTTAGGCCATGCAAGTTATTATAGGAGGTTCACTCAGGACTTTAGAAAACTAGCAGCACCTTTGTTTACTTTGCTTACAAAAGATATGGATTTTGATTGGACCACAGAATGTTAGCACTCTTTTGAGACACTTAAGACAACTTTGAGAAAAGCACCTATCTTACGAGGACCAAATTGGACATTGCCTTACTAAATACACACTGATGCTTCTAATTTTGCTATAGGAGATGTATTGGGACATAAAGAAGGTAATAAGGAGTATGCTATCTATTATGTCAACAAAAACTTACAGGGAGCAGAACGCAACTACACTGTCATAGAGAAAGAGATGTTGGCTGTTGTCTATGCTATCAACAAGTTTAGGCATTATATCACTGGTTACCAAGTCCTTATCCATACAGATCATACTGCAATCATGTACTTAATGAACAAACCTGTGGTTAGAGGTAGACTAGTCAGATGGTTGCTCTTACTACAAGAGTTTGATATAACAATAGTGGATAAGCTAGGGAAAGCTAATGTGGTGGCAGATTTTTTGTCTAGATTGCCTACACAAATAGAAGAAGGTGTTATAGATGACTCTTTTCTAGATGAGTATTTGTTTTCTCTCAATATACACACACCATGGTTTATTGATATTGCCAATTACTTGGTAGCAGGGAAGATACCACCACATTTCTCTCCTAGAGAAAGGAGACATCTAGTGCATAAAATATTTCCATATTCTTGGATTGTTGGTTATCTATTCTACACTAGTCTAGATCATATTATGAGGAGATGTATAAGAGAAGATGAGGTCTTTGACATCCTAAAAGCTTGCCATGATGAGCCCTATGGGGGTCACTTTGTAGCTAAGAGGACAACATTCAAGGTCTTAACAACAAGCTATTATTGGCCAACTCTTCATAAGGATGCAATCAAGTATACAAGGAGTTGCGACAGATGTCAAAGAATGGGTAGACCAACAAGGTCAGATGAGATGCCTTTGCAGCCATAGATGGCACTAGCACCATTTGAACAATGGGGGCTAGATTTCATTGGGCCAATTTCACCAGCTTCTAATAACAAGTACATTTTAGTTTGCATTGATTATCTAACAAAATGGGTTGAAGTCAAGGCCTTCCGATTTGCAAGAGATGGGAATGTAGCCAAGTTCTTGTATGAAGAGATCTTCACTAGGTATGGAGCACCAAGAGAAATTGTCACTGATCAAGGTCCCCAATTCACCTCTAAACTCATTTCCACATTGGTTAAAGAATATGAAATCAAGCATAGAAAATCAACACCTTATCACCCCCAAGCCAATGGGTAGGTGGAGGTTACAAACAAAGAAATTGAGAATATTTTGACCAAAACAGTGCACAATCATGGAAAGGACTAGGCAACCAGATTACTAGAGGTAGTATCGGCATATAGAACCACGTTGAAAAAAATAATGGGTTTCACACCTTATGAATTAGTGTATGGCAAAATAGCAGTTTTGCCAATAGAATTTAAATATAAGATGCTAAGAACTACACTAAAACTTGACATGGATTTGACAACAGCTTAGTAAGAAAGACTCCATATTCTCAATGGATTAGATGAGATCAGATTGGCAGCCATGCACCACACAGAGATAGTTCAAAAGCAAAGAGCCAAATGGCATGATTAGTTCATCAAGACTAAAGACTTCCATGTGGTGACTAGGCTTTCTTATATGATTCCAAATATAAGGATCACAAGGGTAAACTGCAATCAAGGTGGTTAAGAACTTATGAAATACACCAGGTCTTTTCCAATGGAGTTGTAAAACTACAGACCATAGATGAAGTCAGGTTTTCACTATCAGTTAATAGCCACATATTAAAGCTATATACCAGGCTAGTAACATGAGATGATTTTCTAAAGAAATGCTCTATTCCCAGCCCTAACTTAGATACTACTATATTATAACCAAGTAGTCACATGGAAGTAGACCCTACCGGTTCTCAAAGTGACTTGGTAGATGAGCTACATAGCTCACATCTTGAGGTAACACAGGTATAATTTATTTACCTTCTTCACATGCACACACAACACCGATACCACAATCTTCATAGAGACCATTTCAATATGCTGCAGAGACCTATAGAAGGCAAAAAAATCCACACTACCATAATACACATTGGGACTTGTTGATAAAGGAACATGAAGTAACTATCTGTCAGCTCATTCAAAATTTCATGCCAAGTTAATTACACTCAATCTGTATTCACTCCACTTTTCAAGCACATGCAGTCGCCATTCATCATCTCAGCACATGCAAGATTCCTCAACTGGTTCACATGTGCTAGTATGTTATTTCTACCATCCCTCATAATAATGATCCCCTATCCAATCCAACTTATGTTGCGGACACATTTTCCAATGCTCCACTCGCACAAAGTCTAGTTCACTTCATCTCAACAAGTACAAATATTAACTTTCCATTATTTAATGTAGATATTTCAAAACTTCTATATGTGCTCGCATTTAATAATGCAAAATTCTCATTATTAATCTTACTTCCATATACTATATTCCTTCTCTTTGTCCATACAATGCTTTGAATTGAGGTCACTTCAAGATTTTAGTTGGGGGGAGGGATAGTGTATGCTAAAAAATGATTGTTCATTCACCATCAAAGCCACTAAATTAAAAACTAGCAAACCAGATAGACACGCAAACCCTTTCTTTGTTCTTCCTGCATGCATTATAATCTTTTGCCTTGCTTGCCTTGCCAACTTCCTATTCCTAATTTTAGAGGTCAGTTTAGAGCGTGTAGTTTATAAAGTTGTAAGTAGGATAATTGGAGAATTGTGAACAGAGAATGTGGGTTAAGTAGAGGAATTATGTAGTTTGAACCTTGAGCTGAATAAACTAGTAAGCATGGGAGGTGATCTTCTTAGAAGAGAACCCATGTTACATCAAGTAATATTATAAGACAGACTTGTTTTGCCCATTTTTACACAAGCAAGATGGCTTGATTATTTTCTAAAGCTCATTGGATACAATGAAGAAATGACAAGACAATTTGCAGCTACATTGTCACAAGATGAAGCCACTATCAAGGGATTGAAGGTGGATGCTTCAGAGGCTACAATCACAGAGATGTCTGGTCTACCCAAAAGTGGAGAAGAATTCCCTATCAAGGAAAATGCAATAGCTACCCGAGAGGAATTTAATGAGGCAGGGGAAAACTTGGACTTGACATCACAAGGTACTAATAGATTGTCATTAATTCTATGGGTATGGGAGCTTCTTGTGCTTCTTGTATTATTAAATACATTACTTGTGATGGTAGACAATCTCTCTTATACACTACGCATTTCAAGATGTTGAGTCATCGTTGCCATAATAGAATAGTCAATGTGCCAAATTTTCTGAATAATTTGTTGAAAAGAATCAGGTTTGAGTATCAGAGCAAGGGAAATAATTCAACATTGTCACATGATTGTTTAATTGTCTTGTTAGTGAAGAGGAGCCTTAGAGCTCAGTACTTGCAGGTATCCTAGGAAGGGTTTTTGTCTTGTAGAAACATTAATGATATTTTGAGGGAACCATCAATACCATCACCTATTGTGTCAGTAAGAGAAACCCCTCATGTTCAACATGCTACTTCAATCACCTGTAGTAAGGGAGAATCAGGGGAACAAGATGTGCAGAGCATGCCACACACAACATCTGACCAACCTACAACAGAGGAAGTGCATAAACCCTCATCTTCTAAAAATCCCAAAACCAGAACACCAAAGACCAGTAAGAAAAGAGGAGTTTCTTCCTTTGCATCCCCAAAGGTGCAGAGAAAGAAACCTACCCGACTTAGGTGTTCACACCACCTAAAGGAGAAGGGTGTTATAAGGGGCAGGGTCAAACCACCAGAAAAGGAAACAGAGGATGTTGTCAAACCACCAGAAAGGGAAATAGAAGATGTTGTGGAAGTAGACATTGACCATGAGCAGGAAGCAAATGTAACTAAAAATGCACAAGTTCCCACAAAAAGGAAGTGGTATATCTCTAGTACTTTTGAATCTAAATCTGAAGATATTTTTGTTGCTAAAAAGACTAGAAAGAAAACACCCACTGACCTTGACAATGAGGGACATGAGTCTACTGGGGATGGTGCTGATCAATCTTTGAATGATGAAGAATTACTGATTGAAGAAAGGAATGTCAGAAGAGAATTAGAGGAAGCCTTTGCGAGAATTAAGTATCTGGAAGAACTGGTTAAAACTTATGATGAAAGGGACAAGAAAAGAGAAGCAAAGATACAGGAGCTAGAGGAGAAACTAAACACTCAAGGATAGGGGTCAAATTTAGACATGCTTGTAGAATTAGAAATTGTTGTAGTAGGAAATAAGGAATTGGTAGCAAAAGAAAGGCAAACCTCTGTCACTAGAACCCCCACTTGTCATACAACTATGTCCCTAGGATATCAACTGTGGAAAGTAATTCAAAACTTTGCTAAACGAGAAGAAGACTGGAGGAAAGAAAAAGAAGCCATGATTGCAGAACACACTTAGGCATTAGAAAGGAAAGATATTGAGTTGAGAAGGCTAGCAGTCATAATGGAGGAGATAGCAGATAAAGCTTCTCAAATTGTTAGATGTAGACCCCCAACTAGGACTTATGCCTTGTTTCTGCAGGAGAAATTTCTGAGTTACCAGTTTAGTAAATTAATTAGTAATAAACCAGTTGCAATGAGTGGAAAAATGACCTTCCTAAAAGTTTTTGCTAATGTCACACCTGAAGAGCAAGATCAACTATGTCAGTATTACTTACATAACTATCTTGTATCTAAGGATGTTGAATGGAACCCATTGATTTATGTGGGATATTTACAAGTGAGAGCACTAGCCTCCTACTTCAAGAATGAAAAATTGAGGGGTGAAATCATGCAAGCATACACAAAGAGAAAATCAATTGCTCTTCCAATAAGGAGAGAATTTGAAATCTCTGAATCAATCATTGTAGAATAGAGACAACTCTTGGAACACAAGGGTGTGGGAAGGAAGATCATGAATGTAAGACTGCAGGATTATGATAGGATGCAGCATTTAATAGTTGGGCTGATTCATCACTCTCATCATTATGTATAGGACAGATGGATCAGTTTGACTCTTGAGTTTCAAAAGGAAGAGCCCCACTCTGTTCATAACTTCATGGCTATGTTTGAAAGGTTACGAAAATACATGAACATTGCCAAGGGACAAGAAATGGACTAGATACCATTTACTTTCCAACCCCCAATGCTTCTATATCTGGTGCCACATTGGACTAGGAAGAAGAGTGCAGAGTGTGAGAAAGAAGAGGTCACTAGAATCAACAAGTTGGCATATAATAATGGCTTTTATTTGGACCAGATTAAAGGAGTGGGTACTATTGCAGATTTCAAGGAGATCACCTTACATTATAACCTATAGTCTTAGTTGATTTGCTTGAGGACAAGCAAATGGATAGTTGGAGGGTGTGATGAGCCTAGTTATTAGCCTATTTTCTTATGGTTTTATGCAAGTTAAAAGACATTCTTAGACATTATCTTATGTTATCTCTTATGATTATTATACAAATCTGAACCTGCTTATTAAGTATATGGGAATATGATTATAATATGATGAATATTGTATGATGTGTGGAAATGTATGGATTGTAGAGAATGTTTGTGTTGATTATGGTTGTTAGTATTATGTACATATTTTGTGGACTAACTTTTGTAGCTAAAGAGGAATGGACTATATCCCGCAACAACTGAAAGGAGTAGCCCGTAGACACAACATTTCCAGATAGCAGAGCAAGGGAGGTTCCAAACTCAACTAAGTGCAGCTACTATGACATGAAGACACTTGATGGAGATCATCATGCATCATGATGGTAATCAAAAAAGATAATTGAAACAGGAAGGATTCTATTGCAACTAGAAGACCAACGTGACTAATTCAACTAGTCCATGTTCCCCTATTTCAGCAAGGAGTTCCAATTTTATTAGGACTCTTCTTTCCTTCTTTTTCAATTATTGTTATTTAGCATTTATCACACTCTGGGTTGTACGGAGTGGTGGTTTTATGATTTCAGTTAAGAGACCTATTTCAATAAACTTCCTTGTGCCTATATGTATGGCTCAGTGGTCGAGGTAGTTAAGTTGTTTAGTTAAAGTTTTAAGTTTGAAGCAGATTGTTCTGTCGTAGATATAGCTATCTAAATCTTTTTCTAGATATATGCAGACAATATTTGTTATGTTGATAATGAGTTTATGAATAATACAGTTCAGCAAGATTTTATGTGATTTGAGAAGACTGTGTAATGAATGAGTTAGAATCAATATGTTTGTGTTAATCTAGAGAACTAGATTTGAGTTAAAAGTAGTGAGGTAGTCACTTGAGCAAGGGCCACTCAAGGTAATTGTCCCTCACTTTATTTCTTGCATGTTATTATTGTTGTAGCAGTTATTTCATGAATACAAGATCAATTAGATTCTTAAGTTGTTGTAGTTCATTTGACTTGTGATACTCCGAAGGGTAGGATAAGTTATCAATATCAAGCTAATTCTTAGAATTCATTTCCTTAACAGTCATTTGTTACAATCTTACATTGCAAGCACCTGTAGCAACAGTAGCAACATTAATTTCTTTTGTCATTGAGTAGTTTTATAACACTGTACTAGATGAGTTAGATAAGTTGATCTTTGAAATCACATAAAATGTCAACACCATCACAAGCTTACTAGCCCTGGTTGATAATTCAATGAAGGTCTTTTTAAGGGTTCAAGTGGATTGTTCAGTAAGGTTCCTCCTCTAAATTGTGTGATTATCACCAAGTTTACTAGACATAGCAAAGACACTACACTGAATGGATGGCCAACTAAGGGGTTTGACTAATTGGCCATGTATACAATCTACCCCTTCTCTATCCAATGTAGAGCCTTTGCCTCTACCTTAGAAATCATGAATATTAAAATAGTTTAAGATCTTGTTGAGGACAAACTCACAATAGAGTTTCCTCAAGAAATATTGAGGCATATCATGGTTATTACACAATATTTGGTCAGAAACCATCCATAACCTATCCTAAAAGTTGTTCTTTAATTAAAAGTTGTTCTTTATTTACTCATGGTGGCACCAATGAAGTGGAAATATTTTACAACTTGTTTTTAATGGTGCATTAGTTTTTGGGTCAATGAACAATACACATAATTTGTCTTTGGTAATTTTTGTGCTTCACCCTCTCATAACACAATCTTGTGGCATTGATGATAATTTTCTCTATGGGTTTCCCATGTGTTTATTTTTCCTATGGCAAAATCAATGTGAGATATCAAAGATTCCAGTGATGCTACAAGAGCTTGGCAATGCGTGTTTATTGCATTGTATTTTTTAATGTTTCTATCAACACTTTAAGCTCCATTTTGTTGTTTTCAATTTGCCCTAATATATTTTGTTGTGTTTCGAGAGGATGTATGGGAATTGTAGGAGGATTTTGAGGGGGATTTTGTAGTTCATGTTCTTTTGCCTAATTTTGTTCATACATTTCATCAAGTAGAGGATTTTGAGGTGGAGTGGGGTTTGGATTGGCTAGAAAGAAAATTCAACAAGTCAAAACTAGTTCAAGAAAACATAATTTAATAACTATAATTGTCAAAAGATATATAACCTACTTTGCACATGTCAAGGCACTGTTAAGAAGGACAAGATGGCTTTGATTTAACCCAGAACATAGTCATGCTTTCTTCCACTTGAGTTTTTCTCTCAATAAGATGAAACGAGGCAACTTTGGCTACTATGTTTTTTTGGTTTTATGTTAGTATAACATGACCACATTTAAGTTTAGATTTACCAAACCTAAAAGTGCTTGTGTTTACAATGTGATTGGACCTTAACATGCTCTCATTATAATGAAAATGCTTCATGTTTTTAGAACATGAACATGTTATCTTTTATTTCACCTCCAAAACATTTTTTGGCCACTTTTTGACCACCATCTTTCTACACATACACTTGTATAAGAAGGGTATAGCTGGTAAATTTATGAGGTACATGGATAAGGAAAAACAAAATATATTACTTTAAGCCTTTCATAATGATTCCTACTAAGGATATTTTTCATCATCTATGACAACCTTTAAGATATTATGAGGTAAATATAATTGGCCTAGTCTGTTTAAAGATAGTCGTAATTTGGTAACCAAATGTGAGACTCGTCAATAATTTGTTGAAAGGCCAAAGCTTGCTACCTTTCTTTTGAGACCAGTGGTCATCAAAGAACCATTTCAATAATGGGGTCTTGGACTTTATTGGGACTCTCAATACTCATTCAAGTTCTAGTCATACACATGTTCTAACTACTACAAACTACTTCACAAAGTGGGTGGAGGCTATTCATGTCAAGAAAACCACTTTTGAGGTAGTGTGCAACTTTATAAAAGAAAATTGTTTAGTAAGGTTTAGTGTTCCCAAGAAAATTGTGATAGATAATGCATCAAACTTCTCCTCTACTAAAATAACTATGCTCTACTATGAATATGGAATACCACTTTCACATTCATCTAATTGCTATTTGTAAGGTAGTGGTTGGGATAAATTAATCAATAAAAATCTAACCTCGATTATACAAAAGTCAGTCAAAGAGAACCATAAGAATAAACATAAAAAATTATTTGATGCAATATATAGGTAGATAGAATAACTTCAAAAATATCCATATGAATATCCCCTTTTGAGCTAGTGTTAAGATACACACATATAATAATTAAAATAAGATAATGTAGAAGATATATCACACACACCACAATAAATGTTCATGGGCCATGATACCTGAATATACAATACATGTAAAAATAAAATAAACCCTTAGGGTTGGGTAACACCATACAATACTCCTTATGAAAGAAACCACTCCACACTATATCTCCAAGAGATCCCAAATACATAACATACTCTTCACATATCCTTACAATGATATTCATCTCCTTTATATAGACCTCCTAATAACATAATGGAGGTGTAAACCACTAAACTCATGTAGGCCTACTATTATTTAATATAATTAATTACTCAATATAACTAAATTAAGGGATTTGTACCACATGAAAACATCTCCATCAACCTATATACAATATAATATATCCCTTGGTACATAGAAACTAGTATATAAGGTTGGTAGTAAAGTCTTGATAACTTTAGAGTTACCAACTCTCCAATTAGCAAAGGCAATTGAATATTAAGAATTCAAAGATCCATTAGAGAAAATAATTATGTTTCTAACTAAGCTTGAAGAATAAGGAGAAAAGGTGGTGGACAAGATTATAAAACGCCAAGGAAAGGTAAAGAAAATATTTGACAAGAAGTCTAGACAAAGAAATTTTTAAATTGGTGATCTAGCGTTGCTATAGGATAAGGGACAAGAACCAAGAGGAAAGTTGTGGAAAGTTTGATTCTCTCTAGATGGAGCCATGTCAAATTTGATAATTTTATGGGGATAATACTTAATACCTAGAGTATTTGGATGGAACTTACCTTTTGTTGCCCTACAATGGGCTATATTTAAAGTAGTTCAAGCAATGAAAGCAAATTATCTCTTATTATGTACATAGGTGATTTAGAATTTTTTGGTTTTATTTTATGTTTTCATGATTGTTTTATTATCTCATTTTTAGTCCAAAGTCTTTTATTTCACCTTTATGAAGTTTCTAACTCTATTCCCCATTGGATAAGGAACTATTTTGACATTGATATTCAAGCTTCATCTTGCATTCTTGCAGTCCTTGTCCCTAATTAGAGCCAGCTATTGTCATGAAATTCTCAAAATACATTTTTAAATTTCATTCCTTCCAAGTTTTTGAATTAATCCTATTCATTTTATGAGTCCCAAAGTCATGGTCAAGTTATGATAAATTTGTGTGTCAAGTAATAAAAATGTCACTAGTCTAAGTGACATAAGAAATCTTGGCCCTCCTTCAAACAAGTGAATTTTATAAGGAAAAATGAAGCTCCTATCATTCTTGAGTTTTCAAGTTTCTTAAGCACATTTTCATGAGATATTTATTTCAAATTCTAAATGCCAAAAGTCTGGTTTTAACAAGGCATTTAGGTCGCTGAAGTTTCAAAGCGCATTGACACCAAATTTACAAAGAGGTTCTTGAGCCTCAAAAATCCAAGTGCAAGTATAAAAGGACGTTTGAGAATCTTGGATCTATATGCACTTCTACATGGAGAACTTCAAAAGTGTTGATGGACTTCGAAACCTTGAAAACCCAGTGTTAAGTGTATGCTTCAGAGATGTAATTTTTTAATGCACTATACAATTTGAAATTGCAAAAATGCTTTTGAAACCCAAAACCTCAAGATCTCCTAAGAAATTAGGTTCTTGATTTTAAAAGCATATTTATGTGGAATGTGTAATAATGCATTCAAAACTTGAAACCCTAACAACAAGACACAAAGAAGTGCATTTATACCACATGTGTCGAAGAACACTTTATATACAAGAAAAGGTTTCTTTGCACATTTACAAACATCATTTACCTCACTTTATCAAGTATCTCTTTGGTGTATCTTACAACATTTCCCATTTCTTCCTACCCTGCACCCTGTGTGAAACCACTTCAATGCTCTTCATACGAGCATGTTGTTAACAGTTGATCAAGTTGCAAGTAAGTTATTCTAATTGCATTGTTAGTTAGGATTTTAAATCACTTTGAAAATTTTATTCTCATTTATGGCCATTTCAATTGCCTTCACAGAAAAACCCTAGCCTTTATTTTGCATAGAAGAGTCTTTAGGATTTTGTTAATTTGCTTTGCAAAATAGTGTGAAATTAATTTTTCCCTGGCCAAAATCATGTTGAATTTGGGTATAAGTTGTGAATTGGTTCCCTACAAGCCTTTATTAAGTTTTTAATTATCTCAAAAATTCCATAGTCCTTTTGTGTTTCAATTTTTAAATCTTGATTATACATTTGCATTTAAGCTTCTTTCTTATGCTTGAAGCTTGAAACCATTTAAATCCCAATTTACACACATTTCAAGATTTTGGATCCCGATTGCACATTACATCATATTTGTAAACTAGTTCATAAAACTTGAAACCCCAAAAATCTCTTGTATTTTAAATTTCCACACTTCCTTACACAATTACTAGCAAATTGTAAATTTTCTTTCAAAGCTTAAAAACTCACTTGGGCATAATTTCAAAGGATTTTTTAGAATCACTTTATGAATTCTCCTCAATTAGAAAAGATGAAGTACAAATTTAAAGGAGTAACTCCTGCAAATATCACATCTACACTTGCATAGGTCTCCAACACTGATATAGGTCAAGTCAGTCTTGAGGAATTTTGTTCAAGGATAGATGATGTCAAAAAAAACACTTCTACAATTGCAATTATTATTGCAAGTGTCATTATATAGACTAGTGCATTTCTTATCTCTGTGCAATCTTTAAATCTTGTCTTAGCATGTGCTCTATATTATAATCAAGGCACTAGGGAAATCATAAACTTATTGAGTCAACCAATACTTCAAATAATGTGTATAGAAGAGATTTTTGGAATTCCTACTCATGAAAAAATGCAAACATAACCATGAAGTCTTTTGAATGAATATTTTGAGAAAAACCTATTACATGCAATAGGGTCTTGAATTATATATGGCTTAATAAAAAGAAAGGTTATATGATACCTAAAACATTTCACAAGAGTAACTTTCATGAGTAAGTAGATGATATTATCACCTTGTTAAATAGGGCCCTAGGTAATCCTACTACTAGAGATTTTCATCCTTGGACATTTTATTTTATTACCACAATTCTGGAAGGCACACAACACATTGACTAGGCAACTTTCATAACCAATAATTTGCATTTAACCATGTGAGATTCAACAAACTAATTTTTTTTATATGACATCATATTTGATGTATTCATTGGTCAGAAGGGAAATTCTTCTAGGGTTGGAAAGATTGACGAGGCATAAACAACCTCATTTTTATAACAAGCCATATAACCTTTTTTGTCTAGACCAATCACCTTAGCCATGCCAATTTGTTTATTTTTAGAAACAATATTTATCTATTTTTGATAAAATGATGTATAAATCTTTATTCTCAAATTGATTGAAATTAGCCACTAATGTTGACTTAATTTCTATAGAGGTTGTGTAATTATGAAGGATTCCATGTACGGCCTAACAGAAGGAGTGGACTTCAAAGTGCTTGAAATCAGAGCACCAAAATTTTAGGGCACCAGAAATTTAGGCATACATCGTAGACTTTGTTAAGAAATTTTGTTATTTTCTATCCAGCATACTTAAGACTTTATGGCTCCACTCAGATCCTTTAATTTGTTTTATTTCAAAGACATCTAGTTAGTTTGTAATTCTATTTTTCTTTAAAAGACTTCTTCAATGGCATTTACCCGCCATCTAAAATTTAGGATTTTGAAGCAGTGCAGTATATATATTTAGTTTCTCAAAACAAGGATTAGGCTATTGTGTTATGTTCTGATACTATTTAACTATGTTCAGTGTTCTGTGATACTTTTATGACATGAATGAATATCACCAATCTTATTCTAAGTAATCTTTTCTGAGCAATGGAAGTAATATGAATGGGATTTATTTTGGAGCTGTTGAAGTATTGCATGTGATTTGAATCAATACTAGGATCTCCCAAGAGCTAGCCACTCGGGTGATTATAGAATAGATAAGTATTTTTATTGTTGGTGTTGTCATTTTTTTTGTGCATGTTCTATTTAGATCAATGTCACTTTGTGCTTAGCTCTGTTATGTGTTCCTACAAGTTGTGGTTTTAAGTTAATAATCTTTGAATTATGTTTACTCAAAATTTGTGGAGCATCCATTCCCTTCATAAACCTGTTGTTATCTATTGATTAAAAGATGTCAAATGTACTTCCAGTTAGTAGTTAGTTGCCTTTTTTTTGAATTCATAGTTAAACTGCAAGTGTTGATTCTTAGATAGTTTACATGCTTTCTAGATTAGGAATTCAAATGCTTTCTAGTTTAAATTTTGTTTCAAGCTTTTCAAAAATTTAGAAAATATGTTACTAAGTGAGATGTCCAAAAATATCCCCTATTGCATACAGCCTTGGACACTACCTGGTCGACATAATTGACATATTTTTAACTAAAGTGTTAGGACCTTATGACAGCCTGTCAAAGATTAGGAAATATGGAGTCATGGCCCAATTATAAAAGGATTTATGAACACTACCTATAATTGGAATTAAATGAAAGTAAGAAACATTTCAAATGGGTGAATGGTACATGTATTTTCTGTATCATAAGAATACTTGAGAATTACTTAAACAAATACATGTCATTGGATGCAACTACAGTAATAACTATATGGGGAAAGTGGTTTATTCAATTTTTAACATTCACATACATTATAATCGGTGGTTTCATGGGTTTTCCTTATAATATTCATAAGTACTTTGGTGATAAATTGGTACTACTAGAATTATGCAAAAAAAATAATTGAAGCACAAAAATTACTATCAAGTAAACACAGGGCAATTATTCACTTTCTTCTTTCCACTAGCTATTGCATGTGTCATAGTTTTTCCCAAACCAAAAATCTAGAAATAGAAACATCTTTGGTAAATCCAACTTTTCTTGAAAATATATTTTTTAATTATAGGTAAAAGAGGGTTTTTGAAAGGGCCCTGACCATTCTACAACAAAAAAACAAAAAAAATAGATTTGCAACAACAAAACTACAACCTAGCAGAACCTACAAAATAGCAAAAAGCAATAGTATGAAGAACCATAAACACAATAAACTAAATACCATTTAAGGTGATGGAGGCCTCCCATTCATCTTGTAGGGCCTATAGGTGGGTGTTGATATCCTTAGTACTAACTGGAATTGCAACCTTCCTTCCACACCTAGTGCTCATAGAAGGGCCATTTGAAGACTACCCACTTTGATAATTTTTAAGTCTATCATTGAGTGCCTTTATGTTGTTCAATGAGTTAGCTTGTTGAAGTTTACAATTTTTTGTATGCTCCCATTTAACTCCTCGACATCCTTCTCTAGCTTACCTAGTCTCTCCTCCTTAAGGGTCATATGTTCCTTCAAGTGAATGATCTCCTCCATGTTATCTCAATCCTTGTTGAGAGTCATTTGGATCTTGTTCTTGTTTAGTTCAGTGAAGAACCATTTCAATTCTTTATGATGGTTGTCTAGTTCTTTGTGGAGATCTTTGGTTTTGTCTACCAAAGTGTTGATCACTAAAGTAACATCTTACAGAGTAGAAGAGGGACAATGTGTGGTGTTTGACTAGTCTTGGCATCATAAGCATAATCCTTCCATCTCAGGATTGTATTTTTCACCTCAATATTTTCCTATTAAAAAAGTCTTCTCCTTCTCTTTATATTTTTTTACAATATTCATTCCCACACCATAATTGGTTTCCCCCTGTGGGATCCCCCTAGCTTGCTTCTAGCTATGGACTAGAGAGACATCCCCATCTTCAATAAAAACATCATCACCAAAGTCCAGGTTAAAGTAATCAGGGGGGATTTGAAAGGAGACAGTCACATGATCAGGGAATGATGAAGAGGGAGTAGCAGAGGGAGAAGGGGAGGAGGAAGGGGCTTTTCTTTTTGGTTTGAGAGGGGGGCTCTCCCAGAATGATTAGTGATTGTCAACTTGGGTTTCAAGTTTAGAGCATGTCTATAAAGTAGTAGAATTAGATATTGATGCAAAGGGGGGCTACCTTTAATCCTCTTCACTTCCAACGTAGAGTATTCAAGTGATGAAAGAAGAAAAACTAGGAAACTAACCCTCCTATTATGTATAAAATGGATAAGGAGGGTGAAATGGTAAGTATAGATGGCATTATACCTACCTTCCAAGGTAATATATTACATGATCGAGAGAGCAACCTCTGACCAAATCCCAAGAAGGGAAACTCTAACATATCTAGATTGGACCCTGTCGATGGTCTCTTCTTTGCAAGGAAATCTATTGATAGCTTCATCACCATTGCACCTGTATTTAAACATTTTCTAACCTTTAGTGGATAAGCTGGTAACCATGGCTAGAATCTTCTTAAAAACATGTAGTTCCACACCTCTCATGTTCATCACCCTAGAGTTCTAATTTTTAACAAATTCTCTAGATAATGTGATGTCATAACCATTTAACACCTCCTAGTATGGTGTGCGACCACCCTTCTAGGGGATTTTCTAGATTCTCTTATTCTTTTCACCACTTCATAGATTAGTGGCTCAATCTTATTTCAATTACCCCCCATATTGTCCCTTCTCCACTTTCTCTTTCCTTTTTGAAATGTCCTTTTAATTTTGTATCCCAATTCACTACACCAAATGAAAATATTTAAACCATAGGCTTCAAGCCAAGGAAGCCTCTCAAAGGTGTGGTATTCACCATGCCTGCTAATGATGTAAACTGTCATAAATGTGAATGTAGAGGACATCCAAGTCCAATAGTCTATTGTATTCTCTATAAACATGCTAGAATTCCACATGTGCCAATCATGAGATGAAGGTAAGGGAGTCCTTGATAAGGTTGTAAATGGTCTAGCTAGGGGTAGTTTTCCTTAGGAAACAACTGATGATGTTTAAAGAGCCCCCCTCCACTTCCAAAGAACTAATACCAAGATCGATGGCCATAGACAAACCCCAAAAGGTGGTAGAGGTTTTGGAAAAGTGGATAGACTATACACCTAAATTGATGGCATAGGCACTAAGAATCTTACTAGAGAAATCTGTAATGAACTTGCCACCCCCAACTTGTTAATGGTTACCCATAGAAGCCCCATAAAATTTTATCTTATAGAGAAGTTTGGGATTTAACTAGTGAGAAATGTGGCAAGGGGAGGGGGATTGGGACTGGGAGTGGACAAGAAGCTTCCATTTGAGGGAAATCATGAATTTAGAGGGTGGGGGGGTATGGGAGGAGAGGTAGAAAAAGATGAGAGGTAATTTTCCTTTATGGAGAAAGATGAAGACAAGGCCACTCTATGTACAAGAGAGGAAGGGCCTCTAATCACCTAATTGTCCTTTTCAATCCAAAGGCTCCATAGGACATGGGGAAAAGTAAGTGACTAGAGGATTTATAAATTGGTTGACAAAAGGAGGGGACCACTACTCAACAAGATCTAGGAGAGAGGGGGAAATGATCCAACCCCAGACAACATGTGAAAAATTGCAAGAAACCAATAAGTGTGAAACACTTTCCAACTCATTACAACATAAGAACACTTGTTTATGATGATGAGTCCCCTCTTAGTAAGGTTATCTAAAGATAAGATCTTATTCTATGTAGTAAGCTAGAAGAAAATATTTATCTCTGGGGTAAGACTCCTTGGCCAGAGGTTAACCTAGAAAAGACTAGGGAATGGAATAGGGAGAGTAGAGGAATAGCCTAAGAAGGCCAAGAAGGAACTGATAGGGGATGGGGCCTAGATTAGGGAATCATAATGAGGGGATTGGGGGAGGTAAAAACTGAGAAGTAAGAACCACAATTTTGCAATGAGGGCGAAACAGGATGGAGGGGATTTTGAGGGGGTTGCTAGCATCTCCTAGATTCAGTGACTTTTATATAATTCTTGACTTTACAACTAAATAGGTGTTTCAAGAAAGGAATTATTAGTGAGAACCAATCAAAAGATCCAATGGGTTGATCACCCAACCAAATATCTTCCCAAAACTTGATACAAGCCCTATTTCCCAATTTCCACTTAGTACCATTTTTGAGTAAAGAGCTAAATTTCAAAATTGCTCTCCAAAAAGAGAAACCAATTCCATGCAAATCTTCATGTGAAAGAGTTATAGGGATCAAGTTCCAAAGGTACTTGGCTTGAATAACATGTGTCCATTCCTTTCTCTTAGTAATCAGGTTCCAGGTACATTTGGCAATAAGGGTTACATTAAAATTCACAGTATTCCTTAGACCAAGACCACCAAAAATTTTAGGAAGGAAAGCTTGTTTCACAGGATGAGGGTGAACCTAAAATGATCCTCTGAGCCCATTCAAAGAAAATATTTCTATTATTTTTTATCTTCTCATAAATCTTAGCCAAAATGGTAAATATAAACATGAAATATACTGGAAGGTTCTAAAATGAGGATTTATAAGTTGAATCTTTTTTAGCCTAATATAATAGAGTACCTTTCCACCCCACTAGATTATGGTTGAAGAGTCTATGAGCCAATCCCAAGCACTCTCATGAAAGGATCTCAAGAAAATAGGAAAGCTAAGATAAGTGGAAGGGATGGAATCCACCTGGTAGTTGAGTAATTTTACAAATTTTCCCTACTGTGACTAAGGAGTGTTTAAAAAAATGTTACTCTTCTCCTAATTTATTCTTTTGCTTAAAACCATTTCATATTCTTGAAGAAAGGAATTAATTTATTTGAATTCAACAATGGAGGCCTGCCCTAGGATGATATTATCATCAACAAATTGTTGATGGGTAGTGGGCTAAACAGTGGAGGCTAGAGAAAGCCTTTCAATCTCCCAATAGTGATGACCATGTTGAAACTTCTTCTCAGTAATTCAATGAATAAAATGAATAGGAACATGGATAAGGGATCCCCATGTGTTAGACCACAACCTCCCCCAAACAAACCACAAGAAGATACATTAATAATAACAAATAATTTGGGGATAGAAACATAATTTTTAATAAGTTCTCTAAATTTAGCCTCAAGGACAAATCTCTCTAGAACTGCATCAAGCAATTTCCAAGATACACAGTCATAAGATTTATTCATGTCAAGCTTGAGAAACTTGCTATCTTTTTTCCTTTTCTCCATAGAGTGATAAGCTTCATGAACTAACATTAGAGAATCCAAGATTTGACGATCCTTCATGAAACCATTTTATTGAGGGAATATCAATAGAGGGAGAAGAATTTATATCCTCAAGGCAAGAATCTTACAAAATATTTTATATAGGGAGTTACATAAACTAATGAGGCAAAAATTAAAGAAATAATGGGCTCCCTACTTCTTGTGGATAAGAAAAAAAAGGAGTTGTTCAGTTGTTTTAGGATTTCGGTTGAGGAAAAAATTCATTAGCGATGTCTACAATATCCTTTAAGATAATGTCTCAAAAGTCTTGGAAAAAACTATGGGGAAGCCATCATGCCCTAGGGACTTGTATCCATCAAAAGAAAAAAGCATCATTTTGACTTCCTCCTTTGAAACTGAAGCCAAAAGGGAAGAAATATCCTTAGGAGTCACCAACAGAGATATTAAGCTAAGGATCTCCTCATTAAAACTACCTGTTATCACTTGAAATTGCACCCTTTTGTTAAAGCTTTGATAGTTCCAACAATTTCAAAGTAACATGGGATTGGTCTTAATGTGTGGGACCTTGCAGTTGAGACCAAACCTCTAGAGAAGGTTGGTTCCTCTTTATGAGCTTAAGGCTCAAATAATTAAACTAAATCTAATGTTTCTCACAAGAGAAAGGGGAAGGAAATACTGGAATTGAAAGGGGTGATGCACTAGATTTGTAAATGTGTTTAACTATATCTGAATTAACACAACAATGACCTCAAGACTGAAGAAAGTTCACACATACTCATATAAGTTATACAGAGGTTTAGGTAGAGAAATAGAGCTAAGAAAGGGACTATTTTACCCACAATACTAGCATATAATTCACAAATAAACACAACTTGTAAAACTTAAGAGAGACAAAAAATAATAGTCTATATTAATCATGAAGGCTAGAAATCCATTACAAAAGTAAAACAATTCTCTACAGGAGAAAAAGACACAAAATAATCAATTACATTCATTGGTGAACCAGACTAGAAGACATTAAAGGCCTATATGTAGGAACAATACATCAAATTCTACTAGTTCTTGCAATTGCATTACAAGGCATGTGATTTGCAATAAACTACTCCTACACACATGATGACCCAGAGGAACAACTAACATTATCTTCATCTTTTCTTCATGTATATATAGCATTTTATATCTATGTGTAGCAATAGGTACTAAAAGATGGTCAATTGACCCTGCAAATGCCCACGCTACATAGAATTTAGTCTAGAAGAACTATCAGAAGACTTGCAAAATGGGACAACAGTCATGCTTCTGAAAAGATTTCAACTTTGTAGAGGAAGATTGCCCACATGCAGGGGTGTTAGGTGCATTAAAAGGAGAAGGTCTAAAATCCTTCCATGTACTAGAAAAGTCCATTTTGTCACTTCTTGTACAATCACATTAAAGGATTTAATTGTTTCAACTACCTGATTCAAACCTTTCTACAACATTTGTACTTTAGGTGTTAAATCCCTTCTACAACAATAGAGAATTGTCTCCTTTAGCTTTTACAACACTTTAAAATATCTTAAAGCATTACATCATATTCCATGCTTTATTTCACTAATTTCCTCTTTACTCTTATTTTGGCATTTTATTTTGCCTTATCGGCAAAATCTCTTTTTCACAAACTAAGCTTGCCTTTGTCTTTCCCTTTTTCTCTTTAGTCAGTCAAAATTGATTTTCATGAACTTGGTTGTCTTCTTCCTTTGCTTCTTTACCTTATCAGCAAAGTTCCACTTTTGTGAACTTTTTCCATCTTCTCTTTTCTCTTCATCTTCCTTGGTTAGCAAAGCTCCACTTTTTCAAACTACTGAGTTGGCTCTCTTTTCTCTTTAGTTAGTGTTTTCTTCATTTGATGAACTTCTTCGCCTTGTCTTTTCCTTTGTTGGCAAAAACCATTTTAGTGAACCTTGCCTTTGTTCCTTTTCTTCTTTTTCTTTTGTTGGTGATTCACCTTATTAGCGAACTTAGGAAAATTTGAACTATTTGGAAAGTTTGCCATCCTATCGATTCCCCAACTTCTTTCATTCGATCTTCGGTTGCTTTATTGGTGAACCTTCACTTTCATGAACTTGTTGAATTTTCTTTTCCTCTTTAGTCAGAAAAATCACCTTTTCATGAACTAACATCATGGCTAACTTATTTCTTTCTTTTTCTCCCTCCTTGGTCAACAAATTACTTTATCGGTGAACCTTCACTTTCACAAACTTGTTGAATCTGCTTTTCCTCTTTAGTTGGCAAAATCACCTTTTCATGAACTAATGCCATGGTTAACTTCTTTCTTTCTTTTTCTCCCTCCTTGGTCAACAAATTACCTTATCGAAGAACCTAGGAAATTATGAACTAGTTGTTGGGTTCACCATTTTTCCAACTCCCTAACTTCTCTTTGTTTGTTTGTGGCTGACTTTCTTTTCTATCCCTTGCCTTGATGCTTTCCTTTGCTTTTGGTTGGAAAATCATCATGTCCACAAACCACTTTGCTTTTCCCTTCTCTTTCCTTTGTTGGCAAAGTGGTTCAGAGAACTTTAGGTTTGCCAAAATTATCTTTTGCTGATAGAGGAAAACTTTTCCCTTTTGCTTTGCCCTTTCTTTGAAGTCATCCCACTAGCCTTTTGACTTTCTTAGTCAGCAAATTCATCGATAAAGTGCTTCTTTACTTATTAACTCTTTTACCTTAGACTTTTGCCCACTTGCTTCCTTTCTTTATACTCCTTAGTTGGTAAACCAATTAATCAGCGAACTACCAAACCAAACTTAGAATTTCAAGGCAAAAGAAAGGGAAAAAAAATAGAACTTTTTGGGATTTTTTCTAAGGGAACCTCCTTCCATTTAGGCTTTCTGATATCAGATTTCTCTGATGGAAGGAAGGATTTTGGACTATTTTGACCTAGACAAAATATGACGACATTTTGGTGACTATGCAGGAGTGTTTACCTGCTAAACACAAGGATCCAATTGCCTTATACAATTCATTGAGCACATAGGTCAAAAGGAAAACTACAACATGACCATACAAAACTAAAAAATTGCCTCCAAAGAACACAACAAAACAAACAACAAGGCAAACCATCTCCTAATGAGAATGTTGCCTATGTAAGAGCATGTAGAGGAAGAGAAACCTAAAACAAAAACATACCTATTCTAAATATTTACAAAGATCCTAAGAACAAACTCAGAAGTATGACTTGATATGAATCCCATTCACTGGGATTGGAAGTGATTCACTAGTTAGCTTGGAGAGTTGAAATGCATTAGCCCACTTGCAACTAGTGATGATATACAGGCTGCTCCATAAGGCATCAAATTTGTAATGCCTCCTAGCCTTAGCTCTATCTTCATCCCACTTTAGCACTAAGTCTCCCTCTTGGAAGACTCTGTCAACTAATTTCCTATCAAAGGTCCTCTTGACCTAATCTTGGTGGACTTCAAGGGTCTTCATAGTAGCATCCCTTCTTTCTTCAAGCTCTATCAATTTGCAAAACCTAACTATCATGGCATCATTCTCTAGCAATTCCAGTTGTTGTGCCAACTCAAGGGAAGGCAACTCTAGTGATATTGGAAGCCTTGCCTCCTTTCCATAAACTAGCATAAAAGGTGAATTACCAATGGCCCTCTTGGGAGTGATTTTTTCAGCCTAGAGAGCTATCTTCAACTTGGAATGCCAAGTTCTCTGATTGTCTTCTACTGTCCTTTTGATAATCCTAATCAAGTTTTTATTTTTAGATTCAACCAAGCCATTCCCTTGGGTATAGTAATTAGATGATATCTTTAAGTAAACTCCATACTTAAGTGCCCATTCACTAATTTTTATGCCTACAAAGGCCTTAGCATTATCAGAAATAATGGTGAATGGAACACCAAACTTGGTAACTATTCCCTCAAGGAAGTCTAGAATGGAGACCTTAGTGGCATCCTTCAATGCAACTGCCTCTATGCACCTTGTAAAATAATCAATGGCTGCTAAAATCCACTTATGACTAGCACTGGATGGTGGATTAATCATCCCAATCAGGTCGAAACCCCATTAGGCAAATGGTTGATCAGTCTGAGTTGGGTGCAAGGAAAGAGCAACCAACCTTTGTTTACCTGCAAATAATGCACATTCTTTGTAGCTTCTTACCCATCTATGGGCTGTTAGTTTCAAGACAGACAACTGAGAGGGGGGGTGAATCAGTTGTCCAAAACTTTTCTTTTTATTAACCACTTAAATCCTTCTTGTAATTCAGGAGCATAATAATAAATCAATCATGGAAACACAATGCAACAATTCAACATTAACACATATGACACCAAGATTTTAATGTGGAAAACCTGGTTAAGGGAAAAACCATGGGGTGACTAACCCAAGATTGTATTCTCTGTTAAAAGAATAAGAAGAACAAAAATGGCACATGCCAATTAGGGCTCACTGCCCAAGCACATTGCTCACAAGAGGCCCACTGCCTACAAGAGACACATTATCTATAGAATAATAAGTATTACATACTTGAACTGAAGAATAGCATCTTCACCATGCTTGAGTCAGTTCCATTTAAGCTCAACACTTCTACTCTACCTTTCACTCTTCTCCTCTCTACCACTCTCTCATCTTTGCCCCAATGCTTTTGAAATGACTTCACAAATCTTATTTATACAAGACATCGACTTCGGGATAATCATCAAAGTCGGCAAACTTTACAGAGAAAATACACAAATACAACTTGACTTATTACAAAAGACTTCATGCGAATCACCACACTGTCAGCCACATAGATTTGGGACTTAAATCTTCTTTGAGGAACATGCCATGCTTTGTAGAACATCTTCAAGATCATTTGCAAGATGTGTAAATCATCCGGTCAGCCAAGTTTAGGAAGAATATCATCATCCGAAAGTAATTCTTCAATTACAAGCTTCATCTTCAGTGTGGACCACCAACACAAACTGGACACAATCCAGAGACCTCCACAAGCTTGCCTGAATCACCAAGAACATCCACACTACATTTGCTTACTAAAATCATTCTCTTCTTCATCCAGAACCTTAAGAACATAGTCTGTCATCACTGTCATATTGGAATAGATGCTTACGGACCTCCAGACCATGAACCAATTGAGTTGTCAATTCACATTGACTTCCTAAACACTCCACCAAATCTGCAGAACAAGATATTGCATTTCTAGATCTCACTGGACCTATTTGTGTCACTCTATCACTTCTTAACATCTACTAGAATTGGTTTTACTCATATGGCCATAACTTCTTCAAATCTTCATGCATACTTCTCAAATCTTTACTGGATCACCTTTAGATAGATATCTAAAAACCCTTTGATGTGCATCTTCTGATCTTCACCTTAGCTGGGATCTTCACTTAACTGTCTTCACTGCTCTTCTCTATTTCTGATAGGACTAATTCTCTCAATATCCTCAGCATACAACTCATCCAATCCTTGACATCAATGCAACATGAATATGTTGACATCAATGACAACACCGGTTAGGCCCATACTTGCAACAATCTCCCCCTTTGTCATTGATGGCAACATATGATGTAAAAAACTGTTTTAACCATCAAGACAAGAACTTCTCCTCACTGATTGACATAACTCCCCCTATCAACAACAACCATTCACATGTCTTCTCTTCCTTTACTGCTCCTCCTTTGATCAGCAACCACTTTTTGTTTTTCACATGTCTTCTCTCCCCCTTTGACATCAATGGCAAAGGGCACATACTTGCATCAATACAAATTGTTCCCCCTGAGTAGTAGCTTTCTATCATCAATCTAGACCACAAGATATGACTATGAGATCCACCGGACTGATGCACATCAGTGCACCTTAATTTCAAACTGGAGGGGTAATAACCCCTAACTTCTCCCTGAGATACTCAAAAGAGTCCTTAGGTAGAGGTTTGGTAAAAATGTCTGCAATCTGATCCTTGAAGGGGACAAACTCCAATCTGACTTCATTCTTGTTCACCTACTCTCTCAAAAAGTGAAACTTGATGGATATATGTTTTGTCTTTGAATGCAACACTGGATTTTTTTATATATTTATTGCACTTAAATTATCACAGAAGATTGTGATGGGTTCCTCATACTCCACTCTGATGTCTCTTAGCATTTGCTTCATCAACAATACTTGAGTGCAACTACCTGCTGCTGCAATATATTTTGCTTCTGCAGTGGATAGAAAAATTGCCTCTTGTTTCTTACTCAGCCAAGAAACTAGTCTTTTCCCTAAAAGGAATGCTCCACCACTGGTACTCTTCCGGTCATCCACATCTCCTGCCCAATCCGCATTTGTATGTGTATGAAGAGAGAAATCATGATCTCTAGGATACCATAAACCATACTCAACTATTCCTTTTAGATATCTGAGAATCCTCTTGATTGCCATGACATGAGATTCTCTAGGATCAGCTTGGAATCTAGCAACAAGACCAATAACATTCATAATGTCAGGTCTAGTTTGAGTAAGAAATAGTAGTCCTCCAATCATTGACCTATACTTTTTCTGATCAGCCTTAGGAGAGTCATCATCTTTGCTCAATTTACATCTGGTTGCCATGGGAGTGTTCATTGGTTTTGAGTCTTCCATCCCAGATTTCTTCAACAATTCCTTCACATATTTGGTTTGTGAAATGAAGATTCCTTTCTTTGTTTGAATGATTTGCAGACCCAAGAAGAAATTCATTTCCCCAAACATGGACATCTCAAATTAACTTTTCATTTGATTTGCAAAATGTTTTGCACATACTATCTCTTCCTCCAAAAATGATATCATCAACAATCAAGATATTTTCATGATCAATTTTGAAGTACAAGTTACTATCAACAGTACCTTTGTTGAAACCAATCTTCAAAAGATGCTTATCCAATCTTTCATACCAGGCTCTTGGGGCTTGTTTGAGTCCATACAGTGCTTTCTTCAACTTACAGACCATGTCACCATGATCAGACAATTGAAATCCATCCGGTTGCTCAATGTATACTTCTTCCAAGTCACCATTCAAGAAGGTAGACTTGACATCCATCTAATATACTTTGAAGTTTTTGAAGGCAACAAAGGTAAGAAATAATTTGACTACTTCAATTCTTGCCACCGAAGCAAAAGTTTCTTCAAAATCAACTCCTTCTACTCGAGAATAACCCTTGCAGACCAATCTGGCTTTGTTTCTAACTACTTCACCATATTCATTCAGTTTATTCCAGAAGACCCATTTGGTTCCAATCACATTTTTATTTCTAGGTCTGGGAACAAGATCCCAAGTGTGATTTTTCTCAATCTGCATCAACTCTTCCTTCATTGCTTTAGTCCATCTTTCATCATTGCATGCTTCACTTACTATTTTTGGTTCAATTTTTGAAATCAGACAATATTTTTCTGAATCTTGATCAATCTTTCTTCTTGTTTGAACACATTTGCTTTTATCACCTATGATCTGATCTTCAAAGTGATTCAGTCTTACATACTTAGGAGTTTTGAGAATTTCTTGCACTTCTATTTCTTGATCAGGTTCATTCAAACTTATCTCTTCTTCCTGATTCTCTGGATCAGCCTAGATCTAAATTTCAAAAGGGGCTTGGACTTCTTGGACCAAAACATCATTCTAATCATCTTCTTCATATTCATAAAACCTTGAGGGTTTTTCAATACCTTCATCAACCTTCACATTTGTACTTTCTATAATCTTTCTCAATCTCTTGTTGTAACACCGGTATACTTTGCTTTGAGTAGAATAACCCAAAAATATTCCTTCATCACTTCTAGCATCAAACTTGCCAAGGTCTTCATCTCTTTTAATGTAACATTTGCTACCAAAGACTCTAAAATACTTCACAGTGGGAGTGATGCCAAACTAGAGTTCATAAGGGGTCTTACCAGTATTGCTTCTGATTTGTACTCGATTGAGAGTATAGACAATAGTTCTTACAGCTTCTCTCCAGTAGATCTAAGGAACATTTTCTTCCATCATCATGGTTCTAGATGCTTCCTGGATGGTTTGGTTCTTTCTCTCCACTACTCCATTCTGCTGTGGAGTCTTTGGAGTAGATAACTGTCTTTTTATCCCATGTTTCTCATAGAATTCTATGAACTCTCTAGATGTGAATTCTCCACCTCTATCAGACTTGAGACATTTTATGTTTAATCTAGTTTGATTCTCTACCATAGCCTTGAATATTTTGAATTTCTCAAGAGCCTCAAATTTTTCTTTCAAAAAAGTCACCCACATCATCTAGGAATGATCATCAATTAATAACATGAAGTATCTATCACCTTGTAAACTCCTAATTCTTGCCGGTCCACATAGATTAGTATGTACTAAGTCCAATAATCTAGTAGAAGATTGTTCCTTACTTTTAAATGTGACTCTGCTCTGCTTACCCAACTGACATTCTTTCCACAAACTATTGGTAGGTTTCACCAATGTTGGAAGATCTCTTACAGCCTGAGTGTTTCTTATCTTGATGATATTATCAAAATTCACATGACACATTCTCCTATGCCACAACCAACTCTGATCAATTTGAACAAATAAGCAACTTTTTCCAGTACCAACTAAGTGGAAGATGTTACCTTTTGTTTGAGTATCGGATGCAATCTCTATTCCAGAACTTTCAAAGATCTTACATTTTCCATTTTTGAATCAAAGATCATAGCATTTGTCCACCAACTGTCCAACACTGAGAAGATTGTGCTTCAGACCTTCAACATACAGTACATTACTAGTTTTGTTCTTTCCATCAAAAGAAATAGTTCCTCTACTTCTGATTCTACCAAAAAAATTATCACCAAATTCTACCACTCCTCCTTCATATCTTTCCAAATCTATGAACTTATTTTTGTCACCTATCATATGGTGGGAGCATCCACTGTCAATGACCCAATCATCCTTTTCTTCAACTTGGGCAGCCAGAGCTCTTTCTATCATTTTATGATAGACAGATTCAGAGGGCATTAGATCTTCTTCCTTGATGGCAATAAACACCCAGTCACTTCCAGATTTGTTTCATGTCTCTGATTCATCATCTATTACTCCATCATCATCATCTTCATGAACATAGTAACATTTCTTTTGGAATCTTGATTTGTTTGGATTTGCCCTTGAAAATCTTTTTGGACACTTTGAGGCAAAATGACCAGTCTTATTGCAGTTGAAACATTTGAAGGGCAATTTTCCTTCATACTTACCGGATCCTCTTGGCAGTCTTTTTGCAATAAGGGCTTCAAGTTGAGCAACTTCTACTTCATCTTCTTCCATATCTTTTCTTGCTTTTTCATACCATGATAGTTTCTTTGAGGAGTTCTCTCCTAGATCAAACTTTTGTTTGCCTTTTACAGAGGCACTAGCTTTGAATGCAGATTCAGTCTTGTGTGGTGCATCTCCAAACTTGGCCAATTCAAATGCAACTAATTTTCCAACCAATTGATCCCTTGTGAATTTTGAAAAAGATCTGAATTCTTCAATAGCAGCAACCTTGTATTTGTAAGAAGGAGGTAGGGATCTTAGAACTTTGGCAACAATCTCATCTTCATCCAAGATTCCACCAGCACACCTAATGCCACAAACAAGCTCATTTACTTTTGGCATAAATGTAGTGACATTTTCATCTTCAAGTTTTCAAATTTTCCTTTCAGACTCGGTAGCTTGGCACATTTAACATATTTGTCTCCTTCATGCAGAGGTTCCAGTTTTTCCCAAATCTCATATGTAGTTTTTAAATCTATAACATTTGTCAGCTCTGAATCAGATAAAGCACTTAGTAAAACTTCTTTAGCCCAAAGATTATCTTCAACATCTTTTATTTCATCTATAATTGTTGGACCATCCTTTGGAGGAACATACTTCTTTGAAGCCATGATCTAATATTGCATTCCCATACATTGCAAGTGACATTCCATGCATTTTTTCCAAGAGTGTAATTGGTTCCATCAAACCTCAGACTATCCTTCTTGTAAGAAGACATCCTAGATCTCCTCAAGCAGTTAAGCTCTTTTAGAGGAACCTTGCTCTGATACCAATTGTTAGTTTCAAGACAGACAACTAAGAGGGGGGTGAATCAGTTGTCCATAACTTTTCTTTTATTAACCACTTAAATCATTCTTGTAATTCAGCAGCATAATAATAAATCAATCGATCATGGAAACACAATGCAACAATTCAAGAGCAGAAACACATTAACACATATGACACCAAGATTTTAACGTGGAAAACCTGGTTAAGGGAGAAACCACGGGTTGACTAACCCAAGATTGTATTCTCTGTTAAAAGAATAAGAAGAACAAAAATGGCACATGCCAATTCAGGCTCACTGCCTGAGCACACTACTCACAAGAGGCCCACTACCTACAAGAGACACATTATCTACAGAATAATAAGTATTACATACTTGAACTAAAGAATAGCATCTTCACCATGCTTGGGTCAGTTCCATTTAAGCTCAACACTTTTGCTCTGCCTTTCACTCTTCTCCTCTCTACCACTCTCTCATCTCTGCCCCAATGCTTTTGAAATGACTTCACAACTCTTATTTATACAAGACATTGACTTTGGGATAATCATCAAAGTCAGCAAACTTTACAGAGCAAATACACAAATACAACTTGACTTATTACAAAAGACTTCATGTGAATCACCACATTGTTGGCCACATAGATCTGGGACTTAAATCTTCTTTGAGGAACATGCCATGCTTCATAGAACATCTTCAAGATCATCCGCAAGATGTGTAAATCATCTGATCGACCAAGTTTAGGAAGAACATCATCATCTGGAAGTAATTCTTCAATTACGAGCTTCATATTCAATGCGGACCACCAACAAAAACTGGACACAGTCCAGAGATCTCCACAAGCTTGCCTGAATCACCAAGAACATCCACACTACTTCTGCTTACTAAAATCATTCTCTTCTTCATCCAGAACCTCAAGAACATAGTCTGTCATCACTGTCATATTGGAATAGATGCTTGCAGACCTCCATACCACAAACCAATTGAGTTGTCAATTCACATTGACTTCCTAAACACTCCACCAAATCTGCAGAACAAGACATTGCATTTCTGGATCTCACCAGACCTATTTGTGTCACTCTGTCACTTCTGAACATCTGCCAGAACCAGTTTTACTCATATGGCCATAACTTCTTCAAATCTTCATGCGGACCTCTCAAATCTTTACTGGATCACCTTTAGACACATCTACAAACCCTTTGATGCGCATCTTCTGATCTTCACCTTAGCTAGGATCTTCACTTCACTATCTTCATTGTTCTTCTCTATTTCTGATAGGACTAATTTTCTTAATATCCTCAGCATACAACTCATCCAATCCTTGACATCAATGCAACAAGAATATGTTGACATCAATGACAACACTAGTTAGGTCCATACTTGCAACATGGGCATCTCTAAACAAATTGGCCCAGTAATAACTAGCCCTCATTATTTTGACAATGGTTATTCTTGGACAATAATGGCTACCAGCAGGGCCATTATGAAATTCTTCTAATACCCTAGAGGTTTGATCTTGTGCAATACATCTAAGAAGAACTCTATTGATGTCCTTCCTAAACAAGACACCATCAACAAGAACATAAGGAATAGATTGGAGTCTAAAATACCTTCTTTTTGTTTGATCCAATCCATTCAGGTATCTTCCTGATTGTAGAAATGTGACCATATCATGGTACCAGTTAGTTGGAGTGTGGAGACTAGCTAGATGTGCCTACCCAAGGACACATATAATGTGATCTTTGGTTTCAAGGTCTACAACCATCTACTCACACAGGCCTTTGCCTCATACCAGCTTGGTGATGTTGATGTTTACATCATGCTCCATTACTTTTGTGATCCACCTAGCTCTCTTTTCATTGATATCTTTGCTTAAAAGGAATTCCTTCACATCAGGATGGTTCACCATTAATTGTATCTTGTTGTTTGAAAGCATATGCTTGAACTTTTTGAGTACTTTCACCACAACAAACATTTATTTTTCAACAAAATCATACTTTAGCTCATCTTCTTTGAGAGGTTGGTTGAAGAAAGCAATTGGCTGCTCCAATTTCTCCTCATTCTGTTGTGTTAAAACAATTCGCTGTAGGAGAAAAAGACACAAAATAATCAATTACATTCATTAGTGAACCAAACTAGAAGACATTAAAGGCCTAGATGCAGGCATAATACATCAAATTCTATTGGTTCTTGCAATTACATTACAAGGCATGTGATCTGCAATAAACTACTCCTACCCATGTGATGACCTAGAGGAACAACTAACATTATCTTCATATTTTCTTTATATATATATAGCATTTTAGATCTATGTGCAGCAATAGGCACTAAAATCTAGTCAATTGACCCTACAAATACCCACATTGCATTGAATTTAGTCCAAAAGAACTATCAGAAGACCTGCAAAATAGGACAGCAAACATGCTTCTGACAGGCCTGCAACCTTGTAGAGGAAGATTGCCCACACGCAAGGGTGCCAAACACATTAAAAGGGTAAGTTCTAAAATCCTTCCATGTACCAAAAAAGTCCATTTTATCCCTTCTTGTACAATCACATTAAAGGATTTAATTGTGTCAACTACCTGATTCTGACCTTTTTGTAGTATTTGTAATTTAGGTATTAAATCCCTTTTGCAACAACAAAGAATTGTGTCCTTCACCTTTTACAACACTTTAAAATATTTTAAATCTACTTTAAAATATCTTAAAGCATTACATCAAATTCCTTGTTTTATTTCATTAATTTCCCCTTTACTCTTATTCTAACCTTTTATTTTACCTTATCGACAAAATCTCTTTTTCATGAACTAAGCTTTCCTCTGTCTTTCCCTTTTTCTCTTTAGTCGGCCAGAACTAACTTTCATGAACTTGGTTGTCTTCTTCCTTTGCTTCTTTATTTTATTAGCAAAGTTCCACTTTTGCAAACTTTTTCTATCTTCTCTTTTCTCTTCATCTTCCTTGGTTGGCAAAGCTCCACTTTTGCGAACTACTAAGCCAACTCTCTTTTCTCTTCAGTCAAAGTTTTCTTCATTTTATGAACTTCTTGGTCTTGCCTTTTCCTTTGTCAAAAAAATTTCCTTTTAGAGAACCTTGCCTTTGTTCCTTTTCTTCTTTTTCTTTTATCAATGATTCACCTTATTGATGAACTTAGGAAAATTTGAACTATTTGGCAAGTTTGCCATCCTGTCGATTCCCTGACTTATTTCATTCGGTCTTTGGTTTGATTTATCAATGAACCTTCACTTTTGCGAGCTTGTTGAATCTGCTTTCCCTCTTTAGTCACAGAAATCACCTTTTCATGAACTAACACCTTAGCCGACTGCTTTCTTTCTTTTTCTCCCTCCTTAGCCAGTGAATCATCTTATCGAAGAACTTTGGAAATTATAAACTACTTTTTGGGTTTGCCATTTTGTCGAATCCCCGACTTCTCTTTGTTTCTTTGCGGCTGATTTTCTTTTGCATCCCTTGCCTTGACACATTCCTTTGCTTTTGGTTGGAGAATCCTCTTGTCCACTTTTATTTTTCCTTCTCTTTCCTTTTTCAGCAAAGTCACTGATCTGCGAACTTTAGGTTTTCTGAACTTATCTTTTGCTGATAGAGGCAAACTTTTCCCTTTTGCTTTGCCCTTTCTTTGAAGTCATCCTGCTGGCCTTTTGACTTGCTTATTCAGAAAATTCTCTGATAAAGCACTCCTTTTACTTCTTAACTCTTTTGCCTTAGACTTCTACCCACCTACTTCCTTTCTTTATACTCTTTAGTCGCTAAACTGGTGAATCGATGAACCAATGAACCACCGAACCAAAGGTTTGCCAAACTTGGAATTTGCTGACAAGGCAAAAGAAAGGGCAAAAAACTTAGAATTTTTTAGGATTTTTTCTAAGGGGAACCTCCCATTTAGGCTTTCTTAGATCAAATTTCTCTGATGGAAAGAGGGATTTTGGACTATTTTGACCTGGACAAAATATGACAACACTACCCATAGAAGGATCAATAGAAATAGGTCTCTTAAAGTAATTTGTAGCCTCCTCTTTGATTATATCTTCATCCTAGATACTATTACCACATTCATCAAAAATCTCGCTAATATGATTGGTTACCTTGTGCTTAAGGGAATCGATGTGGAAAAACTTAGTATTTATGTCACCTTCTTTAAACTTGGATCTTTGTCTCGAAAAGGTCTCCTCTGTATTCATGATAGAGCTAAGTTTCCACTACAAATATTTTTCTTTCTCAAAGTTTTCTTGGTTCATCCCCAACCTTTGAATTTGATTTTGAACTTGTTCTAGTTCCCTAGTAACCTCTAGATTATTTGAGAATATGTTGCCAAAGCTCTTTTTGCTCCATGTTCTAATATTCAACTTGATATTTTTTAGTTTTTGGATGTACCTAAACACTCCCTTTGTAATTGCGTTCCTTAAATCATGGTGAGAAGTCCACATTTTACAAAACAAAATGGAGAGCCTTTTTTTAGTAGCTCAAGCTTGAATGAAAGAGGGGAATGATTTGAACCAATATGAGGAAGTGATGAGAGGCTTAAAGAGAGGAAAATCTAGTCCATGGATGTGAAAACTCTATCAAGGCAGACTTGAATTAAAGTAGCTCTAACCCTTCTATTGGACTCCATGGAGCTCATTCTCCATTAGAGCACATGAAGAAACAATATTGGAAAAATCATCCATGTTGTCTAAATGATTTTGAGATCCACCCCATTTATCAACTAAAGCAAGCGTAGTGTTGAAATATCCAACAACTAACCATTTGGAGTTGTTGTGGATAGCCCTAAAAGCTAAGATTTCAAACCAAAGCTTCTTTCTTTTGCCATGTCCATTGGGGGCATAAATATTGGAAGCTATAAAAGATAAATTATCCTTCTTGTGATTTAGTAAAATACAGAGAATTTCTATTTTATAGCTTCAAATATTTATGCTCCCAATAGTCATAGCAAAAGAAAGAAGCTTTGGTCTAAACTCTTAGCTTTCAGAGCTATTCACAACAACTTCAAATAGTTAGTTATTGAAGATTTCAACACTACACATGCTTTATCTGACAAATGGGGTGGGTCTCAAAGTCACTTAGATAGGATGGTTGATTTTGCCAATTTTGTTTCTTCATGTTCTCTAATGGACAATGAACTCCATGGAGCCCAATACACCTAGTTCAATGGAAGTGTTGGAACTAACCATTTAGGTTTACTATGAATGACCTAAAAGATGAGATTTTAGACCAAAGCTTCTTTCTTTCACCGTGATCATTGGGAGCATAAATATTGGAAGCTATAAAAGAGAAATTCTCCTTCTTGGGAGCATAAATATAGGAAGCTATAATATGTTTGGAAATATATTATCATTTGATCCTAGCTCAGGTTTGTTGATAATGGAGTTAGCCTTGCATATAAACACCAACAAAATCTTGAAGATTTTTAGGCAAATTGTAATGACAAACATGAAGTCCATTGAAGAGATTATTGTAGACTTATTGCTTTTCAAATCAAATCCTTTAGAATCAAGAAGGTCCCCAAAGAGGGTATTAGATGATGGTCATGTTCTTGACCCCATATATAATGAACAACATATTTATGATAAACTAATCTCAAGAACAAATTGGTCAACCCTAGAAGTTAAGCCCGTTGAAGAAAGGACTCAAAGGGTTTTTTAAAGAAGTCTAACATGTTTGAACTAGAAATTAGAGAACACAAAGAAAAAAAAGGCGAGTCTTCTTCATAAAGTTGAATAGGTGAAGGATCCCCTTAAAACTAAGAAAGTTGCCTCTTCTACCCAAGGTGAGGCTACACAAGTTCTTGTCACCAAGATAATCTATGAGGAAGAAGAGTAGTATCCTATAGATGCTAATATTTTTTGAGGAAGAAGAAGTCTAAAGTTAAATTTACTTTCTCAAGGATACTCAAAGTACTGAAGAAGTTGACTCTCCAGCTTCTCCTTAATATCAACCTACAACACAAGATGATACTCCTATTCAAGATGTTCCTCTTCCTAAAGTACATATCCCTTCATCACCTTAGAAAGATACTCTTCATTCCAAAGAAACACTTTCTTCATAAATAACTCCTCTAAAAAAAATTCCTAATTTAAGAATTCTCACCCTCTTAAGATGACCCATCTCCAAAAAAAATACCTCAACTCAATTCACCTCCTCCAATATCAACCCATTCTCCTCTGAAATAGTCATTTCAAGAACAAGATTATCAAGATACATAGACTGAGACTCCTTTGCAAATGGATGTTACTTCTTGAAGTGTTCCTATCTAGTTGGAACAAACAATTAAAAATAGGAAAAGGATCACTAAGTTGGATTGGTTACTGATATTTTAATGATAGCATCACCTATTATACCAACACAAAAACCTAAGAAAGATAAAGTCATCTCTAATATAGTTGCATATCCACAAGGCATAAGATTTGTAGAGATAGCTACTTCAACTTTTGATAAATTAAAAGGAGAGATGCAAGTATCGAATTATTAGATCTTAAGAGTTAAACTTGGAAATAAACCAAGGAGGGAGATAAATAGATAATAAAAACTACCATGTCTAATCTTTTTGAAAAGAATAGATAAGCATAAAGAGAATAAAAAAAAAATTTGAATAGCTAACATCCTATGTGCAATATTTGGTAGATCTAGTGTATTCCTATGCTGCTAAAGAGCTTTGCTCTTGGTTTTCCCTTTGAGACATCATTTTCTACAAGAACTTCTTCTTCGCAACCCCCTTTTGGGCAGTCATTTTCCATTTTGTCTTGGTTAATGATGGGTTGCATTTTTATATCAAAGTTCTTCTCCATTCTATTTTTGATTTTGCATAGTTGAGGGATTTTCCATTTGCCCCACAAGACTATTTTGTTTGAGTAATTCATAATGAACCAATACTATTGATCACTTTCAAAGATCAACAACACATGCAACATTTAAAAAATGTTAGTCTAACATAGTTTTCCTATTGTGCTATTGGTTAAAGACCAACACATTAGCATAATTTGGGCCCCTCCATGTAGAAAATCAAAAGGATTATGTATATGTTTCAATATATCAAAACTATTAGTCACACTTAAGGATCAACAAATAGCATATCATTTCAAGGTTGTCAGCTTGGCAACTTGAAAGTTTTGTGCCATTGGTTAGGATTTAGTGAGCTAGCACTATTGGTAGGCCCAAGTTTTGTTGGTGGTTTTTGCAAGTGAAGGAAAAAATAAACAAAAAAGATAACACCATTTTCTACATGTCTTCCTAGAACTCCTCAATAACACTGTCAGATTGGCAAGTTCTTCTCACGACACTATTGGATAGAAACAATGTGTTGGAGATAGGGGATAGGGTCCCATAATGGGTCAGGCTCCTTTACTAGGTATAGGAGTTGACGAAAGTGGGGCCAGTTGTAATATTTTATTGTTTCAATTAATATTCAAAATATTTCTAAAAAGAGCACAAATATGCACTAATCAATGTATAGATCATATTTGTTTATTCATTAGTATTTTTGTATTCATATTAGGTGGCATAGAGAAAAGATTTACAAGGTTTTTAAAATATTAATGCAACTGACATGGTTTGTACACATACATAGTTGAATACATCATGAGACATAAGGATACTATATAGAGTATATATTAAAAATATAACAATACTTTCTTCCAACTACAAAAGCAATGATGAACCACTACAAAGTACTTTTTTTGTTTAACAAAAATAGTTTCAAACATAAAACATTCAAAAGTGTCCCATCACAGATATTAACACGTCCCAAAATATAGTGTTGTTTTCCAAACTTGGAGTCCTAAGTAAACACAACCCATTGCCAAGTGTCACATCCAACAAGCTCTTCCATCACATAACTCCTCTTCAAGTGCATAATTTCAAGTCATTTTGACCAACTATTGGTCCCTTCTGTATGAATACTTGCAATAAATAACACACTCGAAGGTGCAAGGCTCACCAAACAAGCCTTCAAAATAAGAGGACACAAATTAAATACTCCAACCCAAACAAGCATTCAACCAAATCAATCAAGTTTAAAACTTATTGAGACACAATCAAAGGTTTAAGGATCACCAATCAAGTCCTCAAGAGAATAAGATAGAAATTTAAGACTTTGGACCATACAAGCATTCGACCTGTTAGCGTTTCAATTCACACCTCTAGAATGCGAGTTGGAAATAGACAGCTATGCACAGATAAATTACTCTCCTATTGGAAAGGGGAGTTTCCTTTTTGCTAATGTTTGCTAAAAAGATAATAAAATAAAACTTTGCCTATCTTCTTTTTGATTCTCAGCTACGAGCACAAGGTTATAAAACTCTAAATGTTGCAGAAGAGGTTTTTTCCTTTTTTAAACTTGCACTACAAATAAGCATAGACTAACGATGCTTTCAATTTCCTGAGTAAATTTAGAGAAAAGGAAATTAAAAGTGAACAAGGAATGATTGTTTTAACAAAAACTTAAGCAATTTTCTCCCAGATTTACATCACAAGACTTATAGTACTTTAATGACGAAATCTGAAATGAAAGCTACCAAAGCCACACATCTGACGATGAAAACTTGATGAATCGAGATAGACTATTAGAGAAAAATAGGCATGAGACTTCTATTCAATATCACAAAGTTGGCGCAACTCCAGGACAGAAATGCTGCAGCAAAAGGCAGGCATACAACAAGTGATCAAACACCAGAGAATAGATTACACAAAGTGAACAGACACTTGGAATATCAAGATTTGTAGGCTAGAGTAGGAACAACAAATTTACTATTACAATTACCATTACATACAATGGGCAAGGATGCCCTTATTTATACTAAAATCAAAGGAGTAGGGAACCCTAAAATCTCCTTGATTAACCCTAACTTGCCAACTTGCAAGTCTTATTTCTATTCTAAGACAAAAATACAATAAACAAATGCTTTAAAGCAATCTGCTTTAAAGAAAAGAAGATTCCAACTATCACAAAGTGATTTCTTTCTAAATATAGAATGGATGAGCTTCAGATGAAAGCAAATGCTTTAAAACAAAAAGCATCTGTTTTAAAGTCACTTTCTTTTGAAATGCATCCTCATCAACATTCTTGCTTTTTGGTGATGTCATTCGTTGATTTTCTGGGAAACAATATCTTCGAAAAAGTGAGTGACTGCATCTCTACCAAGAACAATGATACTCTCTAGAATGATATTCTGATTCTCTAACATTTCTTCACCATTGGCAATCATCTGAAGAAATTCATGAACTTCACCCACAGCCTTGTCAAATTTCACTATCATTGCGGCAAAACAACCCATCTTGCCGACACTTATATCATCATTAAAATTGCTGCGGACGAGAGTCTGAAACTTTGCTTGCACTTCCCTGAGATCATATAGGGTACCATCTTCTCTTTCATATGAACATGGGATCTGAGAAACAAAAGATCTGATGAACTTGAGGATGTTAACTACCTTTTCTTTCCATTTTGTCAACTCTAAGATTATACTATCATAAGGTTTTACTGTGAAAAGGTATTGCACCTTCCAAGTAGAAATTATCTTCTTATCTTCAGCTGAATCCACAGAGTCAAGTGCAATTTTCAAGTTGAAGATAATGATCTCAAACACCGGTCTATTTTCTTCCATGATCTATTGCAACCCCTAGATGCCTTGGCATAAATCATGAGCGTTGTACTTCAATTGATAAAACTCTGAAAGTACAACTCTCCCTTTAGTCAAAAATTCTTCCACCAAACTATTCGTGTGCCTCCCATAGAGAACCAACTAACTGAACTGCCATTGATCGGCTGGTGATTCCAGATTTGGTGAAAGAAGTAAATCAACCTATGATGTACCATGGAAAAGGTTTGAAATATACTGTCACAGCTGCCTAACTTCAGCCTTGAGAGCTACCTTATCTTCTCCATCTTTCAACACCCTCTCCTTCAAATTATCTGTTGCAACCTTGAAGAGATTTACATCTACATGGTGGGTGCTTCTACCAAGGTTAGCTTTGACAACTATGAAGTCATCAACCTTGACATCATCAACACTTCCATCCTCTCGCAGTATTGCAGTTTCAAGGATTATTTCTCCATCTGCATTCTTCTCAAAGTAAACCTACTTCTTCAACTTCTTGTCTAGTGTGTCTTGGTAGACGCTTTTAAGCTCTATTAAATCCAGTTGATATGAGAGCTTTCTCCTCTTCCTTCCTAGAATGTTTTCAAGCTAGGATGAGCCATCCTCTCTTGAAAACTCAGTTCTAACCTCATCAGCTCCTGATGAATCAACGTGTGCATCAAAGTTACGAACTGACGAATCTGGCTCTGAATCTATGTGGATAAGAGAAGTGATCAGTGAAGAAGGTGGAGAGACATGATCTGGAGGTACCGCTTCAACATGCAGCATTGGTTCAATAGGAACTTCTGATTCAACTGCTAGGTGTTCCTACTAGACATGAGCTAGAGACTCATCCTTTTTCCTCTTTAACTTAGCCATTTTTGTTCATTATGGAAGAACACTCATAGCTTTTACCCTTCATTTCAGCTTGGAAGTGGAAGGCTCTAATGGTTGCACAACTGGTGGCTCTACTAACAGAATATCATCCTTCCACATAGTCTTCAAGAATATCAAACTATTTTTAATGACTCGACTTGTTCTTTCTTCAATGGAAGTGCTCTCTTTTACTGACCAATTAACTAGTGGCAATGGTTGTTGCTCAATTTGGTCTCTGAAATATGTGGGAAGTAGAACTTCACCACTTTCTGTCAAACCCTCTATATCTTCTGATAGGATATCAGACATCTGCTGAAGAGTGAACCTGTTGTAACTGCGTTCTCGCACTTCAAACTCATCAGCACAATTAGCCTAGAAGTCTGCAACCGCGTGCTTGTGTGTACAATTTTGACCAAGATGTGATTAAAAAACACCACAAGGATCATATGAAGACCTCTTGTCAAAAAACTTAAGACCATATCTAGATGGTTCATTACCGATTGCCTTGGCATCTACTCCAGATCTGCATCTATAAATACTCATCCCAAGTAGAAAATTGAAAGTTACCTTGCATCTGCTATGCAAAAATGTATGAACTTCATAGTCTTGCCTCAAAAATTCCATAAATGCTATTTCATCTATAGGATATCTCAGCACTATGGCTGGCTCTCCTAAGAAGCCATATACTCTGATGTAGGAAAAAGTGGGAAATTGGATAAACCAATCAGCCCATTTTGCCATTGCTATTCTAGCATCTTTTGAAAACCGTATATGCAACTCATTATCCATATCTTGCATTGCATGCGTCAGGAATGCATCATTCACCTACCTATAATGTCGTTCAACTTGGGAGATTTCTAACTACGGAAAATGATGATAAACATGTTAAATACGTAGAGTTCCAACAACATTCAAACCTCTGAATTGACCCTGAAAAGCCATCAAATACACAAGGTATGATATCATGTGGAATTCATAATCCCTTTGAAAATCAATTATTTGTTGGTGGAGACTATCACTGATGAGTGCTGACCAATCATAGAATTTAGATCCATCAACAATCTGGGACATGATGTAAAACATCGAAGTCTAGAACTTGTTAGCATTTGCTTGACCTGTGATCCAACTTAGCAGAGTAATCATTATTGCATGTTCCTCCTTGAATTCTCGATGTCCAATGTTCTTTTCCATGACATGCTGCTTCTCTTTTAACAACCTCTGACCAATCTTTTTCTGGTATTTTTATTTATCATTGTTCCAAACCCTCTTGCATTCTTCAAGTGAAACAGTTAGGTTTTTTCTCCAGATAGGTATTGTAAAACACTTCTCTATGTCATTCGGCCTTAGGCTATAGAGCACACATCTATCTCTTGACTGGATTTCTCTTGTGACCAAATTGTAATGCGTCATGCAAGCAATTAAAAACTTGATACTTTGCACTGTGATAGGAAAGGATGCTATTGCAAGCAAACCAGAGTGTCCTAGATTCCTAATAGCATTATTTCCTACATCCTCCAAGGAATGTAAATTGATTATTGGAAGAACTTTATGCAAGTTTGTTTCACAAGTTCTTAGGTAATCATGAACCAACGTTGTTTTGGGCCTGATTTGTGTTGGAGAGTACTACATACTGAAAGATTTGAAAATTGACTGTGAACATGCCTATGTTGGAAAAATCTTGGACAAATGGCTGAAAATTACTTGTTGATTTTTAGAAAAAAGTAGATTCCGAGCAAAAAAGTTGGCAAATGGGTTTTGTAGGCAATTTTGTTTTGAAGCAACCCAGATTGTCAGATTTTAAAAAAGTGGAGATTTTCTCAAAAAAGTAGGAAAAAGAAGATTCCTAAAAAAAGCAAAACTCCCAATCTTCAAGAAGATGGAATACTGGATGGACCCATCTCGACGAAAACTGAAAAAGCTCCGGTCCGATCTTTGAAAAGCGATCCCCTTGAAACAAGGACCCTGAAAAAGTGAGCATCCCTACTTCCTCAACCCAAAACTATGAAGAACGCTGAAATAACACTTTGTTTGGGTCTTTGAATCTTCGTTGAAAGAAAAATAAAATCTTTCCTCTGGATACAACCTGCAAAAGATAATGAAATAAAGAAGCCAAATGCTTGTCTTTATAGATCTTTAGGGTGATAAAATAGCTTTATTTGTGAGAGAATAAAACTTCACTCTCATCCATGAAGAAAGTGACTTTTAAAGCACAAATCCAAGTGGATGTCTTCAAATAGGAAGAATCCCTATTTTGTAGCTGCCTATGGCTTCATGTGCAAGATGATGAAAAATATCTTATTTTTATGATGTCATCGAACACATTAGTTGAAAGAAGTGCTAGCCATTTTTTCTTCGTTTTCGACACTTCAACACTCATTTTGACTTAAATATGGCCTGTCCCTAACTTCAAAAAGGTGGAAAAATGTCACCGTTGACTGAAAAAGATGACTGATCCTGACATTTTGGAGACCTATCAAATGAGATTCCATTTCTGGCCTCTGACTGACGATCTGGCATCGTTTAACCAAGTTTGACCTCCTAAAAACTGCCAATGGGCGAAGATCAGGAAACAACTGTCAGAAAATGTTGTAAAATCTAAAACTTTTCTATCTCTGGTCAAGTTGGGCGCCCCAAGTCACCTAGGGTGCTTGGTTTCACCAGACTTAGCCATTTTTCTAAAAATTGCAACTTCCTCAATTTCTTGATTTGCGTGCACATTCTGGTGGCGGAGGACCCCTATTTGACTATCAATTTCTGCCAGCTGGGATAAAACTAAGTCTGATGATCTGGAAGATAGGTAGGCCTAATGAAAACAAAGCTGACTGTACTCTCTATCTGCCTCAGGCAATGCACCAAACTGATCTGATCTGAACTAGACCGGGCTGACAGAGGGAGATTCATGTTTTTCAAGGAAAATTTCAAAAATAAACTAAATTTGATGATTTTGGGCACCCCAATTCACCTTGGAAACCTATCTTTCCATGCCTTAGAAAATTTTCTAAAAAACTCAAAATTTGTACCTTTTCTCGTTTTCTGTGCCCATAGCTCCTGTTTGATCTTTGATTTTGGTTGTTCTGACGACTGTCGAGGTGGGACGGAGGGTGATCTAAGTAGTCTAAACATATTTGTGATGAGATCTCAACTTTGACTGATGTTCGACCAAGTTTGACAAAGTTTGACCAACTAGAAACAGGCTGATAGAAGCATTTTCGATGTTTCTCAAAAAACATGAAAAAAATTTAACACTTGAATGGTTGGGTGCCTCAAGTCACCTAGGGTGCTTGGATTCCCAACACTTAGTCAAATTTCATGTTTTCCAAATTTTCATTCCACCTTGGATCCATCCTGCATTATTTTGCGTGCGTCATCGAGTCGACGATTGTTCATCAGTTCAACGTCGTTGAAACAACATTGAAAACTTATCGACAAGCTTTGGCAGATGAACTTCCTCTATTGACGACTTTCAAGCTCATGCTTCACCTTCTAAAAAAGTAGAAATAACCCAGTAGAGAAAACTTGACCTTTTGAAGATTTTGTCTAGACCGCGCCGATCGTGAAGCAAAATCAACCAATGAGAATCAAGCGCGACACCTAAGTCAGAGATTCTATTTTTAGAAAGTTTTTCCAGCATCCATATCTCAAGAAACCCAGAAAACCTAATTTGACATCTATTTTTAGAAATTTCTATTTTTAAAAATTTTGCTTTTTTGACTTTTTGATGAAAATTTTTCTAGATTTGTTTAAAATGCCTTAATGAAGCAAAAATTTTAATTGGGTACAACAATTGGCTCTATCTGGGGACCATGGTAGATACTTATGGCATAGGAGAATCAAGAATCTCTGGACTTTTAAGCTTGGACCAGTGCCTTATCAGTTGGGCAATAGAGTTAGGTCACTTTCTTAATCACCTAGAACAAGACTTTTCCCTACATCACCTAAAACCGGACTTCCTAAAATCACCTAAAAAGTTGGAATTTTCCAAAACACAAAGAACACAACTATCACATTATGGAAAGGGGAAAACATTACGGCATAACAATCACATTACAAAAAGGGGAAACACATTACGAGAACAAAAAGTGTTTCACACGCTCTTTTTCCTGAGCGAGGATGCGATGAAATTAGGATTATCACATAAAACCATCGATTGACTCAGAAAAGTAAGAACCATCTCTCCTTAGCTGTGAAGATTGTCTTGGTAGCACAAAACTTTTCTTTCTCTGCAACATCTCCTCAAAGAGCCACGATTCAGGAGGGTATTCACGTTCAGGCCAAAGTATATCCGTGGGAATGGTTATGACCACACATTGAATATGAGTTTCATTTATATCTTGTACACACACAACTTTATACTCAATGAATGCATCATCTTCTAGAAAAGACGCAAGCTACTCATACACAACTCTCATTATTGATTCTTGGATTATAGGATCCACAACTGTCATTGCCCATTTTTCAAGTGCTTCAGGAGCTTCTTCTTCTTCGTTGGTTGTGTTTTCGTCCATCCACTCTCCAAAGTCTGATGAATCATCAAGATCTAAATGCTCAAACTCTTGATCATTATTGATAACATCTTCACCTGATAGCTCACTTTCCCATTCATTACCTGGAATCTTGTCATCCTCTGTAGAGTAATCTTCTTCAATGTAGATATCCAGCATTGTTTCATCTTCGACATTCATGTATCTTTCTTCTTCTGTTAAGTAAGTAGAATCAAAGAGAGATCCATCTGAGTCATATGCTTCCTCTTCTTCTTCTTGATCAATCTCACACACGGTGTATCTCACAAGACATTTGTCAAGAATTTCTAATTTTTCAATATCATCCTTTTTAGTGACGAAAACTGAATATTCCATGAACTCCTCTTCTCCATCAACCTCGTCATATGTTGCGTTCCACACTAGTTACATAGTATTAGTAAAGTCTTTTCCTTGCACAGGTTCATAGACAGATTCAACATCGTCCTCTTCACTAGTATGTATGAAAGATTCTTGAGATGCAGGTGAAGACAGGCTATATTGTAAAGAAAAGTCTGCAGTATCTTCTATTGAAGAATTACTTTCCCACTAATGTTGAAAACAATTTAGATCTGATAACGAAACTTCCATATGATCTCCAGTTCTAAAAAATTCTTCCAAGAAGAAATCATCTTCAAAAAGAAGATCATGCTCTTGCTCCACTTGAAAAACTTCTTTGCTCTCTTCTTTGGAAGTATCTAACACAGATTCTTCAAACCAGGCTTCAAAAGATTAGAAAAAGAAATCTGATTCATCATTATTTTGTTCTTGAGAAGATTGTCACACTTCTTCCTCAAAGAAAGTTTGTAAGTTGTACATTTCTTCAGACTCTTCCTTTGATTCATCAACCACATAGACATCCTCCTGATTTTCTTTGGTTATCTTAGACAGCGTAACATATGTACCAAGACCCATTTCTTGATATAGCACTTATGCTTGAGGATCCTAAGATTTCACCATCGTGAACCATGACTTGGTTTTGGGTTCCAATTTGAAACTGCCTGTCTTTAATGGAATGGTCGCAGATGACCAATCCAATTGTATTTCTCCTCCAAGATCTTTGCAAAAACTTCTACTTAGCAGCATCCAGTAACTGGCTGGAATGTTAGCCACCAAGATAGTCATCATTATTTTCTTCTCTGGGCAAGCTGTCAACTATAGTTGACCATCCTTCAATTGTCCAACCAATGGCACTAACTTAGACTCAAGCAAATAACACTTGTCATGAGTTTTGGTGCATGAGAGTCCCAAAGCGTTCATTACCTGCAAAGGCATGACATTGTCTAAGGCTCCTGAATCAATGATACAATTGCTCAATTTATAGCCTCATATATACAGAGAGATATAGAAAGGCTTGGGCTTCTCTCCTGCTAGAACGGAAGATTCTAGCAAAGTAGGCTATGCGACAGTCTCCTTCTTGACATACTTAACAATTCTATCTAGCTAATCTAGATGGTCCTGAAGATACTCCAACTGAGAAATCTGCACCTTTGTCTTCATCATGGAATCCACTATATCAAAATTCTTTAAAGATGAGTCTTGAGTTGCCTTGACATTTTCATGTGGTGGCTTAGCATTGGAAGTGGAAGCTACTTTCTTCTCCTTTTATTTTGATCTTTGTCTATCCTCTCCTTCCTTCTGTGCTTTAAAATGTTGAGTATGTGTAAACATAGGAGTCGAAAGATTTTCATGATTCACTGCAAGAGAATATTGACGAAGATCCTCTTGTTCTTCCTTCATTATAACAGGTTCATTCTAGAAGTATCTCGTAGTAGAGTTGCCATCAAAGTTGTCCGTCTGTGGTAAGACAACATTCGGACTTGGGGAAGGAATAATGTTTGAAATGGGTGAAGCATCAACATATCCCATGATTTGATTCATTCTTAAATTTTTAGGACATGTGGCTCCAATATACGTATCTATCTCATGAAAGGAATAAAACACTACATTATGAGCAACATCAACTGCTTGTCTTGGTTGTGGTGCTAGCAACCTGGGCCTATAATTATTGAAAGGCTGAAAATTATTCCTCCTAGGTTGATATGGTTGCTATAGTCGGTACCTTGTTGTTGCGGTTGGTATTGTTGATGTGGTGACTGATATGGTTGTTGTGCAGGTTGCCCCTGAGTGGGCAACTATCTCTTCATGATAGTCACTTCATTTTCTACCTTATGTAGCAATGGATCCATAGAACTCTGTACAAGAGGCCTAATTGAATCCATTTTCATCTTGCCAGAGGTGATCATGTCATCCTCTAACTTGATGGCATTTTCTTGTGCATTGGATAATTCTATTTCATTAGCTGATCTCAAAAAGAAGGCTATCTCAGAAGGAAGAGTGTTAATGAAACTGCTCAATAGAATTTGCAAAGATGGATTAAGTGTATGAGAAAGATGTGTAACCAAGTGATTAAACCTTGCCACGAACTCCCTCATTAGTTCATTATTTTCTATCTTTGAATTTGAGAGTTGGGTGAGCAATCTGTGACCATCTTCGGCAGGCTTGAACCTTGCCAAGAATTTTTTACTCATAGTTGCCGAACTTGTAATGATGCTTGGTTCCAGATGATTGAACCAGTCGGCAGCATTTCCCATGAGAGTCTCAACAAAGAGATGCACAACAACATCTTCATGTGATACATGCAAAATGGCACAAGTTGTTGTAAATGCAGAGATGTGTTCATCCGGATGTTGAGCTCCATCACCGTGGAACCAGGGAAAGTGCTTCCTTGACCCCTTTGGTAACTCATGATGTGCTTGTAGGGCCAAAGGTCCAATGTTATTACCCCAAGGCAATGGGGGTGGTCACCTCTGATTTACATCATTGTGATTGTTGTTATTTGCATCACCCATTGCTCTAGGATGGATTACTGGTTCTTCTTGAGGTTCTTCCTGCTTGACTTTAGGAACTATGTTGGATGCTTCTCCAACTTCTACAGAATCAAGATCTTGGAATGAAGGATCTGTAGCACCACCTTTTCCCCTTCTTGAATAAACCCTGTGAGCCAAGATTACCTACTGCCACGCGGGAGGTGGTAATACTGGTCTTCCTACCGCAAGATCTGCTTTGTGTTCTTCTTCATCAAGGATAGCACATGCGTTTCTCCACTGATCAGGACTTTCCTTTTGTGCAAATATGAAACTCCTTAGGCTGCTAATGATGTTTGTTTTCTCTCCTTCCACTCGTACAAGATTTGGTTGAATAGTAGGTGGTGTAAGATTTGGTTGTTGAACTGGAGCAGAAGGACGCCAAAGAGTCATTCCCATGACATAAGCCTAAGCTTGCTTGAAGTTTTATGCCCCATGCCCCACGGTGGGTGCCAAAAAACTATTGGCATTTCAATTCGCACCTCTAGAATTTGAGTTGGAAACAGACAGCTATGCACAGATAAACTATTCTCCTATTGAAAGGGGGAGTTCCCTTTTTGCTGATGTTCACTGAAAAGATAATAAAATAAAACTTTGCCTATCTTCTTTTTGATTCTTAGTTGTGAGCACAAGGTTATAAAACTCTAAATGCTACAGAAGAGGTTTTTTCCTTTTTTAAACTTCCACTACAACTAAGCATAGACTAATGACGCTTTCAATCTTCTGAGTAAATTTACAGAAAAGGAAATTAAAAGTGAACAAGGAATGATTGTTTTAACAAAAACTTAAGCAATTTTCTCCCAAATTTACATCACAAGACTTATAGTACTTTAATGATGAAAGTTGAAATGAAAGCTACCAAAGCCACACATCTAACGACAAAAACTTGATGAATCAAGATAGAATATTAGAGTAAAATAGGCATGAGACTTCTATTCAATATCACAAAGTTGGCACAACTCCAGGACAGCAATGCTACAGCAAAAGACAGGCATACAACAAGCGATCAAACACTGGAGAACAGATTACACAAAGTGAACAGACACTTGGAATATCAAGATTTGTAGGCTAGAGTAGGAACAACAAATTTGCTATCACAATTACCATTACATACAATGGGCAAGGATGCCCTTATTTATACTAAAATCAAAGGAGTAGGGAACCCTAAAATCTCCTTGATTAACCCTAACTTGCCAACTCATAAGTTTTATTTCTATTCTAAGACAAAAATACAATAAACTTGCAATCTGCTTTAAAGCAAAGAAGATTCCAACTAACACAAAGTGATTTCTTCCTAAATATAGAATGGATGAGCTTAGGATGAAAGCAAATGCTTTAAAACAAAAAGCATCTATTTTAAAGCTGCTTTCTTTTGAAATGCATCCTCATCAACATTCTTGCTTTTTGGTGATGTCATCCGTTGATATTCTGGGAAGCAATATCCTCTAAAAAGTGAGTGACTCCATCTCTGCCAGGAACACTAATACTCTCTAGAATGATATTCTGATTCTCTAACATTTCTTCACTGTTGGCAACCATCTGAAGAAATTCATGAACTTCACCCACAGCCTTGTCAAATTTCACTATCATTGCAGCAAAATGACCCATCTTGCCGGCACTGATATCATCATTAAAATTGATGCGGATGAGAGTTTGAAACTCTACTTGCACTTCCCTGAGATCATACAGGGTACCATCTTCTCTTTCATATGAACACAGGATCTAAGAAACAAAAGATCTGACGAACTTGAGGACATTAACTACCTTTTCTTTCCATTCTGTCAACTCTGAGATTATATTGTCTAAGTTTTTACTGTGAAAAGGTATTGTGCCTTCCAAGTAGAAATTGTCTTCTTATCTTTAGCTGAATCCACAGAATCAAGTGCAATCTTCAAGTCAAAGATAATGATCTCAAACACTGGTCTATTTTCTGCCATGATCTGTTGCAACCCCTAGATGCCTTGGCATAAATCATGAGTGTTGTACTTCAATTGATAAAACTCTGAAAGTACAACTCTCCCTTTAGTCACAAATTCTTCCACCCAACTATTCATGTGCCTCCCATAGAGAACCAACTGACTGAACTGCCACTGATCGGCTGGTGATTCTAGTTTTGGTGGAAGAAGTAAATTAGCCTGTGATGTACCATGGAAAAGGTTTGAAATATACTGCCGCAGCTGCCTAACTTCAGCCTTAAGAGCTACCTTGTCTTCTCCATCTTTCAACACCCTTTCCTTCAAATTATCCACTACAATCTCGAAGAGATTTACATTTGCATGGCGGGTGCTTCTACCAAGGTTATCTTTGACAACTGTGAAGTCATCAACCTCGACATCATCAACACTTCTATCCTTTGGCGGTGTTGTAGTTTCAAGGATTATTTCTCCATCTGCATTCTTCTCCATGAAAACTTCCTTCTTCAACTTCTTGTCTCATGTGTCTTGGTAGATGCTTTTAAACTCTGTTAAATCCAACTGATATGAGGGCTTTCTCCTCTTCCTTCCTAGAATATTTTCAAGCCAAGATGAGCCATCCTCTCTTGGAAACTCAGTTGTAACCTCATCATCTCTTGATGAATCAACACATGCATCAGAGTTACAAACCAGTGAATCTAGCTCTGAATCAATGTGGATAGGAGAAGTGATCGATGAAGAAGGTGGAGAGACATAATCTGGAGGTACCGCTTCAACATGCAACATTGGTTCAACAAGAACTTCTGAGTCAACTACTGGGTGTTCCTACTGGACATGAGCTGGAGACTCATCATTTTTCCTTTTTAACTTAGCCATTTTTGTTCTTTCTGGAAGAACACTAATAGCTTTTACCCTTCGTTTCGGCTTGGAAGTGGAAGGTTCTGATGGTTGCACAACTAGCGGCTCTGCTAATGGAATATCATCCTTCCACTTAGTCTTCAAGAATATCAAACTATTTTTAATGACTCGACTCATTCTTTCTTCAATGGAAGTGCTCTCTTTTACTGACCAATTAACTGGTGGCAACGGTTGTTGCTTAATTTGGTCTCTGAAATACGTGGGAATTAGAACTTCACCACTTTCTGTCAAACCCTCTATATCTTTTGATAGGATATCAAACATCTACTGAAGAGTGAACCTGCTGTAACTGCATTCTCACACTTCAAACTCATCAACACAATTAGCCTAGAAGTCTTCAACCACGTGCTTGTGTGTACAATTTTGACCAAGATGTGATGCAAAAACACCATGAGGATCATATGAAGACCTCCTGTCAAAAAACTTAAGACCATATCCGAATGGTTCATTACCGATTGCCTTGGCATCTACTCTAGATTTGCATCTATAAATACTCATCCCAAGTGGAAAATTGAAAGTTGCCTTGCGTCTGCTACGCAAAAATGTATGAACTTCATAGGCTTGCCTCAAAAATTCCATAAATGCTATTTCATCTGTAGGATATCTCGGCAACATGGCTGGCTCTCCTAAGAAGCCATATACTCTGATGTAGGAAAAAGTGGGAAATTGGATAAACCAATCAGTCCATTCTGCCATTGCTATTCTAGCATCTGCTAAAAACTGTATATGCAACTCATTATCCATTTCTCGCACTGCATGCATCAGGAATGCATCATTCACCCGCTTGTAATGTCATTCAGCTTAGGAGATTTCTAACTGCAAAAAATGATGATAAACATGCTAAATACCCAGAGTTCCAACAACATTCAAACCTTTGAATTGTCCCTGAAAAGACATCAAATACACAAGGTATGATATCATGTGGAATTCATGAGCCCTTTGAAAATCAATTATTTGTTGGTGGAGACTATCACTAATGAGTGCCGACCAGTCATAGAATTCAGTTCCATCAACAATCTGGGACATGATGTAAAACATCCAAGGCTGGAACTTGTTAGCATCTGCTTGACCTGTGATCTGACTTAGCAGAGTAATCATTATTGCATGTTCCTCCTTGAATTCTCCACTTCCAATGTTCTTTACCATGACATTCTGCTTCTCTTTTCACCACCTCTGACCTATCTTTTTCTAGTATTTTTCTTTATCATTGTTCCAAACCCTCTTGCATTCTTCAAGTGAAATAGTTAAGTTTTCTCTCCAGATAGGTATTGTAAAACACTTCTCTATGTCATTCAGCCTCAGGTTGCAAAGCACACGTCCATCTCTTGACTGGATTTCTCTTGTGACTGAATTGAATGCATCATGCAAGCAATTACAAACTTGATACTTTACACTTTGATAGGAAAGGATGCTACTGCAAGCAAACTAGAGTGTCCTCGATTCCTGATAGCATTATTTCTTGCATCCTCCAAGGAATGTAAATTGATTACTAGAAGAACTTTATGCAAATTTGTTTCACAAGTTCTCAGGTAATCGTGAACCAACATTATTTTGGGCTTGATTTGTGTTGGAGAGTACTGCATACTGAAAGATTTAAAAATTAACTGTGAACATGCCTGTGTTGGAAAAATCTTGGACAAATGGCTGAAAATTACTTGTTGATTTTTAGAAAAAAAAAAGATTTCGAGCAAAAAAGCTAGCACATGGGTTTTGTAGGCAATTATGTTTTGAAGTAACCTAGATTGTCAGATTTTGAAAAAGCGGAGATTTTCCTGAAAAAATAGGAAAAAGTAGATTCCTGAAAAAATCAAAACTCTCAATCTTCAAGAAGATGGAATACTAGATGGACCCATATCAACAAAAACTGAAAAAGCTCTAGTCCAATCTCTAAAAAGCGATCCGCTTGAAACAAGGACCTTGAAAAAGTGAGCCTCCTTGTTTCCTCAACCTGAAACTATGAAGAACGCTAAAAAAGCACTTTGTTTGGGTCTTCAAATCTTCATTGAAGGAAAAATAAAATCTTTCCTCTGGATGTAACCTGCAAAAGATAATGAAATAAAGAAGCCAAATGCTTGTCTTTATAGATCTTTAGGGTGAAAAAGTAGCTTTATTTGTGAGAGAATAAAACTTCACTCTCATCCATGAAGAAAGCAACTTTTAAAGCACAAATCCAAGTGGATATCTTTGAATAAGAAGAATCCCTATTTTGTAGCTGCCTATGGCTTCATGTGCAAGATGACGAAAAATATCTTCTTTTGATGATGTCATCGAACACACGAGTTGAAAGAAGTACTAGTCAATTTTTCTTTTTTTTTGACACTTCAACACTCGTTTTGACTTAAATATGGCATGTCTCTAACTTCAACAAGGTGGTGAAATGTCACCATTGACTAAATCCTAGCTTTGACTGACATTCAACCAAATTTGACCAACTGGAAACAGGTTGACAGAAGCATTTTCGATGTTTCTCAAAAAACATGAAAAAAAATCTAACACTTAAAAGGTTTGGTGCCCCAAGTCACCTGGGGTGCCTGGATTCTCAACACTTAGTCAAATTTCATGTTTTCCAGATTTTCATTCCACCTTGGATCCATCCTGCATCGTTTTGCATGCGTCGTCGAGTCGACGACTGTTCGTTGGTTCAACATCGTTGAAACAACATTGAAAACTTGTCGACAAATTCTAGCAGATGAACTTCCTCTGTTGATGACTTTCTAGCTCATGCTTCACCTTCTGAAAAAGTAGAAATGACCCAGTAGAGAAAACTTGACCTTTTGAAGATTCCATCTGGACCGCGTCGATCATGAAGCAAAATTGACCAGTGAGAATCAAGCGTAACACCTGAGTCAAAGATTCTATTTTTAGAAAGTTTTGCCAGCATCCATATCTCAAGAAAACCAGAAAACCTAATCTAACGTCTATTTTTAGAAATTTTTATTTTTAGAAATTTTGCTTTTTTGACTTTTTAACAAAAAATTTTCTAGACTTGTTCAAAATGCCTTAATGAAGCAAAAAATTTAATTGGGTACAACACGACCAAATCAATCACCTCTCACACGTATTACCAAATTCAATATTTTTGACATCCATCAAATCCATCAAATGAATCAATCCACAAAAAATAATTTTAACCAATCAAATGAGAGTGCATAGATCACCAACATTTCCTTCCACATATTCCTACATAAACCCCATTTTTTCTACTTCAATTTTCCAACATCCCATACAGAAAAGTCTTGTAGAGTTCAAATTGCACACTGGTATCAACAATACTATAAGTTCATAGTATACTTTAAATGCCTACCTATTCTATATGATCTAATATGTTGTTTTTGCTTAAAACATAGACTGCAACATCTGTTGGAATGTAAAATGTTGTTTTTGCTTAAAATGAAATTGCCTATCTATTAGAATGTCCTATGCTTTTTTTGCATAAAATTGCCTATCTGTTAGATTTTTTCATTGGAAAAAGACAAAAACAAATTCAAGCTTGTAGAATGAGTTGGGTTTAGATTAAGTACCAAGTTGCCCAAAACATGGGCAACTGCTATTGGAGGTTTTTGTTAAGGACATTACCCTGCATATACTAAACTAAGTTCTCTTGTAACTTCCTATTGTGACAAAGCTAGAAACCAACTCCTGACTCCTTGGGACCATGTTTAAGATTCAATTTCCAAAGTAACTTCACCAAAAGAACATATTCAATAAATCTCCTTATATTCCTACAAATTCACTTCATTTTGTTTCAGCAATATGTCCCTAGTCAAGTTCCCCTATTAATAAGTTTAGAATTGCATTCCAAATACTTGGGATATGTTATTATAATTTGGCCTATGGTTGATACTGCTATTCTATCAAACTTCTCATATTTTTCTCAGAAAATAATGTAGAGTGCCATCAAAGAGTAGGACTGTCAGTACCATGAGCTAGGTCCATGACACTAAACACCCATTATTAATTTTTTATTGTTATGCATATAACTAGGCATTATCATCTACATCTACAATAGAAATTGTTAGCTGCCAAGCTTCACAAAGATCAAATAATTATGATCCCTCATCTTAAGCATTTTAAATCCCAAAATATGCTTAGGATTTAAGTTCTACCACAAAAGCTTTTTTCTTGGGATCATTTAGAGCACCTATAGGGTTCTTTTGATTGGCTATGAATCTTTTAAATCCCTGAATTTGACATAAAGTAAGAAAAAAAATCAAATAGACAATGTTGCAAGTACTTCTCTATGAAAATGTAATCCTCTATATGTAGTCTATCTATTAAGACTTTTTATAATGTAAATGCCTATCTATTAAGAGTTGTCATTCTACAATACTCAAACAAGGGTAACCATAATAATTACATACTATAAACATCAAATTGTAAAACTTTCAACATCTAAATGTCAAATTGTAAACATCAAATTTCCAAACTTTCAACATCAAAATGCCAAACTATAAAATCAAACATAGAACATCAAAAATCTTCTATTCATAGCATCAATGTGAACTCTCAAATTGAACTTACAAACTCAAGTTACAAACTATAACTAGAAAGATGAAGATAATGATATGACAAATGTTGTATTGTTTGTGAAAGATATTATTAAAACCATTTGAGATGATTGTTACTCTTTGTTGTTATCTTGCTTTAGAGAGTTTAAATTGTCAACCTAACTACATGCATGGCTAAGTAAACATTATTTCTCTACATGTCACGTACAATCCCAAGTGGAACCTGATAGTTAGGTTATACCACCCTACATGCTCCTCACCTAATCAACACAGGTTGGTGGAATATCTAGTTCAATGCTTAAGGCTCTTTGTTTCAATAACTTTGTACTAAAAAGATTCAAAAGATTCCAAATTTCAAAATTGGTGTTAAAAGGTGTTTGTTCCAATGTGCATATGAAGAACAAATCTCAAATGTGGACTATCATGGCACGAAGAGACTGAGGACAACCATGCCTCCATAAAAAATATGAGTTAGATTCCCACTGGATGAAGACACTCAAGTTGCTAACGAGAGCACTCCTCAACTAGTTGAGGCAGTTGTTTAGGTCAATACAATTGCTAGAAGCAAGAAGGTTTTAGTTCAACGGGAGTGGGAGAAAGAGGATATGGAATCAAATCTTAAATACGTGGAGGATAATGGGATTTCAATAAGGAGTGCAACAAAGAAATAAGGAATTACTACCACAAAACTCAGCAACTGGTTAGGTAGTTTAACCTCAACTTCAGAAAAGGTCCTCCCATAGTCTTGATAGTAGATGAAGTGCCTTTAATAGTCAAATGGTGTAAAGAGATGGTTGCATTGGGACATGAGCTTGATATTATTAATCTCAAAGAAGCAATCATGCAAAATTGCCAAACACGACCGAACCCATTTAAGGATGGACTACCTAGTAAGTCATGGTGGATTGGATTTAAAAGGCACCATCCTAAATTGACATTGAGGACAATGAAAGGCTTTGATAGAGACAAATTTCTAAACCTCAGGCATGCAGTTGTTGTTGCATTTTATGAGACACTATCCAAAGCCTATGAAGCCAACCCATATGGACCTCAAAGAATTTGGAATTGTGACGAAATTGGAATTCAGGTAGGGAGAAATGGAGCCATGTGGGTGTTGGCCAAAAGAGGTAGAAGAAGTGTTTCATACATCCTACCAAAGAAAAAGGAATGGATAACCATTTTGTGTTGTGTTAATGTTGTCGAACAGAGCATACCAAGGTTTTATCTCTTCAAAGGTAAAAAGCAACTTAAAAATTACATTGCTAGTTACGAATTGGGTGCTTGCATGGTTGCCCAACCCCATGCTTGGATGACAAAATTTTTTATTGAATTGGGTGCATCATTTTTCACGATCAATTCCAAGTGGTGTATCACCAACAAATAGGCATTTGTCAATTTTTTATGGCTATGGAAGCCATGTAGCTGTGACAACCATCCAAGAAGTTAGGTCTTTGGGTATTGATTTGATGACACTACTAAAACATACCTCACACAAATTGTAGCCCCTAGATGTGAGTGTATTTTTAGCATTTAAATCATACTTCAAGCTGGAAAGGGCAATGTGGCTAGCAAGGTTTCCAAACATAGAGATAAAAAGAGAAGAATTGGCAGAACTAGGTAGCAAGTCATTTCAAAAAGCATTGATAGTTTCAAAAATCACTGTTGGATTTAAAAGAATAGGTATATGGCCCCTCAATCCAGAGGCACTTATGGAGGACATGCACCCCAATGACACATTTTGGTTCAACATGCATGATGATGCTTCTACAGTGTAGAACATACTTAGTCTTTTTAGGGTTGATGTTTCATAAGTGGAAGTTGCCAACACATTGCTATCAAGCCTTACAGATGTTGAATTACATCCTATAATAGAAGACACAGTGGGAGAGGAATCTATGTAGGATTCAAGTCAAAATACTTTTCATGATTCACTTGAACCTATGGTGGGGGGTCAATTGCATGTTGACATGGTAGAAAGTCAAAAATAACAAATCGAAGATGGACTTAGCCTTCCATCTTGGCCAAGCCATCCATCATGGTTGGTGGAGGGCTCCATGAATTTGGGAATTAATTTACATTCCCAACAAGAAGACATCATGCTTTCCTTCCCTTCTCCACCACCAATGTTGAATGTACCTAAAATGGTACATTACTATGCTGAGTGTGGAGAAGTTGATGGTGGAGATATTGTAGATTTGAGACAAGATACTAAGGTATTTTGCAACAAAGGTGAACATATCATTCAATGAGAATCCGACCAATCATTGGGTTTCCAATGTGATTCACACATCAGCAAAATCCTTAAATTTCCCATTCACATTGTGAAGGAAAGACCTAGGACTGTAGAGGATGGTGGAATTCAGTTGAGCTGGCAGTCCCGGCTATTAACAATAGACAACTACATGAACCTTTTAATGTAACAAGAGAAAAAGAAGAAATAAATCAAGGAGATAAAACTCTAAAAGAGAACAAATTGAGGATAAAAAGGCAACTCATGTTGTTACGAGGGAATTGAAGGATCAAGCCAAATTAGATAGAGATGTTGCACAATAAGAAAGATAATAGCAAAATGTTTTACAAAGGTAGGAAAAGGAGCAAGAGAGAATTCAAAAGGAGAAAGATAGAAAGGAAAGAGAGATTGAAGTGGCAGGGAGGAAGTTAGAGAAACAAAGGCATTTAAGAAAATCACTAAACCCTTTGCCATAAAGTCATGCATTGTTTAGGGACATGATGAACATTCATGTCCCTAACTATTCTGCTATAATTAATTCTACAAGTTTGACCCCATCCCATGTGAGAAGCACTCCATTTCCAACTCTAACTCCATCCCCATGTGAGCATCACTCCATTTCCATCTCTAATCCAATCTCATGTGAGCAACACTCTAACTCCACCACCAAGGGACGAGAACATGAGTGGGATTAATTTGTCAAGAAGCCAGGAAACAACAAGCTCTATCACATCAAGTCCACTTACTTTTCCAATATGGTTTCAGTGAGATTGGGAGCAAAAAATCATCGTACACAAAAAAAATTTAAATTGTAGCCTAGGGAGGCATTTTTTGCATTTTGTATGTCGATCCTAACAATATATAAGTTACCACTATTTCTATTTTGGCTTATATTAATGAAAGGGGATTTCAAATCTATGTTTGATATATGTCAATGATATGCATTTTGTAAGTCTCTAATGCTCAACATAAAACTTGTTTGAGTACAATCATATGTCAAGGGCATGATAGTCGTGCAACCTAACTTTTGAGCTTGATATGGGCTTCACATTCTTTATTGTTTTAGATGGCATTTCTTCATTTTAGTCCTACAAATTTTCACTCAAGCATGCGTACAGTGAGGTGGACTATTAGGATTAAGGTGCCATCAACCTTGTAAATCCTATGTAATTAATTACTCCTAATATTGTTTGTAAATCACCCATAAGGAATGAAAGGTTTCACTAGCAGTAATCTTGTTTCAGTCATATGTTTCTATCCAGTACACAACACTCATTCATCATTAGGTCACAGATCTGATGGTCAATATTTTGTCGGTTATCTTGCCCTAGAAGGCAAACCCCTTTTATAAGGATATTTGTACTACTTTTTTATCATATTTGAGAGTAACAAGCACTGTTGGATTGAAGACTATAGAAACAAAGGAAGTGTATGTATTGTATTCTCATATTTGAAGATAATACAACTTGGAGCCTCTTTCCTTGGTGGAGTTTTTTACCCGAAAGGGTTTTCTCCACGTTACATACTGTATTATGTGTTCAGTTCTTAGTGCATGTTATTTTTATGTAATGAGTTTAATTTCTGTTGCAATCTCCATTGATTCTACAATGTTTAAAGAATAATAAGGTTTGAATCAGATTTCCATTGTGTGGTTTGCACCTTCATTTCTAACATTTGGTATCAGAGCCTGGCTAGTTTTGATTCTTGGGTAGTAGTGTGAAGGTTTTTTAGCTGCAGTGGGAGATTTGGTTGTTGTTTGTTTGCATATCTTATGTAGATATCATGGCTTCATCCACTATTGCTTCTACCTCTTAGTTGGACATCAAAAATTTTAATAGCATGGGGTATGAATTATGGAAGCTAAAAATGGAGGATTTGCTAGAAGAAAGAAACTAGTGGCTGGTTGTTATGAAAGAGAAGAAACCTAATGATGTTGCTCTTGATGAGTGGGAAAGACTAGATAAAAGGCACAAGGTACAATCTGGATGTGTCTTGCAGATTCTGTTATGTTGAATGTTGCGAGTGAGAAGTCCACACATAGTTTGTGTAAGTGTCTGGGTGAGATCTACCAAGCCAAGAGTATGGTAAATAAACTTTATTTAAAGCATAATTTATTTTCCATGAAAATGAAAGAGGGTGAATCAGTTGCAGAGCATTTAAATTCATTTAATTTGTTATTGAGTCAACTAGCATTTGTAGATGTGGAGGTGACTGAGGAAGATAAATGTATATTGTTTCTCTGTTCTTTGCCTAAGTCATGGGAGAATGTTATTTTGGCTATCACTGTTGCAGTAAGTGGAGATCAAAATGGAAGCAAAAAACATAAAACGAAAGCAATGAAATAAGTGTTATACCTTCCAAGATGATTCACAAACTCAAGATAAGGAGGAAAGTAATGCACCCAAATACTCTAGCTTTTTTCAAGTTGATGTAGTGTGAAATGCGGATTGCTCTATTGCTTTCAACACAAATGTAGATAAAAGGATTTGGATTTTGGATAGAGATAGAGATGAGGATAGATAAGCTAGAATGATTTTGGCATTATGGTGTTAGGATGAGGAGATTTTGGAGAGATTTTGACATAGTAAGGATGCAAGAAGAAGTTATGAAAATGGCTTAGAGGATGGTCTTATTTATAGATTTTTGATAAAAGGATGGAGGGTGAGGATTGAAAGTTTAGATCAAGGACTAAAAATGCTTGAGATTTAAGGTTTGGATTGGAGTCATAGCTTTATGACAAGTATCACAAGAGGTGTGGATGAGAGAGATCAAGGGTTGAGGTTTGGTCAATGAGATTGGATGGCTCTCATTATTTGTGAATTAAAAATTCACATTGGGAAGAGAGGAGGATTAGAAATGAATTAAAAATTCATTTTGGGAAGAGCTCTATGCATGGGGAAGAGTTCCATTAATGAGCTATGACATGTGTAAGGATCAAGGACACATGTACACTTACATGTGTAAGAGGGAGATGTGACTCTTTGAATAAAAGATTTATTTTTATTCAAAGTGTGTGGGAGAATGAGTTAAGTAAGGTTTAATTAAGTGTTAAACTTAATTAATTTAGGTCTAGGGGATAGGTAGGCTAGGGTAGTTAATTAAATAATTTCTATTTAATCAACTAGGCTAGGTTCAGGTTGATTAGTAGGGTAGATTAATTAGATAAGCATGATTTATCTAATTAACAAGGATTAGGAGATGGATAAATTAATTAAATAAATATTGAGAATATTTATTTAATTAATGAGGGATAGTGTTGTGAGGTATAGTGATAAATTAAATGAATTAATTGATCACAAGGGATGGATAAATGGTTAAGGGTAGATGATTAGGGATAAATTAATTAAATAAAATAAATTTATTTAATTAATAGGGGGGATAATTGGCGATGTAGAGATATGGGAAATTGGTTTGCAGAGCAACTCAATTTTAGGTGTCTACATTTTACCCCTCTTTGAAATGGTGTTGCGGCTAAGTAACATTATTTCAAAGAAGTTAAAACATAAAGTTGGATTGGATAGAAAAAGATTTTGGCTTAGAAGAATGGGGTAAGATTTAGGGATGATTGGTAAGGGTGATGCCCCCTCGAGAGGACAGGCAGGTTGCAAGAACGTGGGTGTGCTCTTGAAATGGATGGAATGTATTGGTTGAGGTGGTTGGAGGATAAGGGGTGAGATGAAGGATTGATGATGTTGGGTAGATGATTAGATGATGGACAGATTGGAAAATGGATGATTACTGTGTTGAAAATGATTTAGAGCAATCCTAGGTTTGTTATAGCAAAGTGGATATTTTCACCAAGTTATAGAAGACTAGGGTGATGATGTTTATCCAACATTTGCATGAATAAGACATGCAAATTAGAGGGTGATCCCATGCATGCCCAATATAGTACAACCTTGTCCAGACGAAGGAAGGGGACTCATAGCATAAGCCCTTAATACACAAAAGGTATGATGAACCTTAGATGCACAAGGAGATCAATATGCTAGAACTGACCCTATGATCCACAAGATATGAATACTAGCTTGGAGTAATGAACTAACCCGCAAGCACAACATACAAAAGCAAGACTATGCCCCATTCTAGATGTTTTCACCACATACCATGATATAGTGAGATCAAGGTAGTTTTGATGTGATCTTCAAATAGGACAAAAGATAAAAATCAAGAACCAAAAGACCAATGAACCAAACAAATAGCTATTTTATCTCTTGCCAAGATGCATGATGATTGATGATTGGATCATGTCCATTGTAGGAATGATGTATCCAAGGGCATGGTTTTGACAATTGTTGTAAGATCGGCTCAAGATATGATGGTTACAAGTTGCGGTTGATGTTGATTTGATAGTTGATTTTTGTTAAGGGATGATGCTTTGATAGGTAATGATTTCTTGGGATATTGTGTTTGGATCTAGTGTAAGCTCAGGGGATAGGGACCATCCAAGAAGGTTGGATGAGTGCATCTTATGTACCTGAGTACTGGAAACTTCCTTCGTATTCCAGACTACCTACATACCCTATGTCTACAGGATCAAGAGACATTAAGATGTGGGTGGTGATGATATGTAGTTCTGATTTGTGATGATGATGTGGGATTATTGAGGATAGATGTGATGATGTTGGAAGATGATGTGTTGGATGATTTGGGTGATTGTGATGATTTTGTGGGATTGTTTTTGGGATTTTTTGTAATTTTTTTATTTTTAAAGATTTTCGTGATTTTTGTGATTTTGGATAGGGAGTGGTTTTATTATGAGAATGGTTGCATTGGATTTTGTTTAGATAGCCTTTGTGCTATATACCAATGACAAGGGAACACCAAGTCTAGAGGTGAAGGTGATGGGGTTGGATTGGGGAATTAGCGATGAAAGGATAATGGATAGGAGATTTTTGATAGATACATAGATACATGCGGATAAGGGGTAGGATGGGAGATAAAGGATCGGGTAGGGATACATGATAAGTAGATGGAGGGATTGGCAATGGAAGGTGATAGATAGGAGATTCATGATACATGGAATGGAAGATAGAGAAAGGGATGCAAGATAGACGGATGGGAGAGGGGAGAAGGATTTTCTCCAAGGGCTAGGTTGTAAGGAATTATCTGCCCCAATGCTTAGAATTTTGCATGATGGGTTCACATTTGAATGGATGGACTTTGTAGTAGATGGATGGAGGATATGCTTGGAAAGGGAGTATGTCAAGAGGTGTTCAAAGCATGTTGTTGATATTTTTCCACTTGTCTTTATCAAGATCTAAGGAGGAATATATAGTAGATAGGATGGATGGGAAATGATAGGATAAATAGGGGGATAGTGGATAGGATTATGATAGGATAAGGATACATGGATAGGATATGCAAAAGGATGTTATGGATGTGGATGATTTTTCCCCTAAGTGTAGGGATAAAAAATGGATGGAGAAGGGAAATACACATGACTCCCACAAGGGGTTTTCATCATGGTACTTGCCCAAGGTGCCACAAGGAGTGGTTTTCACCATTGGACATATTTTTTCTCTTTACTATTTTCTTGAATTTTTTTCTTTTTTGATGGAATGGGGATTCTAGCGTCTATTTACATAGCAAGGAGAAGATGATCCCATGTTGGATAGCATTATGGATGACAATGGCATGGATGTTGGTAGATAGGAAAAGATGGAATGGATGGTGGATAGTGGATGGATTATGATGTGGATTATGTGGATTATGCAAAAGCATGGACCATAGGAATGTGGTGGGGGAGATATGTAGGATAGTGGATGAAATATGGAGATGTGGGGGTATGTGAGAATGTCATGTGTTGGAGGGGAACCAAGACCAACGGTTGCACACACCGTTTTGGATTTGAAATCTTTCACTTTGGATGTGGAGTTGGGAGTAATGGGGATCAGGATAGGGGATTTTTGGATGGTCGATTTGGGATTTTAGGGACCCAAATAGACTTAGGATTTGGGGGATTTATAGATTGGAAGCAGGATGTTTGAGATTTTGGAGTGGATTGGGAGCTGGATGCCTCATTTGCTTTGATTGATCTTTGTTTAGGGACTCACACCATTTTTGTTTTTGCTTTTCTTTTGATGGTGTGGGCTTTGATAGCCTTTTGGATTTTTCATTTTGCTTGGAAGGGATAACATATTTAGGCTTTTGTGCTTGATAAGTCGAGGCATTCAAATTATTACTTTTGAATCCCATAGATTTGGGAGAAGCTTCATGTTTGCATGATGTGTGCTTTTGTTGGTCTTGATTGGGAATTTTAGGGGGTTTATGGGTGGAGGGGTTAAAAGTGGATTTATGGATAAATGGATGATGGGATTTGAGGATAGGGATTTTAGGAATTGGGAGAATGGGAGGATAAGAGGATTTGTGGATAGAGATGTTTGGCGTTGGTAGGATAGGAGGTAAAGTGGATTTGATAGGGATATTTGGAGTTGGAAGTAGTGGAGGTAAATTTGATGGAGGAATATGGATGGTCACATGCTTTTGCAAATGATATGACAATGGAGGGGGAATGGCGACATATGATTTGGAGGTGCAATGAGGTGCACCATGTTTGGGATTGGATGAATGGATTTTTGAAGGTGCGTGGGTGGTACCAACATGTTTAGATTGTTTTCCTTGGGATGTATAGCCAAGGCCATGCAAGGATGGATGGAATGCGGTGTGGATGGGCTCCAAGATGCCTTGTTAATGAAGGCCTAAGCCTTTACCTTGATAGTTCATATGTTGGAGCATATGACATGTAATGGGATGTTTGGTTCTTTGGAAATAAGATACGAGTCCATTATTTGTTGGAGAATGATAGATGGTGGATGGAAGTTGTTCACCTCCTACGAGGGAGTCACCATGGATGAAGGTGCTTTGTCCAAGTGAATATGAGGATGGATTTTGGATGGGATTGATAAATGGACGTAAAGGATTAATGGGGGATGATAAAGGGGTGATGGACGATGGTGTGGGATCAATAGATGGGAGCGAATCAGGGATGGGATTAGATGGGATGGTTAGATCTTGATTAGGAGAAGGGGTTGATGTTTCAACATGCTTTGGATCTGACTCTTGACATTGCTCATATATTTAGATAGAAGTGGAAGTGATTTGGATATATGTGGTGGGTGATTGGATGGATGTGATAGGTGTTTGGATGGATACGATAGGTGCTTGACTTATGGGTTCTTGAACATGGCTATATGATGGTTCTTGAATTATGATAGGAGATTTTTCAAGAGGTTTGGTGGGTGTTGGATTGCATGAGGGTGTTTGATTCTTTGCTAATAGCTAATGGATGGCATCCTTCATGAGTGTATGGGTTGAAGAACAATATAATGGATGGATAATGATGGTAGATGGTGTAGTATTAGGATTGGGATTGGATAGGTGGGTGATAGGATTAGGTAATGATGGTTCTTGGATGGGTTCAAGGATAGGTGTGGGGAAGGTGAAGGACTCTATAGCTTTGCTTTCATTTTTTGTTGATGTTCTTTAGAGGAAATCCCACAAGGATTCTTTGGATGTTTTGGGCTTAGGATTTGGAAGGTTTGATGGTGGATTAGATAGTGTATGGGTGATAGGGATTGGTGGATTGGGACATGCATAGGGTGATGGATTAAGGTTGATAAGGTTGGGGGGATATTGTGATGTGGGGATTGGAGGATGGGGATTAGGTGATGGGGGATTTTAATGGGGGAATGGTTGTTGATATAATATTTGGATTTCAGATATAAGGTATGCTAGATTGGTGTTCCCTTGATCAAAGTTACCATGAAAAAGATTGGGGGATAGATAAGTTGGAGGTATTGATTGGTTGGATAAGTATGATGGCATAGATGTATAAGGGAATGGAGAATGATATGAGGTTGAAGGTTGATAAGAGGTTTATGCGGGGGATATGTAGGATGTTGAAGGTTGATATAAGGTTGGTGGGGTGGATATTTGGTATGATGAATGTTGATATGATGTGGATGGGGTAGGTGCTTGGGATTCTCCAATGACGAGGTGTGCTAAGAGTATATCCCTAATGTCATTTTTGCATTTTTCCTTAGCATTAGGATCCATGTTCTCATAGATTAAAGATAATGGATGATTGTGATGCTGGGGATCAAATTTCAAGACCTTAGGATGATTTGATTTGATTTGATTTGATTTTGATAGATGGTTCTTTATGCTTAAGATAGACTAATGATCTCAAGCAAGAGGGTTGATTGGGTTGATTGTTGATTTGGATGATTTACTTAAGATAGACTAATGATCTCAAGTAAGGTTGATATGATCAACTATGGTCTTGATTTTTGGTTGGGTTGATTTGAATTTAGATTTTGATGTTGGGCGATTTTGATAATGATTGGGATGGGTGTTGGTTTTGGATTGAATTTGGGATATGGTTTGGAAGATTCTGGATTGATGGAGGATGAAGGAGACTAGGTTCTTAACCAAAGTTTGATTTGCAAAGGATGATTTGTTAGTTAAGGATTAGGGATTGGAATGTTTGATTGGAATGGATAATAGATGAGGGGTGATTGATGTTGGATTTGGTTTTGGATTTGATTTGAATGAAATTGATCAAATGGATTAAGGAATGGGATTAAGATGATGATAATGAATTGGATTAAGGATTATGAGGATGATTATGACTAGGGATGAAGTGGATTAGAATGAATTTGATTAATCTCAAATAAAAGGATAGGATAAGCTCAACTGATGGGGTTTGATAAATTGATGTTTTTAATGGGAAAATCTTATTTTTGGACATGGATGAAGAAGGTGCTAAAACAGATGGAAATGGCACTGAAACAGAGGAAAATGGTACTAAAGGATGAAAAGATGGTGCTAAACAAAGGAAAGAAGGCACTAAATGGGTGGTGTGATGTTGAATGTTGTTGGATTTGATTGGGAATTTGGATTTTTTTATGGTTTGAGCACTTGGCAAGAGATAAATCAAACAAGAAAGCACAATGGCCAAAGGTTTTGTTGTGAAAAATGTGAAAGATTTATCAAGTATGCACAACCTAAGGTGAGGCAAGGACAATACTTGTTGAACAAGTAGAGGGATCGGCACCTTACGAGCATCTGATAAACCACTTAAGGTTTTGACTAGCTCTACTAGGAGTTTCATATACACAAAGGTACTACTTCCTGTCGAGCTAGCACCAAATGGCAAGCACTCATATCGATTTGGACTTGGCTTTCACCTTATCCTATTTTATATAGCGGACTGGATGAAAGTACCACTTGGGGTCACCAATGAGTTCTCTAAACAGATGTGTCTCAAGGGCAGGCCCACTTTCTAAAAAGAAAAAGAGGATAGAACTATTTCTCTTCACCCAAGATCCTTTTGAAGGCAAGGGGAGAGGATACTTTGATTCTACCCTATGGGATAACACAAATGTGCAAGTACACAAGACATGGCAAACAAAAGCTAATGTTTGTTTTAAACCCAAATCAAAATGTGCCTAAAGTTGTTTGTTGCAAGCAATGATTAATTTTAGTTGCACCAAAGTCAAATGTTTTCTAAGCTAAGCAAACAAAGGTTCTTTTTAGATGCACCAAGATAAAGTGTTTTCTATGCTAAGAAATCCCTGCAAAAACTATTAGTAGTTTCAAGATTGTGCCCCTGGATGATCTGAAATATCCTGCAGAATAGAGACCCAACCTTGCATAGATCCCTACGCTAGCACAAAAAATATTGCTAAAACAGATACAGATGGAGCCACAGAAACCTAAAATCATGCCATATTGACCAAAAATGACGCTACTAATAGCTGACAAAATAGAGACCAACTATCCTACAAATAACGCTATAATGATTTGCAAATGGCGCCAGAAATACAAAAGGCACTACAATGCTAAAAGATTGCACTGGAATAAAAGATAGTGCCAATACAAATAGAAATAATGCTAAAATACATAAAGGCACCAATATACAGAGGAATAGCATTACAGAAGAGGATGGCGCCACAAGAACAGATGGCGCTACTTTGGAAGATGGCGCCACAACGGAGGATGACACCAATATAGAGGATGGTGCCATAGAAAGTTAGGAAGGTGCTAGAATGCTCTTATTGCTTTTACCTTGTTGGTGCGATAGGATAGCATCGATCTGGGCTCAGATAGCGCCAAAATGACGTAGTGTTGGTCAGTGCTGCAAAAAAGGCAAGTTTAGTTGCAAGATATTTGTTCAAATAAGGTTAGTGGTTGTTTATTAGCTTAAAGATATCCAAAATACTAGTGAGAGAGATAAAACAAAACTCTAAACAAGCCAACAAAATGAAGGTCATATGGCAAGATGTAGGATGGATTTTAGGAAAATTTTGCCATAGTTTCCCCTTGTCTTTGTGTTTTTTGCAAAAACTGAGAGCTAAAATGCTAAAAATGGCAGAAAACAAGAAGAAGAAGAAGAAATCTAAGGCTAAGGTGAGTCAGTTTTGTTGTCCAAAAATGGTGCCAATACAGCTGGAAATAGCACTGCTACAAGGAGAAATGGTGCCATTGTGCAGAAGGATAGTACGGATACCTACAAAAACTTATTTTCTATAAGAAACAACTGAATGTGGAAATGAAGGATGGAACGAAGGATGAAGGAAGCAAGCAAGGAAGGATGCACACCAGAAAAGCTCACATAAAATGATTAGATTGGACCTTGTGGGTCCCATTGGGTGTGCCAATGTAGTTAGTGGAGATCAAAATGGAAGCAAAAAACATAAAAAAAAGTAATGAAACAAGTGTTATACCTTCCAAGATGATTCACAAACTCAAGATAAGGAGGAGAGTAATGCACCCAAATACTATAGGCTTTCCCAAGTTGATGTAGTGTCAAATGTGGATTGATCTATTGCTTTCAACACAAATGTAGATAAAATGATTTAGACTTTGGATAGAGATAGAGATGAGGATAGATAGGCTAGAATGATTTTGGCATTATGGTGTTAGGATGAGGAGACTTTGGAGAGATTTTGACATAGTAAGGATGCAAGAAGAAGTTATGAAAATGGCTTAGAGGAGGGTCTTATTTATAGATTTTTAATAAAAGGATGGAGGGTGAGGATTGAAATTTTAGATCAAGGGCTAAAAAGGCTTGAGAGTTAGGGCTTGGATTGGAGTCATAGCCTTGTGACAAGTGTCACAAGAGGAGTGAATGAGAGAGATCAAGGGTTGAGGTTTGGTCAATGAGATTGGATGACTCTTATTATTTGTGAATTAAAAATTCACATTGGAAAGAGAGGAGGATTAGAAATGAATTAAAAATTTATTTTGGGAAGAGCTCCATGCATGGTGAAGAGTTCAATTAATGAGCTATGACATGTGTAAGGATCAAAGACACATGTACACTTACACATGTTAGAGGGAGATGTGACTTTTTGAATAAAAGATTGATTTTTATTCAAAGTGTGTGGGAGAATGAGTTAAGTAAGGTTTAATTAAGTGTTAAGCTTAATTAATTTAGGTCTAGGGGATAGGTAGGATAGGGTAGTTATATAAATAATTACTATTTAATCAACTAGGCTAGGTTTAGGTTGATTAGTAGGGTAGAATAATTAGATAAGCATGATTTATCTAATTAACAAGGATTAGGAGATGGATAAATTAATTAAATAAATAGTGAGAATATTTATTTAATTAACGAGGGATAGTGTTGTAAGGTATAGTGATAAATTAAATGAATTAATTGATCACAAGGGATGGATAAATGGTTAAGGGTAGATGATTAGGGATAAATTAATTAAATAAAATGAATTTATTTAATTAATAGGGGGATAATTGGTGATGTAGAGATACAAGAAATTGGTTTGCAAAGCAAGTCAATTTTAGGTGTCTACAATTACTAACCTCACAGATCCAAAGTTGGATGCTCTTGTTTCAGTTCTGTTGTCACATGAATTAAGAAAGAAAAGTTTGGATAGGTCAAGGGATGCTCTCAGTGTTAGGGGAAGGTCTATGGGAAGAGCCGGAAGTATGTTGAGTGAATCAAAGTTGAATAAATGCTTTTGGGTAGATGATGTGTGTACTGCAAACTACTTGATTAACAGATCTCAGTGTAAGGCTCGTGTTTCAACTCCTTATGAAATGTGAACAAGTAAGAAACCTTCTATTTCACATTTAAGGGTTTTTGGCTATGAGGCTTTTGTTCATGTGCCTAAGGAAAAGTGATCTAATTTGGATCCAAAAGCTGAAAAGTGTACATTCATTGGATATGGTGATAATGTCAAAGGTTATAAGCTTTGGAATCCACTAACCCGTAAGATTATCTATTCTAGAGATGTTATGTTCAAGGAAATTAGAGCTATTTCTGAACTTGAGCAGCCAAAAGAAAAAGAAGAAAAGGTAAAGAGAGTGCACTTTGATTTAGAGCAACAAGATGCACCTCAAGAAGAACATAATGATGGATTAGGGGTGAAGAAGAAGAAGAAGTAGATTCGAGTAGTTCTAATGAATATGAATCTATTGCTACAGAAGTTGGTGCAAATGATCATGCGGAAGAACAAGCTGAGACTCTTACTTCATCCTTGAGGAGATCTACAAGACAATGGAATCCAATTGATAGGTATAGCCCACCAGATTTCTATTGAATATTTACTTTATTGAGTACTGATGATGAGCCTAGATCCTATAGGAAAGCCATTCTTGCATATGATAGTGAGTCTTGGCAGTTAGCCATGCAGGAGGAGATGATGGCTTTAGACTCTTGTAACACCTAAGATCTTGTTCATTTTCCCAAAGGAAGAAAGGCCATAGGTTGTAAGTGGGTCTTCAAGAAGAAATTTGGAGAAAATGGTTAATTAGAGAAGTACAAGGCTAGACTGGTAGCTAAGGGCTACTCCCAGAGAGAGGGTGTTGATTTTGGTGAAATTTTCTCTCCTGTTGCTAAATTAACTTCTATAGATTTCTTTTATCCATTGTTGCAGCTTATGACTGGGAGATTGAGAAAATGGATGTTAAGATTGCGTTCTTGCATGGAGATCTTGAGGAAGAAATTTACATCCAATAGCCTACAGGTTTTGAGGTAAAAGGGAAAGAACATTAGGTTTGTAGATTGAAGAGGTCTCTTTATGGTCTGAAACAATCCCCCAAAATGTGGTATCAAAAGTTTGATTCATTTGTATTGAAATTGGGTTTTGTTAGGAGTGAGGAGGATCATTGTGTGTACATTCACTATATTGATGATTATATATTGATCATTGCATTATGTGTTGATGACATGTTATTTTTCAACAATACTAAGGGTATGATTAGTGAGCTTAAAGCCCAACTTTCAGGTGCATTTTATATGAAGGATCTTGGAGCCGCCAAGTATATTATGGGTATGGAGATCGGGAGGGACTGAGGTAATAAAAAGCTTTGGTTTTCACAAAGTAAGTATGTGAATACCATTTTACAAAGATTCAGTATGCAGGAATGTAACCCGGTTAGAGTTCCTTTACCCATTGGTACTAAGCTTTCATTAGATATGTGTCCAAAGAATGAGGATGATTTTGAGGATATATCTAATGTTCCATATGCTAGTGTTGTAGGGAGTTTGATGTATGCAATGGTTTGCACTAGGCCAGATATTGCCCAAGCAGTGGGAGTTTTGAGCAGAATTATGTCTAACCCTGGTAGATAGCATTAGAATTATGTGAAGAGGGTGATTAAGTATCTTGCAAGTACTCCTGATTATTCTTTGGCTATTCTGGTACTGATAGTAATAATAAATCATTGGACATACAAGGTTTTGTTGATGCAGATTGGGCAGGTGACTTGGATAGTCGAAGGTCCACTAGTGGCTATGTGTTTACTCTGTTTGGAGGGGTAGTGAGTTGGATGAGTAAGAGGTAGCCCACAGTTGCTTTGTCCACCACAGAAGCAGAGTATATGGCTGCTACTCATGTCTCTAAGGAGGTAGTTTGGTTTAGGAGACTGTGTACATATATTTGATTTTATTGCAAGATCATTCAAATTGGTTGTGATAGCCATAGTGCTATATGTTTGGCCAAGAATCCTATGTCTCATGCTCAGACTAAGCATGTTGATGTACAATATCACTTTGTTCGATAAATGGTTGCAAATGGATAGATTGAGTTGAAGGAGGTAGGCAATCAGGAGAATGTTGCAGATGCTTTGACCAAGACTATGAGCACAGAGAAATTTGTTTGGTGCAGAGAGGCCATGGGCCTTGCTTCTAGTGCCTGATTGTTTTATGGTTTTCCTATGGGTATTTACAATGTATGATGTCAAGTGGGAGAATGTTAGGATTAAGGTACAATCAACCTTGTAAATCCTATGTAATTAATTACTCCTAATACTATTTGTAAATCACCCATAAGGGATGAAAGGTTTCACCAGTAGCAATCTTGTTTTAGCCATATGTTTATATCTAATACACAATGCTCATTCGTCATTAGGTAACAGATTTGATGGTCAATATTTTGTCAGTTATCTTGCCCTAGAAGGAAACCCCTTTTTATAAGGATATTTGTACTACGTTTTTATCAAATTTGAGAGAAATAGGTGTCACTGGATTGAAGACTAAAGAAATAGAGGAAGTGTATGTATTGTATTCTCATATTTAAAGATAATACAACTTGGAGCCTCTTTTCTTAGAGTTTTTTACTTGAAAGGGTTTTATCCACATTACATATTGTGTTATGTGTCTAGTTCTTAGTGCATGTTATTTCTATGTAATGGGTTTTAATTTCTATTGCAATATCCATTGATTCTACATGTTTAGAGGATAATAAGGTTTGAATCAGATTTCTATTGTGTGGTTTGCACCTTCATTTCTAACATGGACATGTAAAATATTTTTTTTATAGGGGTTATTTTTTTTTTGCCATGTGGATGATGACGAACGGTGATGGATCCAAATTCCAAGACTTTTTAAAGGCTGACTGATGATTGGTCATGAGGACCCCCTATCCAAATTCAATTTATCTTGGATAGTTCTTAGCATGTCGTGTGGCATGCGAATAGATCACCACCTTATTTTCCCACTAACTCACATTAAACTCTCAACACTGACTCTTTCCAATTCCACCTGCCACATTAACTTCCCTATAGTTCGCATTTACCTGTTCAGTATGCCACATCAATTCAAAGCAACGGAGCCTTCAATGGTCTAGTACATCCATTGATCAATCATCGGCACCCCGCTACTGAGGCTTGTCTTCACAATTGGTCATTGCAAACTGCACCAAAAGATGGCCACTTAGGCTCTCTATTAGTTTAGACTAGTTGGGATGGAGAGACTTGATAATGCTAAAGCATTTTTGTGTTAATCTATGTTACAATTATCCACAAATAAGTTTTATATTAGACTACAACATAGATTAACCCAAAATGTCTTTGGGTAACCAAGTCTCCCCAATGCTACCACCTCATACTAGCTTAGGTATCTTCATGTTTAACTTTAGGTATTTGAATGGTTTGTCCATGTAGCCATGTTCTCTAGTAGAATGTAGTCCTATTTGATAGGTTCCTCCATGGATTTAGATTTGGCTTTGAAGCTATCTATTTTATAATTTATTCATGCTATATTATAGTTTTCTTTGACCCTATATTATAGTTCAGACTAGTTCAAATGGGGAGACTTGATAATTCTAAAGCATTTTTAGTGTTAAGCTATGTTGCAGTTATTCACAAATTAGTTTGATATGTAGACTGCAACATAGCTTAACCCAAAATGCCTTTGGGTAACCAAGTCTCCCCAATGCTACCACCTCATATTAGCTTAGGTTTCTTCATGTTTAACTTTAGGTATTTGAATGGTCTGTTAACATGTATCCATGTTCTCTAGTAGAATGTAGTCCTAGTTGATAGGTTCCTTCATGCATTTAGACTTGGTTTTTGAAGCCATCTATTTTGCAACTTATTCATGGGTATAGGAGCTGACCAAAGTGGGGCTAGCTGTAGCATTTTATTGTTTCAATTAATATTCAAAATATTTCTAAAAAGAGCACAAATATGCACCAATCAATGCACAAATCATATTTGTTTATTCATTGTTATTTTTTATTCATATTAGGTGGCATAGAGAAAAGATTTACAAGGATTATAAAACATAAATGCAAATGGCATGGTTTATATGCATACACAACTGAATACGTCATGGTTTTCTAGGACAATTAAGTTGTAAAACAACTCAAGAAATGTATATGAGATAGGAAATATATAACAAAATGACAATCAGTCTTTTTTAAGATATTGGAAAAGTATAGGACAATCAATTTTTTTAATTATTTGACTGACATGGCACTCCAAATGGACCCCAAAAGTTAGTGTGACACACTATGGGGGCCTCCCCCCTATTTCTAAAGTAAAATGGAAAAAATGGAGAGGTCTATTGTGAGAGGTTGATTGACTTGGTTGAATGCTTGTGTGGTCTAAACTCTTAAATTTTTTTCCTCTTATTTGGTATGTAATTGAAATGGAATTGTATGGACTGAATCATGTGAGAATGAGGGATGGATTTGATGGATGTTAAAATATTAGAATTTGGTAATAAGTTTGGCAATTGATTGATTTATGTCCTCTTCTTTTGACTGCTTGTTTGGTGAGCCTTACACTTTCAAGTGTGGATGCTTCATATATGATGAGGGGATAAATCCCAGAACAAACAACAACACAAGTTTCTCACAAAAAATAGGAATGTTACTTTATTGAAGTGGAAACAAATTACATTATAGAAATTGGAACCAATTTAGATGATGAAATCCTCAACAGGGTACAACACATTACAGCTCCCTTCTCCCTGGATTCTAGAACCTTTTTCCTTCTATAGCTTCAAATTTGCTAGGGTTTTCTATTTTCTCTCATTTTTCATGATTCACCACTTTCTTCCTTTCTCTACCACTAAAATATTCCCCAAAAATGGTCATAAATAGCCCTTTTTGGCACCTTCCAACCAAAATTTTGAAATTTGTAACTCCCTCTAAAAGTAGCCCAACTTCTAAGAGCCATAACTTTTGATCTAGGTGTTTGATTGATGAACCATTTGATGCATTGGAATTCTAATGAAGAGATCTACACTCTTAAAATCTGCCCATTTTTGGGGCCATACGAGGCCTCTAGGTGCCTCATATTTGACTTTGAAACTTTTTTAGGGGTTTTTAAGAAATGGAAACTTTAATATCTTTCAACCCACAAATGATCTTTGGACAATTCCTTCACCAAAAGTTTTATATTTCAATTCTGAAGCTTTGAGTAAATTTTTGTTTCCATACATGCTCAAATGCAAACTTTCTAAAAATAACAGTTTGTTATTTTTAGCAGGTTAAAAATTTTGAAGGTTTAGAATCATTATTTAAGCAATTGGGTATTTGAAAATACCAAAATTAAAAATAACAAAAAATAAAATCATCATTTTTTTGGGTGACGCAAGATTTCCCTTACACCACTAGATGCTCCTACATCAGACACCCAGGATAATTTGAGAAGTGACCTTGTCACATATTAGGTGTTTGAGGTGAAAGGAAGCAAGGTATGTGGAAATGCTTCCTACACTGATCTATTGAGGAAAGACTTATGCAAATTTTTACTTTTACAATTAAGATTAAGATGCATATTAACATAAAGATAATAACAACTTCCAAATGCAAACACAAAACTCACAAAAGATACACGTGGGGAAAACCCTTTCAGGTAAAAAACCCCACACTCCAAAGTGCCCAATATATTATTCAGGAATCACGAAGATTACAATATACTTGCAGAGCAAGATTTTACCAGAGTATATCCAACTAGAGATCCAGGAGGTAATTTGACATCTATAAGATTCTTACACACAACCTCCATCTCTAGCTCCTGATATATAGGAGATGCAATACAGTAAACCATTACCGGTAATTACAAAACCATGAGCCAAACCCACCCATAAAGTGGCATCCAAATTATCTCCAATCAAAGATGCCTTGTGATGTGCCAAACCAAACATGAACATGTGTAACTCTCCCCTTTACAACTCTTTGATGTGTCCAACATGTTTTTACATTTCCCAAAAATAGAAGGTCCAACTACCGGAGGCCATAACTTTTGATCCGGGTGTCTAATTGACTGACTGTTTGATGCATAAGAAAGATCATGAAGAGATCTATCTAACCAGATACATCAGTTATGACAATTTTTGAGATGTTTAGAGAAGTTTTGATTTTGGTAATTGAGTTCAAAACATTTTTCTAGCAGTTTCAAAAAATAGGAACTTTAATATCTCGTGATCCAGATATGATCTTGAGACGAAACTCACCCGAGATGTTCGCTTAGCTATTCCACGCCTTCTGGGAAAAATTTTAGGTCAATTCGAGCTCAATCTCACTAAAAATAGTAAGTCTCACTAAAAATAGTAAGTCTCACTATTTTTAGCTCTTTTGGAAACTTTGAAAGTTCTAGACCATTCTCCAAGATAAAGGGTATTCGACAAGATCAAAACTGGGAAGAATAGTAATCTTTTGAAGTTGCAAGGTTAAGACACTTTTCCTAACATTCTCCCAATTGTCAAACACCTTGCAAGAGCAAAGGGAGTATCAACACCATGATTTAATTGCTAGGGGCCATGAGGCCCATAGACTCTTAACACCATTTGAATTTCTCTGTGCTCACAGGTTTTGTCAAAGAATCTACAACATTCATCAAAGTTTCAACTTTTTCCAAGTTTACCTTCCCATCCTGTACCATGTCACAAACAAAATGGAATTGTACATCAATATGCTTAGTCCTTGCATGGAAAGTAGGATTCTTTGTCAAACATATGGCACTTTGACTGTCACAACAAATAGTAATCTTCCCTGCACCAAACCCAACATTAGAACACAATCTCTTAAGCCAAATGGCTTCCTTATAGGCATGAGTTGCTGCCATGTACTTAGCTTCAGTAGTGGACAAAGTGATCACAAGTTGCTGCTTACTCATCCAACTAATAGCACCACCAAACATAGTGAACACATAAGCACTGGTGGATCTCCTGTTGTCAATGTCACCTACCCAATCTGAATCCACAAATCCATGAATACAAAGTGAATGTCAAGGTTCTGTAGGATAACCATGATAACATAAGGAATACTTAGAAGTACCCCTCAAATATCTGAACACTCTCTTCACTGCATCCCAATGTACCTGTCCAAGATTAGCCATAAATCAACTAAGGACTCCACTGCTTGGGCAATGTCTGGTCTTGTGCAAACCATCGTATACATCAAACTGCCAACCGCACTAGCATAAGGAACTTTGCTCATATCATCTGTCTCAGAAGGAGACTTTGGACAATCTTCAATAGATAACTTTGTCCCCATTGTAACAGGAACAGTCAAAGGTCTGCAATCCATCATGTTGAATCTCTCCAACACAGTGTTAACATACTTACTCTGGCCTAACCAAAGTTTTTTGTTTGCTCTATCTCTTCTGATTTCTATTCCTAGAATGTACCGAGTTGTCCCTAGATTTTTCATCTTAAATTATGCTGACAATTGAGACTTCAAATCAGAAATCAAACTTTTACCATTTCCAATGAGTAACATATCATCGACATACAATGCAATAATGAGAATGCAATCATTTTCAAACTTGTAGTAAACACAGTGATTTGATTTTGATCTCTAAAATCCAATACTCAACACAAAGGCATCAAACTTCTGGTACCACATCCTAGGAGACTGTTTCAAACCATACAAAGACTTTTTCAACTTGCAAACTAGATTTTCTTTACCTTTCACCACACAGTGCTCTGGCTGTGACATATAGATTTCCTCCTCCAAGTTACCATGAAGGAATGTTGTCTTCACATCCATCTGTTTCACTTCTAGATCATACGCTACTGCAAGAGATAATAGGAACCGAATAGATGTCATCTTTGCAATGGGAGAGAAAATCTCCCCATAGTCAATTCCCTCCACTTGAGAATACCCCTTTGCAACCAATCTTGCCTTATATTTCTCAACACTGCCATCTACACCAAATTTCTTTTTGAACACCCATTTGCATCCAACAGGTTTTCACTCTTCATGCAAAGGCACCAAGTCCCAAGTATTATTCTTTTCCAAAGAAGCCATCTCCTCTTCCATGGCCTCCTTCCAGGAACTTGCATCTTTCATACCCATAGCCTCTTTCACAGTTCTAGGCTCATCAGTGTTAGAAATCAAAGCAAAAATATAATTGGAATCATGCAATGAATAACCAAACCTATCAGGTTATTGCCTTATCTGCGTGGACCTCCTCAAAGGTTGAGGTTCTTCATCTTCTTCTAAACTTTCAGAGCTACTAGAGGTCTCCTCATTATCATGTCCAATAGATGTTTTTGGTTCAACTTTCTTAGGGGTGGAAGGAAGCTGAACCACGCCATCTTTCTTCTCTTCTTTCTCTGGCTGCAAGACAACAGAAGGATTGAGCTCTCTGAAGATCATGCTTCTACTATACAAAAATCTCTCAACTACTGGATCCCAAATCTTGTACCCTTTCACACTAATGCCATAACCAATGAAGATACACTTCACAACCTTGTTCTCCAACTTAGACCTCTTCTCCTTAGGAACATGTGCATATGACTCACAGCCAAATACTTGAATGCGTCTTAATGAAGGATTTTTACTAGACCATACCTCCATACATGTCTTATCAACAAGCACTGATGTAGGAGACCTATTAACCAGGTAACAAGTAGTACCAATAGCTTAAGCCCAGAACTTTTGTTCAAGACCAACTCCACTGAGCATACTCCTTGCCCTCTCCATCAACATTCTATTCATCCTCTCTACAACTCCATTCTACTGAGGGGTATACAAAGTTGTCTTGTGCCTCTCAATCCCCTATTCTTTATAGAACTTGTCAAAATCTGCTGAACAAAACTCACCACCATTGTTAGTCCTCAAACACTTAATCTTTCTATCCTTTTGATTCTCTACAAGAGCTTTGAACTCTTTGAATCTATTAAAGACTTCATATTTACTTCTAAGGAAATACACCCATGTCCTACTATAATCGTCAATGAATGAAACAAAGTAAACAAATTTTAAAATTGAAGGAACATTAACAGGACCAAACACATTAGAATGAATCAAGTCCAACACCTTAGAAGATTTGTGAGAACTGCAATAAGAATGAATGCAGTTTTGTTTTCCATAAATGCAATGATCACAGAAATCAAACTCAAGGTTACAATCATTCATACCCTCAACAAGATTTTTATTCTTCAGGGTTCTTAAATTTTTTTTTTCAATGTGACCAAGCCTTTGGTGCCATAACATTGTCTTCTTAGTTGGAAGTTTCATCTCTATAGAATGAGCACCATTAGGTACCCAGAAAAGCATGACCATCAGAAGTAGATGCAACGGTCTTCTTCATTGCTAGTTCCAATGGTGAGGATGAGGACTATGAAGCTCTCTTCTTCGAAATAGAGGAACTATTGCACTGAACTATGCATGCATCAAGCTAAAATATAGTGCCAATCTAAACACCCTTAGCCAACACCATAGATCCTCTAGTCATCTTGCATCCTCCATTCAAGAAAACAACCTGCACACCCACATCATTCAATTTACTTACAGAAAGAAAGTTCCGTGTCAAACCAGGGATATGCAAAACATCATTGATTCCCTTTACTCATCCATTAGGGAATTGAATCAAGACTCCTCCACGGCCAACAATATCCAGGTGAGAACCATCACCCAAGTACACCTTTCCACCATCGTATTCTTCATAGTTTGAAAACCAACCCTGATGTGAGGTCATGTGAAAAAGATACACTAGAGTCAATAAGCCACACATCCTCAGATGCATGCATTGCCAAGGCAGCGACAAATGCTTCTCCTTCATCCTAAGAGGACTTGTCAGAATCTGAATCATAATTCTTCTTCTTTTTCTTTTTCTCCTCCTTGCACTCCTTGTGGAAGTGACCAGGTTTGCTACAATTCCATCACAAGGCCTCAGACTTTTCAAGAGACTTAGATCTCCCACAGGATTTGGATCTTCCTTTTTCTTCCTTCTTCTTACCCTTTTTCTTTCTCTTCTCTTTAGATCTACCACAAACCGCAAGAGCCTCCTTAGCCGATTTGAAAGACTTTCTCCGCATCTCTTCAAACAACAGCAAAGAAACCACTTCATCCATCTTGAAGGTGGTAGTGGTACTCCCAATGACCATAACAAGGTGGTCCCATGAATCTGGTAAGGAACACTATAATGTCATACATCAATTCTCCTCCATCTTCACACCAACAGAATTCAAATGGGAAACAAGCATATTGAATGTATTTAGGTGATCAACGACAGATCCTCCATCTTCCATCCTCAAAGAATACAATTTCTTTCACGGGAATAACTTGTTCACTAGGGATTTAGCCTGATAAACATCTCCAAGCTTCTTCCAAAGTTCCTTTGCAGTCAGAAGACTATTGATGTTGTTCATGTTGCAGAATTATTTTTCAAGGAAGTGGTTAAACTACATGGTCTTCCAAAGAGCAGAGTTTCAAATTGAGATACCAAGTTTGTTGGGTATTTCTAGAGGACTTATGGAAGAAGTTGAAGACTAAGTTAGAGTTCAACTTTGCACATCATCCGCAGACTGATGGATAGACCAAGGTAGTGAATCAAAGTTTGGGCAACCTAATAAGATGCTTAGTAGGAGATAAGCCCAAGGGATGGGATTTGATATTACCATAGGCAGAGTTTGCATATAACAATTCTGTCAACAAGAGTACTGGTAAATCCCCATTCTAAATTTTATATAGTAGTCTAAGAAATGCTTCTAAGCTGAGGAAGATAGACAGAGGAGAGAAGAGTAGTTCTAAGGTTGAAGACTTTGTAGAGCACCTGAAGAGCTTGCATGAAGAGGTATGATAGCACATTAATAAAATGAATTCTCAGTACAAGGATAAGGCAGATCAGAAGTGAAAGTTTAAGGAATTCAAGGTTGGTGATGAAGTCATGGTTCACCTAAGGAAAGAAAGGTTCCCAATGGGGACATATAATAAGTTGAAGATGAAGAAATTTGGACCATGCAAGATCCTAAATAAGTATGTTTCAGGAAATGCATATAAGGTAGAGCTACCAAGTGGAATCAACATTTCCCCTATGTTCAATATTGCTAATTTTATAGAGTATCATGAAGGTGGCACAAAGGATGGACAAACAAAATAACAATGGAGTATCCCAACACCTACTGCAAAGGAGGAGATAGAAGAAATACTAGATAGCCATGTGGGAAGCAGTACTTGGAATATACAAGATGAAGAATATCTGGTTAAGTGGAAAGGAAGCCTATCAAAGATTCTTCCTGGTTGTCTAAGTTAAAGGTTGATCATTTGGGTTTTCCTCATGTTAGGAAAAGTGTCTCAACCTTGCAACTTTGAAAGATTGCTATTCTTCCTAGTTTTGGTCTTTTTGAATACCCTTTATCTTGGAGAATAGTCCAGAACTTTCAAAGTTTCCAAAAGAGCTAAAAATAGCAAGACTTACTATTTTTAGTAAGTCCTTTGATTGAGCTTAGATTGACCTAAATTTTTTCCTAGAAGGTGCGAAATAGCTAAGCAGACATCTCGGGTGAGTTTCGTCTCAAGATCATATTTGGATAGCGAGATATTAAAGTTTCTATTTTTTGAAACTGCCAGAAAAAAAAGTTTTGAACTCAATTACCAGAATTGAAACTTCTCTAAATGTCCTGAAAATTATCATAACTGATGTAGCTGGTTACAAGGTGATAGATCTCTTCACGAGATTTCTGATGCATCAAACGGTTTGTCAATCAGACACCCAGATCAAAACTTATGGCCTCCAGAAGTTGGACCTTCTATTTTTGGGAAATGTAAAAACATGTTGGACACATAAAAGAGCTATAAAGGGGAGAGTTACACATGTTGGTGTGTGGTTTGGCACATCACAAGGCATCTTTGATTGGAGATAATTTGGGTGCCACTTTATGGGTGGTTTTGGCTCATGGTTTTGTAATTACCAGTAATGGTTTGTTGTATTGCATCTCCTATATATCAGGAGCTGGAGATGGAGGATGTGTGTAAGAATCTTATAGATGTTGAATTACCTCCTAGATCTCTAGTTGGATATACTCCTATAAAAGCTTTCTCTACAAGTATATTGTAATCTTTGTGATTCCTAAATAATATATTGGGCGATGTTGGAGTGTGGGGTTTTTTTACTTGGAAGGGTTTTCCCCACGTATATTTTGTGTTTGTATTTGGAAGTTGTTATTATCTTTCCGTTAATGTGCATCTTAATTTGTAATTGTAAAAGTAAAAATTTGCATAAATCTTTCCTTAGTAGATCAGTGTAGGAAGCGTTACTGCATACCTTGCTTCCTTTCAGTTAGTATCAGAGCCTAATTACCTTTGGTTCTAGTTGTTGGGTAGAGGGTTTTTTGAGCTGATCTTTGTTTGAGTGGGATCTTGTGTAGAGGATTTTGAAATCTTTGTTGCAGGTAAGAGATGGCAAGCACATCTAGGAGGTTTGAGATAGAGAATTTTAATGGTAGTAATTTTGAGTTGTGGAAACTCAAAATGGAGGACATGCTTGTAGATCAAGATCTATGGGAAGTTGTATCTGGTACAAAACCAACGACAATGTCTGAAGAAGACTGGGATCTCAAAGAGCAAAAACCAAACCACACACCAACACATGTAACTCTCCCCTTTATAGCTCTTTTATGTGTCCAACATGTTTTTACATTTCCCAAAAATAGAAGGTCCAACTTCCGGAGGCCATAACTTTTGATCTGGGTGTCTGATTAACAAACCATTTGATGCATCAGAAAGCTTGTGAAGAGATCTATCACCATATAACTAGATACATCAGTTATGACAATTTTTAAGACATTTAGAGAAGTTTCAATTCTGGTAATTGAGTTTAAAAATTTTTTTTCTAGCAGTTTCAAAAAATAGAAACTTTACTATCTCACTATCCAGATATGATCTTGAGACAAAACTCACCTGAGATGTTTGCTTAGCTATTTCGCACCTTCTGGGAAAAATTTTGGGTCAATCCGAGCTCAATAGAAGGACTTACTAAAAATAGTAAGTCTTGCTATTTTTAGGTCTTTTGGAAACTTTTGCAAACTTTGAAAGTTCTAGACTATTCTCCAAGATAAAGGGTATTTGAAAAGACCAAAACTAGGAAGAATAGTAATCTTTTGAAGTTGCAAGGTTGAGACACTTTTCCTAACATGAGGAAAACCCAAACAATCAACCTTTAACTTAGACAACTATGAAGAATCTTCGATAGGCCTTCCTTTCCACTTAACCAGATATTCTTCATATTGTATATTCCTAGTACTTCTTCCCACATGGCTATCTAGTATTTCTTCTATCTACTCCTTTACAATAGGTGTTGGGATACTCCATTGTTCTTTTGTTTGTCCATCCTTTGTACCACCTTCATGATACTCTATAAAATCAGCAATATTGAACATAGGGGAAATGTTGATTCCACTTGGCAGCTCTACCTTATATACATTTCCTGAACCATGCTTATTTAGGATCTTGCATGGTCCAAATTTCTTCATCTTCAACTTATTATATGTCCCCATTGGGAACCTTTCTTTCCTTAGGTGAACCATGACTTCATCACCAACCTTGAATTCCTTAAACTTTTGCTTCTGATCTGCCTTAACCTTGTACTGAGAATTTATTTTATTAATGTGCTATCGTACCTCTTCATGCAAGCTCTTCAGGTGCTCTACAAAGTATTTAGCCTCAGAACTACTCTTCTCTCCTCTATCTATCTTCCTCAGATTAGAAGCATTTCTTAGACTACTATATAAAATTTAGAATGGGGATTTACCAGTACTCTTGTTGATAGAACTGTTATATGCAAACTCTACCTGTGGTAATATCAAATCCCATCCCTTGGGCTTATCTCCTACTAAGCATCTTATTAGGTTGCCCAAAATTTGATTCACTACCCTGGTCTATCCATCAGTCTGCGGATGATGTGCAAAGTTGAACTCTATCTTAGTCTTCAACTTCTTCCATAAGTCCTCCAGAAATACCCAACAAACTTGGTATCTCAATTTAAAACTATGCTCTTTAGAAGACCATGTAGTTTAACCACCTCCTTGAAAAATAATTCTGCAACATGAACAACATCAATAGTCTTCTGACGTGGAAGGAAATGTGACATCTTTAAAAATCTATCAACCACCACAAATATTGAATCATGCCCTCTCTGTGTTCTTGGTAAACCAAGAACAAATTCCATGTTGATATCTTCCCATGGCCCCTCTAGTATAGGTAATGGATGGTATAGCCCAGTATTCAAACTCACTCCTTAGGACATCTAGCATACTCTGTAACTTTGTACAAATTTATTCATCTTGGTGCAACGGCGGCCAGTAATAATTCTCACTAACAAGAGCAATGGTCTTATCTCGGCCAAAGTGTCATACCAACCCTGCCACTATGCTTTTCCTTAATTAGGTTCTCTCTCATAGAGCTCCTCGAAATGCACAATTGGCTTCCTCTAAAAACATACCATCTTGGATTATGTGATCTAACCATCTTGTCTTGTCTAGGGTAACATGCTCCAAACAAGCTTTCCAGGCCTCTACAAAGTCTAGATCTCCATGGTACAAATTATTGAGTTCATTGAACCCAACAACCTCTATCTTCTTCTCTGTCAATAAATTTTTCCTTCTACTTAAGGCATCTGCAAATCTGTTGGATTCCCACTCCTATTCTTCAAAAGAAAAATATAGCTCTACAAAACTCAACCCATTTTAAGTGCCTCTGATTTAACTTTCCTTGACTATTAAGTTACTGCAAAGCCCGATGAATAGTATATAAAACAAACTCTTTTGGAAACAAATAATGCCTTCATTTCTTCAAAGTCTGAACTATATCATAAAACTCATGATCATAAACATAATATTTTTTCTTGGCATCATTAATCTTCTCGCTGAAATAGGCAATGAGCTTACCTTCTTGACTCAAAACAGCTCCTATAACACTACCACTAGCATCATAATCTACCTAAAATACCTTATTGAAATTTGGAAGTGCCAAAATAGATTTCTCCATAACCTTCTTCTTCAACATCTCAAAACCCTTGTCGACCCCTATTGTCCATCTAAACTCCTTCCTATCCCCTCTCATTATTTTAGTTAGGGGCGCACAAATTCTACTGAAAATCTTCATGAACTTTCTATAAAAACTTGTCAAACCATGAAAAGACCTAACCTTTGTAGCACTCCTTGAAGTAGGCCATTCAAAGATAGCCCTCACCTTCTCTAGATCCATCTTTAGACCCTCAATTGAGATAACAAATCCCAAATACACCAACTCCTTCATGAAACTACATTTCTTCAGATTAATTAGCAACTTCTCTTCCTTCATTTCCTAAAAAATTTTTGAACATGCATTAGGTGCTCCTCCAAAGTCTTACTAAAAATCAAAATATCATCTAAATAAACAATGACAAATTTACCCAAAAACTCTTTTAATACCTCGTTCATGAGTCGCACGCATGTGATCGATGCATTCGTTAGCCCAAATGGCATGACTAACCACTCATACAAGCCCTCCTTTTGTCTTGAAAGTTGTTTTCCACTCATTTCCTTCTCAAATCTAGATTTGGTGATATCCGCTCTTCAAATCTATCTTCATGAAGTACTTGGCTCCACTTAGACAATCCATTATGTCATCCATTCTGGGAAATGGAAATATGTACTTAATCGTGATCTTATTGTTGGCTCAGGAATCTGTACACATCCTCCATTCTCCCTCCATTGGTGCTAGTACTGCAGGTGCTACACATGGACTTAGGCTCTCCCTTATCAGTCCCTTAACAACTTGTGAAATTGTTTGTTCATCTCTTCATTCTCTATAGGAGTCATTCTATGGGTTACTTTATTCAGTAAATTGGCTCCTAGTATCAAATCCCTTTGGTGACTTATATTCCTCACTGATGGTAAACCTTCTAGTACATTATCAGAGAAAATGTCCTGAAATTCTTCCAACAGATATGAGCCTTTTGCTGGTACATCTCACATTTCTCCTGATTGATCTTAGGAATCAACACAAAGTATTGATGCTCATGCTCCATACCTTTCAAAAAATTCCTCTCGTCTACCAAGCAAATTCTGGCAGTACTACATACATTTTCTTCCACCTCATTTCAAGGGCTTCAACTTAAGATGAACTCCATCCTTTGTCAAGGAATAGGTGTTTGCATGGCCATCATGGACAACACACCTATCACACTGCCACACCCTTCCCATTGGAACTTCAATCCTAGGCCTTTTTCCAATATTCAAAATGGCCCTCAACAACCTAACTTGCTCAAGATCTCCAACAACATCTTGTTCTTCTTCAGATAACTCTTCTTCTTCAACTTCATCTTCACTTTCTTCTCTTCTTCTTGGCTCAAACCCTCTTTGTAGCTCCTCTTGCAATGCATTGATTTTCCTTTGCAGGGATCTAAAACCCTCTTTTGTCAAAGCACTTCTCTCATGGCCTTGGTTTCTTTGTGGAGGCATCTTGATCTCTACAACAAACCCACAACCTCAAGTCCTGGTGCAAACTACCTCATGACTGGTGATCTGTCCACACACTCAGGAAGCCTTTGCTCTAATACCACTTGATGAGGGGTAAATCCTAGAACACACAACAACATATATTTCTCATAGAAAATATGAATTTTCTTTTATTGAACTGGAAAAAATTACATTACAGAAATTGGAAGCAAATTAGAGGAAGAAATCCACAATAGGTTGCAACACATTACAACTCACTTCTCCTTGGATTCTAGAAACTTCTACCTTATGCAACTTCAAATACGCTAGAGATTTCTATTGTCCCTCATTTTTCATGATTCGCCACTTTCCCCCTTTCTCTACCACTAAAAGATTCCTAAAAAAATGGTCATAAATAACCATTTTTGGTGTCTTCCAACCAAAATTTCAAAATTTGTAACTCCCTCCAAAAGTAGCTCAACTTCTGGGAGCCATAACTTTTTATCTAGGTGTCCGATTGACGAACCATTTGATACGTTGGAAATCTCGTGAAGAGATCTACACTCTTAAAATCTACCCATTTTCAGGGTTGTACATGACCTCTAAGTGCCTCATTTTTTACTTTGAAACTTTTTCAGGGGTTTTTTAAAGAAACAAAAACTTAAATATATTTCAAGCCACAAATGATCTTTGGCCAATTCCTTCACCAAAGGTTTTATTTCTCAATTCCAAAGATTTAATTAAATTTTCATTTTCATACGTGCTCAAATCCAAACTTTCTAAAAATAGCAATTTTCTATTTTTAGGAGGTTTGAAATTATGAACGTTCGAAATCATTATTCAAGCAAATGGGTATCCAAAAATACCAAAAATTGAAAAGAACAAAAAATAAAATCATCATTTTTTTGGGTGATGCAAGATTGCCCTTGCACCACTAGATGCTCCTTCAACAATATGTCAAGCTCTTTAAATAAGTATGTAATGTTTATAAGTATGTGATATATATATATGTTTGAACATAAATATATATATATATGCATACATATATGTATAGACATCTACATACACACATATGTATGTATATGTGTCTATATATATATGGTTTTCTGCAAGCACATATTTTGGATGCGTGAGATTTGTTCTGTAATTTTTAAAGGGTATGTCTATGTGTGCTAGTAGATAGAGGAAGCCCACCCAATAGTTATACAATTAAGGGGAGGTCTTCCTCTACCTTATTTTCTTTGTTTTCTTCTCTGTGATAGCTTTGTTTTTCTTTTCTAGTGGTGTTGTTTGCAGGGAGGTGGACTTCCAGGCATGGTGAAGAAGCAAAAACACAATGGCACCATTTCACAGCCATTGTAATTGTCGGAATGGGGTTCTTCACTGATGCAATATGACCTCTTTTGCATTACGACTATCACTAAATTGCTGGGATGAATTTATTACCTGCCAATGAACTCGAAGCCTGACATTCTGCCCTTCAAAGTGTTGTCTACAATCAATTGGGTGTCCTTATGTGGAATTTTGGTGGGGCAACTCTTCTTTGGGATATATATATATATATGACAGTGGTTTTCATGGTCAAAAAATGAAGGTTCTTTTCATTTTTTGTGTGGTTGTATCACTACTAAAGTGACCCGTTTGTCTAGTCGTAATCATGAGGGTTCTATATTTAAATGGGGTTCTTGTTTATCCATGAGTATTAAAATATTTTTTACAGTTTGCAATGGGATTTCTTCCATCTATTGTTGTCTGTGTTCATAAATGGAAGGTTGTTTTTGTTTTGTGTCTAGAAACACACACATATATGTAAATATGTGTGTCTATGTATAGATATAGGAGATTATATGTTTAGATCATGTTAATTTATTCAAAATGAAGAACATTTGTTGTTGTTCAATAGAATGCATGGAGAATGAAGATTGTGCCTAGAGTTTGTAGTTTGCTAAAGCAAGGGCATGAACAATAGAAAGACTAATTGCTACATAGAGTTGAGATAGAAGAAACATTTGTGTATCAAAATATGCTACATGAATGTCTTGATTGATTGTTAAATAAGACCATGTTCAAGTGATTTCTCACACCTAAGGAAAAGTAACCGAAGCATGCTACATGAGGATTATGACAAGTATAACCTAAGGAAATCTTATTTGGTGAGCATGGAAATGAAGAGAAGACTTAAAAGGATATTTACACATGAATATGTATGAAAAGAGGACATAAAGCTGATTCCAATAAAGATGGTCAATAAGCCTAATTGTTTTATTAGGATATTGATCTAGCTGGTGGATATTTTATTTTATTACAAAATCTTATTTGGTGAGCATGGAAACAAAGAGAAGACTTAAAAGGAGATTTACATATGAATATGTATGAAAAGAGGACATAAAGCCTATTCCAATAAAGATGGTCAATGGGCTTGATTGTTTTATTAGGATATTGATCTGGCTAGTGGATATTTTAATTTATGACAAAATCTTATTTGGTGAGCATGGGAATGAAGAGAAGACTTAAAAGAACATTTACATATGAATATGTATCAAAAGAGGACATAAAGCTTATGATAAAGTTGTTTAAACATGAAAGAGAAGATCATTCAAGTTCTTTATTTTGGTATTGTGCTATAGAGAACCTTGGACTAGTAAATTGACCTAGAAGGATCTATCATTCATTATGAGATAGAAATGTTAGGCCCTATTTGAAGGTGAATTATGAAGTTAACATGCTTGTACAAGGAATTCAATATGATATGTGAACAACTAGTTGCCTTGGGAATTTTTTTCAAAGCAACTGTGACATGAAGAAATAGTTTAGAAAGGGATTGCTATGTAAAAATTATTGTCACATGAATTAAGTTATGCCTTACTGACTTACTATTTTTCATTGAGATCATGTAATTAGGCTTAAATTTTAATTGACAGATCAATATAAACATTACAAAAAGAGTTATACATCCGATTCAGTAAATATGAAATTAATATAAAATCATGAGTAAATGTAGTTCTAAGAAAACCTTTTGCAATCAATAAAACATTTGTTAACCCATTTCTACAATTAAGAAATGTAAACTAAAATTTGTAATTTAAATTAGAGAGGTCACATTGATGCTCGAACAGAAGAATTTAATTTCCACAACCAATAAATATGTTACAAAATATAGAAGACATCCATTAAGTTGTGTTGATAAATACTAGTAAAAAAAAACATAATGTGTTCCAACAAACACCTTTGAACAACAGTTTTGATATTTGGAATCTTTCAAATCTCTGCAATACAAAGTTAAAGAAACAAAAATCCTTAAGTATTGAACTACACATTCCACCACAAAAGAACCCTATTTAAATACAAAACCCTCATGATTACGTAAGGTATGGAGTCACTTCAGTAGTAATACAACAACACAGAAAACCAAAAGAACCTTTCATTTACGACTAGAGACAACAATAGATGGAAGAAATCCCATTACAAATAGTAAAAAATATTTTAAAACACATGATTAAACAAGAACCCCATTTAAATACAAAACCCTCATGATTACAACCACACAGAAAACCAAAAGAACCTTCCATTTATGACCAGAGACAACAATAGATGGAACAAATCCCTTTGCAAATAGTAAAAAAAATTTAGTACGCATGCATAAACAAGAACCCCATTTAAATACAGAACCATCATGATTACAAGTAGATAGAAAACCAAAAGAACCTTCCATCTATGACTAGAGACAACAATGGATGGAAGAAATCCCATTGTGAATAGTAAAAAATATTTTAATACGCATGCATAAACAAGAACAATCATGATTACAAGTAGATAGAAAACTAAAAGAACCTTCTGTTTATGACCAGAGATAGCAATAGATGGAAGAAATCCCATTACGAACAGTAAAAAATATTTTAATACACATGCATAAACAAGAACCCCATTTAAATATCGAACCATCATGATTACAAGTAGACAGAAGAACCTTCTGTTTACAACTAGAGACAACAATAGATGGAAAAAATCATATTGCAAACAGTAAAAAATATTTTAATAAGCATGCATAAACAAGAAATCTAATTAAATACAAAACCGTCATGATTACAACTAGATAGAAAACTAAAAGAACCTTTCGTTTGCAACCAAAGACAACAATAGATGTAAGAAATCCCATTACGAATAGTAAAAAGTATTTTAATACACATGCATAAACAAGAACCCCATTTAAATACAAAACCATCGTGATTACAACTAGACATAAAACCAAAAAGAACCTTTCATTTATGACCAAAGATAGCAATAGATGGAAGAAATCTTATTGCAAATAGTTAAAAAGATTTTAATATGCATGGATAAACAATAACCCCACTTAAATATAGAAACCTTATGATTACAACCACATAGAAAACCAAAAGAACCTTTCGTTTATGACCTGAGATAGCAATAGATGGAAGAAATCCCATTGCAAACAATAAAAATATTTTAATACGCATGCATAAACAAGAACCCCATTTAAATACAAAACTGTCATGATTACAAGTAGACAAAAAATCAAAAGAACCTTATGCTTATGACTAGAGACAACAATAGATGGAAGAAATCCCATTGTGAATAGTAAAAAATATTTTAATACACATGCATAAACAATAACCCCATTTAAATACAAAGCCATCATGATTACAACCAGATAGAAAACCAAAAGAATCTTTTGTTTACAACCATGGAAGAATAATGATATTTACGTGAGAAAAAAAAACAAAACAACAAACCTCAAATTTTTCAAGCTTGCTAGTTCATAGCCTTGGTAGGATATAATATCCTTACCTAGGTCATCTGGGAAACCATCAACGAATAGCGACGAACTTCATATGAGCCATCTCCAAAGCCAAAGTGACCATCTTTTGGTGTAGTTTGTAATTATCATACATAAAGACAAGCGCCGATAGTGGGGTGTCAGCAATTCATCAATGGAATGTAATGGAGCATTGAAGGCTCCATTGCTTCAAAATGATGTGGCATGCCGAATAGGTAAATGTAGACTACAAGGAAGTTAATGTGGTGGGTGGAAATGGAAAGAACCAACGTTGAGAGTTTAATGTGAGTTAATGGAAAAATAAGGTGACGATCTATTTGCATGCCACATGGCATACTAAGCACTATCCAAGATAAATTTAATTTAGATCGGGGGTCCTCATGACTAACCGTCAGTTGACCTTAAAAAAATCTTAGAATTTGGACCCTACCACCATTCGTCGTCATCCACATGGCAAAAAAAACCCTCCAAATGAAAAATTTTACCTGTCCACCTCATCGATGATGTGGAGGATGCAATTTTTTTTAATTAGACTAACATGGTGCTCCAAGTGGACCCGTCAAGTTAGGGTGACCCCGTATGGGGCCCTCTCCCCTAGTGGGCCCCCCTTTTCTTTTTCAGGGATAGAAAGTGTAAGTCAAAGTTTGGGATGCTACGAGACTATTAGCAAGAAATGTGAAGGAGATACCAGTCTGGAGATCTAGTCCTCAATCAAGTCTTTGTAGTTAGTTTATACCTGATCATGTAGCTAGAGATTGAAAACAAAACAGAGCTTCACATGCACAATAAAGTAAGACAACATAGAATTACCCAGTACCGGTAGACCTCCATATGTATATTAACAGTTCATCAAATACATACATCATCTATCCATCCTCCAACAGGTTTGAGTCTATGTCTTAATAGTTACAATCATGACTTCTATGTCATTCTTACATCAAGATATATCATCTATCATACTCCTACTCTCCTATATCTTATCATCATATCCTATATCTATATATATACCATATCTATTACATATAGGGATGTGTTTACTGTCGGCTTTGGCCTCTGCATATTGTGTAGTTTCCTCCGGTCAACTCTCCTTTATGCTATGTACCCTGCTAACATCATCCCCCCTCAAAATTATGTCTTTTCCTCAAGACATGTTTTTCTCCGGTTAGAAATATTTCTTCAATCTTGGCCGATTGACATAGCCAGTTAATACCTAACCCTCCATATTCTTCAATCTGACTACTCTGGAATCTGTAATTTTTTCAATATAGAAAGGTCCTAGCCACCTTATCTTTAGTTTTCCTTGCTTCTTAAACTTGTTGTCATATAGGAGTACTAAATCACCTTCCTTGAATGTCTTATTCCTCAAGTTTCTATCATGCCAGGCCTTTTGTCTTTTCCTTTCCAGACTCTTATTGTTTGATGCCATCAATCTGTCCTCATCCATTTTTCCCAATTCTTCAATCCTCTATGTGAGAGAGTCTTCTTCACCTAGCTTGAGAGTCCTTGCTATCCAGAAATTTGGTAATATGAAGTGTATTGGTATTGTAGCATCTATTCCATACACTAGTATGTAGGGGGTGAACTTAGTGGTTCTTGTGAAGGTTGTTCTATATGCCCATAGTACCGCAAGTATCTTTAAATCCCAGTATATATTGTTCCCATTGCACATCTTTGTCAATACTACTCCGATGATCTTATTCAGGGCTTCACTTGCTCCATTTGCCTATGGATGATATGGTGACCTCCTATTGTGTGTTATTATGAAGTTGTTCAGTAGCTCTGAAATCATTTTGTTTACAAAATGTTTTCCTTGATCATTGGTGATGCTCATAGATGAACTTGGTAGTAGTTCTTGTTGTGCAGTCTTTGGTGGGTTGTGCCTTAGCCCACTTAGTCAGGTATTCTACTCCGATAATGATGAATTTAGCTTTTGACTACTTTGTCAGAGGGTCTATCGGTCCAATGAAATCAATAGTCCATTTCTAAATAGGTAATTATGTTGGAATTGGTCTCGGTGGCATTTCATCTCTTGTAGTAGGTCTTCCTATTCTTTGGCATTGTAAAGCCCACAATTTCATCACAAAAGAAAATGAAGTAAATAATCCACTTAAATACAACATCACAATATCCAAAGTAAAAATATGTAATTAATCCACTTAATTACAATATAAAAGATAAAATGGGTGTAATTAATCCACTTAATCATAATACCACAAGTAAAATGAACCATCTCATAAATACAAATCAATATGTCATTAAATCTTACAAAAATCACATGCTCAATCTAGGTAAAAGCACTATAAATAATATACAAAATCCATGGGCATCCATGCCATAATACATCCAATTTCAAGTACAATCAACATGTACAACAAGAATAAATAAATCAATATGCTCATCAGTCGTACGAACCAAGTGGTCCACCACCTGCGAGCCGAGAGACGAGAACATGGCCCAGGTGCTTTTCCACCCAACCATGAAGTAATTACACTTCCTCGGATCCCTTCATGAAATGAGGAAACCCAACCTTGCATGAAATGTCTAGCTACCTGGAAATAACTGGCAGGAGGGAAAGCCCGATGCAACCTTGATGTCTGTATGTGCAATTCTAAATAATGAAAAGCAAATTGTCTCACAACAGGATGTGGCAGAGATATATATAAATAAGATTTTCTAGATAATAAACATCTATTTCAATGTCATCTCAATTAGATCTAATCCTTTAAATAGTAACCTGGTGTTGTGCCTTGCACACACGCCCCATTTTTCCAAATGGAGACCCCCTCTTTTGCTTTGGCTTGGAATCTAGACCTCTCTTGCTTATGATGATGAGAAGGTGAATTCATGCTTAGAATTCTTGACTTGTTATAGATTTGGGTATTTCACATGTGTGGAGTCAGTTGATGTTTTTCATGATTGATTTGGAAGTGTCTTGAGTGGTCTTGTGCTTAAAAAATAGCCATTTGTTGCCTTCTACATTGGGATTGGGTGTTACTGCACTTTGTTCTAAAAACCTATGTCACGGGATGTTGCCCTTGAAATTGCTTCTACAGGATGTTTCATGTTGAAATTCATAGTTTCTAGATCTTACAGTTGCAAAATCATGTCAAATTCCATTAGATTTCACTAAGGGGTCCATAAGCTTTCACCCTGATACATGTTCCTGAAGCCCTGATTTGGCTAAGTCTGAAATCTGGTGGAACCACAAAATTCTAGAATCTACATATGAAATCCTATGGATCTGGAACCTATCTCAAACATCCTGAAAGTATATTTAAAAATATTTAAAGTATAAGAAATCTAAACTTATACTTAAATATATTTTTAAATATACTTTCACCCTGACCAATTCAAAATCTGGCGCTAAAAACACCTCCTACTGCAAAAAGCACTAAAATAGCCTCCAACTGACTTTTGTGCTAAATTTGCCTCCGACCGACCTCCCTCCAAGCCACCGCTAAGTCAGTCAGACCAAAAATCCCCGCCGAGACAATTTTGAAGAAAAGTGCTAAAAATGCACCTGACGGACCTGCGTTGAAAACTATCTTCTCTGACTGACCTCATGAAACATCATTTTAGTCGATCAAACCCAAAATCTATGCTAAGGTCGGATGGACCGAAAATCCGCGCAAGGTCAGACAACCCCAAAATTCATGCAAGGTTGGACAACCCCAAAATCTGCGCAAGGTTGGACAACCCTAAAATTCCCGCTAAGTCAGTGACCCCCCAAATTAGCGCTTTTTGGTATTTTGGGCCAAAATTTAGGTTTTTCAAGGTGCAAATGGGATTTTCTTAATAGGTTTGAATTGCACAACTAGTTGTCACATCATAATGAACATTTTACCAAGTTTGTGTTGATTTTGGGCACATTTTATGACAATTAATGCCATTGCACATGAAAGGTCCGTGACCCCCAAAAATCTTGCTTTTTACAAAAAAGACTAGAAAAACATGAAATTAAAGTCTGCAAATGGATCCTAATGACTGTAAAAACTTCCTAGACCAATATATTGGCCAAATGGGTACTTGAAAATGGTAAAAAATGCAGAAAATCATGCAAAAATCACTGGATTTAAGAGGTTGTTTATAAGAAAGTGACATTGACAATGGGCTATTTTTGACTAATCCATGACTGCAAATGGACATATCTTGATCCAAATTGATGGAAAATGTCTTGTTTATGATGAAATTGATGCTTTGCATTGTGAATTGTAGGTCTTGGAGGGCATAGGAGCTTGTTGGAGCCATCTTCAAAGGATGTACACACAAATATGCAGTGCTGACCCAGAAATGTAGATTGACATTTTATCAACCAAATTGCTGCTACACCTGCAAGAGGATGTTAGTATAATGCCTTGGATGATGGAAATAAGTCCCCAGAGCTTGAAGACACTGAAGATCATGCCTACATCACTGTTGTTCCTATAGATCTAGTCCGGGGGTCATAACTCCTAGCTATTTTATTAGAATTTAAACTTCTTGGACTTGTTGGAAAGATAAACTGATTATCTAGTTTGAGCTACCCAGCTACTTTGGCTTAATGCCAAGCAAATAACAAGTTTTGAGCCCCCATTCCGCTCCGAAGGCCTCTGAAAATATAATTTACTAAGATGTAGAAAATACCAAAAATTATATTTTTGATATTTTCCCAAAAATACCACTCAAATGACCTTGGATCAGATCACCAAGATACAGCTGTCCCAGTAGTCCAGTCATCAAGAATTAGTCCAACAAGCATCCATTTGCATATATCTTCACTAATAAAGTGCCAAATACTCCTTTTTGATCCAGTCAACACTTGGAATCCCATGAATCCACATCAGCTCAAGTTTCCAAGTGTCATGTGACTCTATTTTGGCTTTATTAGGCCTCGAAAGTTGACTCTTCATCATGCACAACCAAATGGGTATCCATTTTTTCTAGATTTAATGTATTTGCAAGCTATATTTTATCTTTTTCCTAGAGGACAAAAGCAAATCTGAAAATGTAACTAACTGATGTATCTCATTAAATGTCATGTAATCTAGACCATTGGTGTTGATTTAATCTCCACTGTCCATTGAAAAACTTGGTATGGTGCCTTGTTTATAAAAGGACCATCATTCTCTCATTGTAACAAGTAAGATTAGATAGTGAATTGTTGAGACTTTGCCAAAATATAGTCAATACAAAGCAAGTTTTGCAGGTTGCTGAGAATTTGTGATTATGTGTTGTCTTATTTTGGTCTTCATGTTTCATGTCAATCTAAAATTAGTTGATATTCTATTGTACTTGTTATTAATTATTCAGTTATTTGATGGATTTCTTGTCCATACCATTAATGGCTTGCTGATTGTATGTCATTGTGCATGGTTAGTCTGGGCATAGTTTATGAGATAAGTTTGATTGTATGATTTCATTGAGCTATGCCAAGGATTGGGTGTTTTATGAACCCTCTACAATTTGAAAATCATTACATCTCCTTAGAAGATTGCACATTCTTTGTGGCATTGTGGGCTGCCTGGTTAAGCAAAGATTTGTTTATTGTTGGGAATCTATCTATTTGGTTATTGATCATTTCTGCAATTGTCTATAGGATCTCTTATCCCTTCTCTCTCTCCTTTTTCTTTTGCATTTTATTTATATTAAGTTTGGTAGATTTAGGGTTTAAGTAGCATTACATTGATCATCTGCTGAAATTTTAGATTTCACAGTCTAAACCACTAGGGTTTCTGCATATACATTGCTGCCACCTTCCATAAACCCTGCATTTCATGTAAGACCCCTTGTTGGGACAGCTAGACATTCCATTGAAGTTATTCCAAGCAAGCTAAGACCTAGTTGTATTATCCTTGGGGCAGTCCTATCTTGGATAGGATACCTTTTTCAAGAGAGGTGTGATACTAGCAATCACACCTGTGTTGTTGCATGCTAAAACCACCATCAACACCTGGTTCAATTCCTGAAAAAGAGGAAAATCCATCTTTGATAACCCACATTCAGCATCCTAGCCCAGAAAGTAACCCAATACATTCCTAGATAAAAACTACTTTCCCCAAGAAGAAAGTAAATAAAAATAATAAGAATCAAGAATTTAGGTTTACCAATAAATCAATCAAAAATCCCTTTCCCAAAATACCAATCAAGGAAATACACTTTCAATAAGAAAGAGAGACCATATTCATTCATTCATTTATTCAATCATGATTATAATTATAATACTAATAATTTGATTCAGTTTTCTAGTTTCACATTATAACATCATATAGTTTAGTTTCTCTACTTCTATCTATATCTGCTTTGATTTAAGTAAATAGATAAAAATATAAGTGGTCTCAACATCAACATTCATAGAAAAATAATAATAATGTCTACTATCTCTATTATGTGTCAACATACTTGTTTTAAAAATTTTAGATAGAGCTATAGAAGTAATTATTTATCTATAGGATCCTTAAATTTGTGCTACAGGAAGATCGTATATTCTGCTACAGGGACTTATAAAACTTTAACAGTCATAAAAGAAAGTTATAGGAACTGATTTCTCAATCCATAGAGATAATAATAGATTTGCTACAATAATAAAAAATTGGTGACAGGGTTTTACCAATCGAATCTATAGGCAAAGTTTGCAGTTTTACAGAGGTAAGATAATAATGATTTAATACTAAAGGGAACAAATGCAGATCTATAATAAAGAATTGATTTTAGATAATGGTTTAATTAAAAAGGTGGGCCGTACTCACAGCCAGGCCGCTCACAAGTAGGCCGCCATTGCAAACAATAGGCCAAACGTGGATCTGGCGGTCAAACTAAGACAAAGGCTGAAATAAAAATATGAAATAGAGGTTCTAAAAATTGGTGTCAAGGGTGAAATAAAAGGCAGGTTGATCCAAAAAGTGAGCCTTATTTTGACAGGTCATGGTAATTTAGAGCAAATCGACAGTTCAAAAAGGGTGATTCAGTATACAACAAACATTTCTTGCAACCAGGTCAAACAAATAGAAGATTAATGCTTATTGGATGGTCTAATCTAAATTGTTATTGAGGATAAGAGAGAGAGGGCAACAGGGAGGACAAAAGTCCAGGCAGCCTACACACATAGGCCGACTCACAACACTCCACAACAAGAGTTTCATTAACACAACCAGCATTGGGTTGATAAAATGATCTATTCGGCAAAGACTTACAACCATAGAGATAACCAGAAAAATACCTATTAAATCGCTTGGCCAAAAGTTGATTTCTTTGTCGTAGTCATTGTCTTCCTTTTTTCCTCCTGTCACTACCAGACTCGTGGGTTCTTCTACTAAAAGTTGTGGGTGCCTGCTCTATGTTGAGTGCCCCCCCTTATTAAAAATAAAAACTACCTTATTTTTAGCATTCCTCATTAGGTTTAAGGACTAAAGATTTAGATTTCAAAACTGAAGTCTCCATCCAGTTTGCATGCAAATTTTTCATTCAAAAAGCCCCAAATAAAAAATATATAATAAACTAATTTTTACTCATGTAGCTGTATGACATAATAATATTCTATTTGTGTAATTTAGAAACTAATTATAATAGTGTTAACAATATAATTTATTTATTTTCAATAATCATATTTAAATAAAAAACAAGAACTGTCTAATATTAATATTAAAATAATATATTTATATACAACTATTTGCAATTTAATATAATTATTAAATTCTAATATAGATATTGTCTTCCAAACATCTATAGAAAACCTTTATTTATTTATTTATTAATAATATGAAGCACACACACAAATTTAAATATAATTCAAAAGAACATTAATATTTTTGACTAAATCATACATTTGAAATAAACTTATTGCAATAATTGAAAAAATATATTTTCTACATATTAAACCATCAATCTCACTTATCAAGCACACAATGATGCATAAAATATGCCATTCAAGAATGCATATGCAACTACATGAGTGTGTGATTTCATCAGGTAAACCATCCCATCAATTCTTGCCAAGTGGCTAGAACATCTCTACCTCAACCATGTTCTCATCTTCAATAAGTACCTGCATTCATTCTTGCTCAACTTGACGTCAATAGGTTGGTGCCTCAAAACATAGCCAAAGCAACATTATAATCATATCGATAATATCTATTTTTCCAATTTTGCATATCTAATTCCATGTTAATTACCTTCACACATATAAAGTTACTTAAAGTAAAGTAAATCATAGTAATCGTTCTCTAATCTAGATTATTAATATAGTCCATAAAAGAGAGACGTGATAGTCATACATCACAATTTTTTACATATCTCTTTGCATCTTTCAAAAGTGTAGGGGCCACCATAACCTTACTAGTTTAATCTTTCTCATTGTCATGTCTCCGACATTATGTCCTCCTACTATCCATTCATGTGCTTCTCTTAGAATGTATTCTCTTTCATGTTCTTATACTACCCTTCTGATGATATCATCCTTCCCTCTGACGTCCAATTCTCCTTCAATCAATGTATATGGAAAATATTTCTGTATTAGTTTCTATCTTTCTTGTGCTAACATCTTTGCTAAATGTTCACATGTAGTCAACAAATATGCTATGTCTATCAGTTCTTTTAGTACTGCATTTACTCTTAATAGATTTGCACCAGGTAGTTCTTCTTCATGTACCTCCAAATCTTCTCCAGTCTTGATTTGGGACAAGTAGTATGGTCCCTGATTGTGCTTTCCCAGCTTCACCATGATTGAGATTTCAAACTCCTGAAACAAGAGTAGCCATTGGCAAATTCTTCCTTGGATGATTGGTTTATTGAGTAGGTATTTCAATGGTTCATGATCAATGTAGAACACAAAGCGTGTTGACAAGAGGTAATGTCTAAACTTCTGTAATGCATACACCATTTCTAGGGCTTCTCTTTATGTTGTGGTATAATTCTTCTCTACTTTTGACAGTTTCATACTTGTAAATGCTATAGGATGACCCTTAGAGCCCCTTGGTTGAGTTAGTACTGCTCCTACTACAATCCCTGATGCATCCACATGTACATGGAATGTGTTCTCCCAATCCATAAATATGAGTATTGGTGTTTCTACTATCTTCTACTTCAAAGTGTCGAATGCCTTCTAGTGTTGTTCATTCTAGGTAATACGTTTGCCCTATTTTTGGTCAATAGTTCTTCTATAGGTATTGATATGGCTGCATAAATCTTGATGAATTTCCAATGGTAACTGGTATAGCCTAAGAATTTTTTGACATCAAATGTGGTTTTTGGTGGTTAAAAGTTTTGAATAATAGCAACTTTGAGGGGATCAACCATCAATCCTTAATTACATATTATATGACCCAGTAATGTTCCAAATGGTACCGCAAAAGTGTATTTCTTCGAGTTTAGAGAAATTTGCAAGCCCCTACACTTATTCAACATCAACCTCAATGTCTGTGTGATATTTTACTAGTCCAAATACAATCCAAACATTCAAATAGACTTCTAGGAAATCATGTATAAACTCCTTGAATACATTGACCATGATCCTACTGAATACTGCAAGTGTATTCTTTAACCCAAAAGACATAACAGTGTACATGAAAGATCCTAGTTCAGAAGCAAATGTAGTTTTGGGTTGATCTTCTTCGCTAATTTTTACTTGGTGATATCTAGAGAATCTATCAATGAAGGAATAGATTTCTCTATCAGCAACTGACTCCAAGATTTCCTCTGTGAATGGTGTTAGAAAAGGATCATGAGTGCAGGCTTTATTCAAGTCCCTATATTCTTTGTAGATCTTGATTTCTCCTATTTTCTTATTTTGTACTACCATTGGACTAAGCCATTCTACTTCCTCCATTGGTTTTATGATCCCTGCTTCTAGCATCTTATCAAGTTCTACTTTAATTTTTTTCTTCATGTTTGGATTCATCCTGTATGACCTTTTCTTGATTGGTTTACAACCTTCTTTGAGTTGAATTTTCATAGTTCCAATTTCCTCTTTGATTCCTTTCATATATGTGAACTTCCTAAGGAACAAATCCTCATACTCAGATAAGATTTCTACTACTTGTGCCACTTCCTTCTCATCCCAATAGTCTCCTATCTTGGCTAGCTTAGTAACTCCTTCTTTGGCAATGTTTTATTCCCTTAATTGGATAGGCTTATTGTAGTGTTTTTCCTTGATATCTATAGATTCTACAAGCTTTCTTTCTCCTTGTTCAATCTTTATTTCTTGTTCCTTACTCTCCCCATCCTCATGTTGTGTTGTTTTGTAGAATTTGTGTTTCTCCAGGTATGATTCCTTATCCATCCATTCTATGATCTACCATATGACTTATGTTTTTGCCAGTGGTGAACTTTGCTCTGGTTTTGCTTCTTCTTCTTCTACATCCTTTTGAAAGATGATCTCCTTGATTTTGAGTAGTTCTATGTAGATATTTTTGTCTAGACTACAAAATGAGAATGTATGAGTGAAATCCTTGTGTAGTTCTTCCCAATATCTAGTTTCCTTCATTCCTGATTTATATACCATGTTTGTGCAATTAGCGACAGTGTCCAATAAAAGAAATGGGTGTACAATATCTCATTATATTCATTTCTTTCTCTCCATACCATTATACACATGGATAAATGTTCTTGCATTGAGATCTGACCTGAGTATTTAGGTATGATATCATATTCTCCTTCCTTCGGTAAGTATCTTGTCCTGATGAGTATTTTGAATATTGGCAACCACTCTATTGTGTCTTTGTGTGTGTTCCACCAATTTGCAGCATTGCATACCAATGTGTGTTATACGACTTGTAATCTTATGTCTTCTTAAAATACTTTCTATTTCTTCTAGATATTTATGCATATTCTATACTCATGAAAACATAGGCAACTTAATATGGGTTTTTGCCTTTCAAAATTTGACTTACCCAGTAAGGTCTTTGAGTTGTATCTTCCTTGTTCTCCATAGATGTGCCGCATATGATCTCTGGTGAGTCTTGATGAAGTGAGGAGGATTGTGGTATTCCCTCTTCATCTGTCTGGTCATGAATACACTCTAGTAGCCCATCATTTTCCTTGTTTTTAGTTTTGGTTCTTCTCTCAACCAAGCTTCTAGAACCTCCCCGCTATCTCTATTGTGGTAGTCCTCCTCTATCTCAACTTCTAGAATTAGGCTCTTCTATTGTTTCTTTCGTATCCAACCTTGAAATTGTGTAGAGATTCTTGGCATCCTTGTCACTATCTCCGGTCTAGTTGTCTTCTTCTATATATGCTTCCTCCATTGATGATCCCAGAGGGATGTTAACAATCTTGTGATCATTAGAAAATGATAGATCTTATTTTTGGGAGTCTATGATACCATTTTCATCCACAAACCATCTCAACCCTAACAATGCATTGAAAGGTTCTCCCTGATCCTTCATGGCTACAACAATGAAATATAGGACTTGTTTGACCCCCATTAGGTTAACTTCCACTTGGTTCCATGTTCCAATTGTCTACATATTAGATCCATCTGCCAAAATAATATTGTAAGTTGTCTCTGTCAACTTAGGTCTTCCTAACTGCTCCCATGGCTTCTTTGTGATCATGTTGACATCTGCTCCTGGATCTATCATGACATTCCAGACCTTCCTATGATTGATGTGAACATCCACCATATTTGGCTTTGTCTTCCATTCTCTATCTGTTCTTCCCATCCTCCAGAGTTGACTTTTCTAACCTTGCTTGTTATTCCAGTATTTGGAAAATTGCTTCAATTTCTCAATAAGTCTATTTTGTTGTGTCAGATGAGCTAATTGCTTGAGAGCTTCTACTTCTTTGGTAAAAAATTTCTTATATTGCTTCTCATTTTCTTGTTCCTTCCTTATAGTTTGTTTAGCTTTCTTCACCACTTCCTCATGTTGTTTCTTAAAGGGAACAAATTCTTCTTCCTCCTCACTGTCTTCCTCTTCTATTTTAGTGACATAGTGTCTTCCAGTCTTTGTTCCCTGTCTTGTTAGTACTACAACTTTCTCCTTGCTCCTTCTACTTTTCTAGTATGTTTTGGCTTGCTTCTTTGGTAGTACTCTTCTTCTTTTGTAGATTTAGTTGAAGATATGTCTATTTCCTCCTTCTTGTTCTTCTGACAAGTCCTTGTCCCTTTGGTGCCCTTCTTATAATACTTACTCCTTTTTAAGTTAGCTAGGTTCTGTAGATCATCACTCTTAGATTGTGGTTTCCAGAAGTATTGTTGTGCTCTCTCACAAGAAAATAGATCATGCTATGTACTACTACAAAATGAACACTGTATTTTCCTTTCAGTCCAACATTCATTAGCAAAGTGTCCTAGCTTACCGCAATTGAAACATGTGGCATCCTCTCTCCTTCTTTGATTTCTTCCATGGCCTTTGCCTCCTTTGTAACCTCTAAATTGCTCTGTATCATCATCATTGATTTCTCCAATTTGGTTGTTTGTAGCCTTGATCATGTGAGTTTCTTTATACATAGGACATGTTATTGCTCTCCACTGAATTTGTGTACCATGTTTCATCTTCTTCATCAGCAAATTCTTTCTTCCTCTAGAAGTTTTGTGTATTGCAATCTGTTGTTTCATGATCATCCCATTCTCCACATAATACACAATATACTGAATTGATTTTTTTTGTTTATTTGATGTCTGCTTTATTGCGACAACTTGTCTTTCACCTTTCATCCTAAGGCATTCATTTCTCAAGTGACCTTCTCTTGTATAATATGAGCACAAATATTAGGTCTTCACTTATGTGTATTATCCTCCTACTTAGCCAATATCTCTTGCCTCAACTTCAATTGCTCCAATTCCAACTTTAGCTTCTCCAATTTTAGGTTTTCTTTCATTTTATCTTGTCTACACCAAGATTAAGACTCTATCTGGCAGGCTAGTGTCACTACTTCTGCATATGTCTCAAATATTCTTCCATCTAGGGCTGACCTTATTTCAAGGCTTATTCTGGAAATAAACCATTCTATCTTTTGTTTCTTAGTCAGTGGTTCATCCAACTTCCTAGTTGTCTCCTTGAATATTCTATCAAAGTCCTTTATTGATTCTTTGTCCTACTCCATCAAATCTCTCATCTTGCTTGCCCCTTTTGTCAGAACATCTAGAACTCCAAAATTCTCTAAAAATGCCATCTTGATCTCATCCCAATCCTTGTCACTATTCAGGCATGTCTTCCTATACCACTTCAGTGCTTCATTCCGTAAGGTGCTTATGAAGTCAAACAACTTGATTTCATCTCTTGTTACTCCTTTTCAATTCCAAATTGACTCCAACACAAAAATGTGTTCAGATGCTTTGGTAGTGTCCTTCTCAAAGATTGGTATCTTGATAGGAATATCCATGATTGATCTTCTCAAAATATCTAGTACTCTGCGGCAAGTCTCTTCCAGTCTACTCCTTTAGTTATACTAGCTCCTATCAACTCACTTCCCTTCTCTTCCCTTATCTCTTTGTAGTTAGATATCAAAGTGCTCCTCTCCTAAAACCTCTGCAAAATTACTCCAGATTCTGCTATTCTTTATGCTTCTTTGTTTGCTTGAATATACTCCTTCTCTACTAGAATTCTCTTGACTTTATATGGCACTAGGGGTGACTCATGGTCTAGGGGTGGTGTCTCTTTGTAGTGTATCTTAAAGTTAGGGGATACTCTTCCATTTGTAAACAACATCATGTCAGCATCTAATGATGATTGAAATAAACTTCCAAAACCCTCCAAACTTCTTTCAATGTTTACCACAACTTCTCCTCCTTCTCTTATCTCCTTCTTCATAGAAAATGAGTTTGTCTATATATTACTCATCTATCTTCAAAATTATGGTATTAATTCAACTTTACCTGTAATCTATGACATAAACCCTAATTTGCCTTTTTCCTTACTTGCCCTTCCACATTCCTCTCCGACAACACCCATAATGGCATGCTTAGTAGCATCCTCCATAATATTCTCTATCTCTTCATCTTCTAACCTCCTTTCTATGGAAACACCCTCCTTGGTGCACTCAACAGCATCCTCCATGACGTACTTGTCTTCTTCCTTCCTTCCGGCAACACCCACAGTGGCACGCTCTTCAAATTCTTCTACCTTTTCTTCCACACCTTCTATTGTCCCTCTTTTCTCCATCTCTTGTGCCCTTTCCATCCTTCTACAATAACATTCTTTTCTTTCCTAGGTTTGCTTCAATCTCTCCTCTCTGCTTATCTTCATACCAGTTTTGATTTCTTCATCGATATCTCTTTTCCTCTGTTTCTCCCCTTTCACCATGGGTTTTCTTAATTTGGTGTTCCATTAGTCCTCTTATATCCTATGGAATCCTTATTTGAAGAGTCACATTGTTTGAAAGGTCCTTGCGGACCCTACCCCCCTTTCCACTCACCATCCCCTTAAGTGCATACCCCCCTCTCACAAAGGTACAAACTTAAGGAGACTTGAATTCCTCCGCAATTTGAAAAAATTTTCCTGCCAACCTCGCCTTCTCTCCTTTCCAGAACTCTACACTACTTCTTTGGATGTTTTGCCCTTTCAATCTTTAACTACCTTCTTCTAGGGTCTCAGCAATGGAGCCAAATGTTAGCAAGAAATGTGAAGGGGATACCAGTCTGGAGATCCAGTCCTTAGTCAAGTCTTTGTAGTCAGTTTATACTCCAGTTAGGTAGCTATAGATTGACAGCAAAACATAAAGAATAACAAAATAGAGAATCATATACACAATAAAGTAAGACAACATAGAATTACCTAGTACCAACAAACCTCCATATGTATATTAATAGTTCATCATATCTAATACATACATCATCTATTTATCCTTCAATAGGTCTGAGTCTCTACCTTAATAGTTACAATCATGACTTCTATGTCATTCTTACATCAGAATATATCATCTATCATACTCCTACTCTCCTATATCTTATCATCATACCCTATATATGTGTGTGTGTGTATATATATATAGGGATGTGTTGTCTGTCATCTCTGGCCTCCACATATTGTGTAGTCTCCTCTAGTCGACTCTCCTTTATGCTTTGTACCCTGCTAACAAAGACCATTGATTTATTTGCAAGATTAATTCACTAGTAGAAAAATAGAAATAAATGACTAAAAAAACTACTAAAAATTGGTCATGTGATCAGTAGTTTGGTCACGTGACCATTGGTAGTTTATTTCTGGTCATTTATCTCGCAACCAAATTTATGACCAAACAAATTTTAGTCATTAATTTGGTAGTATATTTAGTCATTAATTTGGTAGTATATTTAGTCATAAATTTGGTAGTATATTTAGTCATTAATTTGGTAGTATATTTAGTCATCAATTTGGTAGTATATTTGGTAATTTGGTAGTATATTTAGTCACGTGACCATTGGTAGTTTATTGCCAGTCATTTATCTCGTGACCAAATTTATGACTAAAAAAATTTTAGTCATTAATTTGGTAGTATATTTAGTCATCAATTTGGTAGTACATATATTTAGTCATTTATTTAGTCATTGTAATCATTTAGTCATTGATTGTTGTTAACTGGTCACTTATTTAGTCGTGGTAGTCATTTTTATTTACTAGTTTCCATTAATTGGTAGTAAATTTAGTCATGATATAAATAATTTATTAAATACCATAAATTTTATAATGCAAAAAAAACATATTATTAAATTTGAATTAAAACATAAAAGCAAATAAATTTGGAAAACTATATAGTTTATGATGCTACCAAGTAAAGATTGATAAATTTGAGCCAACACTTTCTATTTGATAATCGACCAATAAGAAAATGAAACAAGACAAAGCAAAGTGGCAATAAATATTTTTTTGTATTGGAACAATGCAGGAAAAGAATTCCAAATAATAAAAAAGCAGCACAAGGCTGCCATAACTAGAAAAAACCAATCCAACTTTGTCATGTACAGCAAACTACAAGGACTGGCTGAAGAAAAAACTCATTCAACAACCACATTAGATACAATAGCAAAACAATGGAAAGGTGGGTCAGACCGATGAAACCCTTCACATCTTTTGATACTTAGAAAAGAGATGTTGCCACTGAGCATTCCATGAGACATCATTTCTTTTGGCATTTTGTTAACCAGTTTAGGTGCTTTGACTGCAGCCTTGGTGCATTCCATATTCTCCTTCACACAAGCCATTGAGGTGTTACCTATGTATTCAAACAACCTGGAACCACTGTGAACAATATCTGAATACCAACCTGAGAATGCTACTTAGAGGCCCCTGTAGCAGTGACCCTGCAGCAACAAGAAAACGCACCATTCCCTATAACCTTCCCTAACATGGTCCCAGACAGCTGAAGCAAAAGTGAGACTTGAAATAGTGAAATCCAACCAGTCAACAACATGCTAAAGATGACAACATGGAAATGTTTTTGGTTTCGTATAATTGCAGTAAAATATGAATTTATTTAAAACAATGTTTTCATGATATTTTCTTCATTACCTCAAGAAATCATAAAATAGATCATTACACATAATCTCTACTCTTGGAATCAATTTCTTCCCTTTCTCACATGGCAATACCACACTTGCTTGTTCAAACTATTAAATTTTAGAAAATGAGCTAAACAATAGACATTCAAATGACCTCCTACATAGATAGGATCTAAAGTTCACTAGTCTCTTATTGTAGCCAGAGGTGCAACACGTACACCACATAGCAAAACATATAGAAGAAGCTTATGATGCATAAGCTATTGTTCTGGTATCAACAAAGTTCACCATTTGTTATCCTGATTGTGGTGTTTGTAATGTTGCAGGGTGTATTTTCCCATTTTCATCAAAAGGTTTTGCTCCAATCCAAAGTTCCATTGCACAATGCATCATTAGTAGTAGCTCAAGGAATTTTTAATAGCTTTTTCAATTTCACCACAAGTTTCCAATCATCATTGGACAAATCATCCTAAAAAAATAAGAAGAATATTCCATTTTAGACATTAAAAAGTTGTTTTATCAGCCAAAAATGAAAAGCACAAATGTTCAATTAGTATAAAATGCATAATAGTAAATGCACTGTAAAATTATGTAATGTGGATATCAAATAGCCTTACCCTATAGTTTTCTTTCAATATATCTATGGATCTTTTGGTGAGATGACTCACAAATTCATCCTCCATTTCAAAATGCCTACCAAACATTTTTTGTGCTTCATTAGCATTGCTCCCAACAATCTGTAAAGTTCGTATGATAATTCATTAACAAAAACATTTCAAAAAATAGCATCCAAAATCATATAAAACTATTAACAACAAAGACAGCTTCTCAAAATACCTTCATGGCCACTTTTTCACCCTTCTTAGCCATTTCAACATCTTTATGATTGATCTCAATTGAGACTATTTTCCAATATCTATGAAATCTTTTGTGGGAACACATAATGGTGTGCCAATCTGTAAATGCAATCACCACATATGGATTTATACAAACCAAAAATGATACAACAATCTTTTACATGCATAAGTCATAACACCAAAAAGACTAGGTTTAGATACTGACCCTTGCAATTCCTTCAAGAACATCAACACCAACAATTATAGGATCCTTCTTGTTAAAAATACAATTTGGCAAAATGCTCAGTACATAGGGGAAAACAACATCTTTTGCAACCTCCTTTTTTCTTTCTTCCTTATGATTGTCCATATATGCTTTAAAGTGGTCAAACAGATGATAAATAATGTCCGCTACAAATATCTTGACACCAACTTCATCTGCAAGCTCCTGATCTTCAGGAGTAATTTTGACATCAAATGCCAAAATTGTAGCATACTCTTCTTTTTCTCAAGCATTACACTTGCATGCATGACATCTTTTTTATGCACAGTCCCAATACCAATTGCACTAATTGGGATGCTTACAATTGGGGTCTTCAAGAACTCAAGTAAAGCCTCCAAAGATCCAAGAGTTGAAGCTTGAACATAAACTCCTTCCCCACTCTTGTCAATCTGAGACATTACATTATTGATATCTTACATTGCTTCTTCCTTAATATCCTCTAAATCATCATCAGGTCCAACAACATATAACTGAGTTCATGCTATGGCATGCTCAAGACCCTAAAATCAAGAAATTGCAGCTAAATTTCATTGTCCACATATATTTGATAAATTTATGCTCATATACATAAAATTATTAGCCTAAAATTTGATACATGAGCAGTTATCTTGATTCCCTATGCAGCCTTCAACTCCTTATGATGTTGATAAGATCCCTGAAACCAAAAAACATCTTAAGCTATGGAATATATTATATTATTTTAACAATATGATCAATGTGACATAGTTTGAGTAATCTAAATTTGAGGTGTAGATTATTGTATTCTAGCATAGTAGATCACAAATACCACCCATTCTCCTTTACATAAAAAGAGAATTTCAATTTTTTAAACACCACATATACTCCATTAAATAATATGGTACCATAAGGCTTCCAAGAATACATACCACTATGTAGGTTACCACAATGGACCACTCGTAAGGAACATTTTAAATCAGGATCAAAGTCACCTAGATCTTGAAACCAAAAGGCAATCCCTTGGCTTTTACACCATATATCAATTTTATCCGCCCTCTGTCGTGATGTTTCAAAAGGTAACTCCTGGTGCCTGTAATTTCTCATACTGTCTGACCATTCAACATTTACAAACTATTTTCTATTTTGAACAATTTCTATATCCAAGGTTGACTTGATGATGCTATAGTATGGTAAGCTTTTACCAGAGTTCCAGCACAAGTTTTGGGATATACATTTATTATTTGTTAAGTTACCTAATTGGCAAAAAAATAGGGCATTTGTAGGTACTATTCGTCCCAAAATTAGATTCGGAATCGAATCGCCTATGGAATTGGGCACGGTTGGGATTTTTGGGCCTAAAATGGTGTGGAATCATTAAGGTATGAACCCCGGTGACTACAAGATAGATGTGGCATTTTGAAGAAGTTTCTATGATGATTCTAGAGGTAGGTAATGTTTTCAATGCACTTTTAAAAAAAAATTACTTATACAAACAAGCTACAACATGCTAGAATTAAAAGATTGATTCAACATCATGATAAAGAAAGGTAATCTACAATAAAAAATATAATGCAAATATATATCAAGTTATAAGATATCAAAACTGTCTAAGAGTATATATATAAATATAATCAAAAATGTCATAGTTGTCTAAGAGTTTCCAACTCTTTCAAACACACCATGAAAATTAAGATCCCTAAACAACACATTCAAAATACTACATAAAATAGTGGGCCAAGATGTCTAACAACTAATACATGATAAACATCAACTATGCCCTTTTTTGCAAATATTTTAGTGGCCACCGTGTGAAGGTTCCTTCTTTCTCTTTTAGACGGACAGCTCCATCTATTTTGTTGTCATAAGCAAGGGCTACATTACTTGTGACCTTTAAAATATTTACATTTGCATCTCTTGTTTCTTCCAAGTTGACTCCATGTACAATAGATAGTGAGTGAATCCACCCAAAGCCCACAACAACACCATCAAACGGATCCAACACCCTAACTTTATCCTCTTCTTGGAGTTTATCAATACATTTCTGCAAAAACAAAAAAAATGCACATTATATTGAAATACATAATAATTATTACATAGGTAAGGATTACCCTTATTTACATAATAAAACAACCATTACTTATGTTGGAACAAAATTTTAAAACCCTAAAATTTTGTTAATTCCCATCATTATTCCAAATAAACTATTCTAATGTCTCACCTGTTAGGACCTGTCAAAAATTTTGCACATTTCCATCCTACTTAATCTTTTCACTTGTATATGACCATTTCTTAATAGACTTTCATGTCAAAATTTTATGCCATTTATTTCCCAAGGTCACATAACATGGCCATTTTGAGGAGTATGTAGTTATTCTTAATCATTTCTATGTTTTTGCAGTTTACCACAATCTCACAGGTCATCCTCATTGTCTTGGCAGTAGTGCGGGAACTAGAGCAACAAGAATCATGTATACCGTACTCTCACTAGAAACATACAAGTTGTTCGTGGCACGGCGGTAGGAAGGGCTTGGTTAACCATGTATACCGCAGTCCCTCAGAGGTCTCACCACTTGGTTGCGGCTTGGTGATAAGGAAGAGAGTTCAATATAAACTAATCCCATGGTCCTGCATTGGTCTGAAAAGTTGTTCACGGTATGGCAGTAGTATGTGTCCAAGTTACCAGGCTCCCATGATGGCTTTCAAAGAATGTTTGTGGCAAGGCGGTAAGCAATAAAAGTTGGCAACATAATCACCCTGTAGTAATGAGAACAGGCACATGCAGGTTGACAATAATGGAAGAAAATGGAATAAAGAGGGCTATAAGCCGTGCGATCCCACTTTGTTTGAGCATAAGGGATGAGGGTTGGCGGTAATCAAGAAAAGTGAACAAAAGGCATTGAATCTTATTGCCATCCCATGACCAGTTTAAACAAGCTCCACGATAGTACGGTAATGATAATAAATAAGTAAGCATACTTAGTGCAGGTGTGCGATTACCAAGAAATTTGAAAGATCTTGTCATTTCATCTGATCGTTGGATCAAATTTGATCAAGGGCTTATATTTGAAATGAATTGAATGCTGAGATTTTATAATCTTGTGGCACAAACCAAAAATAATGGTGGAATGATGAACATTCTAGTTTGATAAAATTTGGAAATCTCTCAGCATTTACTCAGTTCAAAAATTACAAATTGGCTTGGAGAAGGTGCCCAATTTAGTCTATTCTTAGCAAGCTTTGAATTGTTCTAGTAAGTCCATCTCTACAGTCTCTGCAAGAAAGTTTGAAGAATCTTTGCTCTGTTTCAACTCTCCATGCATTTGCTTGAATTGCGAAACCCTAGTTTGTATAATGGCACCCAAGAAGTCTAAATCCACAAGTAAGACCAGTAAGTCTGATCCTCCCCTAAGAAAAGATCACTGCAACAATCTTTGCTAGATGTTTTACCCAATTCAATTGACAAAGGTTGAAAGAAAGTATTTAGGGATGTTGCTGAGGGTTGTAGGTATGCCATAATTCCCATTTCTAGCTAGAAACTATTTTGGTACTTTTGTCAGAAGAAGGATGGTCAGGGACTGGTGGGCAATCCATGGAAGTTGGATTTGGCCAAAATAATTGTTTCAAATGTATTCATGGATTTGGAACTGATTCATACTCTGGCACTGCACTATCACCCAGCTACTAAAATAGTAAGGTTGCCAAATGGATCTTCTCTATTGAGAATTGACAGAAATACTATAATTGACTATTTTATGTTGAACAAACAAGCTCTCACCGAAATTGACCTACAAAAGATTGAACAAGAATACAAAAATTTGAGAAGAATACTCAGAATTGATGAGCTGATGATATTTATGAGAAGAGGTGCAAACAATAGGATAGTTGATATTCCTTCCAATGCAGTCGAACCATTCCCTATGGAAGATTTTGCAGTCTATTTCAAATGGACCTATTATGCATTGTGCCAAGTACTAGGAATTGATGTTGATTAGAGGATGCCAGTTAATTTGATGATGACGGCTATGAAGATACAAAATTTAGAGGTGAACATTGAGTATGATTTTGCCTCATATCTTGAAAAGAAAATACATGATGGATTCATCAGTGTGAAGGAAGATAAGAAACCCATGAACTTCAAGTTTTATTCTTTGGTTTGCCATGTGATCCTATATCAAAATAGGAGTAAATGGTTAAGTAAAATGGAGATCAGCATGATTGACAGGATAAGGCAAAGAATGCCTACTCAATGTTGGTGTTACATGTGGGATTCTCATTGCCAAACTGGTACTTATACTGTATTTCATAATGAATTTTCTATGAAAATAATGAATTCTTTTGGTAATTGGGCCCCCAAATTGTCACCAGAAATCAGGGTAATTCTGAGACCTCTTGCATATAAACCAAAGAAAGGTCATACTTTTAGTTATGTTGATTGGTTCTTCCTACCAAAGCACACAATAATTAGGGTATATGATTGCCCCCAACCACCTCACAAATTGCTAATGTTTATTTCTGACAAAATTGCATTCTTGGAATTCGTGTGGAAAATGATGTGAAGGGAAAAGGAAGTGATGAAAAAGTAGAAGAAAGGCACCTTTTTGCCTAATACCACTATCTTTGGATATTGGTCAATTGGTTCAGACACTCTTGAGGAGCTATAGGCCTATTTGAAGGCCAAGTACTCTTTGGAATCTGGTGTTGAAAGAGTTTGTGACCCTAAAGGTCATATGAACTTTATGAGACAAGTGATCTTGACTAAGATGGGCATCTCCCATCAAATTCTTTATGTTGAGGATGTGATAAGGAACCTGGTTACTTTTGATGAAGTGTATGAGAGGAAGAGGAAATGGGAGATCCTCAAGAAAATTGAAGATGACAAAAAGGAAAAGAATCCAATTTTTGAAGGATTTTTTGCTGAAGAGAAAGATCCTCTAAAGAAGATTAATACAATGATTGAAAATTTTGAAATTATTTATGCTAAATCTAAAGTACAGCCTACCAAGGCTACCAAACTTCCAATGAAGAGGTCTATAGGAATTGAGATTGATGAGCCTACCCCTAATGTCATGTCAGTTCAAGATCCATAGATCGCTAAATCACCACCACATAAAAGGCAGAGAACTGAAGGCATGTCTCCTCTGGTCCCATATGAGATGTCTAAGGGTGTGGGGATACTGATGAAGTTGCAAATATTTTAACACAATTGCATGATGGAGAGGAAGTTGATCAACCATTGGTTGGTCAAGAAAATGATGTGCACAAGTCTAAGGCTAGGATGGAAGAACAAGCCCAAATTGAGCCAGAGCTACAGGAAGATGAAAGGGTGGTGGCATCATTGAGATTTATTCAAGATGATGATTTCATCAAGACTCTAGAGTTTTGAGATTTCTGGTTAAAAATGAAGATGAAGGAATTTGATGAAAAGGTGGAAATCAATAAGATGGGCACTGATGAGTCTCAGTATGATCAAATAACCACCTGAACATTCCAAGAACTAAAAGTTGATGAAATCAATGTGACTTCTAAGGAAGAAAGACAAATGGTCTTGAAGAGTAACATGCTGATCTTCCCAGGTCTTGAATTGAAAAAGGTATTCTTGCTTGACTAAGTTAGGAGTCAAGATGACCCTAATCCTGTGTCTGAATTTGATTATGAGCATGGAATCAGTGGATGTAGTTTCAACCCAAAGATAGAGACCCTTGCCATATGGACAAAATAGAAGAACACTAGTAAACCAAGGTTACTAGATGTTATTTAGGAAATGAGGGGATTTGCTGTGGTGAAAACCTTTCAAGATACTTCAGCAACTGAGGCCTTTGCTCTTACAGTCCATTTTGCCATGTTCACCCATGCAGTTGTAAAAAACTTGGAAAAAAAATTACAAGATTATGAGAAAACACATCAAGACATGAATGATGAAGTGAATAGGTTGTTCATTGAAAATATGCAATTGAAAAAGCAACTACAAGATGTGGATTCTTCCCAGAGTCTGGCAATAGTTCCATATCAACCTTTTGTGCCACCAACAACTGGTGATGTCACAGTGACAATGCAAGAGTTTAATGCTTTGAGAATAAAATTTGAAAAAGAAGTTGAGGACCTCAAGAAGCAAAATGAGGAAACAAAAAATGAGGCAAGGATCAAGGTCCTTGAAGTCTTTGAGAAAATTTTGGAATACAGGATAAAGCTAGTTGTGGATAAACTTGGGGATGTGCATGATTGCTACTCCATGTTATCTTAGGCCATTAAACAATTGCAAGCAAACTTTTCTATTTTGGAGCCACTGTACCAGAAATGGTAGCCTTCCTTGCATAATTTAGTCATGCTTTGCAGGATACTTCAAAGAAATTCTGATGCTCCTGCTGAATTGAAGCCCATAGAGTAGATAGTAAATATGATCATTGAAGAGCATCAATATGCCAACAGGGAAGAGAAAAGGATGCAGGCCAGACTTGAATCTTTTTCTACTTTCAAGCATCAATTTATCCCCTCAATTCTAATAGAGGAAAACAAACTAGTTAAAGGCCTTGATACTTGGAAGGCAGAATTCAAAACAACAGTGTCTGTGGTTATGGAATTCTTGAAAAAGGAGCAGGATATAGGTACTTTGAGCTTTAACATGATTTTGGATAGGATTGTAGCCCTAGATGCAGGATATGGAAAATTTGTAATTGATGTTAAAGCTATGTTGGATAAAAGATGGAAGGACCATCAGACCAATCTGCTCCAAATTCAAGAATTCAAATGGCCTAATGACCTTACATTCTATAAGTGGGAACAGACATACTTGAAAGATTGATGTGCAACTACGGGTTCAGGTGCAGGAGAAGCAATGAGAAGTTTTGTTGGCATCAACGTGGAGAACAAGGACAAAATTTTGACACTATTTTGCAATAATAGATAGGGGCATAGCATGCTTAATAGATACTGCAACATGGAGATGAGTACCTTGCCAGGCCTGAGGTCACGGGTGCTCTATGATGACTAACAGATTCAGATCTTGGTTAACTTTCTTATGCCTTTAATTTCTCTTTATTAAACATGTTTAGTTACAAGAGGATGTGATTTATGAACAATTGTGTTGGTTCAGGCCTGAAGCTTGTTGCTTCCCATATTTATAAGGGAAACCAATGCCTAAACAATCATCATCTTTTAGCAAGGCAATTTATATATTCCAATATTATCTATCCAATCACATTTCAGATTCAAGACATTACACTTCTATGATAATTTAATATTATAATGGGCAAGGATGGTTAAATTTGTGGATATGTATGGTGTTCTAATTTTTTGTTAATATTCAAGTTCATAAGTTGTTTGATTGTCTCCATATTGGCTATTTCTAGTTATTCAAATCACTAGATTTATCAAGGCACATTTGTTGTCATTGTGTGGATGCTTTTAATTGGTTTCTATTAGAAGTTGATGTAATTCCCTTTAAGTGACTTACATTTATTGGTCTCTCTCTAGAGTTAAATCCTTTAAAGTAAATCATACTAGTGGGTTTTCCTTCAAATAGAATTAAAACAACTTACTTGAATAGTACTTACTTGCATGTGTGTGTTAAAACAACAATGACTACCATGAAAGACATAAAAACAATAAATAACACTCACCTCTATTAGGGTTAGACGGTAGAAGATATCAATTAAATGCAAATAAAGATTAAATAGAGGAATGAAAGTACATAGAAATAATAACACCGAGAGACAAGTTTTAACGTGGTTCACCCAAACTCGGGCTACATCCACCAACAGAGAGCCCAATATTATTATCCAGTAAATCAAACTGATTACAACCAGCAATCCCTGCAACTCAATACCGTTGCAAATGCTACAATACAATAATCCACCAAAACCCTAACCCTTAGTCGCTTTTTATCAAGCCTTATGTCAGTTACAAAAATAGGGTTTTTTTATGTCAGCTTAGGGAAAAAAAATTGAGGGCTATGCCCCCGAACCCCAGTGAGGATACATGGCTAGTGTATAGTACTTTTCTGATCAGTTGCCACCTACCAATAATCTCCCACTTGGAGACTAATTCTGGATGACACTGTTGTGCGTGCAGCTCCCACTGGAAATAAGCACCCTGGACTCTGTTGTTCTAATTTTTTTGTTTCAGTCTTGAAGACCAACCGAAGCTAAAGAGGAGCTCAACTTCTCCCTTGTCACTGCCTTTGTAAACATTAAACTTCCTACAACTAAAGCATATGGTACCTTGGGCATTTTTTCTTCCTCCTCTAGTGTCTTAGGACACATCTCCTTAGTCAATTTCAAATGACTAGGCAAAGGTGTGTTGATAGCTTTTGCATTCTCCATATGGAATCTTGGCAACACCTTTTCAACATAATTAGCCTGAGATAGAGTCAATTTTTTGTTCTTGGACTATCTCTACAAATTTTCATACCAAGGATTTGTTTTGCTTCCCCCAAATCCTTCATAGCAAATGATTGTGCTAACTGCTATTTTAACTCTCTTATGTGATCCATGTTAGACCCAACTACAATCATGTCATCAACATAAAAACATAAAATAATGTAGCTGCCATTATCCAACCTCTTAAACTAAACATAATGGTTAGAATTACATCGACTGTAGCCTTGCTCAGCCATAAAACTATCAAATTTCAAATACCATTGCCAAGGTGCTTGTTTCAAGCCATATAAACTCTTCTTCAATCTACACACCAGTTTCTCCTTACCTTTGACCTCAAATCCTTGAGGTTGTTCCATGTATATCTCCTCCTCCAAATCACCATGGAGAAAGGTAGTTTTCACATCTAGCTGTTCCAAATGCAAATCTTCAGTAGCCTTAATACTTAAAATAGTACGAATAGAAGTCATCTTAACAACCGGAGAAAAAATCTCATCAAAATCAATGCCCTTTTCTATGCAAATCCTTTTACAACTAACTTGGCTTTAAATCTTTTCTTACCTATATCTTCCTCTTTCAGCCTATAAACCTATTTGTTTGGTAAAGCCTTTTTATTGGCAATAACTTATATAATTCCCAAGTCTAATTTTTTAGCAAGGAGTCCATTTCTTCTTTCATTGCAAGGTCCCACTGAACCTGTGTATCCACCTGCATAGCTTCATCATAACCTTCTGGTTCACCAGCATCTATTAATAAAATAGAATACAAAGAGGGAGAAAACCTTTCAGGAGGTCTACTTAGCCTTGTTGACCGTCTAACATTCATTGGAGTTTGTGGTATTTCTTGTTGTTGTTGCGGAGCATGAGGAACCACTAGAACATCACTATTTGGAGTATCATTTAGCACCACATAATAATTTTCTTTCTTCTCATGCTGTTGCAACTGATCTTTGTACAACACCTTCTCATTGAATACAACATCCCTACTTCTTACAATTTTCTAATTTTTAAAATCCCAAAGCCTATAACCAAATTCTTCAATGCCATATCCAACAAAGGTACACTTTTTTGATTTTGCATCTAGCTTGGTTCTATTTTCATAATCTACATGTGCAAATGCTTCACATTCCAAGGTTTTGAGAAAAGAATAACTCACCTTCTTACCTGTCCATACTTCCTCTGGAATACCACAGCCCAAAGGAACTGAAGGACCTCTATTAATTAATTATACAACAGTGTTGACAGCCTCTGCCCACATGTTTAAAGGCATCCCAGCATGCAATCTTATGGTCCTTGCACACTCCATTATTTTCCTATTCATGCGTTCAGCCACTCCATTCTCCTATGGAGTCTTTGGAACTGTTTTCTGCCTACAAATTCTATTAAAGGAACAATAATCCTCAAATTCTTTGCTGCAATACTCACCACCATTATTAGATCTGAGATATTTTAATCTTTTACCTATCTCATTCTCAACCAAGCTTCTCCATTTCTTAAATGTTTCAAATACATCAGATTTCTACCTGAGGAAATAAATCCATACCTTCCTAGTTGAATCATCTATGAATGTAACATAATATCGAAAGCCACCAAGAGAAGATACTTGAGTTGATCCCTATACATTTGTATGCACAAGCTTCAACTTTTCATCTTTCTTTTGCTTCCCATCCTTAAGAAAACTGAATCTCTTTTGTTTGTCATACACACAACTTTCACAGAAATCCATATTAATACATTTCAGACCTGGTCAAACTTTCTTAGAATGAATTACCTTCATACCTTTTTCACTCATATGCCCAAGTTTGTTATGGCACAATGTTGTCTCAGAACTTGCAACAACTATTTCTGTCTCTTCCTGCGAACCTACAGCAACTGTTCCTGAAATTGTTTGTTTTTTCTCTGCAATAGCTAAAGTAGAAGGAATAGTATGACCTATACAAAGATATAAGTTGCCTACTTTCACACATTTTTCTACTATTAAGGCACCTTTTGAAACCTTCCAATTTTTATCAGTAAATGTAACAATGCAACCTTCTTTAGCTAGCTACCCTACTAAAATTAAATTCCTACTGAGCCTTGAAACGTGCCTTACCTCTTGTAGTAGTCAATGATTCCTATTCTGCAACTTAATCTTAATTCTTCCCTTTCCAACAATCTGATAGGTTTCGTTATCTCCCAAATAAACCAGCCCAAAATCTCCTTAGACATAATCAAGAAAATAACTTCTATGGCGCATAGCATAAAATGAGGCCCCTGAATCTAAAACCCATGAATCATCAGCATTATCTAGGGAAAGAATCAAAGCATCATCTTCAAATTTATTGCTTACCACATTTGCCTCCTTATTGCCTTCTTGTTTGTCTCCTTTATTCTTCCCAGACCAGCAATCTTTCTTCAGATGACCTAGTTTCCCATAGTACCAGCAATCCTTCTGTCCTCTAGATTGGGATCTCTTGTCCTTTGATTTTCCTCGTGACTTCCCATGACCTCCAGAACCTTTTCCTCTCTCCTTTGATCTACCCCTACTTTCTACATTCAAAACACTACCTGATGTGGACCCTTCTGAGCTTTTCCATCACATTTCCTCGCTAAGGATAACACCAACAACATTGTCAAATTTCAAAGTGTTTGAACTAGAGACAGAGTTACTTACAGCCATTACCAAGCTATTCCAGCTTTTTGGCAAAGAACATAAAACCAAGAGAGCCCTCACCTCTTTATCAAATTTCACTTTTATAGAAGTTAATTAACTAACAATCATATTAAACTCATTTAAATGATCTATCACAGATCCACCTTCAATCATTTTCAGATTAAACAAACGTTTCATGAGAAATACCTTATTTGAGGCTGAGGGTTTTTCATACAATTTAGCCAAATCTTTCATCGGTTCATCTGTTATCATCGCTTTTGTTATATTAAATGCCACAGATGGTGCTAGGCACAATCAAATGGTTCCCAGTGCCTTTCTATCTAGAAGATTCTAATCCTCATCTGTCATTCCTGGTAGCTTCTTGGATACTCCTTCCAATGGCCTCCATAAATCCTTCTGATAGAGGTAATCCTCTATCTGCATCTTCCATAACTGATAGTTTTGCCCATTAAATTTATTGACCTTCAATTTACCCTCATCTACCATTGCTCCCACTCAACTGTGAGACGTTCCTACAGACGATAGTCGAACACAACTTGCTCTGATACCACTTGTTAGGGTTAGATGGCAGAAGATATCAATTAAATGCAAATAAAGATTAAATAGAGGAATGAAAGTACACAAAAATAATAACAATGAGAGACAAGTTTTAACGTGGTTCACCCAAACTCAGGCTACATCCACCAACAAAGAGTCCAATAGTATTATCCAATAAATCAAACCGATTACAACCAGCAATCCCCGCAACTCAATATCATTGCAAATGCTACAATACAATAATCCACCAAAACCCTAACCCTTAGCTGCTTTTTATCAAGCCTTATGTTGGTTACAAAATTAGGGTTTTTTTATGTCATCTCAGGAAAAAAAATTTTGGGGGCTATCCCCTGAACCCCGATGAGGATACATGAATAGTGTATAGTACTTTCCTGATCAGTCGCCACCTACCAACAACCTCAATTCCAGCACCAGTACTACTACTCGAAATATCTTGTAGAATCTCGTCAAAACGTTCAACATAATCACTATCATCATTGTCCTCAAGTTATGCAACTTTGTAGAGAGCTCTATTGACAGGGCCTTTTTCTTTTCATTCTACTTTCATATAATTTCTCTGCATGCGGTTTAATCATCATGCAAAAATTAATATAAGTCAAGTAAAGAATGCAAAAACTATAAATTTTTGTTCAAAATAACATTTTTCTTCCACTCTTAAATGACTAAGTCAAGGTATGTTGTGAGATTCTTCCTTTATTGTAAGCAATAGATTTTAGTTTATAGGAGGATTCTTATAGTCATGAGCATAAGATTTTCAACAAGAAGGGACAGTCCCAATCCTTTGTATGATAAGGAAGGTAGTAAAAGTTGTAAGATGGTAGTCCATATCTCTGTCTTAGGACAATCCATAGCATGGAAGGTATAGGAGAAGATAAAGAGATGCAATAGCTAGTAGGGTTTCACAAAACAAAGAGAAGAGATTAAGGCACTATCAAAACCATTAGATAGTGACCAAGAACCCTTGGAATGACAGCAACAAAGTAGATATGATAGCCTTGACTTTAGGATCAGTGATTAAGAGCTTTACTAAGACATACTCAAAGTGACTGTCTAGAATGATAGAGTTAAATGTCATAATGGAGCATAGGAGCATGTAATAAACATGACAAGGACAACAATAATGAAGTGAATACTCAAGCAAAATGGTTTGAAGTAGAACTTGGTAAATTGCAGTATTGCATGTTTCTTTTGGTTATGTAAGTAGAACAGTGAGACAATTCGTGATAACGCATTTATGTAAAGCATCAATGCTAAGGTTATAATAGCTAGAATTGTAGTATTGCACATTGAGGGTAGGTTCATTCTTTGTTTACAATATCCAAGAGTTATGATAACTATTGAAGTATCAAAAAAATGCAATCACAAGTATAACAAAAACATGGTACAAGTTTACCTAATAACAAGCACATGAAATGAAAGGATAGTGTAATAGAGCCTCTTACCTCATCTACATCCATAATATTATGCTCATTCCATGTATAAACTATAGGCTTAAAGGAGGAAGCCAACTGCGACAATTCCTCAGTGAGACCGTACAAGCAACTCATTAGATGTTGGTACCCTTCATTTGAGTTGACATGATTTGCAGAGGCTCGTACTAGGCATCTAACAGATGGCTCAAAAATCACTATTGACGAACTAGATTTCCACTTCATACTACTATTAGATTTACTAGGATCTAGTGTTGCCATATAATCGAGCATATCTTCCACACCTGCTTCTCTATTATTGTTTTCCACCTAAAATACAATGTCAATATCAACATATAGTCAGTTCAATAAAAATTTGAAATAAATAACCAACATAAATTGAACCAAAAAGCCATACCCTTACTCCAAGTTTGTCCATTTTGGCCTACAACCCGGCTTAGCCAAATGTATATCCAGTTGCCACATTATCTCTTGCCCTCTTTCCTTTATAACTCTTTGTCAAATATTCTTTAGAACACATATTTTCTTTCAATGCCTCCCACTATTTGGGAGATAGAGGGGATTCTAACCTCTCTTTTCCCTCCAAGATTGTTTTTCTACAATTGTATCTAAAATTGTTCATCAAAAGTCTCATCTTTTGCTTGTAATATCTTCTAGAGATTTGTCCACCAGTAGTCTCAAAAGCATTTTCCATTTTTTGTATAACATTTTCCACACTTTGTGGATCTTTGTCTGCAAATTTTGATTTGCAAATATCCAAATGGGCCCTACATCTCACACCCAACTCAGAGGCCCACCTTGTAGTATTTTTCCCAATAGGCTCACCATCTTTTGATACCTCAACCAAGAATGGCTTCTTGCCTTCTAATTTTCTTTCTTTTGCATTCCTCTCTATAGATCTAAATAAATCTTGACTCAATCTTTTTCTTTTGACAAAAGTAGGCACATCTTCTATTAAACCACTAGCAATATTTTTGGCTAATCCACTAGTTCCATCAAAAGTTGTAGCAGGCACATCCGATGCAAGTGGTCTCTCTTCATGACTTTCATTAACCAGAACTTCATCATCCTTGGCCACATCAGGTGTGTCATGAGTAGGTAGATTAGTACCGATCTCTATAGATTTCACTTCAAACACATCCTTTAATGTTGAATAAATCATTTACAGATCACTTATTGTTCCTTTCCTCTCATTGTTTTCAATAATCTCTCTTAGACTCTATACTAAGAGATCATCACGACATTGCACATCACCATGTGTTATATCAGGTTGCACATCACCATGTGCTATATCATGCTGCACATCACTATGTGTTATATCAGGCTGCACATCATCACAACTATTCTTTTCACCAACTGCATTTGTACTTGAATCCCAAATGCATTGGCTTCTACAAGATGGAAGCAATGTATCTTTACTTTCCTTTTGTTTTCTCTCTACATTTTCTTTGCATTCTTTTTCTTTCCTATAAAGCAAAAAAATATCATATTATGTCTTGCATACATAAACCTCTTGCCTATAAAATTTCATAAACACAATTAAACAAATAATATACTACTTAGTGGATTTACAACTTGCCTGTTTGTCAAACCAAGATGTGATAAATATTCACTATTTTTTGCCACATGTTCTTTACAAAAGCACTCATAATTTGTCAGTGGAACTTCAACAACATGATCACTATCATCTAAATTGTGCCTCAAAGTCTTTTCCCTCATTTCCTGAAGTCCAAATAAACAATAATATATAAATCATCAACTTGAATCAGTAGAACAAGAGTGGAATATAAACAAAGCTATTATTTTCAATCAACTAGAGCATATAAACAAATGCAGTCATAGTATATAAGGATTTAATTTCCATTTGAATGATATAGTATATAAGGACAATCCCCATATGAAATACATTCACATAGCATATAAGATGTATTCTTAGAAATTAGAGGAGACAGTCTATGACAAGTGACATGACACAGGATGATAGCATATAAGATGCATTATATGGAGGAGCAAAAATTCAGTAAGTAAATGTGGCACATAGATTGAAACCCAAAGGAAACTCTATTGGTTTATCCTTCTATTTGAAAAGAAACTAATTGCCTTTCTGATAGTGTGCATCATCATTATTTCTACTTATATAATCCTCATTATTTCTACTTATATAATTCTGTAGAAATTCTGAACACACAAATGTAAGTAAACAAAAATAGTCAATATGTGCTTTAAAAATGAGTAATTTATTTTTGGAACAAATATAGCTAGTTATATGCATGACTTGTAACAAGACAAGAACTAGAAAAACAACAAAAAGTAGAGCTCAACACAAGAGATTAGCCTAAAAAACCCAAAGTGGAAGAAATTCCTATACACTAATGCCCTTTCTTATCTTGTTGTTTCTCTACTACATTTTACAAGCTCACTATTTTCTTGATGCCTTCACTAATCATCTACATTGCCAACAAGATCATAATCCTAATCACTCATGTCTGCATCTACTTAATTTTCTTCCTCATCCTCATCTATGTCATGCAATACATTCTCTCTCCCAATATCTTCGTTGGTAATCAAAATATCTTCTCCAAACACTCCATCATCATCTTCATCCACTACTTCAAATGTTTCTTGTAAATTAACATATTGCCCATCAAGCATTATATCAATAGCTTCCATGAATTTTTGTTTCAAACGAGACTCTATTTGAATGACATATCACCATCCTGGGCTTCTTACATCATCAATTAGAAATGACTGGTTAATTTGAAAAGGGAAAACATAGGGCTCATCCCTCTCTAATAAAAATTATCTTGTATTTGCACAAAAATGTACTATGGATGGTCGGATCCACTTACATTTTAATAATATAGGACTGTTTTCACCAAAATCCACTTGAATTATTTCTTGGATGAATCCAACATAGAATTTCTTCTCACTTTCATGAAGAAATTCAGCACTTACAACACAATCACAATTTGTCTTTCCTTTATCTTTTTCCTCCACTCTTAAATGGCTACCATAGGCCCACATTCCACTAAAATGCATAGCCCATAAATGTGGAGGTTGTGAGAGCTCACTTTCCTCCATTGTTATATCTTGACCTTCTTCTTTTGCATCACTAACTACATTAGCAATCCATTCTTCAAATTTTGGAAAAGAATCACCTCCAACCAAATCATGATGTCTGTTCTTTTGAGGTTGATGTTGCATCCAACTTTGATTCTCTTCTTCATATTTTCTACATAGAATATTAATGTGCAAATAGTAAGATTAATAATATAAATGTGTAAATAAATAATTGTGTAAATTTTTTTAACCTATGCCACTTATCGAACAGAGATGTGTTTTGAAGAATAAAGGCATGTATTGCACTTCTTTCTTGATGTGATAGCTTGAAGTGACATCCATTGCCTTCTAATACTTCACCTACAACTCTCTCATCTTCATCATCATCTCATACACATCGATTGACATTTTTAAAATCCTTCATATATTTTGTGTAAAATCCAATGGCCTCTTACATTGAATATCCCTTAGACATGCTACCTTCTAGTTTTGCCCTAGTACGAACAATTTTTTTCAAAACTTTCATATATCATTCTATAGGATACATCCATCTCGTTCTTATTGGACCACAATGCTCTAGTTCATATTCTAGATGTATCAAAAGATGCATAGAAATGTTAAAGATTGTTGCTGGAAATTCCTGTTCCAATAGTCAAAGGACTTCAACAACCTCCTCCCTCAAATTATCAAAGTTCAAAGGATCTAATATATGTGAACTCATTCTCTTTAATATTAGGCCCAACCTTATAATTTCCAATCTTGGCCCCTTTGCCAAACCTGATATATTTACCACAATAGGTAAAATATTCTTGATTATAACATGATAGTCATGGGTCTTTAGGCCTCTTAAGCTATTAATGTCATTTGGCTTCTGATAGTACTACTTACATATCCAGTGGGAAAGCAAGTCTAAGACATCAACTGTAAGAATTGTGCATGTTGTTCCTTTGTCCAGACATAATGAGCACTAGGTTTTCTATATTTTACATCATCATATTTTTCAACCCAAAGATTTTGATGAATCTTTAGTTCTCTAAAGTCTTCATGTGATGAAATAGTATCAAAAGCACCAAAAAGAGTTTCTATAATAGCATAAGCTATATTTTTCTCAGTATGCATAAATTAACAATATGCCTAATGGCTATATCCTTAAAGTGTGGCAACTTATAGAATATGCACAACCATTTTACACCACTTTCATTACATGGATCATATCTACTACCAGCAATCCCACCATTTTCAATAAACAACATTCTTTTTTGTCCATTCTCAATAATGTAATCACCCATTATTAGCAAAGGTGCTTCGTGATTCTCTTCTTGACCATTGAAACATGTTTTTTGTCGACGATATGGATGACCCACTTTAAGGTAAGCACGATGTCGACAATAAATACACTTACGCAAACTTCTTGAGTGCCTCACAAAATCCTTAAAGTTGCAAGTAGGACGGCCATGGTATCCATGAACAGTGAAACCAGACAATGTACCATATGCAAGATCATGAATCGTAACCAATAAGGAAGCTCTTAAAGTGAATTTGATTGAATGACCACCACTTAAAGATTGAATTACTTCAATTCCTTTCCACAATTCCATTAGCTCATCATATAATGGCTCTAGATAGGCATCTATTGTATTTGAAGTCACACTTTTCTTTCCTAGTATAATCAATGATACCATTAAGAAAAATGGTTGAGTTGCTAACTATGGAGGCAAGTTATAATTTGTTAAAAACACTGGCCCAGTTGACCATTTAGTACTTTGATCTGAGAATGGGTTCACCCCATCTAGAGCCAAACCCAACCTTATATTACAAGGATCTTGAGAAAAATTAGGCCATCTGTTATCAAATTTCATCCACATCTTAGAATCAGGTACATGTCATTTTCCATCAATGCTCTTATTTTGGGCATGCCACTGCATATGTTTAGCAATGTCTCTGCAACTATACATTCAAAGCAATCATGGGATTATCAGAAAGTGGCAAAGAACCTTTCTAGGAACCACAACTAATTTCAACCCTTGTCTATACCTTGCTTCATGACATTTCAAACATTCACTCTCACTTGCAAGATTTTTGTGAAATAATACACAACCATTAACACATGTGTGGATGTTTTCATACCCAAAGTTGAGCTTACTGATCTTCTTTTTACATTGACTTCATTTTGTTGGTAATGTGGAGTCAGCTGGTAACAAGAAACTTAATAATGCCAATAATTGATCTACACTCTCATTTGTCCAACCATGCACCACTTGCAAGTTAAGAATTTGAAGGATTGTTGTCAAATGACTTAACTTGCAATTAGCATACATAGGCTTTAAAGCATCCTCCATTGACTTGGTCCAATCATCGTTTAAACTCTCATTCAACATTCTTTCAACTTCAAACCCTTCTTCTAACATTTTTGCCTCTTCATCTATTTTTGGTGCCACTTCATCTATGTTTTTTGCATCTTCATCTCTCACAGTTTGCAATTCTATCATATCTTCATAATAATTGTAAGCCCAAGGGCTTATACCACTATGCCCATATCTTATCATATGTCAATAAATGACATTTCTTTTTTTCACCTTTCCATCAAGACAATCATTACATGGACATGGATATTTTTCCATGTCCCTCTCTTTGGCTACTCTCTCATCATATGCATGATATTGATCTGTAGTCAACCTTCGACGTTGATCCATCTGTAATATTGTGCATTCTAGTATTAATTTAGTATAATAAGCTATCCTACACCTAGAAGGCCTTTAAGTATAAAATCTTAAAAGGTAACCTTCAATCATGCATATGGTCAAGCTAGGATAACCTTTCCTTCAGTTTGGGATAGTCATCATGCAAAGAGATCATGCAGAGTAGAGGTGTGGTTTTATTTGAGTTCAAGGATTTTTTAAGGATCAACTTCACAAATACTAAAGATAACATTTTCTTTTGAATTTTCAAGCTTCAATCATGAAAATATCTCCTGCGGGGGTGCCCACAAGCAACTTCCCCAAATATCATGAAAATATAAGTTCACTTTTGGCAATGAGGGTTTTGAATTACCTTTGATTTTTTTGCAGAGTGCATCCCTAAATTTGACTTTACTACAGAGGGCCTCACCGACTTCAAATTCATTACAAAAAACTCTGAATTCCTTGCCCGCCTTTTCAAAAGTCTCCACATCCTCTCCAAACAATCTTTATCACCCATACAAGTAGCTGCTACACTTATATGCACCTAAAACATTTTTTTAGGTACACGCATCAGATAGAGTAAGTGATTCAATACATGTCCATGAGAATAAAAAACATCAACAGTAATTCAATTTCATTCCCATGCCGACAATTATACATTCTACAAGTTGTTTGACTTAGAAATATAGACAACCTATGTAAACTAATAGATAACTAGCATTGAGAAGAAATACTAAACAATTTATCAAGATTACACTTTAAAACCCCAATTAAATAACTATTGTGATGAAGTATTCATAGAAGCAAATCACTTACCAAAATCATAGGCAAAGTCACCAAATAAAGGACTCAAGATGTCAACCATTTCAAATGACAATCATGACAATAGGTAAAACAACATAGAGAATACAGTCATGCCTTTGATTGCAAAGGAGGGGGCAGATATTATAGTCTGTAGCAGCATTGGAAAGATGAAAATAAAAAATCCATGAAGCCAAACACTTTTGTCAAAATACAAACCCTTACTTAATTAGTTAACTGATCCTTGACTATTTTATTAGGCAAAGATAGTCATTATATAGATGCTAAAATAGTGACACAAGTGCCTTTGAAAGTGATGACAGTCATGTCATCAAATTGACAGTGAAATCGGTCATCAAAAAGAGTAATGCACAACACCACCGAAGAAAAGAGGAGATCACCATCCATTCAAAGAGATGCCCTAATCACAGTCACCAAAGTGGGCTACAACAACAGAGAAAAGATAGTGGAATATTGATAGTCTTTTTGCATCCAAATGTGAATTATGTGAAAACTATGTCATATATCAATAACAAAAGTAACAGAGAGGATTTTTTATAGTCAAAAGTCTATGAATAGAATCTTCAAGTTTATCAAAATCAAGCTAATAAGCTATATGATAGTCATAATAGCAGATGGACAAAGGGAATGTGACTGTGACAGATTTTTGCATACAAAGGACAGTCATCATCAATGATATTTTTGTATTAAGGATTTTGTAGGCAAGTTCGTGATATGACAACAAAGATCAGTTCATCTATGAAGCAATGAACAAGTTTTTCATGACAAAGGTTACTGTCAAGATAGCAGTAAGAGACAATAAAGATAGTGAAGAGCAAATTTAAGGAATGAAACAAATCATGGAATAGTCTTGCATTCTCAACAACAAGCTTTCATTCTCTGTTTTGTGATAATCATTTTGAAAATACAATCATCTTTCAAAGGTTGAATCACACACACAGGGGCAGTGTCTAAGTCACAGGTTGAAGACCATCAAATTCCTTCATGCCAATGTATTCTAAGTATAAATCGTGAATGGAAAAAGTAGAACTTTATCAATAAAGAACCATGAGACCTCTTCATACAGTCATTGAAAGAGATAGAATAGTCACTAATGACAGAGCACCAAGCTTTCAAAGATACAAAACTTTAGAGTAGGCTAAGAGAAGAATAGAGGTACTTGGAAAACCCTACCTCTACTTCATAAAACCATTTGTTATATGTTGTCTATCTACTCCTTTGATATCTATCATCTATAGCTGGAAATCCCAAAATTCCTTCCTTTCTTCATTCACACAATGATCTCAAAACTATTTCCAAACTCAAAGAACTACAGCCATGAACAATCTTCTCCTATTTGACTACTCATACCCTACTCTTGGCGGCCATGAACAATCTTCTCTTGTTTGACTACTCATACCCTATTCTTGGCGGCCATGAATAATCTTCTCCTATTCAACTACTCTACATACCCTATTCTCGGCAGCCATGAACAATATTCTCCTGCTAAACACACAATCTTTGCTTCTTCACAAGTTTCACCTTTTGTTCAAAATTCATAAATGCACAATCCCTCCATTAATTCCCTCCAAAACTAAAGTGAAAGAAAAAAGAATAGAGGAATTTATTTAGTCCTTTATTTAGTCAATTTTATTTGTCTAACCAATTATTTAGTTGTATTTTTTGCTCAATGACGAAATTAGTCATTTATTTAGTCATTTCAACTGATGAGCAAATTAGTCATTTATAGCTGTGTTGCAAAATGTTTTAGTTATGTGATTAAAAGTTTGGTCATGTGACTAAAAGTTTTAGTCACCTGGTCATTTATTTGCCATATGTCTACTAGTGATGACACACGTAACATTTGGAGTTATCAGTCTAATAACTCAAAAATGTTTTTCCATTGGTCATAATCATACACATCAGTTGTTTGGTGGATCCCACTATAGATATGTGTTCATAAAAGATATAAGATCATAGCTAGGACAGATGGCATTATGGCACTCTCCATAAGCATGGTCAAGCTAACACATATTTTCTATTGCACCATTGAAGGGTAGGGCATGCAAATTTGCATATGTTATTGGAAAACTTCTTGGGCATAAGTATGGCAGTATTTTACATCATAACATCATCATATGTATGTCATCATGGTCATTCTTTGTTTTATTAATTTGTCATAATACCTTCAACATATCGATGTCACCTCCTTGTCTTGCATTTCTCCTTGTTATCATGTTGTCATATGGTTGATAATGTCTCTTTCACAAGTAGAGTGCATGGTTATTATATTTGTATAAGGAATTATAGTTATAAAATTATTGTTAGATAGATATATAATTATATCTATATTTGGATGGTTATCCAAATTCAAATTGGTAGAGGAATCTAACTCCATGAAGTGGAGGCACCTAAATTTATTATGGAGGTAATGCTAAGTGTGAAGTAGAGATAAACTCTAATGAATTGAACCTTGTGCGTACTCACCTCATTTAAGGGCATTAATGTGGAACTGGAGTGGAATTTACTCCATTGAAATGTTGGCATTCGGGGAGGAATTCCAGGGTTTTTCACTGCTAGGAATGAAGGAGTTAATGGTGAAGAAGAAGAGGGAGATGGGAGGAAAAGAGGATAGTGTGGAGATGGAAGGAAAGAAGAAGAGCTATGCAACTTATCGAAGGGATATTGATTGAGTTTTCAATTTTTTTACTATGGTTGAAGCATTTAAGTTTTATTTTCTTCAATAAGTATTCTGCAATATATAATAAAGGTTCATATTGTTGTTTCATCATTTGAAAAGAATGTTTGTGGAAATAGCGAGGAGAGTTTATCTCTGTTGTTTTTCAAAAGATATTTATCAGTTGTTAAAACCAATTTTATTCTAGAATACCTATATTCAACTTGTAAGTTGGGGGATTTTTAATGATAAACTTAGAGACCATAATAGGTTAGTGGTTGATAATAATAGGTACTACATGACCAGATTTAGTCTATATAAGGTGTATTTTACTATAAACCCATTCAGGAGTATATTTTGGGAAAAATCATGGCATGTTAAAAGACCATGATGGGTCCATAATTTTAAATATATCTTGTTTTACATATGAATAGACCATTTGTAATCTAGGGATTGTTAGATTCTACGAGAAGTGAGAACTAAGCTAGGATTTGATATCGGTCATAGATCACATACACTCCAGTAGACAAATGATCGAAGATCAAAATAGTGGAATGGAGAGAGAATCTAAAAAGAGAGAAAAATAGGGACAATGCAAGAAAATTTGAGAATACTCTCATGGAGCTTTCACCGGATTGGTACTGAACTAGTGTTCAACTGGTGTTCAACTAACTATGAGAGGAGAGTGTTGTATATGTAGCAAAATAGGGCATATACATCCAAGAGGTACATTAACTCCTACTACCCATAAAAGGTGGGAGCTTTTACCTACTTGGTAAATGACAAAACATGTGGCATAACCTTCTCAAGTGAAGATAGAAAGGAGGTGGCACTTAAAACCAAAAAAAGTGTGAGAACTCTAACTACCCCATAACATACTCAGGTAAAGATAGAATAGTGGTTATGAGAGGTGGCACAAAAATCCAAAAGAGGATGTGTAACTCAACTACCCATGTGTGGGAGAGAGTTACACATGTAGCTGATGTATTTTGCCACGTGTCCTCATATTAACCACACCTAATAAACCCAAGTAAGCTTAATAATGTGTAGGAAAAAGAAATATCCCTAAGGAAAATAAAAAAACCTACACTAACACCCCCCCTTAAGCATAGCTTAGGTGGGTGAAAAAATATGGGTCCCGGCAAGTGAAGCCTAATGAGGTATCCATGTACAAAAAATTCCCCCCCAAAAGAGAAGAAGCCCCCCCACAAAGGAATAGCCCCCCCCCCCCCCAAATAGAGAGAGAAAACATCCCCCACAGTAGAGAGTGAAGTGAAGGACTAAGAAGCCCCTCCTGAAGTAGACATTGGACGCACCCCTAACAAAGCTCACAGATGAAGGAAATTGCTCTCAGTGAAGGGTTTGGTGAAGATGTCTGCAATCTGATCCGATGTCTGAATGTACTTGAGATCAATGATGTTTGTATGAATCAACTCCCAAATATAATGCATATGCATCTCAATGTGCTTCATCCACTGGTGATGGACTGGATTCCTTGAGATCTGAATTGCACTCTGATTATCACAAAAAATGATTGTGGGCTTTCTGAATGAAATGCCAAACTCAGTGAGAATATTCTGAAGCCAAATGGCCTCAGTGGTGGCATTAACTGCCCCTCGATACTTAGCCTCTATAGATGAAAGAGAAATTACAAATTGCTTCTTACTCGACCAACAAACTGGACTGGAACCAAGTGAGAAGCAATATCTTGAAGTAGACTTGCGATCCTGAGAATTGCCTACCCAATCTGAATCTGTATATCCCACTAAGTCAAAATCCATGCCCGCAACATAGTGAATCCCATAGTTGTGAGTTCCCTAAACATAATGGAGAATCTACTTAGTTGCTTTCCAATGCAACTCATGTGGCTCCTGCATAAACCAAGAGACCATGCCCATGGCATATGAAATGTCAGGCCTCGTGTGAATCACATAGATGAGACTTCCAACAAGCTGTCGGTATAAAGTGCCATCAACCAAGGGTGAAGAACACTTAGCCTCAAGTTTGACCCCAGATAAAAGTGGAGTCAGTGTAGGCTTACAATCAACCATGTGAAATTTGGAAAGCATGTCAAGTGCATACTTGGGTTGTGCCATGAAGATACCTAAATATGCTTGAGTGATCGCAATCCCTAAGAAGTAGTGTAGTAGACCCAAGTCTGACATCAGAAATCGATCATGAAGAGTAGTTTTTACTACTTTGATGGTGGATGAGTGACTCTCCATGATTAACAAGTCATCGACATAGAGAACCAGAAATGTCAGAGTATCATCCTGCTACAGAATGTAGATGTTCAGATCATAATGGCATTGAGTGAACCCAACTGATAAAAGGAAGGAGTCCATCTTGGCATACTAGGCTTGAGGAGCCTGTTTGAGGCCATAGAGAGACTTCCAAAGATGACAAACCAATGAAGGATCCTGAACAAACCCATGTGGCTACTCCATGTAGGCTTCCTCCTAAAGGTCACCATGAAGAAAAGCACTCTTCATGTCCATCTGATGAACTTCCCAACAATGGGCTGTAGCTATAGCAAGTACAAGCCGGATGGAATTCATTTTGGCTACTGGCACAAAATTTTTAGAGTAGTCAATCCTGGGTACCTAGGAGAATCCTTTGGCGACCAAGCAAGCCTTATGCTTATTAACCAACCCATCTGCTACAAATTTTGTCTGATAGATCCACTTGCATCGAACAAGTTTTCTTCCCTTAGGAAGAGGGACTAAATCCCATGTATGATTCCTTTCCAAGGAACTAATCTCTTATCGCATTACTGCATCCCACTCAAGGACACCAGAAGCTTCCTAAAATGTTTGTGGATCAGAAGCTGAAGCAATGAAGAGATGTGGAGCCTGCTGAAATTGTGACCTTGTTCTTCTTGTATCTGAAGGATCACCAACCCAATCACCTACTGACTAGAAATTCTAACAAGCCCAAAGAGGCCCTATGGTAGGAGAATCTGGAGGAGAATCATCAACCTCTGAATGATGACTAGGAGAAGAGGATGGATCCTCATCATCACTATCGCCATCTGAAGTGGAGGAAGAAGACTCCTCATGTGAATTAGGAGGATTAAGATCCTCTGAAGAACTATCATCATGTGGCAATGTCTCCCATGTAATGGTGGATGGAGAAGTGGTAGGAGAGGAACTGGAAGAGTCCTCCTCAAAACAAACACTCCTCTTAATGAACAGTTCATGAGTTGTTGGGCGAAGAACCTTGTAGCCCTTGACACTGTCTGGGTACCCAACAAATATGCAAGGCTTGCTCTACGGATCCATAGCCTTATGTTTCTCTGCTGGTATGTGGGCCCATGTAGGAGAACCAAACACTCAAAAGTGCTTAACTGTGGTTTTCCAACCAGTCCAAGCTTGGAAAGGAGTTACCCCCTTCACAGCTTTGTGAGGAATGTCGTTCTGGATGTAACACGCATAGTTGATGGCCTCTACCCAGTATTGAGGTGCCATAGATCTGGAATGAATCATACAATTGGCCATCTCTTTCAATGACCTGTTCTTACATTCTGCAACATCATTCTATTGTGGACTATAGGGAACTGTGTGCTAAAGATCAATGCCCTTAGAGGCACAAAACTGCTCAAACCTATGGTTGACATATTCCCCTCATTATCCGTATGTAAAATCTTGATGGCCTTCCCAGACTATTTCTCTACAAAAACTTTGAAGTCCTAAAAAGACTCAAAGACCTTAGACTTCTATTTGAGAAAATATACCCAAGTATATCTAGAAAGATCATCAATGAATGTCAAAACATATTGAGCCTTGCTGAAAGATGGATGTGGAAATGGTCCTGCCAAGTCACTGTGAACCAACTCCAGAAGTTGTGTGGCCTCCCAAGCATTGCCTTCGTCATACTTCTCTTCTAGATGCTTACCAAGAATGCATCCCTGGCAAACTCTATTAGAAAATCAAATTGAAGGCAACCCTAAAACCATGTCTTGTTGACTGAGCTGTTGCTTGTAGCAGTAATTCAAGTGGCCAAACCGTTGATGCCACAAATGACTCACCTCATCTGAATGAGTGAGTAAAATAGTTGAAGGAGAGTCAAGAACAAAGTGATAAAACTGATACAATCTGGACTGATGATCTACTTTTCCCACAACAACTGTAGATCCATCATGCAATTCACTAATTACCACATTATCTGGTGTGAACTCAACCCGCTTGCCAGTGCTAGTGTGAGTGATCTTATAGTCAGATAAGAGATTAGTTGATAGATGGAATGCAAAGAACATCCTGAAATGTTCCTTTGCCCACGTCAATAGACCCTCTCCCATGCACTTCAACAGAAGTGTCATCATGCATGAGTATGGCAAGCATAGTACATGGCTCTAAGGAGGCAAAATCATCCTGTGAGGAAGCCATGTGGTACGAAGCACCCAAGTCAATTATCCAGGTGTCAGGTTGTGAAGCAATTGAAAATATGGCCTTGCCCTTTCCTTTCCCCTTACTTTTGTCTACATCCTTTGAAGACCCTTCTAATGAACTCTGCTTGACAGAATTAGGCACCTTGATGTTGTTCTTCTCAAGAAGATGTGACAAGTGATCAATCTATTTCTTTAAACACTTGTGCTCATCATGTCCTGGTCTTTTACAATAAGAACACTTGACCTTCTCCTTCTTAGGTTGTTCACCTTGTGATGAAGAGGTCTGAATAGCTACATTTGGAGCAGTAGGTTTCTAATCTTTCTTCTTCTCTCCTTGGTTCTTTTGTTTCTTTTCATATTTGCCAGACCCCTTCTATTCTTTTGTACCTTGATTTGCAGCCAAGGCATGTGACTTCAAGGGTTTAATTGTACCCATGTGAACTAGTTTACCTTGCTCCTAGGTGAGTTTTGCAACAAACTCATCTAGAGAAGGCATTTTGTAGTTTGTACCTAGGGCACTTTTTGTGGCATAAAAGGTAGAAACAAAGACATAATAGTTTGGACCAAGCTTAGAAAGAATGCTTAAGATCAGTTATTTATCACCTTTCTTGATTCCATATTGTTCCAATTGCAATCTAATAGCTTTGAATTTTGTGAAGAAGTCATGTATGGTGTCAAAATTTGAAGGACTTAACCCTATGAGTTTGTTCTCCAATTAATGACCTCTTAACTCATCCTGCTTACCAAAGAGTTTTTCCAATGTGGTCCACACATCATTTGGTGTAGTGCAAGATTCAATGTGAAAAAGAAGGTCAGGAGAGACTGACATACACAGAGTACCAAAGGCTTCATCACATTTATTAAACCATTTTGTCTTTTCTGCAACATCTTGAGGTTCTGTCTCAAGTCCCATTGTAACCCAATGATATCCATGTCTTTTGAGATATATTATCATCTTTGATTTCCATTCAAAATAGTTATATGGTGTTAAAACAGGAACTGTAGATGCATCCATGAGTGTAGAAAAGTAGATTGCAATGCAGAAAGAGAAGTGTGAAAAAGAGACACACAAGACACCCCCCCTTTTCACTAATTTCTGAAATGACCCCCCCCCAGAAATTACAATGTTGGTACTTTATAATTAGTACAATTTACAATGCAAATCTTCAAATTTTTAGACTCTTATAGGGCCCAAAATGGCCAAAAACACTGAAACTATAGTCCAAGTACAATATGAGATCAAATTGAGAGCACAAATGTAGAGTACACAAAAAAATATGAACTCTTAAAAAAAGGCACCAAAAATAGAGTCTGTTTGCACAAGTTCTGGCTCTCGGAAGGTCTCAAAATGAGAACTGCGCAACAAATTCTAGAAGAATATTCAATTTCTAAATTTTTGGAGCATCAAATCAGAAAAATAACTTCACCATGGCATAGAGAATGAAACTCTACCCAAAATCAAAAAAAATTGCATCAAAAAAGGAGTTCGTATGCTCAAGTTACAGCGGTTTGAAGTTGGACTGCCAGATCAAAAATGCAGATGGAGAGGGGTCTGCCTGCTGACGGTCATTTAGAAGTCAAATTTAATACACTAACATCTACAATGGCCATTTGAACATCAAATTTAACACAGTGAATTTGACGGGCAGATGAACGTCAAATTTAACTTATTGTTTATGACGAGCAGATGAACGTCAAATTTAAGCTTGTGTTTAATGGCAGTCGTTTGACCGTCAAATTTAAGATAGTCAAAAAATTTCTACGGAACCGAATAGTATAGAATCCGTATGACCTGAGGGTGAAAAAATTTTAGCTCAAAAAATTCCTAACTCTGATTTTGATGATTTTATAGTCAATCTTTAGGTTTTTGGGCCTTCTGAGGGTGATGGCGAGGTCCGTTTGGGCTGAAAATGCACTGATTTATTAGATACCTCTAGGAACCCCTCAAACAAGCTCCGGTGCAACTAAGTCCTCCAATCTCTGATTTTGACAAAACAAAAGCTAGTTTTGACTTTTCTGAGCCTTCTGGATGCTATGGAGACGCTGAAAATGCCTCCATGATTACCAAAAAAGCTACAATCACCCAGATCTCACAAGAACACAAATATGCATGCTAGAGTAATACAGAGGCTTATTTTCCTTCAAATTGTTCTGATTCTCCAGATCATCTGAGGATGCAATAGAAAAGCATACTAGGTTTTTGAGAAAATATTAGCAATCTAATAGTCTCAAATCTCTCAAATATCAAGATTACAAAAAATGAACTAAACCAAACAAACAGGCTCTGATACCATGTTAGATTCTATGCGAAGTCAGAACCAAGCTAGGATCTGATGTTGGTCATAGATCACATACACTCCAGTCAACAAATGATCAAAGATCAAAATGGCGGAATGGAGAGAGAATCTGAAAAAAGAGAAAAATAGAGACAATGCAAGAGAGTTTGAGAATACTCTCGATACTCTCATGGAGCTTTCACCAAACTGGTATTGAACTAGTGTTCAAGTGGTGTTCAACTAGCTACTGTGAGAGGAGAGTGTTGTATATATAGCAAAATAGGGCATATACATCCAAGAGGTGCATTAACTCCTACTACCCATAAAAGGTGGGAGGTTTTACCTACTTGGTAAATGACAAAACATGTGGCATATCCTCCTCAAGTGAAAATAGAAAGGAGGTGGCACATAAAGCCAAAAAAGTGTGAGAAATCTAACTACCCCATAACATACTTAGGTAAAGATAGAATAGTGGTTATGAGAGGTGGCACAAAAAGCCAAAAGAGGATGTGTAACTCAACTACACATGTGTGGGAGAGAGTTACACATGTAGCTAATGTATTTCACCACGTGTCCTCATATTAACCACACCTAATAAGCCTAAGCAATCTTAATAATGTGTAGGAAAAATAAATATCCCTAAGGAAAATAAAAAACCTACACTAACAGGGATTATTATTCTTTTCCAATGTCAAATTGAATACAGAAACATAGACCATATTCAAGTCGGTCTCTATTATGAACATAGATAATAGTAACTAGTCTGTGAATAGCTCTATTAATGAATGAGATTTGTTAACCTCTTGTCAACTTCTCACAAGTTGATAATGAGAACAAGTTTAGTTCTCTCATTTGGTAAATCCTTCATTGTTTTATATTCTACCAATATACAAAAGTAGAGTTAAGTTTCCTTTACTAACTTGAATGATATCTTGACACTCGACCTTATTCATGCCTACAGTCAATTATGAGTCTTTATATATATTAGTCTTTCAACCATATATAGCTCTATCAAAAAAAAAAAATTGTGTTCATTTCTAAACAAACCTTCTTCAAGTCTGCAAACAATATGAAATTATGTTCTTAAGCTTTCAATCTTTTCTAAGTCTATGTTTTATGTGAATACTTAACTTTTGACCATCTACAAGCTTGTATTGAGAGCCAATGTAAAATTTAGATGGTTTGACCATTTTCTAATCTATATACTTATGATTAGAACCAGGGGATGGGTACTTTTTTTCATAGCCTTATACAAGCCGATTGCCTGTGAAACTCTTTATTTATATTAAAAGTTATTATAAGTTTAATATGGGTTTTGAGATATGTGAAAGGTCTTCAATTGCATATAGATATTTTTATTCATTCAAAATTCATATTATTTTGGGAGGAAATTATGATTATGCTTCATTCCTGATGGATTATGACTCATCATTTCATTTATGTATTGGGTATTTAACCCAAGAATTCTTCAGGTTGGTTTTTATTTATGAATCATAAGAGGAACTCATAAAACAAACCAATGAGTAGGAGTTTATTTTATTCATTTGATACTATTGTTCTATCCTAAAGTTAATTGTGTGTGTGTATATGCATCTTTACTTATTGAAAAAAGAATATAAGTAATTTAATTAGTTCAAGATATGCTCGGAATAGAGTATAGTGAGAGTATTAGATTTTTCAAACATTATATATTCATATAGAAACAATGACATGTGTTATTAGTAGAGTCTTATACATTCATTTTGATCAGGGATATCTCAAATTTGTGTATAAACTTGATATACGTAATTACTTAAAGGCAGATTTATACATGCCTAAAATAGAATGGAAACATAGAAAATTGGAAATGGGAGTAGAAAAGAATTTTTAACTCTATGAACAATTGATAGTTCTTATTTGATCAAATCTAAAGGTGAACTTGAACAATTGATAATAATGACATAAACCTCTAATAAATGTAGGAGGAAATTTTTCCTATGTATTTGATTATTAAGGACATGAGTTTAGAAATCTATTATATGACTGTCAGATTTACTAAATGTTGAGAATGCAAGGTAATGCACAACAATATCATTAGTATATAATTTTTCTAGTTAGTATTATATCATATACTTACTAGATGGGTTTATAGTTGGCATAATCTCCTTAAATTAATTAGCCAAGCCTATGATAGAAGGACTATTTTCTGATGCAAATATGCTTAAATTTGGGATAATATACTATTATGTATGCGTGTAAATCAAATAAATGATTTCTATTAACAAGTTTGAGCTATAGGTGTGTGAACATATGACACACATCTTCATCCTGGAATGTGTATTTGATTTATCAAAATGTTGGCCAAAGTAATACAAAATCACTGCTTACATTATCAGTTCACAGTGTCTATTTATTTGCATAACAATTGGATTGTGTCATACTTAGCTAGAAGGAATCTAGAGTTGTATGAAAAATTGTTTGTGGTTAGACACAATACTAGTTCTTGGTTGGCATGATGTTCTTGTAGATCTCCTTTATCTGCCACCTTCATGAAGGCTAGGGCCACTTCTTGTTGGAAGGTGTGCGGGGGACCATTGGTCTGTAGTTGGAGGTAAAGCACTTAGGTGATGCTATTGGGAATTAAGGTGTCTCAACCTTGGTAATTCCAAGCACTAATTATTTGATTGTGTATTTATTTAATTGCCTATGATGTATTTTGGGTTGCACATCTTGTTTCATCATTTAGTGTGAAGTGGCATAGTGAGTTGTCACTCCACTTGTAATATGACTAGGATGGTCAACTCATCCCACGTGGACATAGGTGTCCCATATTGTGGTAGAGATTTTCTACCATGTGTTGGCATCTTGTGCAATGTGTAAGGAGTTATGATGCATAAGTGTTATGACAGATTCTATGACACATAAGAGTCAAAAATAGAAGATTCTATGAAAGGTGAAGACATGTGTCAAAGATCATCTTTGAGGAAGGCATCTTTGGGCACCCAAGGGAGGTTATGACATGTTCTAAGAGAAATATGCTAATTTTAGTCAATGTATGATAGATTCTCTTACAGCTGTAAGTGTTGTCAGTTATGATAGATTCTATGACAACTATAAGGTGTGTAAGAGCATCTGTCATGGCCTATCTTGGGAATAGGCACCCACTTTGGGATGGGGTGATATGACAAGTGTAAAATCCATGTTGTGGTAATGGACAAGTGTCCTTAGGCGTGGGTTTTGGGCCATGAGGCCAAGATGGACGCCCATCTCAAGAAGGTTCTATTTTTTCCTTGTAAACTCTATTTAAACAGGTGCTTGGATGGGAGATGCATAGTGTAATTGATAGGTACTATAATGCTTCCAGAATATCTCCAGATATGAGTGTCAAAGACTCCTAAGAAGACTTGCTTTGCAAGTGTCTTGTAAACATTCTTTGTTTTGATAATACATTGTGCAGGTTTTGAAGTGTGGGGTTTTTCACACGAAAGGGTTTTCCCCATGTTAGATCTTGTCTCTCTCTCTTCTGTCTACATTTTGTGTGTATGTGTATTACTGCAATATCTCTGTTGTTATGTTAACATCACTATAATTATAAAGGTTGTAAAGAATTTGCATACATCTCTCCTCATTAGATCAGTGTAGGAAGTGATTTCCGCACACCTAGCTTCCTTTCAATTGGTATCAAAGCTTGATCACCTTTGGTCCTAGTTGTTGAGTAGGGGTTTTTTGAGCTAATCTTAGATTGAGTTGGAGTCTGTGTAGAGTATTCTAAAATCTTGTTGCAGGAAGGAGATGGTAGGCACATCTGGAAGAGTAGAGGTGGAGAAGTTTAACGACACCAATTTCGAATTGTGGAAACTTAAGATGGAAGACATGATTGTTGATCGAGACCTATGGGAAGCAATTTTCGGTGTAAAACTAGTGGCAATGTCACAAGATGATTGGGATCTCAAGGATTGGAAAGCTAATGGTCTTGTGAGACTCTGTTTGGCTGACTCTGTTTTATTAAATGTCCATGAGGAGAAAACCGTGAAGGAGCTGTGGAAGAAACTTGGTGATGTTTATTAGGTTAAATCCCTGGTAAACAATTTATTCCTATGGAAGAAGCTATATTCTCGAAGGATGGAAGATGGAGGATCCATTATAGACCATTTGAATGCTTTTAACATGCTAGTTGCACAGTTGATCTCCATTGGTGTGAAAATGGAGGAGGATCGATGTATGACCTTGCTTTGTTCTTTTCCAGATTCGTGGGATCATCTTGTTATGGCCATCAGGAGTACCACATCCAATTTCAAAATGGATGAAGTGGTATCTTTGCTATTATATGAAGAGATGTGAAGAAAGTCATCTAAATCAGCTAAAGAGGCTCTTGCAATTCATGGAAGACCCAAGGAAAAAGGGAAAAAGAAGGACAAGAAAGCTTAGAAGGGTAGATCCAAATCCTGTGGTAGATCCAAATCTCTTGGAAAGTCCAAGGCTCTCTGTTGGAACTATGGTAAATCTAGACATTTCTGAAAGGAATGTAAAGAGGAAAAAAAGAAAAAGAAAAAGAATGTCACAGATTTAAATTCTAACAAGTCACAAGATGATGATGATGCTTTCATCACAGCCTTGGCCACCCATGCATCTGATGATGTGTGGCTGATTAATTCTGGTGCATCTTTCCACATGACCTCACATCGAGACTGGTTTACAAAGTATGAAGAGTTTGATGGTGGAAGAGTGTACCTTGGTGATGATTCTCATCTGAAGATAGTTGGCCATGGAAGAGTCATAATCTGATTCCCTGATGGATGAGTGAAGGGGATCTCTGGGGTCATGCACATCCCAGGCTTGGCATGAAACTTGCTCTCTATAAGTAAATTGAATGATGCACGTGTGCAGGTTGTCTTTTCAAAAGAAGGATGCAAGATGACTAGAGGATCTATGGTGCTTACAAAGGGTACTCAAAGAGGTACTCTATTTTAGCTGGAGGCATGCACTTCATAGTGCAATAGTTCTTCTAACTCAAAGAAAAGAGCTGCAGTCACTTCATCCCCACCATTGGAACTAGCAGTGAAACAATCTGTTGTATCAAAATCTGATGGTATTGCATTTTGGGTACCTAAGGGTGCTCATGCTTTAGAAGTTAAGCTTCTTGCTGAGAAGACAATGTTATGGAATAAGAGTCTTGGCCACATTGGTGAGAAGTGTCTTAGAACTCTAAAAAATAAAAACCTCATTTAGGGGTTAGATGATTGTAATCTCAATTTCAACTTTTGTGAACATTGTATATATGAAAAGCAAAACTGTGTTCAGTTTTACTCGAGTTCTCATAAGTCTTCTAGTGTGTTAGATCTTATTTATTCTAATGTGTTTGGTATAGTTAATGTTCCTTCAATCTCTAAATTTGTATATTTTGTCTCTTTCATTGATGCTTACAGTAGAAGGACATGGATTTATTTTATTAGAAGCAAATCTAAAGTCTTTAGTCGGTTCAAAGAGTTTAAAGCTTTTGTTGAGAATCAAACTAGTAAAAAGATTAAGTGTTTGAGAACTAACAATGGTGGTGAGTTTTGTTCCATAGAATTTGATAAGTTCTGTAAAAAGCATGGGATTGAAAGACATAAGACAATTTGATACACCCCGCAGTAAAATGGAGTTGCAAAGAGGATGAACAAGACACTGATGGAGAAGGCTAGGAGTATGCTTAGTGGAGCTAGCCTCGAACAGAAGTCTTGGGCTGAAGTTGTTGCCACTACTTGCTACCTAGTAAACAGGTCTCTTACATCAGCTCTTGTTGGTAAGACACCCATGGAGGCATGGTCTGGTAAGAAGCCTTCAATAAGACATCTTCATGTTTTTGGTTGTGAGGCATATGCTCATGTGCCTAGGGAGAAGAGATCAAAATTGGAGAACAAAGTTGTTAAGTGTATCTTCATTGGCTATGGTGTCGGTGTGAAAGGATACAAGCTTTGGGATCCTATGGCCAAAAAAGTGTTGTATAGCAGAAGTGTTATTTTCAAAGAGCTAACACCTTCTTCTGTTGTTCTACAACCATAAGAGAAAGAAAAGAAAGAGGATGTGGTTCAATTTCCCACTACCCCTGAGAAGACTGAACCAATAGACCCTATGAGACCTGATGATGAGGAGAGCTCTAGCATCTCTGAAAGCTCAAAAGAAGAAGAAGAACCTCAACCTCAGCCTTTAAGGAGGTCTACACGAACAAAGAAGAAACCTGGTAGGTTTGGTTATTCACTGCTTGATTCTAGTTGTGCTTTTGCCTTGCTTACTAACACTAATGAGCCTAGAATTGTGACAGAGGCTATGGGTATGAAATATGTAGGTTCCTAGAAGGAGGCCATGGAAGATGAAATGGCTTCTTTGGAGAAGAATAAAACTTGAGACTTGGTGCCTTTGCCTGAAGGATGGAAACCCATTGGATGTAAATTGGTGTTCAAGAAGAAATTTGGTGCAGATGGCAATGTTGAAAAGTAAAAGGCCAGATTGGTTGCGAAGGGGTACTCATAAGTGGAGGGAATTGATTATGGTGAAATTTTCTCTCCCGTTACAAATCTGACATCTATTTGGTTCCTATTATCTCTTGCAATATTTTATGACGTAGAGGTGGAACAAATGGTTATGAAGACAACATTCCTTCATGGTGATTTGGAGGAAGAGATTTACATGTCACAACCAGAGCATTACATAGAAAAAGGTAAAGAAAATTTGGTTTACAAATTGAAGAAGTCTTTGTATGGTTTGAAGCAATCTCCTAGGATGTGCTATATGAAATTTGATGCCTTTGTGTTGTCCATTGGATTTCTAAGGTTGAAATCAGATCATTATGTGTATTAGAAATTTGACAATGATCGCATTCTCATAATTGCATTGTATGTTGATGATATGTTGTTAATTGGGAATGGTAAGAATATGATTTTTGATTTAAAGTCTCAGTTGTTAGCACAGTTTGAGATGAGAAAATTTGATGCAGGAGCATCTAGAAGTCTGATGCAGAAGCATCTGGAAGAATTCAGAATCATTGAGACATTTGATAGAAGCTTGAGTATGCAGAGAAAGTGACCTTGTAGAATTCTAGATTTTGAGTATGAGAGGCTACAAATCTAGAGTTAGCATCTACATATAGGGAATTACAACATATCAATAATTTAGATTGTTTGGCTTTGATTCTGGAAAGTTATCCCTATTTGAAGATTGATTGTTCTGGTAGAATAAAGCCAACTGTGTTTAGTGAAGTGGAATCAGCTTGCGGATCATTCCCGTGACTTGCAAAGAAAAAAGAAGAATTGGTTGATGAAGTTTAAGGACCTGGCCGACCTTCAGTGAGGTGCACACAAAGTTCTATGCATTTGTGGAGCAGTGCCTTATGTTTAGGCTGGACCTATTTTATGTACACGTTACATAAGATAGCCGTTGCAATTAGGCCGACCTGATGATGATTTGAAAGCTTGCGGATAATATAAATAAGAGATAAAGGATTGTTTCTAAGTAGTGATCAATAGCATGAAGATAGGAAATGAGATCTAAAGTTGTTTTGATTCAAAGGAGTAGCAGAACAAGGTAGAAGGCAGAGCAAGAAATAGAATGGGTTGCAGAGCAGAGAATTGAGTGGTAGAAGAAAAAAATCACAAAAGAATATTGTTGTATGAATATTTTGTAATCCTTGGACTATGGCCTAGCATCTGTAAAGCCCTTGAGGCATGTACAATTCAATTTGAAGTATAATATATGAAGAATGAGCTTTGAAGGCTGGGTTTTTCCCTGTTAGGGTTTTCCCAGGATACATCTTGTGTTGTGTTCATGAATGTATTTTGTCTTTCTGCTGAATACGTTCCGTTGCATATCCATTGTGATCATGTTGTTAATTGTCTAAGGCTGCAAGGTTGGATAGTCCCTCACCGGACCCTCCTACCTTGACTACACCAAGTGGTATCAGAGCTGGTTTTGAATTTGCTAGGCTAATTGTGAATCTATTAGAAGGTAGCGAATCTGATAAGTGTTGTGCGAAACCTTAGAAGTAGCAAGTGTCATCACTGAAGAAAGATCAAGGTAAGGAATATTTGGTAAGATTTTCAAATTTAGTTGTTTATCTAATTTGATTCAGATGGGGAAAATGGGAAAGAGGATGAAGAAAGAAAATGAAACCCTAGTATGTGAAAAGGATATTTTGGAAGGAGAATTGTGTGAAATCAAGAAATATAATTCAGCATTGTTGGAAAAGATGAAAGATCTAGGAGTGGACAAGTTTGAAGTCCTTGAAGAATAACTAAAAAATGCAAGGAGAAATGAAGACCTAGAGGCAAAGCTAAAATTGTTTGAAGATGTCGAAAAGAAATTTGTAGAACTAGAAAAAGGATTTAAGTTATTTTATAAGGCTAAACAGAGGAACAGAGATCTAGAAGACAGTTTGGAAGAATTGAAGAAGGAGAATAGTTTGTAGAAAAGTGAAATATCATAATTAAAAGAGTAGAAAGATTAGTTACAGCAGTTACTTATAACATGGAGAGAAGAGAATGAAAATTTGAGACCTAAACCTAAACTTTGTGATGTTTCTTGTGATACAAATGATTTGTGTGATGATGCAGAAGTTTCTTTAGAAAGTGATGATGAAGATGACAGTGTGTCTAAACCTAGAGTGGTTGGTGATGGTATTGGTTTCAAAATCATGTAAAGAATGGGATATGAAGGACAAGGATTGGGAAAGCAGCAACAAGGAATTATAGAACCTATTGAACTAGTGATCAAATCAAGAAGTGAAGGGATTGGATATGACAAAGCTAAGGAGGTTATGGCAAACTTTAAATCAAATCAAAGCAGAAAAGGTATGTTTTGTTCACATTGTAATAGAAATGGACATGAGAAGGAGTTGTGTTGGGATCTTTACTCTTGTAAGTTTTGTGGACTAAGGAATCACTCTGAAAGGATGTGTTGGAATAGAATGGGAAGGAAAAAATCTATGAAAAGTTGCATACAAAAAGATTATGGATGGATTGATGGACAGGAATGGAGAAATGTTACTGGTATGTTCAGAGGAATATATGGACTAAAGTGTTAATATGTTGGATCAAGATGCAAAGAAAGAAGACCTTATGTGGAGCAAAACTAGGAAAGAAATTCAAACTACGGAGGGAGAAGTGACAGGAGTCATAATTCTTATCATAGTGCAGGATAATAGAAGAATAAAAGAGGATGTGCAAGAAGAAGAACCTATTTTCAAGTTTGGAGGAGAAAAGAATCAAGCAAGGAAAGTCGTCAAGAACCTGTAACTAAAGAAGATGATAAAGGAGAAGCAACAAGTAATTCAGAGATAGTTTGTGCAGAGGTTGAAAAGCCTATCGATACAAAAATGATTTGTGTAGAAGAAGAACTGATTGAATCACTAAATTTGATAGAGGAACCATAAGAAAGTGATGCAGAGATAGTTTATGTAGAAGAGGAAGGAGAACCTTTTGAATCATTGAGTTTAATAGAGAAACGGGAAGAAGGAGAAGCATTGGTCTTAAGAATATTTGTGTTATAGAATTGAGAAAGCAAAGTAAGATCATCTGATAAAGCAGTGCAAGATAAAGTTTTGTTAACAAATGTGAAGCATAGCAGAGAAGATCATGTGGTAGAGAAAGAGGGAATGCCAAGATATTCTAGCGGAGAAGAAATTTTGTTACAGGAGTAAAGTGAATGTGGATAAAGAAACAGAGCAAAGTATTGAAGCAATATATGTAGAGCAAAAAATTTAAGATTCTGAGGTGTGTAAGAGAAATTGTATCTGAGAGCAGGATTGGAAAGTGTTGTAAAGAAGTTCAGGAAGCGTATTGGTTGGATTAGAAAGTAACTTGATTGTTCAGGAGGATGCATGAATGAATTTGATTAAAATAGACATTGATCTTGAGGCAACTTGCGGAGAAGACTTGCTCGGACTATCGATCAGAGAGGCAATGCAAGGCTTGTAGGTAGACCGCTGGACCTAGACCATGACAAGATGATGAACTTAAGGCAGTTTTGCAGGATGGACTTGAATAGATTACTGACCTTGAGGTTGTTACAAGTACCTAAAAATAGATCACCGAATCTAGATTACTTTTGAGGCAATTTTGTAGGGTGGACTTGAACAGACTGTCGACCTTGAACAGATTGCCCAACCTATTTTATGTACATGTTACATAAGCTAGTCGTTGCAATTAGGTCAACCTGATGATGATTTGAAAGCTTGTGGATGATATAAATAAGAGATAAAGGATTTTTTCTAAGTAGTGATCGATAGCATGTAGATAGGAAGCAAGATCTAAAGCTATTTTGATCCAGAGGAGTAGTAGAATAGGGTAGAAGGCAGAGCAGGAAATAGAATGAGTCGCAGAGTAGAGAATTGAGTGGTAGAAGAAAGAAATCACAAAAGAATATTGTTGTGTGAATCTTTTGTAATCTCTGGACTGTGGCCTAACATCTATAAAGCCCTTAAGGCATGTGTAATTCGATTTGAAGTATAATATATGAAGAATGAGCTTTGAAGGATGGGTTTTTCCCTGTTAGAGTTTTCCCAGGATACATCTTGTGTTATGTGTTCATGAATGTCTTTTATCTTTTTGTTGATTACCTTTCATTGCATATCCATTGTGATCATGTTGTTAATTGTCTAAGGTTGGAAGGTTGGATAGTCCCTCATAGGACCTTCCTACCTTGACTACACCAAATGGAAATCAAAAGAGACAAAGCAAACAAAAAACTTTGGTTAAGCCAGAGTAAGTATGTGAAGACCATGTTGGATAGATTCAACATGGCAGATTGTAGACCATTGTGTGTTCATATTTCTTCAGGGACAAAGTTATCTATTAATGAATGTCCAAAGTCTTCTTCTGAGATGGAGGACATGAGCAAAGTACCTTATGCTAGTGCTATTAGCATCTTGATGTATTCTATGGTCTGTACTAGACCAGACATTGCCCAAGCAGTGGGAGTCCTTAATTGGTTTATGGCTAATCCTAGATGGGTACATTAGGATGCAGTGAATAGAGTGTTCAGATATTTGTGGGTACTTCTGAGTATTCCCTATGTTATCATGGTCATCCTATAGGACCTCTGCATTCTGTAAGTATTCATGGATTCTAATTGGGTAGGTGACATTGACAGCAGGAGATCCACCAGTGCTTATGTGTTCACTATGTTCAGTGGTGCAATTAGTTGGATGAGTAAGCGGCAACCTATGGTTGCTTTGTCCATGACAGAAGCTGAGTATATGGTAGCTACTCATGCTTGCAATGAAGCTATTTGGCTTAAAAGATTGTGTTTAGATATTGGTGTTAATGGAGGACAGATTACTATCTATTGTGACAATCAAAGTGTGATTTGCTTAGCAAAGTATTCAACTTTCCATGCTAGAACAAAGAATATTGATGTACAGTTTCATTTTGTACGAGACATGGTAGAGGATGGAAAGGTGACATTGAAGAATGTTGCAGATGCATTGATGAAACCAATGGGCATAGAGAAGTTTAGATGGTGTAGTCTATGGGCCTCTCGGCCTATAGCAGTTAAATCTTGTTATTTCTATTAGCTCTTACAAGGTGTTCGACAAGTGGGAGAATGTTGGAAATTAAGGTGTCTCTACCTTGGTAATTCCAAACATTAATTATTTGATTATGTATTTATTTAATTGCCTATGATGTATTTTGGGTTGCACATCTTGTTTTGTCATTTAGTGTGAAGTGGCATAGGGAGTTGTCACTCCACTTGTAATATGACTAGGATGGTCAACTCATCCCAAGTGGACATAGGCGTCCCATATCGTGGTAGAGTTTTTTTGCCATGTGTTAGCATCTTGTGCAATGTGTAAGGAGTTATGACATGTAAGTGTTATGACGGATTCCTATGATAGATTCTATGATGCATAAGAGTTGAAAATAGAAGATTATATGTGTTGGCAAGAGACACTGTGTGGCTTCATGATTGTTGTCATTGATGGCAATAAAGTCCATTCCACACATCCACAGGACATGGTGTGCCAATACCGAAAGTCAGATTGAAGAGTGTTGTGGTCCAGTAAGCAAGAACAGAGCATGTGGCAAGGTCTGACAGTCAGGTCCGGATCTCTCAGAGAAAGTATCTTAGTAAAGTGCAGATTTAGGGAAGTCAAGAGGAGTACCTTGATAGATAGATTCCAGGGATTGAGCCTTCAGTGATGAAAGAGTGAAGAGACATGAGCACTTGAGTGTTGGGTTTCTGTTTGGCAGAGTAGACAGAGGAAGAACTGACCAATAGAGCATCAGACATTAATCCAGATGTGATATTGATTGTGATTAAGTTTCCTAAGGTATCATGCATGATTGGCCGACATGATTGATGACTTCTATAAGCATCTCTTTGATCCGCATTACTTGGTATGCAAAAATTTAGCCAACAGATTAGAGTTTGGGAAAATATTGAGTATTCCGGATGCCGACTAGAAAGTGGATGAAATCCTTGGTGCGGATATATATACCAGACGGATTTAGATATGAATGTGTGTGTCGTGTTGCTAAGTGCAAAGAAAAGCAAAAGATCAAAGTAACAGTAGCAATATAGGTCCGGTATGTGATAGGACAGTAGCACCAAAGAAGAGGAAGAATGAAGTGCAGTAGATTAGTGTATTGAGCCTTACCGGAACTGAACCTCAACATGTGTGGATGCTTCTCATCAGTTCAAGTATCTAGTTTCCTTGTATAAACTATTGTAGGCAGTGAGTCTCTTATGAGCAGTGTGCTCAGGTAGTGAGCCCTAATTGGCAAGTGACATCTTGTACTATTTTATTCTTCTAACAAAGAATACAATCTTGGGTTAGTCACCCCGTGGTTTTTCCCTTAACAGGGTTTTCTACGTCAAAATCATTGTGTCATGTGTATTGATGTTATTTCCACTTAAAGGTTATGTTTGCTTATTTGATTTGATGCTATATTAATTATTAAGGAAGTTCAAAAAACTGAAATAATTAAGATAACGGATTCGCCCCCCCTCTCAGTTATCAACAATCGGTATCAGAGCCAAGTTCCTCCAAACAGAGCCTAACAGCTTGAGGAAGATTTGCGAATTCAAATGGATGTGTATGGTATGAGGGAACAACTTTAGTCTGCCCTAGATGATCTTGAACAATCTCACTCTGAAGTCAATGAATTGAAGGAAAGACTCAAACAAGCTGATGATTTCATAAATGAACTAAAAGGGAAACTAAGTATTTCTATGAAAAAGAGAAAGGATATACTTCAGCAATTGGCAAATCAAGGTGAAACCAATGATACAAATGAAGATCTAAAGGAGAAAACCAAGTTATGTGAAAATTTATTAAAAGAGGTCATTATGGTAAGACATGAAATAGAATTAGGAGTTATGAAATTCACTCAAGAAATTGAAGAGAAAAGAAAAACTAAAGATGATCTAAGACAATCTCTCAAGGAGAAGTCAGAAGACTGCCACAAAATGGATAGAATAATTAGGCATCTAGAATTTGATCTTGAAGAAGCTAGAGACAATGAAGAATAACTTGAGAATCAAATTGACACTCTTAAAAGGGATCTTCAAACATCAAATGAATACAAAGAGAAATTCAAGATAATCTCTGCTCAACTTGAAGTTCTTCTTCAAAGCCAGAAGAGGGTAGATGAAAAACAAGGCTTGAGGTATGAGAAAGGTGAAAGCTCTGAATCTGGTCAGAAGAACTCTGGATCAGGAAATCCAAGGAACAGACCTAGAAGACCTCCGGTAAGGCAACCAAATGCTTAAAGATATCCATCCTTCAATGGATATTGCCACAATTGCAATAACTTTGGTCATAAAGCAAATCAATGCAGAAGAAGAATAAATCAGACTAATTCATCCTTCTCTGGACAATGTTTCAATTGCAAAAGGTATGGTCACAAATCTCATGAGTGTAGAAATATATAAATAAACAATTCATTCAATGGTAGATGTTTTGCATGCAATAGAATGGGACATATGGCTAATCAGTGTAGATCAAGAGGATATCAATCAAATATGCAAAGAAATATTGTTTGCTACAAATGCAATAGATCCGGTCATATTGCCAAATTCTGTAGAAGTAAGAATCAAGACAAAAGGGGTCCGGAACAGCATAATCATAACCAAGACAAAGGAAAAGGAAAGTGAACGCGGATGAAATTCAAAGGAAGATGAATAAGTTTTGGGTGAAGAGAAGCACAGAGAATGTTGGGGATGGATCCGCACCAGAATCTGGTGCTAACAATCCTTCCAGAAATTGAATAGATGAGCTCTGGCTCAGGGGGAGTCACTAAGAAAAACCAAATCCCCCAGCCAGTCAATTGGTGCCTGATATTGGCACATGGGAAGTTATGGATTAAAGGGTTCTTAGAGAAACATCTAAAGTAGGTTTGGTAAAGATAAGAAAGATCCACAAGAAGATTTGGAAAATCTAATCTACCAAGATTGATCTGGTTTAATAGTCATCCGGTAAAACAGGACTATCATAGTTAGATCCGGTATGATTCAAATTCGAGGCATCTTGATCTACGGATAGATCAAATGTTTGGGGAGAGTAAGATAGTTTGTTATTAATCACCAAGGATAACTCTAAGTATATCTCTGTGATCCAAAAAAAGATCTTTCTCAAAATAAGAAGAACTAGGCAACCGGAATGACTTAAGTTGCACATTTATTGCAGTGTGGATTTAGGGTTTTTCTCAAAAATAAAAGGGTTCATTCACTCATCATTTGCACATTTGCATTCGAGAAGAAAAGAAAAGGAGCTCTGCAACAAATTGTTTCAAACTTCTCAAAGATCAACCGTTGAAGTCGAATCATCCAGCAAATCAATCCGGCTCACTCCACAAACCCTAGAAGCATAAAAGGTATTTTCCATTGTTGAATATCTCTCTGTAAATCTTCTAAAGATGGATACTCCAAATGTTGTAAAGATTTCTGATAGCCCTCGACCCAAATTTAAGAAACATCCTTACAAGTCTCTAAAAGTGGATCCCCTAAGGGCATTTTCCAGCATTCTGCATGGGGTTTTGGATGTTGAAGATGTTAGGGCATATATTCATGCGAACATTGAAAATTTTGGTGAATCCAAGCTGATGGATATCTATCACAATCAGGTGATTGATGACTCATTTGAACTCAAACCACAGTATAAGGCTATCTGTGACAAACATTTTGCACAATGCATTCATTTTCCCTGTTTTACAGAAGATGAATGGGTCTGGTATGTTTTGAGCAGAATGTATGACAACTTCATGTGGTTGAACAGACTGTTTAAGATCACTAAGGATGCGATTAGGGCTATAATTGGATTACACTCAACCGGTGAGATGCCTATTCTCAAATCTGTCAAAAACCAAATTGTAAGTGAGGCTACTGGATCGAAATTTGATAAAAGAGCTATGACAATTGAGGATATCATAGATCCAGATATCAAGTTTGCATCAATGATAATTGGCTATAAGATATATCACTCTAGCAGGGAGAATTTTGTATCTGAGTGCTGTATATACTACTTATGAAATGTTAAGGAAGAATGTCGACTATGATCCCTGTGAGCTCCTTCTAAACCAACTTTTGGAAAATCTATAGAAGATAAAGAAGGACAAGAAAAACTCCTTGAAATATGGTGGGTTGATACTCGGTTTGTTCTTCTACTATATGAATGAGCTACCTGGATCTAATGGGTGGATATGGCAAAATGACAGACCAGTAGCAATTCAAATCAGAGACTATCTACATGGAATTGGTGATGCCAATGCACAGAATACAGCACTCTGGGGGTACTTTAAGAACTTTCAAAATATGATCCAAGCCAGAGAGAGAATTCCCCAATCCCTAGTTGAAAAATATAAAGATACAGTATGCTTTATGGTAGAAACTGATCAGTGCCTAATGGAGGCAGTGGAACCAAGAATAGTCTGGATCATGCCAATGGGGTATGAAGTGGATGAGAAAATTGCAGAGCTGCATGTCCAACACATGCTAAGTCATCCCAAGGATCCTAATGCAGAAAGGTTTGGAACCTTTGAAGAATTAAGTGTAAAAATCCATGTAGAGCTCAGGCAACCGAAGATAAAGAGAAAAGTGAGAAAAGAGGTAGAAGATTTTGCCAAGAGGCATGGAATTTCAAAAGAGGCACTTGATGCCAACAGAGAGAAGATAGAAAGGGCAGAGAAAGAAGGTGCTCCGGTGGAAGTCCCCTCCCAGACCAAATCCTCTAAGACCTCTGCACTTACCACTACAAAGAGCTCAAAGGCATCAAAATTGGAAGCAAAATCATCTGGTAAAGGAGAAAAGAGAACAAAGACAAAGGCTACAAGAACAAACTGTAGCCTCAAGGATGATGAAGAGATAGAATCTGATGAAGACATCAAGAAAATGAAAAAGAAGAAGAAATCATCCGATGAACCCTCTATCGGTCAAGGCAAGGAAGAGAAGGTAGAGGAATTTGTTGAAAAACCCACTCTTCGCATTAATGATATCATCAAATTAGTTACTATGGATGGGAACCTACAACCAATGGTTGAATTTTATGATGAGTATAATGAATCTGATCAGAAGATATTGCAAGATCCCACAGTTAGGTATCTAAACATCTACAACAAAGCATTCATTGAAATTATATCTCTGATTCCCAAAAGCCTAGAAAAGGAACTTGGAATAAGGAAAAATATTGCTCAAGCAAAAGAGCTAGAAATCCGGGAGCAAATAGCTATTCAGCTCTTTCCTTCAATCACTCAAAAACAAATGAATATGAACTTCAAAGATTGCAAGGATGACTTCTGGAGCAAAGCTAGAATGAATCAGCTTATGCTTGGAGAGATAGACAAAGTGGCAAAGGAAACATAAGACATCCTCTGAAATGCATACAAAAGATTCAATATTCCTATTATAGAGGACTTAGGTGTGGATGACAAAGAAGAATCTACTGAAATAATGGCGGAAGAGGCAAAGGAGACAGGTGAAGAAAAAGCTAAGGATTTAGACTCCTCTGTTTTGGAAGAGGAAGTCCAAGAAGAAGTAAATATCTCTCATCCAGTTTCCCCTGCAGACTTTAGATCCAAAGGAGAAGAAAGAGTAGAAGAGAAGATCAGTCAAGAAGCAGAAGAAAAGGAAAAAGAAGATGGCAATAGCAAGGCTATAGAAAGAGAGAAAACTCCAACAGAAAAGGCCACAGATGATAGTGGTAAGGCTGCAGAAGGGGAGAAAATTCTGTCTCTGGCAAGAGACACAGCAGAAGTAGTCAAAGATTTCTTGACCAAAGAGATGATGGAATTTGATGAACCAGAATTGCTTCAAGGTCCATTCAATTTTGATTCCCTCTCTCCGATTCAAACCATGAAACTAGCATCCTTCACTCAAGCAAAGGCAAAAGAAAAAATGCTGAAGTCTCACATGGAAGACTGTGAGCTCATAGAAACTACATCCAGTGTATTGGAAAAGATCATGCCATCCTTCCAAAAGGATCCTACTACCTCCACATCTGGTAATCTAAAGTCTCTTGTAAATTCTATTAATACACATTTTGATTCTTTAGAGACGGCAGTAGAAGAGAAAGTCAGGAAAGAATTTTTGGATAAGAGATTCTTTGAAGTACAGGGTCTAATCTCAAATGATAGGAGAGTTATGGATATTGGGTTAAAGAGTTTAGAAAATGCTCTCAAAGATGGCAGAGATATTTATAAATTTTGTTTATCCTGGCCCAAAGTGACCAAAGATGTTGAGAAGAAAGTAAAAGAGCAAGAAGATAAACTGTTAAGTTTGTCTCAAAGTTTTGATCCTCTCTCATCTCCCATAATAAATCGAGAATGTAAGACTATTGCAATCTTGAATGAAATTAAGAAGATTGAGAAGGAGAAGAAAAATAGAATAAATAGGTTGAGTGAACTTAGAGGGATCATTATCCCTAAGATAGAGGCCATGCATGAGGCCCTAAGTGATGCTTAGACTACAGCCCAGACCAGTGATCCGACAAATCTAAAAAGGGTAGAAGCTTTTGCATTCTTATTGAGTGGTCACATCTCAATTTTGGACAGGATGAAGAAGAGTTGGGCAACAGAAGTGGTACAGCTAAAGACCACTTTTACAGATATATTTCAGTATATGTAGGTAAAACATGTACATATGTTTTATGTGGCTAAGTACAAATTGTTTTTGGAAATTTTTGTGTGCAGACCCCACCCTTTGCCATTGATGTCAAAGGGGGAGTGAGGAGCAGTGAAAAATGTGGGATCCAGCTAAGGGGGAGATCTGGTAAAGTGTACATTAGAACAAAGCATCAGCCAAGGGGGAGTTCAGTGTGACACTTAGTCATTTTTCACTAAGTGTTGCCATCAATGCCAAAGGGGGAGATTGTTAGCAAGAGACACTATGTGGCTTCATGATTGTTGTCATTGATGGCAACAAAGTCCATCCCACACATCCGTAGGACATGGTGTGCCAATACCGGAAGTAAGATTGAAGAGTGTTGTGGTCTGGTAAGCAAGAACAGAGCATGTGGTAAGGTCTGACAGTCAGGTCTAGATCTCTAAGAGAAAGAATCTTAGTAAAGTGTAGATTTGGGGAAGTCAAGAGGAGTACCTTGATAGATAGATTCTACGGATTGAGCCTTTGGTGATGAAAGAGTGAAGAGACATGAGCACTTGAGTGTTGGGTTTCTATTTGGTAGAGTAGACAGAGGAAGAACTAACCGATAGAGCATCAAACATTAATCTGGATGTGATTTTGATTTTGATTAAGTTTCCTAAGGTATCATTCATGATTGGCCAACATGATTGATGACTTCTATAAGCATCTCTTTGATCCGCATTACTTGGTATGCAAAGATTCAGCTGACAGATTAGAGTTTGAGAAAATATTGAGTATTCCAGATGCTGACTAGAAAGTGGATGAAATCCTTGGTGCGGATATATATACTAGATGGATTTAGATATGAATGTGTGTGTCGTGTTGTTGAGTGTGAAGAAAAGTAGAAGATCAGAGTAATGGCAACAATACAGGTCTGGTATGTGACAGGATAGTAGCACCAAAGAAGAGGAAGAATGAAGTGCAGTAGATTAGTGTATTGAGCCTAACCGGAACTGAACCTCCGCATGTGTGGATGCTTCTCATCAGTTCAAGTATCTAGTTTCCTTGTATAAACTATTTTAGGCAATAAGCCTCTTGTGAACAGTGTGCTCGGGCAGTGAGCCCTAATTGGCAAGTGCCATCTTATACTATTTTATTCTTCTAACAAAGAATACAATCTTAGGTTAGTCACCCCGTGATTTTTTCCTTAACAGGGTTTTCCACGTCAAAATCATTGTGTCATGTGTATTGATGTTATTTCCATTTAATGGTTATGTTTGCTTAGTTGATTTGATGTTGCATTAATTATTAAGGAAGTTTAAAAAGCTGAAATAATTAAGCTAACTGATTCACCCCCCCTCTTAGTTATCAACAATATGACAAGTGAAGACATGTGTCAAAGAGCATCTTTAAGGAAGGCATCTTTGGGCGCCCAAGGGAGGTTATGACATGTTGTAAGAGGAATATGCTATTTTTAGTCAGTGTATGATAGATTTTCTTATAGCTGTAAGTGTTGTCATTTATGATAGATTCTATGACAGTTGTAATGTGCGTAAGAGCATCTGTCATAGCCTATCTTGGGAATAGGTGCCCATTTTGGGATGGGGTGATATGACAAGTGTAAAGTCCATGTTGTGATGATGGACAAGTGTTCTTAGGTGTGGGTTTTGGGCCATGGGGCCAAGATGGACTCCCATCTCAAGAAGGTTCCATTTTTGCCTTGTAAACTCTATTTAAATAGGTTCTTGGATGGGAGATGCATAGTGTAATTGATAGGTACTGTTATGCTACAGGAATATCTCTAGATACGAATGTCAAAGACTCCTAAGAAAACTTGCATTGCAAGTGTGTTGTAAACATTCTTTGTTTTTGATAATACACTGTGCAGGTTTTGGAGTGTGGGGTTTTTCACCCGAAAGGGTTTTCCCCATGTTATATCTTGTCTCTCTCTCTCTCTTCTATCTACATTCTATGTGTATGTGTATTTTTGCAATATCTCTATTATTGTGTTAACATCACTGTAATTGTAAAGGTTGTAAAGAATTTCCATACATCTCTCCTCATTAGATTAGTGTATGAAGCGATTTTTGCACACCTATCTTCCTTTTAGATGCTCTCCCTCTTGCAGTTGAAGAACATCTAAGACTTGTTTACTTAGAGATATTATTTGCATTTCACATGATAAATGCATTATTTAAAGTTTGTAAATTTGTAAAGTTGAGTATCATGTTGTGGATGCTACTTTGTAATATATAATGGATGATTGTATATTCATTTATTGACTTATGAAATGAAATTAATCTTTATGATTCTCTTAGATGTAATTATGAGTTAATAATTATATTTAAAAAAATATTTGGTGTTTTTCTTGGTAAAATTTAGTATCTTATTAAGGAACGGATAGGTGTTCGTTACATGTGGTATTAGAGCATGGTTTAAACACTCAAGCCTATGAGCCTACATCACAAGAAGTTATCAACATAGATAACTTTGTGTTTATAAACCTGACCCTAGTGATGTTGTTATTTGAATGCAGAAATGGGAGGGTCAAAGTCAAAGAAAAAGAGTGGAAAGTCAAAGAAAACCAAAGCCAAAAATATAACAACTATGAACTATGAAGGACAGGCTTGGCTCTCTAATTCTAAAATATTAGTAACAACCTTAGAGTAAATCAAGCTAGAGAGAGAAAATGATTGAAACCTACAACCTCCATTATGGTTAAACCAAACAAACCATCATAGATTTGTGACATGCCTTTTGGGTGTGGACAAAATATGCCAATTTTAAACAAAGATGTGAAAGAAGAGTACATGTGTGTACATCCTACCTTGAAGTTCATATTGTTAGATTTTGATGGAGAATAAGAACTTGAAGAGGTTCCTCTATTTGATAGTGATTTTTAATCCTAAAATACCTTAACTAAATAAGGATGTATGAGTCCACTAGTATGAAGAAAATCATTTTTATCCTTTTTCACCAAAAGAGTGTGTTGATCTTTTATGATTGAAAAAATTAAATTTATGATTAGGTGTATGTTATGAAGATGCATTATTTTTAATAATTTAGCATACAAACCATTTCACATCAAAACATAAGGCTAATGAAACCATAATATGACTCATTAGGTGAAATTATGGTTTGAACAAGAACAAACCTTGGAGATAGTAAGAATGGGTCAAGTCAACCTATAGATGATCCTGCTACAAAATTGGACCAAATCCTTGCTATTTTGAATGAAACCAAAGAAGGGTTAGGGACCCTAGAGTAGGAAGTAAGAGGGGAAGATAACCAAGAGGATAGTGAGAAATAGAACCAAGAAGATGGTGAGGGACATGACCAAGAGCATAGCGCTCATGAAGGGCATGGTAAATTCAAAGAAAACTCAGTGAACCAAGAAGAACCAATAAGACAAGCAAATGTAAGGACACAATTAACTAATGAACTTGCTAGAGATATGAAGAAAATTACCTCACCAAAGTTTGATGGAACTATGCTAGGACATGGAGCAAAAGCATGGATCACTGACATGGAGAAGTACTTTGAGATCATGAATTATTTGGAGATAACTAAAGTAGATTGGGGAGCCTACCAATTATCTAGAGAAGCATCCACTTGGTGGATGAATAAGAAGATAGTGTTACGATTGAGTTCCCTGAGTTTGAAATGGAACCAATTCATGGTTTTTTTAGACAAATGTAGTTACCTCAATTTATTAGAACCATAAATTAACTAATTTTCAGAATCTATGATAAGGTGACATGTCAATCATTGAATATTCAGAGAAATTCACTAGAATCCTAAAGTATGTGCCTCAATATCAATGTGATGAATGTTTTCGTATATGAAAATTTATCATGGGACTAAATGCATGGATAGGAGAAGTGGATGTTCATGGTCCATCCACCATGGATCAGGTATTTGAGAAAGCAATGAAACAAGAGCATAAATTTAAGTCCATTTTGGTTTATCAGTATAAGTATCGTAAGAAGTTTGGTTGGTCCAAATCATCACATTCGTTTAAGAAGAAGAACTAGAATCAAGTTTCTAAACCAAAATCCAATGGGAAAGGATCTAAAAATAACAAGAATGATTCTCAAAATGGAAAAAGAGGCAATGATTTCAAGAAGAAGAATGATAATAAAAATGATCGTTCATCTAAGAAGAAAGGACCTCCTGGTGGTTTTTTTACTTGTGGAGGTGATCATTATGTGAATCAATGTCTAAGAAAAAGTCAAGGAAATCAGTTCCAAAACTTTTCTCTACCTTGTCAACAAACAACTTTTCCAGCAGAGAATCCATATAGCTATGGACAATTGTCAAGCAGAGTATCAAATCGCACCTATTGAAACTACAAGTATTTTGTTGGAATACCAATTTCTATTTTAATAGATACTGGTGCTACAAAAATCTTTGTAACACATAGATTGCTTAATATAATTCCTAGATGAGCTAGCTATATGGCCAACTCTTGGTTAGTAGGGTATGCAAACTAGTCAAGAGCTTAGGTAGAGCAGTTCCTATTTGAAGCTAAGGTAAGATTACCCTCTTTTTTTGATAGAAGTCAATGTAGGAGTTAAGGACAACACTGAGAGGGGGGGTGAATCAGTGTTGTGTAAATTCTTAATCTTTTTCAAAATTTAACTTTCTGAGCACAAGGAATGAATGATACCTTTGATTTGTCAAATACATATGCACATGACTATGAATGCAGAAAGAGAATAAAACTTCATAAGTAAATTAAACACACACAAGGAAGATCAATATGAATCATAACATAAGATATGCACGAGTGGAAAACCCATCAGGGTAGAAAAACCACTCTAGAATTGCCTCACTGGCTTAACTGAAAAACATGCCTCACTGGCAATACAAATTGTCTCACTGACAAATATTAAGGTCACACTGACCTATAAGCCTCACTGGCTAATACAATGCCTCACTGGCAAACCAAATCACCAATAGAAGTTATAAACCAAATCAGAGGGATACTCTGTTTCCATTCAATACAAATATATGTCTGTCAAATACCCATTCTATTCAATCTGACATCTCAACAATCCTTTATTCTGATCCAATCAACACTGCATTCTAACAACACTGCATATCAAATGTGTATTCTAATCCAACACTTCACAACACTGTATGTTCCATCTCTATCCTTCTTAATTCATTCATTAATGCACCTGGAAACAAAATTTATACAAGTTGAATGTCTTTTCACTGCCTTGGAACCTTTCACATTCCTTCATAAATTTCTCCTTCAGATCACATAAATTTCGCAACAAGACTTTTGAAATTTCATTTCTCTGCAAAAACACATTTGCTTTTCTCCTGCAAATAAACTCTTCAATTTTTGATTCATATTCCTGCAAAAACATTCTCTCATAATAAATCTTCAACAAGACAAATTATCTCCATTAAAACCTTTTCATATCTCTGCATGATGTTTCATATTCTCCAAAACACAAAAAACACTTCAATCTGATTATCTTTCCTTCAAACAAATTTTTCATTAACCTCTTCAAATTTTTCTTCAAAAATATTCTCCTGCAAAAAATCTTTTCAACTTCTTCCTTATAAAGAACCTACAACAAATCTTGAACCAAACAAATTATATCTCTACAAAAAAAATCAATTTCTTTTCAATTTTCATTTTGAACATCCCTCCAATCTTTCATCTCCTTCTCAAAAATTTCGTTCATCTTCTCTACAAACATGATCCTTCATATTCTTTTCAATAATATTCTTCATATTCCAAAAAATCTCCTCAAATTTTTTTTATGTTTATCTCTTTTGTGACTTCCAATATACAAAAATATCTTCATAAAGATTTTTCCTTTTTAGAAAAAAATAAAAATCTCCTTAAAAAATTTCTTAGTATAAAGTTTCTAAAAAAAAAACTAAAGCCATAAAAGGCTTATATCCATAATAGAAACTTTTTTTAAAAAATTAAATACCCCTTACATATCGGGCTCCCACTAATACCATGCACCTTTTATTTCAATGTCATAAAATATGACATACTAAGTTTAAACAAAAAACAAACCTTCCTTCTTTGAATATATCGCGGGCCCTTTAAAGCAATTTCAATTGTTTTTAAACTAGTAAAAATCTTTAAAGAAAAACGCGCTCCATAAACATGTGAAGAGAGACTTCCCGCCCGAGGCCTTTTGAAGAGAGACCGGTGGAGACGGTTAAATGGATGAGGTGGGCCGGTCACCACCATGACTAGGGACCCCTCCAAACGGTGGTACTTAAGTGAACTAACCCGTTCTAGCAGGTCACCATTCAAATAGAACATAAAGTGTAAATGACTGTCAAACAAGGCTGTTTAACTTTCAAGCCCATTTAGGGTATGAGAGATGTTTAGGATATTTAAAACAAATGGTGACACCTTGACCATTAGATAGCCTTCATTTTTAAAGCAACATTCTTGAAGCATATTAACACACTTCAACACTGAGATAAGCATCTTTATGAACCATAACTGTGACACCCTGAAGAATATGAAAGCAAATGATTTGGTCTAACCAAAGCATCACAAATGATATGACATGTATGAACCTATCCATTCCTCTTGGCAGACCAAGATCAGATATCACAACTCACTGCAGTCTAAGCTCATACAACATCTCTTGTGAGAACATATACCATCTCCTGTAAAGCATCTTATACATGATCAACAAATACGAAGACAATAGACAAATCACATGCACACCTTTGGATACCATATGAACAGTATACATCCTAATCTTCAACTACCACATGAAAAGCATATATCCTGATCTCAACATCACACATCAAGTGTATTCATGTGATCCTTTGAATACCAACAACTGATATCATCAACCTTGTCAAGAACCAACACATTGCAAACCTTTGAATACTAACAATTGATATCATCAACCTTGTCAAGAACCTGATGAATAATGAAGACCATGCCTACCAAGAATATGTCATGTTCACTGATATGACATTGTGAAGAACACATCTCTTGATGATGCAAGATCAAACCTGTGAAGTATAAAACCATTCTCTATATCTGCAAGATGATGTCTCATGCTCCTGAACACTTTTGACATCAATGACAACCTAACATCATCAATCTCCCCCTTTGTCATTGATGGCAAAACCACCTGATGCATATTTTTCTTTCTCCCCCTTTTTGACATCGGATGACAAAGACTATTATCTCCCCCTGAGAACAACTCCACAAAATCTTTGAAGCCATATGACAATACCACTGTGAAGATGAAGACGACTGACACATTCCTTCCTGAAAACATCACAAACTTTCAAAACAACCAGTTCTTCTTCAATCAACAACCTTTTTGACCTAAAATAACAAGTCTCCAAGATCTTTCATGTATTAAAGATCATAAACAAATTACTATTCAGAAATACCATTGGTAAACACTGACAAGACTAACCAACATAACTCAACTCAACTCAACACTTATCCACTTCTTGAATTAGTCCTGAAGCAACATATCAACCTGAAGTATACCATCCATTTATTGACAGTCAACCTTCTGAACACTTTGCAAAGAAAATCATAAACATACCAATACTCTTTGATGAACAATTTTGCAGGCACAAAACATGTAGACCCCTCATCACACAGATGCCAAGATGACCATTTTTGATAAGACCTTTACTTGCCTCCGATTTGAAGAAAAATAAGATTCACCATCAATGTCATAAGAGACTCTAGCTTAAAACACATACCTCATACCATTTCAAAACTGGAGGCACACAATTTGCACATACCTTTCTGAGTCATATTAATGAGGAAGATCATTAATGGAACATGTAAAATTATTACTTCAGAAAACTCCTCAATATCTCTTGTTTATCATCTTCTTTTGACACCTGAAAGCTTTAAGATACATGTCATAAAACATAACTCAATAAAGAATAGATATAATCACCAAACTGATTTCCTGATATGAACTACCATCCTGCACTCAAACTGTTCTGACACCTTTTCATGACAAAGAATGAAGACCATCTGAACTATCCTCCTGTTCTGTGCAAGACACTTTTCACAACATAAGAACTGATCTATTTTTAACCTTGATATTCAAATCAGCCCATCAAGACTGCACACCAAGTTCTTCCTGCAACAACACTTGCATTCACTGAAAATGTCATTGATCATGAACACCTGATATCACTTTGTACATATCTTTCTGAATCATATTAATGAGAAAGAATCATGTCAAATTATTATACCAATGAACACTTCTAAATGAACATTCATTTTGCAACCAAGAGTGAAGATCATCTATCATATCTGAAACCTACTGCAATCAACAAGAACTCCTATTTCTTGATTTTATCAGTAAATCAAGAGTTTATTGCAACAATACTTTGAATTGCAATGACAAATCATTCTTAGTAGTTAGGATCATTAACAATTTGTGCATTTGAACTCCTGAAACATCTTTTCAATATCTTGAGAGCCTGATAAGCCAATGAACACCTGTATCACTGTCATACACTAAACATCAACATTATTAGCAACATCATCATCAACTATTTCATAGCACAGTAAAAATGATAGACAGACAAGATCAACAAATCAAATGGTCTCCTTCCTAAAACTTCTTGGGGTTAACTGATAGAACATTTGATACCTCCCCCTTACTTCATGCTATGTTATGCAAAAGATGAAATGACTTGTGCAAGATGCACAAGCTTAGATTCTGACTTCTCTTTTCTTTCTTTCTGCTTCCAAATTTTCACAGGTGCTTTCTTTCTCCAAACCTTTTCTATTTCTTTCCGTTTCCAACCTATCAAATTAGATGATGCAGATGATGCTTTTCTGCAACTAAATGCTTTGTGACCAGGAGAATTGCAATTATAACAAACTATATCATAATCAAATGACTGATAGTACTTTTGAGAACTTATGTTAGACTTCCATGCAGAATCATACCTTTTACAATTTCTTTGTATATGTCCAACATGATTGCACTTGTAACAAATAAGGTTAGTATTCCTTTTGCAATCAACTGCTTTATGACCAAAATGATTACAAGTATAACAGTAACCATTAAATGAATAGTTATACCTGTACATGTATGCTTGTCTAACAGGAGCACTTCTTCTGAAATTCCTTCTTCTTTGATTATGCATTTTGTTTTCAGTGGCAGTATTCAAATCAATCTTCTCTCTGGGAGTCTCTCTGACTTTTGAACATTCTCCTTCTTCAAATCCTAATCCAGTTGTGTCATTATGCTGCTTCTGTTTGCCCAACAACACATGTAACTTGCTTGTGCTTTCTTCAAACTCCTGATACTTCTTAGATAAAGTCTTCAGACTATCATAATCTTTTCTGAGTTTGATAATTTCTCCTTCTAGTTTTAGATTCTCATTCCTTCTAACTTCAAGGTCAGATATTGATACATCAGCTATCCTCTTAGCTTCTTCAATTTCTGTCTTCAATCTAGCAATTAGTTTGTCAGAATCATCAATATATGTCTTTAAACTAATAATCTGACATCTGGCCTCTTCAAGATCTGTAGAAACAATTTCAAGTTCTGAAAGTGCATTGACTTTTGATTCTCTTTCTTGTTGCAGCTGCAAGTTTAGTTTCTAATTCTCTCTCTTATACTTCTTGAGCTCACTCAGGGCATATATAAGCTCTCCTTCCATATCAATCTCACAATCTTCTTCATCATCATCACTTCTGATGCTGGCTTCTTCTAAATCAAATTGGGATTGAACATCAACTCCTTCATTTGAAAGTTTCCTTTCATGGTCACTCTTCTCAGATAATAAGTTGTTTTCTTCTTCAGGTGCACTACCTTGATAAATTTTTATCAACTTTTTCCAGACATCCTGAGCTGTTTCACACTGCACCACTTTACAAGAAATATCATTAGATAAACCAGATAAAATAACCTTCTTGGCTATATGATTGCAATTAATAGCCTCTTTGTTATTTGTAGAGTTAGAATATCCATTCTCAACAGACATCCATATATCATATCCTAAAGAGGATAAATAGGCTTGCATTCTCATACACCAAACTAAAAAATCTGAACCATTAAACAAAGAAGCATCTGAAATCTTTTCTTCTAATACAATACCAGACTTAACATGGAGAACATCTTTATCAACTGAATTTATATCAACATCTGAATTTGATATGGATAATGTCTTTTGTGTCTTCTGACCAGAATGATGCTTAAGATTTCTCATGTTCTTATTTCTCCTGTACTTACCCATTAAACTCCACACACAAGACCTACCCAAGCTGATTAAGCTGTAGAAGGGAAACTTGGCTCTGATACCAATTGTAGGAGTTAAGGACAACACTGAGAGGGGGGGTGAATCAGTGTTGTGTAAATTCTTAATCTTTTTCAAAATTTAACTTTCTGAGCACAAGGAATGAATGATACCTTTGATTTGTCAAATACATATGCACATGACTATGAATGCAGAAAGAGAATAAAACTTCATAAGTAAATTAAACACACACAAGGAAGATCAATATGAATCATAACATAAGATATGCACGAGTGGAAAACCCATCAGGGTAGAAAAACCACTCCAGAATTGCCTCACTGGCTTAACTGAAAAACATGCCTCACTGGCAATACAAATTGTCTCACTGACAAATATTAAGGTCACACTGACCTATAAGCCTCATTGGCTAATACAATGCCTCACTGGCAAACCAAATCACCAATAGAAGTTATAAACCAAATCAGAGGGATACTCTGTTTCCATTCAATACAAATATATGTCTGTCAAATACCCATTCTATTCAATCTGACATCTCAACAATCCTTTATTCTGATCCAATCAACACTGCATTCTAACAACACTACATATCAAATGTGTATTCTAATCCAACACTTCACAACACTGTATGTTCCATCTCTATCCTTCTTAATTCATTCATTAATGCACCTGGAAACAAAATTTATACAAGTTGAATATCCTTTCACTGCCTTGGAACCTTTCACATTCCTTCATAAATTTCTCCTTCAGATCACATAAATTTCGCAACAAGACTTTTGAAATTTCATTTCTCTGCAAAAACACATTTGCTTTTCTCCTGCAAATAAACTCTTCAATTTTTGATTCATATTCCTGCAAAAACATTCTCTCATAATAAATCTTCAACAAGACAAATTATCTCCATTAAAACCTTTTCATATCTCTGCATGATGTTTCATATTCTCCAAAACACAAAAAACACTTCAATCTGATTATCTTTCCTTCAAACAAATTTTTCATTAACCTCTTCAAATTTTTCTTCAAAAATATTCTCCTGCAAAAAATCTTTTCAACTTCTTCCTTATAAAGAACCTGCAACAAATCTTGAACCAAACAAATTATATCTCTACAAAAAAAATCAATTTCTTTTCAATTTTCATTTTGAACATCCCTCCAATCTTTCATCTCCTTCTCAAAAATTTCGTTCATCTTCTCTGCAAACATGATCCTTCATATTCTTTTCAATAATATTCTTCATATTCCAAAAAATCTCCTCAAATTTTTTTTATGTTTATCTCTTTTGTGACTTCCAATATACAAAAATATCTTCATAAAGATTTTTCCTTTTTAGAAAAAAATAAAAATCTCCTTAAAAAATTTCTTAGTATAAAGTTTCTAAAAAAAAAACTAAAGCCATAAAAGGCTTATATCCATAATAGAAACTTTTTTTAAAAAATTAAATACCCCTTACATATCGGGCTCCCACTAATACCATGCACCTTTTATTTCAATGTCATAAAATATGACATACTAAGTGTAAACAAAAAACAAATCTTCCTTCTTTGAATATATCGCGGGCCCTTTAAAGCAATTTCAATTGTTTTTAAACTAGTAAAAATCTTTAAAGAAAAACGCGCTCCATAAACATGTGAAGAGAGACTTCCCGCCCGAGGCCCTTTGAAGAGAGACCGGTGGAGACGGTTAAATGGATGAGGTGGGCCGGTCACCACCATGACTAGGGACCCCTCCAAACGGTGGTACTTAAGTGAACTGACCCGTTCTAGCAGGTCACCATTCAAATAGAACATAAAGTGTAAATGACTGTCAAACAAGGCTGTTTAACTTTCAAGCCCATTTAGGGTATGAGAGATGTTTAGGATATTTAAAACAAATGGTGACACCTTGACCATTAGATAGCCTTCATTTTTAAAGCAACATTCTTGAAGCATATTAACACACTTCAACACTGAGATAAGCATCTTTATGAACCATAACTGTGACACCCTGAAGAATATGAAAGCAAATGATTTGGTCTAACCAAAGCATCACAAATGATATGACATGTATGAACCTATCCATTCCTCTTGGCAGACCAAGATCAGATATCACAACTCACTGCAGTCTAAGCTCATACAACATCTCTTGTGAGAACATATACCATCTCCTGTAAAGCATCTTATACATGATCAACAAATACGAAGACAATAGACAAATCACATGCACACCTTTGGATACCATATGAACAGTATACATCCTAATCTTCAACTACCACATGAAAAGCATATATCCTGATCTCAACATCACACATCAAGTGTATTCATGTGATCCTTTGAATACCAACAACTGATATCATCAACCTTGTCAAGAACCAACACATTGCAAACCTTTGAATACTAACAATTGATATCATCAACCTTGTCAAGAACTTGATGAATAATGAAGACCATGCCTACCAAGAATATGTCATGTTCACTGATATGACATTGTGAAGAACACATCTCTTGATGATGCAAGATCAAACCTGTGAAGTATAAAACCATTCTCTATATCTGCAAGATGATGTCTCATGCTCCTGAACACTTTTGACATCAATGACAACCTAACATCATCAGTCAATATGTATGTAGCCCCATTGAGACCATATGATGTCATACTTGGAATGAATTGGTTAGGACATCATAAAGCTAAGGTAGATTATTTTGATAAAACAATCAAGTGCTTGGATTACAAAGGAAATCTAGTCCTAATTTAGGGGATCAAATGTGAGATTAAGATCAAATAGGTGTTGGTAATGCAACTCAAAAGAGTTAGAAGGAAGGGATGTTAATTCTTTGTAGTTAAAATTGATCAAGTAGAGAAATCTAAAGAACCATCAATCCAAGACTATCCTTTTCTCTATGACTTTCAAGATGTTTTTCCTAAAGAATTGTTAGGTTCGCCACCTAAGAGAGCCTTTGATTTTTTGATAGATATAATACCAGAGTCTGAACTGGTGTCTAAGGCACCTTATCACATGAGAACCACAGAGCTAGTTGAATCAAAAGCCTAATTACAAGAGTTGTTGGCTAAAGGGTTGATTCGACCTAGTGTGTCACCCTAGGGAACATTGGTAATCTTTGTCAAGAAGAAAGATGGAACATTATGCTTGTGTATTGACTATCATATGCTGAATAAAGCAACAATAAAGAACAAATACCCTTTACTTTGCATTGATGATCTCTTTGATGAAATGCATGGTGCAACAGTCTTTTCAAAAATTGACTTAAGGGCCAGTTACCATCAACTGAGAAATAAAGATGAAGACATTCACAAAACAACCTTCAGAACGAGATATAGGCACTATGAGTTTACAATCTTACCTTTTGGTTTGACTAATGTGCTTGTAGCATTCATGAATTTAATGAATAGTGTCTTTAGAGATTTCTTAGACAAGTTTGTCCTTGTCTTCTTAGATGATATCTTGATATATTCTAAAAATGAAGAGAAATGTGCTCATCATTTGAGATTTGTTCTACAATGGTTGAGGAAACACAAGTTGTACAACAAGTTGTCAAAATTTACCTTCTTTCAAAAAGAAGTGCAGTATTGATGGCACATCATCTCTGCTGAAGGAATTGCAATATATCTCTCAAAGATCAAAGCAATCATGGAATGGCCAGCACCCAAAAATATGCATGAAGTACATAGTTTCATGGGATTAGTTGGGTATTATAGAAAGTTTGCTTTGAATTTTTCCAAAATTGTGAACCCTATCACTACACTCCAAAGGAAAGGAAAGCAGTTTGAGTGGATTGAGAAGTGTGAGGAAGCCTTCCAAATTCTCAAGGAAATTTTGACTTTTGTCCCAATTCTCAGAGTTACTGATTTGGAAGTTCACTTTGTGGTCGTCACAAATGCATTAGGAGAAGGATTGAGAAGTATTCTCATGCAAGATGGATAGGTTGTGGCATATAAATCTAGGAAATTGTGGCCATATGAATTGAATTATGCTCCACATGATTTATAGTTAGTAGCAATTGTGCATGCCCTAAAAGTATGGAGACATTACTTGATGGGAAAAGAATTTAAACTTAAGTTAGATAACCAAGGACTTATGTACATTTTCACTCAACCAAACCTCAATGCATGTCAAAGATGTTGGTTGGAACTATTATCAAACTATGAATTTGATATAACTTTTATAAAGGGGAAAGAGAATCAAGTTGCCAATGCTCTTAGTCGTAGAAGACTTATTGCGGAAATTGTCTCAATTCAAACAACGTTTCAAGAAAAAGTGTTGAGAAATTCTCTAGGAGATAAATTTTATGAGCAATTCGAAAGTGTACTATCAAGAAATACTCAAGATGTTAGTTATGAAAGGTATCAATCTGAATCAGATGGATTAATGAGGTATAGAGATAGAATGTATATTCCAGATTAGGTTGATTTGAGAAATCTTGTGTTGAAGGAAGCACATTATGATCCTTATTCAAGACACACAGGAGTAACAAAATTGTTAGAGGATTTGAAACCACTTTATTTCTAGAAGCATATGAAGCAAGATGCTTCAAGTTTTGTAGCTGGATGCTTAAAGTGTCAATGAGTCAAGGCTGAACACCAACATCCAACAGGGTTGTTATACCCTCATGATATTGTAGAATGGAAATGGCAAGTCATTAATATGGATTTTCTCCAAGGATTACTTATGTCTAGAAACCGCATAATTCTTGTGGTTGTGGATAAACTTACGAAAATAGCGCATTCCATCCTAGGAAACCTTACAGATAGAGCACTTGTTCTAGAAAGAAGTTTTGTGCAAGAGATTTTCAAAATTCATGGAGGTCCTAAGAGAATTATCTCAGCTAGAGATGTGTGGATGACTTTGAGGTTTTGGCAAACCTTGTTTTCAATGCTAGGAACTCAATTAAATATAAGTTTAGCCTACCATCAATAGATGGTCAAACTGAAAGAGTGAATCAAGTGTTAGAAGATATGTTAAAGATGTATTGCATGGATCAACAATATAAGTGGGAGGAGTACCTTCCACTAGTTGAGTTTTTTTACAACAACTCTTAGCATTCTGCTATTAAAATGGCTAATTTTGAAGCATTATATAGCAAGAAGTGCCAAACTCTTATAAGTTGGGACATACTAGAAGAGAGCATTAGCCTTTGGCTAGAAATGCTAGTGGAAATGGAGGAGCAAGTCAAGATAATTTGGAAGAAATTAGCAATTTAGCAAATGATAGGTAGAAGAGTTATGCTGATGCCAAGCATACACTACGAAAATTTTTTGTTGATGATAAAGTTCTTTTAAGAGTCAAACCTTAAAAAAGTTTGATTAAGTTTGGTAAATCAGCCAAACTCACACCTAGATATGTGAGTCCTTTCGAAATCCTAGAATTAATCAACCATGTTGCTTACAGACTAGCTCTACCACCTAATCTTTCTCACATACATAATGTTTTTCATGTATCCTATTTGAAAAAGTATGTGTCTCATTTTAATCATGTGCTTGACTAGAATGCTCTTCAGGTTCTGGATCCAAGGGTGGTCACGATCGAGCCTCTCAACGTTCTCAAGGTTCGCAAGATCCACTTGCGTATGTAATGCCTACCCATGAAAATATCAATAAATAACAATAATAAATTAATTTAGTAAGAAATAATGAATGAAATATGATGACAGGAGGAAATTCACTTATTCTAACTTAATAAAATACATATTAAACATAAGTTTTAATCATTCATCATAAATAAAAATTTAAGATACAAACATTAGGCACATACAATTATACACATTTATAGTAAATGTCATATGATCATCCATTCGCAAAGTAGGAAAATACTTTCTTAACACCAGTACCCTGCACAAGTAACAGTCCTAGATCTACACAACTAAATGTAAACATTAGTACCACAAAGTCAATAAATAAACATGGGTATATGCACAAAGATGAGGGACTAAAAAGTAGCCACATGACTTTTTGGTCATATACAAGTCATAACATGAGCATGTTATAACATGCTAGCATTATGGCTTGGTAATACCGATCCATAACATGATTCGTGTTATAACGTGACTCGCATTATAACATGAGTGCGTTATAACATGACTCACGTTATAACGCTAGCGCATTTTGCAAAAGCAAAACTCTCTCTCTCTCTCTCTCTCTCTCTCTCTCTCTCTCTCTCTCTCTCTCTCATTGGAGTTTGAATCTCCCGTGTCATTTGAGAGAGAGAGAGAGAGAGTTTAGGGTTTAGGGGTTAGGGGTCAGGGTTTAGGGGCATTATTTAGGGTTTGTGAGTTTAGGGTTGCTCAAGTTTAGGGTTTAGGGGTTTAGGGTTTCTCAGGTTTAGGGTTTAGGGGTTTAGGGTTTAGGGATTAGGGTTTAGAAAGAGATAGAGAGAGGGGACCAATAGAGATTGGGAGAGATAGAGGAGATAGAGGGGAGAGATAGGGAGTTAGAGAGTGAGGGACATGTCCAAAGACATAGGGAGAGAGATTGAGAGGTAGAGGGACGATAGAGATAGGAAGATAGGGGAGAGATATGGAGATAGAGGTTTAGGGTTTCTTGGGTTTAGGGTTTAGGGGTTCAGGGGTTTAGGGTTTAGGGTTAGGGGTTAGGGTTTAGGGGAATTATTTAGGGTTTATGGTTTAGGGGTTAGGTGTTAAGGTTTAGAGGTTTAGGGTTTAGGGGATAGAGAGAGAGAGAGGATCGATAGAGAGATATAGAGGAGACCAAGGGGAGAGATATAGAGATAGAGAGTGAGAGACATGGCCAGAGACGTAGGGAGAGAGATTGAGAGGTAGAGGGATGATAGAGATAGGAAGATTATGGAGAGATAGGGAGATAGAGGTTTAGGGTTTAGGGTTTAGGGGTTAGGGCTTAGAGGCATTATTTAGGGTTTAGGGGTTTAGGGGTAGAGAGAGAAAGGTTTAGGATTTAGGGGTTAGGGGTCAGGATTTAGGGGAATTATTTAGGGTTTACACTGCTAAAAGAACTAGAACTACCAATTGACTTATTAACAATAGGAAGTTTGAACAAACTTTCAAAGCCTTGTGAGGGCTGCATTCGGACACTCTGTGAACAAGGTAACACAGACTAAACAAGGTTATTATAATTGAAGGTACACTCCATTCTCATGGAGGGTGTTCTACCTGAGGAGAACCTAATAACAACCTAGTCATCTATTTCTTGTAGGGTGACTCCACGTAGCTGAGGAGGTTTCTAAGGTGGAGGTTGGCAAGCTTTATCCCATAGATCTAAAGCCCATTCTTCTGGTAACTAAATGTCTTTATGACGAACTATCTTAGGGGTTGTTAACTGGGTATGATCACTAGTGGATTTCTAGATTGTGGATAAACCTTCTACTCCTTGGGCTCTTCTAGGATTTAACATTAATGGAATAATTTTATTATAGAGCCTGTAGTGTACAAGGAACACTAAGGAGTGATCGATAGACATATCCTTCATAAATAAATTCATCATCTTAAACTGATAAGTCAAAATGTCATCTAAATGTCCATCTTTTAGACTAATTATGAAATCCAACAAATAATCTATATAAAGTGACCCTTTTGACATAGAGTCACATGCACAACCCAGTAAAGGATGGGACAACTTATAGAACCTTGCATCTTTTAACATCATGAACATAATAATAGGCAGACCTTTTCTATAATGTCCTATGATGCCTATTCTAACATAAGATAGATGCATATACTGAGGGTTGTCAGCATTTTCTCTAGCCTTCTTCTGAAGGTTCCTATCTCAGTTTCTAAGAACAACTTTAGCTTTCCTTCTGAACCACCTATGATTATGTGTTGAAGTGTAGCTACATGACATTTTTGTAAGGATTTATATCCGAACCAACTTTTCAAACCTCTAGACCTATTGAACATATCAACCAAGCTACTAGGAATATCACTATAAAGTTCTAATGGCTTAATTTTAGGCACTTTTAATTCTTCATTCAAGAATTTGTTTTGTGACAAGCTATCATCTATGGCATTGCTACTTTGTTCAGGCATAGAAAATGTAGTTTCATTATCAACAAAGAAGTTTGTAAAGCTAACCTTGGAGTTGCGATCCTTAGTATGGTCTTCAGGAACCATACCCGATCTAGAAGTAGAAGCTCTATCCATGTTCTACACTTGAATCCGCTACGCTCAAATTACCAGATTGCCACCTCAAGACTTCCCTTAACAATGCTTAACCTCGGCTTAACAACAGGACTTACAGATAAGGACTTACAACAGAAAACTAATGGTAAGAGCAATACAAGGAGCCATACGGAGAGCATTACAGATAAACATTACTTCAAAACTCATGAATGGATATAGTTAAACAAAAATTGTAACCATGAATGCAACAAGAGATTAAACTTTCATTTGGCTCTGATACCAACTTTTTACAGATGCAAGAGGAAATGTAACATGTGGAACTTTTATTGATATTCAAGACAATATAGGATTACAAATATTTCACTCATACAATGCTTGCTAATCATATTACCATATTACCAGAGACTTCTAGCTTGCAAGATTTATGAGGTTCTAATTCCTATGAACCAGGAAGAGCATACTACTCTGATCCTTCAACTTACCTAAGACTTAGAATTCTAAAGACTCAATCTAAGACTCTTACTTCTTGCTATGAGACTTACTCAAGACTCTATGTCCAAATGAGGCAGCCTTACGTCTTTATATAGAAGGCAAGGCAGATCTTTAACCTCATGGTTTTAAGTCTGAGATTGAAATCCATCCATAGGAAGAGGACACCTGGAAAACCTTCTTTCCGAAGGGTTATCCATGTTGAGGATAAGATTCCTCATGGTGGATCCCAATAACCCGTGAACTAGAAAGAAAGTGACGAACAAGACTCCTAAGGAATCTACTTTTACAAAGTGGCTTTTTGATCACGGGAAGGCTAACCCATGCTTACTGTTAGGGGTGTAAGCTTTCCCCTTTTACCGTGGTGTGGGCCACATCTGTCTTTTGCCACAAAGGGGCAGATTCCTTTGGTGGATGACAAGCCCATCCACTAACTTGTGCTAGGGTCAGAGTCACTATAGCTTGTAACTCTTGGATCATCTGAAGGGTCATAAGCGCAATTAGCACAACTCATGTTTGATCCATGTGGTGGACATTCGGCAAGACTGGGGTTAACAGTTTTGGATGGATCTGGCTCTTTCCAGATAATACTCATAGTCTTCAATTTTTAAGGTCCATAGATACCCTGCTCCATTGCTCCATGATCAGTCATTTCCATTCGATAGGTTTTCATGTGGATCCAGATAGGAGTTTGTTGGGCATGTAAGCTGTGAAGTTTGCTTCCGACTCCCTAGAATTGATAGAGAGAGCCTGCTCCATGTGGCCCATATGTCTGATAGAGGTGTCTGCTTATAAGATTTTCATCAAGTTGATTAAATGTTAGCTTAAAAATACATCCTGTATAAATAGAAGTATTGTTAAACTGCAAACCTTTAGCTGGTGGATAGGGACCTTGGAACATATCCCTAATTAGCTCATTACCCTTTTCTTCATTGAGCTCGCGATCTGGTCTATGAACAAATGGGTTTATAAACTTAACTGGTAAGGTGAAATTGTCACACCAATTTTGAAGAACATGACCAACATCTAGGTCAATAGGTTTTGCTTCAGCCGAAAACTGAAAGAACGGTTGTTCTGTCCACAAACCTTCTTGGATAAGCTGCATTTTTGCAGTAATCATTTTATACCTGTCAAATAGGAAATCATTAGCCATCTGAAAATTATGGCGGTCTCTTCTTGCAAAGGGATTTGTGCTCCATTCTGGGCAACTTTTCTCATACCACCTTTGATCCCTGACTCGGATGACTCAAACTTTACCAGTTAGTTCGTGTGGCATTACAACTGGTAAATCATGTTCTACCTTTGCTAAAATATGACCTTCCCTAGAAAGGAAATCTACAAAGATGTTATCTTCTCCTAGAAGATGCACTATGTCAAAATCAAAAGTATTAAGAAATTGAGCCCATCTTAATAAGCTTCCACGAACAACTTTATGCTTAGATTCTTTTTTAAAGAACCCTCGCAAATTCTGAAGATCACTTCTGATTAGGAACTTTTTATCAGCTACAAACATTTGGAAGGATTTCAGGGTATTGATAATAGAAAGTATTTCCTTATGGGTACTGTGATAATTCAACTCATTGTTTTTGAAGCTGCCAGACACATACCTTACAATCTCTTCTCGACTTTGAGGCATTTTTTTCCTTCAACACGCTGCCCATGCTGCCTCACTTGCATCTGTCTCAACTATTTTAATACCATCACTAAGCAATCTTGGTGGAGGAAGATTACTGCATTTCCTTTTAATTCTGGTGATTATAGCATCATGCTCTTCTAACCATGGAGGTAGATGCTTTCCCAAAAGTTTATTTAATTCCAGCCTATCCACAACAAGCTTATGATAAAAACCAGCAATGTAATTCACCAAACCCAAAAACTTTTGTAATTCCTTGAGGTTAGTTACCTAGAGATTCTAAATTCAACTGAGAATGTGTGGCTGAGCCTCCATCTTCCCCCCCAAGAGAAGCTTGATGCCTATGAAAATAATTTGCTCCTATGAAAAATAGCTTTTGGTTGGATTTACTGCAAGACCATGTTATTAACAAATAGTTAGAAACTGTTGCAAATGATTAAGATGTTGATTCATATCTTGACTAAACACAAGGATATCATCAATATAAGGAAAAATAAACTTAGCATAAGGCCTGAAGATTAGATCCATGTTCTGCTAAAAGATAAATGGAGCAGTTTTGATACCGATTGGAAGAACCTTCCATTCAAACAAACCTTGAGTGACTGGGAAGGCTATTTTGTAGTAATCTTATGTCTTCAATCCTATTTGCCAGAATCCTTTTGTAAGATCAAAATTGGAGTAGATGTGACTACCTTGTATTGTTTTCCAAATATGATCATTGCTGGGCAATGGATGACGATTATCCAGCAAGTATTCATTTAGCGGTTTATAATTTACAACAAATCACTTTTCAAGGAGTTTAGTTCCATTCTCATCATATTTTGGGGCATACATAGCATGACATGAAAATGGGGAACTAGAAGCTCTTATTAGATCTAGCTTGCTTAACTCATCAATTTCCTTTTTGTAAATCTTAGTTTCTAATGAACTCATAGGGAAATAATTTGCTTTAGCTTTAGGCACAATTTCCTTACCATTAGGATTCCACTTCAGAGGTAGACTGCAGAACAAATTCCTTTTCTGCTTCTTCAGATCTTTTGTCAATACAGTAGATGCAAACTCTGCTTTGATCTATGTTAAGGGTTCTTAAGATGCTTCAATTTGTCTTGCAATCCAAACTGTATTCTTTTTCTCTTTTTTTAGTATTTCTATCTTGGAGGTGAAAGCCAGATCTTGATGGAGTCGCGGAACTTGAAATTTGTTTTGTAGAGTGATGAAAGTGGAATCAATTGTAATTGGTTCCCAATGTTGCATAGCTCTACTACCAATGACTACGTCATAACCATCCACTTCATAGTGTACAAAGGTCAATTCATCAATGAATCCATTGCTAAGTTGAATAGGAACTTTATAGACTAATTTGGATTCATATTTACCTTTGCCAAAGATTAATTCTATGGAGCCTTCAATCCAGAGATCTGCTAGAAAATAGTTGTATCTAGCAATGTTAACATCTGTACTAGTATCCCACAAAAAGGCCAGTGGATACATTTTTATTCCTGGGAAATGAATAGTAAATATCACTCCAGGACATGTAGTAGTCACCTTTGAATGCTGATATGCTCTAACCTGATGGTGACTACTGCTTTCTCCTTCATGGATCATTTCTCCAAGATATGGTGTTGTTTTGCCAATTAAATTAAGCACAGGGGTGACTTCAGTCAGGAATTCTTCTGATTGAACATCTTGATGCACCAAAGGGCTATATGGTTTCTCTTCATAGTAGAGTTGTTCTTCTCTGACTATGGTCTATTGTGGCAACTGCAGAGAACTAGAAAAATTAAACTAATTAATGTATTTATCTAGTTCTTGAGATCTTTCCATTTCATCAACAAGCTGGATGTTTTCCTCATCATCTATTTCTGCTATCTCAGCTTGAGCTTGTTGGATGACTTTTTCCAAGAATACTTTGCGTTGTCTTCGCCAGAGTTTTCTGGCCATACTTCCAGCAGAAGGGGCTTCTGCCATACTCCTTTGAGAAATAGGTGTTGTTGGTTGAGAGTAGTTCAGCACTGGTGTTCTTCAGAAAGGAAGCTTTGTGGGTCTCTCATTTTCTTTTAGCAAAAAATGTTTTTTAGTAGTAAGTTGTTCCAGCTTGCTAGTCAACTTTTTCCAAGTCTCTTGACCCATATCCATTTTTTGCAATCTAGCTTCTATCTGGATAATTTCTTCAATTACCTTATCCAGATCAGCTCTTGTATCTCACCTAAGCATTCAACAAAAGAATGAATTTTCTAAATCATCTAAACTATTAGATGATGGTTCTTCTTTTACCATTGTTTGCTCTTGGGCAGACACATACTCTTCACCTTCAGATTCTTCTTCTTCTTCTTCTGGTTTTAAGAGAACAATGTCCTCAAGATCTGAAGGATATTCATTGATGAATTCAAATTCATCATTGTTATCCAGTCCAGCAGCCTTGGCAGCTCAGACTTTTCCTTTGTTCTTTTTCTTATTTCATTCTGGACAATTATTAGCATAGTTCTTTCCTTTGCAGAGATAGCATGTAGGTTCCCATTTCTTTGATCCAGAACCTTTCTTGTCATGTTTCCTGAAATATCCTTTTTTCTTTGGATATTTACTATACTTCTTCTTTTTCTTATAATAAGGCTTCTCAGACTTACCGTATGAATAACACTTAGAAGAAGACTTTCCTTTTTTAGGAAAGTAATTACTTGGCATAATTTGATAGCATGTTGATGCTGACAGCAAAGGTTTAACCCTTTTCATTTCCTTTCTCTTCTTAGATTCTTGACAGATTTCTTCATTAATTTCTATCAAAAACTACACTACCTGTGGAAAGGTTAATTCCTTCATTTCTATGTTTTCCGCCACCAAATTCTCTAAAACCCTTTTGTGGTAAAATTCACCTACCACATCTCCAAAGCTTTTTGGAAAAGTAGTGAACATGAACTCGTGGTTCTGTTCATGACCAGATTGGTAGAAATTCTTATAATGCTCTTGGCAATATTCATTAAAGTATTTTAAATCCTTGCACTTCCCTCTGACAAACTTATTGTATGCTAATTTTTCTCTTGTGTCTGTTCTACCAACAAACAGACGAGTCAATTGTGCACACACCTGAACTATTCCTCTATTAATTAGGTTTTCTCTAAAAGTATCCTCTAGACAATCCCAGACATTTCTTGCAACTCCAGTCATAGAGTTGAGGGCCTGCTTGATGACTTGAGCTTCATCATCTCTTACATTAGTAGCCATGTAGTTTGTGATCCAGGCTCTCATGGTGTCTATGCCTCTCATATTCTCCACATCTTCAAAATTATCAAAGTTGACTAATGGTGGAGTAGCGGCTTTATAAGACTGGATATTCTTAAATGGATCTACCGGATTGGAACCATTTGGATTAGTCCCATTACCACATGCCATTTGGAATTTTCTTTGGGCCTTTTCATCACCCATGGTATCTCTTAGCTTGCTAGTGCTAGGATCATAAACCTTTTCTATTACAAGCTATTTAACTTCTGTTAGAAGTTTAGGACCTTCATATTGATCCTGTAGATACCCTTTAGCACTAGCTGGGAAGTTTTGTTGCAAGTATGGGCCTAACTGGTGTTGTCATTGATGTCAACATACTCCTATTACATTAATGATAAGGATTGGATGAGCTGTGTGCTGAGGATATTGAGAAAATTAGTCTCAATCAAGAACAGAGAAGAACAGTGATGATAGTAAGGTAAAAGTTCAAGATAGGATGAGGATTAGAGTATACGGTTTAAAGGGTTTGTGGATATGTGTCTTAAGGTGGTCCAGTAAAGATTTAAGAGGTTTGCATGAAGATCTGAAGAGGTTATGGCTAATCAAGTTAAACCGGTTCCGGTAGGTGTTCAGAGGTGACAGAGTGTTATAGAAAGGTCCGGTGAGATTCAGAAATGCATTGCCCTATTCTACAAATTTTGAGGGAGTGTTCAGGAAGTCTGTTTGAAGTATCAACTTGATTGGTTTGTGGTCTAGAGGTCCAGAAGAATCTATTCCTTTGTGACAGTAGTGAAAGACTGTGTTCTTGAGGTTCTGGATAAAGAAGAGAAGGATTGCAGTAAGCAGATGAAGTGCGAATTTTTTTGGTGTTTAAGAAAATCTTGTGAAGGTCTTTGGATCATGTTTAGATCATGTGGGTGGTCTGCATTGGAGTTGGATCTCGTAATTAAAGAATAACTTCTGGATGATGGTGTTCTTCCTAAGACAGGCTGACCAGATGAGTTATACTTCTTGCAGATGATCTTATGGATGTTTGCCGACTTAGATGATCATTCCTAAGTTGATGTCTTGTATAAATAAGGGATTGCAAAGTCATTTCAAAGTTGTCCTTATGGAGAGGAGTATGTGGTGGTGAGGAGGAGAGCAAAAGGCAGAGCAGAAGTATTGGGCTAAAATGGAACTAATTCAAGCATGGTGAAGATGCTATTCCCCAATTCATGTATGTGATATTTATTTCTTTGTGTGTCTCTTGTAGGCAGTGAGCCTCTTGTGAGTAGTGTGCTCAGGCAGTGAGCCTTAATTGGCATGTGCCATTTGTTCTTTCTATTCTTCTAACAAAGAATACATTTTTGGGTTAATCACCCCATGGATTTTCCCTTAACTAGGTTTTCCACGTCAAAAATCTTGGTGTCTCATGTGTTAATGTGTTTCTACTCTTGATTTGTTGCATTATGCTTTCATGATTGATTTACTATTAAGCTGCTAAATAACAATGTGGAGTTAAGTGTTTGAAAAGAAGAAAGTTTTATACAACTGATTCACCCCCCCTCTCAATTGTCTGCCTTAAATCTAACAATTGGTATCAGAGCCAAGTTCCTCTAAAAGGAGCTTAACCACTTGAGGAGATCCAGGATGTTGTCTTACAAGAAGGATAGTCTGAAATTTGATGGAACCAATTTCAATCTTTGGAAAGGTCACATGAAATGTCATTTGCAATGTATGGGAATGCCGTACTAGACCATGGCTACAACACAGTATGCACCTCCACAGGGTGGTCCGAAAACCTAAAATGAAATCACAGATGTTGAAAATAATCTGCGGACTATAGAGGCTCTTCTAAGTGCATTATCTGATTCATAGCTCTCAAATGTTATCGACCTACCGACAGCTTATGAGATTTGAAAAAAACTGGAACTTTTGCATGAAGGAGACCAGTATGTTAAATGTGCAAGGTTACAAAGTCTGAAAGGGAAATTTGAAAATCTGAAGATGAGAGATGATGAAATATTACTACTTTTATGCCAAGAGTGAATGAGCCAGTTTATGGAATTAGAAATGCTGGTGGAGTCTTGGATGAAAATGAGATTGTTGGCAAAATTCTTAGATCCCTACCTGCTTCTTACAAAATCAAGGTTGTTGCCATTGAAGAATTCAGAGCCCATACAACTATCACAAGACATCAATTGGCTAGGAAATTGGCTGCATTTGAAATGATAGAGTTTGGAGATGAACCCCCCAAAACTGAATCTGCATTCAAAGCCAGTGCCTCTATAAAAAGTAAACAAAGGTTTGATCTGGGAGAGAACTCTTCAAGGAAACTTTCATGGTATGAAAAAGCAAGAAAAGACCTGGAAGAAGAAGAAGCTGAAACTGCTCACCTTGAAGCTCTTATTGCAAAAAGATTGCCAAGAGGATCCGGTAAGTATGAAGGGAAATTGCATTTTAAGTGTTTTAATTGCAATAAGATTGGTCATTTTGCCTCAAAGTGTCTGGAAAGATTTTCAAGGCCAAATCCTAACAGATCAAGGTTCCAAAAGAATTGTTACTATGTTCATGAAGAAGATGATAATGAAGGAGTAACAGATGATGAATCAGAGACAGGAAACAAATCTAAAAGTGAATGGGTGTTTATTGCCATCAAGGAAGAAGAACCAATATCCTCTGAATCTGTCAATCATAAAGTTGTAGAAAGAGCTCTGGCTACCCAAGTTAAAGAAAAGGATGATTGGGTCATTGACAGTGGATGCTCTCACCATATGACAAGTGACAAAAATAAGTTTGTAGATTTGGAAAGGTATGAAGGAGAATTGGTAAAGTTTGGTGACAATTCTACTGGTAGAATCAGAGGTAGAGGAACTATTTCTCTTTATGGAAGAAACAAAATCAGTAATGTATTGTATGTTGAAGGATTGAAGCACAATCTTCTCAGTGTTGGACAGTTGGTGGACAAAGGCTATGATCTCCGGTTCAAGGATGGAAAATGCAAGATCTTTGAAAGCTCCAGAACAAAGATTGCATCCGGTACTCAAACTAAAGGTAATATCTTCCATTTGGTTGGTTCTGGTAAAAGCTGCCTATTTGTTCAAGTTGATCAGAGTTGGTTATGGCATAGGAGGATGTGTCATGTAAATTTTGATAATATCATCAAGATAAGTAATACTCAGGCTATAAGAAATCTTCCAAAATTGGTGAAACCTACTAATAGCTTGTGCAAAGAATGTCAATTGGGTAAGCTAAGTAGAATCTCATTCAAAAACAAGGAACTGTCTTCTATCAGATTATTGGACTTAGTTCATACTGATCTTTGTGGTCTGGCAAGAATCAGGAGTATCCAAGGTGATAGATACTTCATGTTACTAATTGATGACTATTCCCGGATGATGTGGGTAACCTTTCTAAAAGAGAAATTAGAAGCCCTTCAGAAATTCAAAATATTCAAGTCTATGGTAGAGAATGAAACCGGATTAAAATTGAAATGTCTGAGGTCTGATAGAGGTAGAGAATTCACATCCAGTGAGTTCATAGAGTTCTGTGAGAAACATGGAATAAAGAGACAGTTGTCTGCTCCTACGACTCCACAGCAGAATGGAGTAGTGGAGAGAAAGAAATGGACCATCCAAGAAGCATCTAGGACCATGATGATGGAAGCAAATGTTCCTCAGATCTATTGGAGAGAAGCTGTCAGCACTGCAGTCTATACTCTCAATCGAGTTCAAATCAGATGCAATACCGATCTAGGAAAGTTTGATGCTAGAAGTGATGAAGGAATATTCTTGGGATACTCTACTCAAAGTAAAGCCTACCGGTGTTACAACAAGAGATTGAGGAAGATGATAGAAAGTACAAATGTGAAGGTTGATGAGGGAATTGAAAAACCCTCAAGATTTTATGAATATGATGAAGATGATCTTAATGGTGTTCTAATTCAAGGAGCCCAAGCCTCTTCTGAAAGTCAGATTCAAACTGATCCGGTAAGTCAGGAAGAAGAGATGAGTCTTAATGAGCCTGATTAAGAATTAGAAGTGTAAGAAATTCCCAAAGTTCCCAGATATGTAAGATTGAACCACTCTGAAAATCAGATCATAGGTGATAAAAGCAAAGGAGTACAAACAAGAAGGAGAATTGCTCAAGATTCAGAAGAGTATTGTCTAATTTCAACGATTGAACCTAAGACAATGAATAAAACTTGCAATGATCAAAACTAGACTAAAGCAATGGAGGAAGAGCTGGTGCAAATAGAGAAAAATCACATTTGGGATCTTGTTCCCAGACCTAGAAACAAGAATGTGATTGGAACAAAATGGGTCTTCCCGAACAAACTAAATGAAGTTGGTGAAGTAATCAGAAATAAAGCCAGATTGGTCTGCAATGGTTACTCTCAAATAGAAGGAATTGATTTTGAAGAAACTTTTGCTCCGGTGGCAAGAATTGAAGCTGTCAAATTATTTCTTGCATTTGCTGCCTTCAAAGATTTCAAAGTATATCAGATGGATGTCAAGTCTGCCTTCCTGAATGGTGACTTGGAGGAAGAAGTGTACATTGAGCAACCGGATGGATTTCAATTGTCTAATCATGGTGATATGGTCTGCAAGTTGAAGAAGGCACTGTATGGACTAAAGAAAGCCCCAAGAGCCTAGTATGAAAGATTGGATAAGCATCTTTTGAAGATTGGTTTCAACAAAGGTACTACTAACAGTAATTTGTATTTCAAAATTGATCATGAAAACATCTTGATTGTTGAAGTGTTTGTTGATGATATCATTTTTGGAGGAAGAGATAGTATGTGTAAAACTTTTGCAAATCAAATGAAAAGTGAGTTTGAGATGTCCATGCTTGGTGAAATGAATTTCTTCTTGGGTCTGCAAATCACTCAAACAAAGAAAGGAATCTTCATTTCTTAGACCAAATATGTGAAAGAATTGTTGAAGAAATTTGGGATGGAAGACTCAAAACCAATGAATACTCCCATGGCAACCAGATGTAAATTGAGTAAAGATGATGATTCTCCTAAGACTGATCAGACAAAGTATAGATCAATGATTAGAGGACTACTGTATCTCACTCAAACTAGACCAGACATTATGCAGGCTGTTGGTCTTGTTGCTAGATTACAGGCTGATCCTAGAGAATCTCATTTCATGGAAATCAAGAGGATTTTTAGATATCTAAAAGGGATAGTTGAGTATGGTTTGTGGTATCCTAGAGATCACAATTTCTCTCTTCATGCTTATACAGATGTTGATTGGACAGGAGATGTGGATGACCGGAAGAGTACCAGTGGTGGAGCATTCTTTTTCAGGAAGAGATTGGTTTCTTGGCTAAGCAAGAAACAAGAGGCAATATCTCTGTCCACTACAGAAGTGGAATATATTGCAGCAGCAGGTAGTTGCACTCAAGTTTTGTGGATGAAGCAAATGCTAAGAGATATCAAAGTGAAGTATGAGGAACCTATCACAATCTTCTGTGATAACTCAAGTGTAATAAATATATCAAAGAATCTGGTGTTGCATTCAAAGACTAAACACATATCCATCAAATTTCACTTTTTGAGAGAACAAGTGAACAAGAATGAAGTCAGATTGGAGTTTGTGCCTTCCAAGGATCAGATTGTAGACATCTTTACTAAACCTCTACCTAAGGACTCTTTTGAGTATCTCAAGGAGAAGTTAGGGGTTATTGCCCCTCCGGTGAAGAACTAAGATGCACTGATGTGCATCAGTCTAGTGGATATAATAGTCACATCCTGTGATCTGGATTGATGATGGGGAGCTGCTACTCAGGGGGAGCAGTAGATATGTTTCTAAAGTGGTGGAATTGCAAGTATGTGCCCTTTGCCATTAATGTCAAAGGGGGAGAGAAGACATGTGAAAAACAAGTGGTTGTTGATCAAAGGGGAAAACAATAAAGGGAGAGAAGACATGAGAATGGGTTTTGCTGATAGGCGGAGTTGTGTCAGTAAGGAGAAGTTCTTGTCTTGATGGTTAAAATAGTTTTTCATATCATATGTTGCCATCAATGACAAAGGGGGAGATTGTTGCAAGTATGGGCCTAACCGGTGTTTTCATTGATGTCAACATACTCCTATTGCATTAATGACAAGGATTGGATGAGTTGTATGCTGAGGATATTGAGAAACTTAGTCTCAATCAGGAACAGAGAAGAACAGTGATGACAGTAAGGTAAAAGTTCAAGATAGGATGAGGATCAGAGTATGCGGTTTAAAGGGTTTGTGGATATGTGTCTTAAGGTGGTCCAGTAAAGATTTTAGAGGTCCACATGAAGATCTAAAGAAGTTATGGCTAATCAAGTTAAACCAGTTCTGGTAGGTGTTCAGAGGTGACAGAGTGTTACAGAAAGGTCCGGTGAGATCCAAAAATGCATTGTCCTATTCTGTGGATTTGAGGGAGTGTTCAGGAAGTCTGTTTGAAGTATCAACTTAATTGGTTTGTGGTCTGGAGGTCCGGAAGAATCTATTCCTTTGTGACAGTACTGAAAGACTGTGGTCTTGAGGTTCCAGATAAAGAAGAGAAGGATTGCAGTAAGCAAATGAAGTGTGGATGTTTTGGGTGTTTAAGCAAATCATGTGAAGGTCTTTGGATCGTGTTTAGATCATGTGGGTGGTCTGCATTGGAGTTGGAGCTCGCAATTGAAGAATAACTTCCAGCTGATGGTGTTCTTCCTGAGACAGGCTGACCGGATGAGTTATACATCTTGCGGATGATCCTATGGATGTTTGCTGACTTAGATGATCATTCCTAAGTTGATGTCTTGTATAAATAAGGGATTGTGAAGTCATTTCAAAGTCATCCTTGTGGAGAGGAGTATGTGGTGGTGAGGAGGAGAGCGAAAGGTAGAGCAGAAGTATTGGGCTAAAATGGAACTGATTCAAGCATGGTGAAGATGATATTCTCCAGTTCATGTATGTGATATTTATTTCTTTGTAGACAGTGTGTCTCTTATAGATAGTGAGCCTCTTGTGAGTAGTGTGCTTGGGCAGTGAGCCCTAATTGGCATGTGCCATTTGTTCTTTCTATTCTTCTAATAGAGAATACATTCTTGGGTTAATCACCCCGTGGTTTTTCCCTTTATCAGGTTTTCCATGTCAAAAATCTTGGTGTCTCATGTGTTAATGTATTTCTTCTCTTGATTTGTTGCATTATGCTTTCATGATTGATTTACTATTAAGCTGCTAAATAAAAATGTGGAGTTAAGTGTTTGAAAAGAAGAAATTTTTGTACAACTGATTCACCCCCCCTCTCAGTTGTCTGCCTTAAATCTAACAAGTTTAACTATTTGACAGTCTACGGTTTTTTTACTATCAAGACTAGAGACTAAATATTTGTTGACTCTCTAGTAATAGAATCACTTAACAACATTTGAGATTCTGAAACAGACTATATATTTCTCTGCACTGATTGTACTTTTATTTCTATATTTTTTATGTGTAGATTACCATTTGACAACTAAGCACCTAATACATCACAATCTAATTTGTGCTCACTTCTAACCTTTTGCAGCAAGTCTCTTTGCTATTCCAAAGCACATTGTTGACTGACCCACCACATTTCGGCATGTTGCTTGAATTCTTGATAGGCTGCACACAGTTCATGGAGGTCTTTGTTAACAATATTCATCCATTTGTCTGTAAGGCATTTTTTCAAATGCTCAAGGGTAGCAATCATGGAATGGAGATTTTCCTGAACACTAATACGGTGCTTTTCATGCTTAACAGCTTCAAGTTCTTTCCAGATCTTAGTTTCTAATGAACTGATAAGGAAATAATTTGCTTTAGCTTTAGGCACAATTTCCTTACCATCAAGATCTCACTTCAGAGATAGACTGCAGAACAAATTCCTTTTCTGCTTCTTCAGATCTTTTGTCAAGACAATAGCTGCTAACTTTGCTTTGATCTAGGTTAAGGGTTCCTGAGATGCATCAATTTGTCTTGCAATCCAAACAGTATTCTTTTTCTCCCTTTTCAGTATTTCTCTCTTGGAGGTGAAAGCCAGATCTTGATGGAGTCACGGAACTTGAAATCTATTCTATAGAGTGATGAAAATGGAATCAATTGTAATTGGTTCCTAATGTTGCATATCTCTACTACCAATGAATCTGTCATAACCATCCACTTCATAGTGTACAAAGGTCAATTCACCAATGAATCCATTGCTGAGATGAATAGGAACTTTACAGACTAATTTAGATTCATATTTACTTTTACCAAAGATTAATTCTGTGGAGCCTTCAATCTAGAGATCTGTTGGAAAACAGTTGTATCTAGCAATGTTAACATCTGCGCTAGTATCCAACAAAAAGGCAAGCGGATACATTTTTATTCCTGGGAAGTGAATAGTAAATATCACTCCAGGACATGTAGTAGTCACCTTCTTGAGATCTTTCCATTTCATCAACAAGCTAGATGTTTTCCTCATCATCTATTTCTGCTATCTCAGCTTGAGCTTGTTGGATGAATTTTTCCAAGAATGCTCTGCGTTGTCTTTGCCAGAATCTTCTGGCCATACTTCGAGCAGAAGGGGCTTCTGCCATACTCCTTTGAGCAATAGGTACTGTTGATTGAGAGTAGTTCAGCACTGGTGTTCTTCAGAAAGGAAGCTTTGTGGGTCTCTCATTTTCTTTTAGCAAAAAATGTTTTTTAGCAGTAAGTTGTTCCAGCTTGCTAGTCAACTTTTTCCAGATCTCTTGACCCATATCCATTTTTTGCAATCTAGCTTGTATCTGGATAATTTCTTTAATTACCTTATCTAGATTAGCTCTTGTATCTTGCCTAAGAATTCTATAAAAGAATGAATTTTTTGAATCATCTGAACTATCAGATGATGATTCTTCTTTTACCATTGTCTACTCTTGGGCAGACACATACTCTTCACCTTCAGATTCTTCTTCTTCTTCTTCTGGTTCTGAGAGAACAATGTCCTCAGGATCTGAAGGATGTTCATTGATGAATTCAAATTCATCATTGTTATCCAGTCTAGCAGCTTTGGCAGCTCAGACTTTTCCTTTCTTCTTTTTTTTTATTTCATTCTGGACACTTATTAGCATAATGCTTTTCTTTGCAGATATAGCATGTAGGTTCCCATTTCTTTGATCCAGAACCCTTCTTGTCATGTTTTCTAGGTTTAGACTTTCTCAGGTTTAGGTTTGCATGTCAAAAATAATCTCTCTATCTTTATCTCTCTCCCTCCCCTCTTTACCTCATCTCCTCTATCTCCTAGGATTGCTCAGGTTTAGGGTTCAGGGTTTAGGTTTTAGGGGTTAGGGGTTAGGGTTTAGGGTTTAGAGGTTAGGGGTTAAGGTTTAGAGGTTTAGGGTTTAGAGAGAGGACCTATAGTGAGATATAAAGGAGACCTAGGGGAGAGATAGGGATATAGAGAGTGAGGGACATGGCCAGAGACATAGGGAGAGAGATTGAGAGGTAAAGGGATGATAGAAATAGGGACATATCGGTTTAGGGTTGCTTGGGTTTAGTGTTTACGGTTTAGGGGTTTGGGGTTTAGGGTTTAGGGGCATTATTTAGGGTTTAGGGTTGATGGTTTAGGGGTTAGGGTTTAGGGGCATTATTTAGGGTTTCTCAGGTTTAATGTTTAGGGTATAGGGGTTTGGGGTTTGGGGTTTAGGGATTAGGGCTTAAGGGCATTATTTAGGGTTTAGGGTTTATGGTTTAGGGGTTAGGTTTAGGGTTTAGGGTTGTATGTCAAAAGCAATCTCCCTCTAAACCCCCAAACCCTAAATAATTCCCTTAATCCCTAACCTATAACCTCTAAATCTCTATCTCCCTATCTCTCCCTTATCTCCCTCGCTTTATCGTCCCTCTACTTCTCAATCTCTCTTCCTATATCTTTGGACATCTCACTCACTCCCTATCTCCCTATCTCTCCTCTCTGTCTCCTCTATCTCTCCCAATCTATCTCCTCTCTCTGTCTCTACCTATCTAACTCTCCCTATCTCTTCTCCCCTATCATTCCTCTATCTCCCTATCTATCCCCATTATCTCTCCCTCTCCCCTCTAGTTTTCTTGTTTCCATTTCCTTCATCGTTAAGGGAGAGGGAGAGATAGAGGGGAGAGATAGGGAGATAGAGGAATGATAGGGGAGATAGAGACACAAGATAGGGAGAGATAGATAGGTAGAGAGAGAAAGGAGACAGACTGGGAGATATAGAGGAGACAGAGAGGAGAGATAGGGAGATAGAGAGTGAGTGAGATGTCCAGAGAGATAGGGAGAGAGATTGGGAGGTAGAGGGATGATAGAGAGAGGGAGATAAGGGAGAGATGTGGAGATAGAGGCTTAGGGGTTACGAGTTAGGGATTAGGGGCATCCCTCTCTCTCTACCTACTACTCTCTCTCCCTATCTCTCTCCTTAATCTCCTCTATATCTCCCTATTGGTCCTCTATCTCTCTAAACCCTAAACCCTAAACCTCTAAACCTTAACCCCTAACCTCAAATCCATAAACCCCTAACCCCAAAACCATAAACCCTAACCCCTAAACCATAAACCATAAACCTGAGTAACCCTAAACCCCAAACCCCTAAACCCTAAACCCTAAACCCAAGCAACCCTAAACCTCTATCTCCATATCTCTCCCCTATATCCCTATCTCTATCATCCCTCTGCCTCTCAATCTCTCTCCCTATGTCCATCTAACTCTCAGTCTCTCTACCTATGTCTCTAACCATGTCCCTCACTCTCTATCTCCCTATCTCTCCCCTCGATCTCCTCTATATCTCCCTATCAGTCCTCTCTCTCTAAGCCCTAAACCCTAAATCTCTAAACCTTAAACCCTAACCCCTAGACCATAAACACTAAATCATAAACAATGACCATAACCCCTAAAACCCAAAACTCTAAACACTAAACCTCTATCTCCCTATCTCTCCCCTATCTCCCTATCTCTATCGTCCCTCTACCTCTCAATCTCTCTCCCTATGTCTTTGGACATGTCCCTTTTCTCTATCTCCTTATCTCTCCCCTCTATCTCCTCTATCTCTCCCAATCTCTATCAATCCCCTCTCTATCTCTCTCTAAATGCTAAACCTTAAACCCTAACCCCTAAACCATAAACCCAAAACCCGAGCAACCCTAAACCCCTAAACCGTAAACCCTAAACTTGAGAAATGTTAAACTCATAAACCCTCTCTCTCTCTCTCTCTCTCTCTCTCTCTCTTATAGACAAAGCAAATGGAAACAAGAAAACTAGGATATGCAAAGAGGGATGAGGATATAAATTGGGAGGATGAAATGGAAACAAGATTAAACTAAAGTTCATTGGATGGGAAGAATGATGAGAGGAGAGGTGGAAAATTAAAAAAATAGGAAAAATTTGGTGGGATCTAAAGGGAAATTGGAAAGGAAAACTAGGAGGTAGATAGGTTAGAAAGAGAGGGTGTCTGGTAAAGCAGAGAGGTGGAAAATAATAAAATAGGGAAAATTTGATGGGATCTAAAGGGAAATTGGAAAGGAAAAGGAAAACTAGGAAAGCTATGAAAAGGAAAACTAGGAGATATGTCAGAGAGAGAGAGAGATAAGGTAGGAGGTAGAGAGGGGAGGAGGTAGAGAGTGAGAGAGAGGACAGGAGGTAGAGAGGGTAGGAGGTAGAGAGGGGAGGGAAGTAGAGAGTGAGAGAGAGGATAGGGGGTAGAGAGGGGAGAGAAGTAGAGAGAGAGAAGGTAGGAGGTAGAGAGAGAGAGAGGCATTTATATAAAGAGATGGAGGGGGAGGGAGAGGGACATATAGAGACAATCAGAGAAATATAAAGAGATAGAGAGAGATAGAGATAGAGAGAGGAGGGGGAGACATAAATATAGAGTTAGAGAGAGAGAGATGTTTTAGTTCACCATAACACGATTGTGTTATAACGCGCTCGCGTTATGTGAATGCACATATTCACATTACACGAGCGCATTATAACGGGCTTGCGTTATTCTTTTCCTTGGAAATTTCTAAGCCTGAGGCTTGGATTTGCCTTGGGATCCCAACCCAAAGGCTTGGACTGTGTTTAGGATGTCCAAAGACATGTTTTTAGAGATTGTAACAAAATTCACATAATCTAGAGCGTGCTCCCCATCAGGATTGCACTTATTTCAATGACAAGTCAAAAAAATACTATCATAATATTAATCTATCTATTAGCTATCTAACCATATAATTTTTTCACATTTTGAGTATGTTAAGAGTTTCATCTTTAACTTCTTTTGTTAGTGTATCTATTTTTTGTCAACAACCACTATCTGGTATTTTAGACTTTTTTTTAACTGTTCATCAAAATTTCAAATAAGTTACACTTTTAGAAATTAGACTCCAATCTACACGTATTCAAAAAAAATTGATTTTCAATTAGTTTTCAAAAATTTTAGGGGGAAGCACACTCAATTTTCTATTTTTCAGGATGTGTCCACTTTGAAAATTAGTAAAAAATCAATTATTCATGAAAAATTTATCAGTAAAATCAAGGATAAACTACATGGTGTTAGATAATTTCTCACTGAAGCAATTTTTGAAATACTAAAAAAAAGTTAACATTTTAGGGGGAGCACACCAGATGCTATGTTATGTTTTCTTGAGAAAAACAAGACCAATTTGTGTGCTCCCCCTTTTTGAACCCCTTAATCTCAACCATTTTTGAAAAAAATTAGTAGTTTAGAAACTAGATTCAGAGCACTATGACACTTGTTTTTGTTGTATCTTTAAATTTTGAGTGTAACTATCTTCAATTTCTCATCCAACATCAGTCTTTCCTGATTTCATAAAAAAAAGTGCCATCTTAAGACCCCCTTTTGGTCCCTCATCTTTGTCCACTTACCCACATATTAGATATCATTACACAAGATGACAAGTCTACCGACCATAAAGGCCAGACCTAATGTCTCAGGGGCTCATGATGGCCTTGCCAATGTATGTGCAGCACAGAGACTTTGTAATTCAAAGAAAATAGTCTTGCAACCATAAGGTTGACTTAGATACAATAACTCATAAGGAATCTAATTCATCACATAATATTTTCTAGAGTATCTTTCAAATTCTAGAGAGTACACGCAATATTTATATTTATGAATAATCCCTATATGGGTTAAATAAGGAAGTTATAACAACAACAAAAACATTCCAACTATTCTCTATCTCAACACATCATACAAAATACAAAAAATAGACAATGTTTTTACTCAACTTCCAAAGATGCATGTGAGATTACAAGAAGGCTGCAATATGTGAAAAAAACATATTTCTTCTCAAGAAGTATTCACTCATCATGAGTACACTCATACATCATTTATGAAGCCATCTACATGATCTTTCATGGTAATTCACCAATTTGGAAGGCAAGTCTTTAACTAGTCATAAACATCATTCATCACTCAGCCAATCTCACACAACTAAGGAAAGGATTCAAACTTCTTCTATATCCAATAAATGTCATCAAATTACCTCAGATAATTCTATTGAAACAACACAAGTATATTGTTTAATAATGGGTTCTTCTTCCATATAAAGCCAACACATGTATTCTTTACATAACATAGAATTGTTCATTTAGGTTATCCCAATTCTTTGATGACTGAAACATGATTTTTTTCACCAAGAACTAAGATCTAAGATTGTAAATCATTTTCTAACCACATTTTTAATTTTAACTAAGAAATCATATAAGAAAATAGATTCATTACTCTAAGAAAGCATATTCTTCCTAACTAATCATTTACTTAAATATTGCTTAACCAATTAATATACTTTCATTCAATTATCAAAATGACAATCATATCAAAAGACCTATAATATAGAATTTTAGGAGAAAATAAATATAATCAACTATTGTCCTGAGAAGAATTCAAGCATTAGGTATATGTTAGGTTTTAGAGGGAAGGAGTCAAGGATTTATAGATTTAATAGCAACAGCAAAGAGGGCATAGAAATGGTCGTCACTAATTGATACACATATCCAAATTGATAAATTGGGTAATGCTAATTTTTGGATATGATTTACATGACTAAGTGATACACCTTATATAAAAATTTAAGAGAAACCCAATTTGAAAATATAGAGTTATTGGTGACGCAACAAACTATTTTAATAGAGACAAAATGGGTAAAAAATAGACGGTCACCAAACATTACATATCTCCATAACAAAAAACTGGGTAAGGCTGATTTCTGGATATGATTTCAATAAATGGGTGGAATACCTTATATAAAAATTTTAGAGAAACCCAGTTTGTAAAAATAAATTTATTGCTGACATGATAGACTAGGGTTTAGAATCTTCAGACTGGTTGAATTAACATCCTGATATATGATTGGAGATTGGTTTCAAGAAAGTGATCCCTAAGGAATTTTTAAAAAAATGAATAGAATATGTAGAAGAGAATTCACAAAATAACATAAAGCTTGCATATACCAAAAATTTATTTCAAACAACAAATCAATTCCATAACTCAGTGCATACCTGGAATTATATTGCTATCCAATCTTCACCAAAATTTCCCAGCTCGCATCCATTTTTCCCCATATCTTTTCTTCTCAAAAAATTAGAGCCATCCATTTTATTCCCTACCATAACAATATTTTTTTTTTCGAATGTATCTTTCCTTTTTTCACCTCATGTATTTCTTGATCTTTTAAAACCAAACAACATGACTCTTCATATGCCAATTCGGACACTCATTTTCTTATAAACTAAAAATAGATTAGAATAATTTTAAAACACAATTTAACTACTAAGATTTTATCTGTCATTTCTTGCAAGTGGCATAGAATAAAAGAATTATTTATAAAATATGTAAATATAAAAGCATAAAATGACAATGAATGATTTTCTTTTGAAAACAATATTAAATCATCTAAATAATTATTTTGAAATAAAGCAGTTAATTAATTATTCTTAATAAAATATCATAATTAATAAATAGGAGTTAGGTATCCTTACATTCTTCCCCCCTAAGAATGGACTTCCTCCTAGAAGTCATCAAGAGGAATGAATATTTCCTAACTTCAACACATCCAACAAAAGTTAGATTTCATCAGAAGAATTCATGTGTACATTATTAAAACAAAGTAATCGATATGACAACACTCCATTTAGAAATTGAACACAATACAGAGTGCAATACAAACTAGAACTCAGTAGATCATCTTTTGTCCATAAGAAATTTCCACAATTACTAGAAACAACAAAAATACTCTATCATTCAAATTTCAGGTATACCATTCTACCCATTAGAATTATGTAAAATCAACATCATCATTACTTAACCAAGGAGCATGTTTATATCACCATTATATTACTACTAATAAAATTCATTGCAACATATTCTTTCATAACAACTCTTAACATTTAATCATCACATATATCAATTCTATATATAATACATCATGTATACTTCCAATGAGGATAATTAGTGCCAAATAGAACCATAAATATTACATAATTTCACAATAAACATTCCCCAAGCCATCTACTCCCCTATACAATCTGTCAAGGACCTCTCTTGTGTATGGCAATCTATACAATTCACATTTCTCCACATAAGCTAGCAACAACAAACACTGATAAAGCCTCAAAATAAAGAAGTTTACAATGAGTAGAAATTTCAAATAAAATCAACTTTATATGAAACAAATTAGATAGCGGAAAATAACTGTTCAATTTAAAACCAAAAACCTTAATAGAGTAGTCCTTGAGGCAAAAAGACAATTAAACAAATATCTTAAAGAAATTTTAAAACTGCTAGCTCAATTAAGAAAAGAAAATAACCAAATAAAATTTTCAAATATTTTCACAAAACTTAACATCACAACCACCACGTGACTTCAAATGAGCCACCTAAGGGGAGGAGGGGAATGTGGTGGTCTCAAACCACATGGAGCTCCATAATAGATTATCATATCATAATGCTCATTTACCAAATGTAATCACAAACATTATTCTTTCCAATAAATTTTGTAGCTAAAATAATCACAATTTAGAAAACTCCCTTTCCACAAATGGAACTCCCATTAAACAAGTGTAACTCCCATATCACAAACTCCCACAACACCATTCCATCAACAAAACCCCCATCACAACACCAACACCAACATCATGAATATCCCCAAAGGGGCATAGGTCTTTATAACTCCCTTATTGTAGCTCCCAATTCACAACATAACTCCCAAACCATAGCTTCCAAACCACATCATATAACAATAAACAACCATATTATGTCAAGTCATATCAATGCAAGAAAATCCACATATCTTATTTTAGATAGCTAAACATGTCCTTACTTCATCTCTACTATCATGAAGATATCAATTTATAACTAAGGAATTGAATCAAGTCACCATATCCTGTTCTAGTCAATAATTTCTAACACCTGATTCTTGACAACGCTCAGTGACACACATATCACATAAACTTAACTCCACATATAACACATTATTCAAAATAAAATCTTTTTCACATCACATACCTCTTCTAAGTGAAAAACATGATGAAGACCATTCTCACATGTATCAACTATACTCATAATAAATACATCACATGACTCACACCACAAGGCTCATCGAGAATGGATATTATGAGGAGGACATCTCTAATATATCACTAAGTAATCCATAGTGCCATATAGCCAAATAACCAATAAATGAATAACTATGTTATGTAGAATCACTGTGTTAATATCCTAGTAACATAACACCATATAATCTCACCTCCAATGGAGCTAATATCATCCATACCATAGTGCCAAATAACTAATTAAAAAAGATAGTCTCAGGATCCTCTCAAGGATCCCACCATGCATTTCCTAGTATAAACAAGATTCTCCAAAGGGTATAGATCTCGGTAACTCCCTTTCGCACATAGCTCCCTTTATATCAATGTAACACACACAATAGCTCCCATAAAATAGTAACTCCCATAATACAACAGCATCTCTCATAATAGCAACAATAGCTCCCATAAACAATAACAACAATATCTCCCATAAACAATAACAACAATATCTCCCAACGACAATATCTCCCATAAACAATAACAACAATATCTCCCATAAACAATAACAATAATATCTCCCAACAACAATATCTCCCATAAAACAATAACTCCCAGAACTCCCATAAATAATAACTCCTAGAACTCCCATAAAAATATAGCTCCCATAAAACAATGACTCCCAAAAACATATTTTTCACTCCCCATTTCACCAACTCCCATCAACTACATCAGTCACAACACAAACACCAATCTCCATGATAATACCCCGAAGAGGTATCCACCATTCTTTCCCCACTCAAGATTAACTCCACATTTAGAAAACAAATTTCTATCAACTTATCACTTGCAAACATTCATCTCAATCATACAATTCATATAAAACAGAAATAACATTTAATTTTCTTACCTTGGCTGTCCAAGTTAGGATTAGCCCATGAGACTTTCCCAAATGTCATCCTCTATAAATCTAGCAACTCACAACAACCTAGAATTCCAGAAAGATTCAGTTACAGAAAAACTATAGCTCCTTTTATATTAATGTGACACACACAAGTTTGTCAGTATCATCACAGAATAAGGTGAAAAATATACATGCTTAATAGAAATCATTAATTAACATTACAGAAACTTACAATTCCAAGAATACATCCATGTTCATATATGTATATATATTGAAAATGTTTTACTAGACATTCATTTCATATAGTTAATCAACTAAAATTTACCTCTACTTGCCATGGTGAGACCCAAAAAAATAGATTTACATTACTAACACTTTTACCTCAAAGCTCCCAAGTGTTGCAACCTGGTGCTCTGATACAAATATATAATGCCTACCAATGAAAATATCACTAAATAACAATAATAAATTAATTTAGTAATAAATAATGAATGAAATATGATGACAGGAGGAAATTTACTTATTCTAACTTAATAGAATACATATTAAACATGAGTTTTAATCATTCATCATAAATGAAAATTTAAGATACAAACATTTCTTATGCAATTATACACATTTACAGTAAATACCGTGTGATCATCCATTCGTAAAGTGGGAAAATACTTTCTTAATACCAGTACCCTACACAAGTAACAGTCCTAGATCTACACAACTAAATGTAAACATTAGTACCACAAAGTCAATAAATAAACATATTAGATATCATTACACAAGATGACAAGTCTACCGGCCCTAAGGACCAAACCTAATGTCTCGGGGGCTCATGATGGCCTTACCTATGTACGTGCACTGCAGAGACTTCGTAGTTCAAAGCAACTAGTCTTGCAACTATAAGGTTGACTTAGATACAATAACTCATAAGGAATCTAATTCATCACATAATATTTTCTAGAGTATCTTTCAAGTTCTACAGTGGACATGCAATATTTATATTTATGAGTAATCCCTATAGGGGTTAAATAAGGAAGTTATAACAACAACAAAAACATTCCAACCATTCTCTATCTCAACACATCATATAGAATACAGAAAATAGACAATGTTTTTACTCAACTTCCAAAGATGCATGCAAGATTGCAAGAAGGCTACAACATGTGAAAGAAAAAAACATATTTCTTCTCAAGAAGTATTCACTCATCATGAGTACACTCATACATCATTTATGAAGCCATCTACAATGATCTTTCATGGTAATTCACCAATTCGGAAGACAAGTCTTTAACTAGTCATAAACATCATTCATCACTCAGCCAATCTCACACAACTAAGGAAAGGATTCAAATTTCTTCTATATCCAATAAATGTCATCAAATTACCTCACCTAATTCTATTGAAACAATGAATGATTTTCTTTTGAAAACAATTCTTAAATCATCTAAATGATTATTTTGAAATAAAGTAGCTAATTAATTATTCTCAATAAAATATCATAATTAATAAATAGGGTTCAAGTATCCTTACAGTGTAATAGAGAAGTCACTCAGTTCAAGGTCCACTATGACCAATATTTAGAGGATAGTGCCACTTGGGAAGACTATGAAGAATTCCACTGAAGATTTCCTCATCTGTTTGATTAAGTTGATTTTAAGAAAAAAAAATTGTTCTTCGTTTGACACTTTTTTGAACTAAGTCATCGAGGATGATGATCTTTTTAAGGGGGAGGAGATGTCACACCCCATGTTTGGACAAATTTATTTATGTTATCTTTAACTAATTATTAGTTAGATACATTATCATGCATTTTAAATAATGTTTATCAAATTGTAATTTGAGGATAATTATGATGAGCTAATTCTATTTTTACTCATGATATACAAAAAGAGTATCAGAATTGATAAGGATTAAAATAAATAGATATGATTTCTAAATGTGGATAATGGATTATCTTCATGATTATTGTTTATTGAAATATTCATATGATGTTATATATGTTTTGGTTAATGGACTAACTACTCTGTTGGGAAAATGAGGTGGATGTAGGAAAGTAGTTCCCCCTCTTAGATGAGGAGGGAGAGTATCACCAAAGAGAGGGAAGTAGATCAAGGAGAATGGCAAGACATAATGACTCTGAGAACTACACACACATAGTATTTGTGTCTATTTGCATATGTTATTGGAAATTTTCTTGGTCGTAAGTATGGTGGTACTTTACGTCATAACATCATCATCTATATGTCATCCTAGTCGTTCTTTGTTTTATTACATTGTCATAATACTTTCGTATCGATGTTGTCATATGGTTAATAAGGTCTCCTTCAAAAGTAGAGTGCATGATTATTATATTTGTATAAGGAATTAAATATTATATATATATGAAAATATATATGTATGTCTATAATAATTATATTGTTATAAAATTATTTTTAGATCAATATATAGTTATATTTACATTTAGATGGTTATCCAAATTCAAAATGGTAGAGGAATATAATTCCATGAAGTGGAGGAACCTTAATTTATTATAGTGAAGTGGTAATGCTAATAGTGAAGTGGAGATAAACTCCAACGAATTGCACCTTGTGCATACTCACCTTTGTTAAGGGCAATAATGTGGAAGTGGAGTGGGATTTACTCCACTGAAATGTTGACATTCAGGGAGGAATTCTAGGGTTTTTCACCACTAGGAATGAATGAGTTAATGTTGAAGAAGAAGAGGGAATTGGGAGGAAAAGATGATAGTGTGGAGACAGCAGGAGAGAAGAAGAGATCTACAACTTATCAAAGGGATATTGCTTGAGTTTTCAGTATGTTTACTATGGTTGAAGCATTTGAATTAATTTTTATTTTCTTCAATAAGTCTTCTAAAATATATAGAACAAAGGTTCATATTATTGTTTCATCATTTGAAAAGAATGCTTGGGGAACTAGAGAGTAGGCTTTATCTCTATTGTTTTTCAAAAGATATTTATGAGTTGTTAAAACCAATTTTATTCTTGAATGCCTATATTTGACCTATAAGTTAGGGGATTTTTAATGATAAACTCATAGACCATAATAGGTCAGTGCTTGATAATAATAGGTACTACAAGACCCTATTCAGTCTGTTTAATGTTAGTATTTTACTATAAACCCATTCGGGACTGTATTTTGAGAAAAATCTTGGCATGTTAAAAGACCACAATGGGTCTGTAATACTAACTATATCTTGTTTTACATATGAATAAACCATTTGCAATCTAGGGATTATTATTCTTTTCCAATGTCAAATTGAATATAGAAACATAGACCATATTTAGGTCGGTCTTTTTTATGAACATAGATAATAGTAACTAGTCTATGAATAGGTCTATTAGAGAATGACATTTGTTAAGCTCATTCAACTTCTCGTAGGTGGAAAATGAGAACAAGTTTAGTTCTCAGATTTGGTAAATCCTTCATTGTTTTATATTCTACTAATATACAAAAGTAGATTTAAGTTTTCCTTACTTAACTTGAATCATAGCTTGACATTTGACCTTATTCATGCCTACAGTCAATTATGAGCCTTTACATATTAGTATTTCAACCATATATAGCTTTGTCAAAGAAATGATTTTTTTTCATTTATAAACAATCCTTCTTCAGGTCTACAGATGATATGAAATTATGGTCTTAATATTTCAGTCTTTTATAAGTATATTTTGTGAATACTTAACTTTTGACCATCTATAGGCTTGTATTGAGAACCAATGGAAATATTTAGATGGTTCGACCATTTTCTGATCTATCTACTAATGATTAGAAATAGGGTATGGGTACTTGTTTGTCATAGCCTTATATAGGCCAATTGCTAGAGAATCTCTTTATTTATATTAAAAGACTTTGTTATAAGTTTAATATAGGTTTTGAGATATGCGAAGGGTCTTCAGTTGCATATAGATCTTTTCATTCATTCAAAATTCATACTATTTTGAGAGGAAATTATGATGATGCTTCATTCCTGATGGATTATGACTCATTATTTCATTTTTGTATCAGGTATTTAACCCAAGAATTCTTTAGATTGGTTTTTTTATGAATCATGAGAGCAACTCACAGAACAAACCAGTGAGCATGAGTTTATTTTTACATTTTATACTATTGTTCTATCCTATATTTAATTGTGCATATATATGTAATTTACATACATACATACATACATATATATACTTCTCGAAAAGAGAATGTAAGTATTTTAATTAGTTCAAGATATAATCAGGACAAAGTAAAGTGAGAGTATTGGATTTTTCAAACATTATATATGTTCATGTGGAAATAATGATGTGTTATTAGCAGTCTTCTACATTCATTTTGAGCCGGGATATCTCTAATTTATGTATAAACTTGATATACTTAATTACTTAAAGGCATATTTTTACATGCCTAAAATTGAATGGAGACATATAAATCTAGAAATGGGGGTAGCAAAGAATTATTAACTTTGTAAACAAATGATAGTTCTTATTTGATCAGTTCAAAAGGTGAACTTAAACAATTGATAATAATGACATAAACCTCCAATAAATGTAGGAGGAATTTTTTTCTATGTATTTGATTATTAAGGACATGAGTTTAGAAATCTATGATATGACTATCAGATTTACTAAATGTTGAGAATGCAAGGAAATGCACAACAATATCATTAGTATATAATTGTTCTAGTTAGTATCCTATCATATACTTGACTAGGTGGGTTTGTAGTTGGCATAAAATCCTTAAATCAACTATCCAAGCCTATGATAGGACTATTTTTTTATGCATATATGCTTATATTTCAGATAATATACTATTATGTATGTTTGTAAGTGAAATAAATGAATTTTGTTAACAAGTTTGACATAGAGGTGTGTGAACATATGACACACATCACCATCCTAGAATGTGTATTTGATTTATCAAAACTTTGTCCAAAGTAATGCAAAATCACTGCTTGCATTGTCAGTTCTGTTGGTGTCTACATGAGTATTTAGGTTTCAAGCATTTAAATATGCAGGCCCCTTCCTAAAAATCTAAAAAATTCCAACTCTCTTGACCTTTGTAGTAGAAAAATTGCAAAAAATTTGTTGTATGCATGTCACTTTGTATATACATGGGTGTTTGTATATACATGCAGGTCAAATGTGCATTGGTGGGCTTGCAAAATCTCAATCAGCCTTTGAAAAAATGAGTTATATGCATTTTTTAATGCATATCGGGCTTAAAAAAGTGCATATGCAAGAGGGAATCTTTTGCAGATTCTCAGGGATATTCGCTGCTTGTATATCGGCTCTACTTGTATATCGGGCTACTATGTCTGAACATACATCGGCTACATGCATTAGAAATGTGCAATGAAAAATATACAAGGGTGGAATATGCATTGAAGATTCCCAGAATATTCACAGATGTATCAAGGGTTTGCTTGTATATTGTGTTGTATGTTCACACATACATGCACGACATACAAAGGAAAATATGCATTTCCTGGCATATAAGAGAGAATGTATGTCGCATATTCCAGGCTAGATTCCTTGTTTGTATGTGGAAGGGTTTGTATGTTCGCATTTGTATATTCAGCATACAAAGGGAATGTGCAAGGGAATGTACATTGCAGATATACAAAGGGGGCACATATACATTCGCTACAGTGCAAATATACAAGGTGCCTTGTATATTCGGCAACATAAAAAGCAGCAAAGATGCAATTGGTGGGGCCCCCGGGTATGCAAGGCAGAATGTACATCGGGTGGCAAATATACAAGTCAACATGCAAATGCACAAATGCAAAGCCAAGCATACAAGATAGATTTCAAAGGGTTCTTCCAATCCAATTCATAAGAACATGGAGTCCGTGCCTTGTATGTATGTCCACGTTGTATGTTTACACATACAAGTCGATATACAAGGAAAAAATATACAATTCGGGCCTGAAGGAGAAATCAAATGCGGCGGATAAGTGTCTGAGGTCTGCGCCTTGTATGTATATTCCACTTGTATGTGCAATGCAATATGCAAAAGGGGGAGATACAAGCCAGAACGGAACTCGATTTCAAATTGTTCTATAAACTTTGAGGTCCGGCTTGTATATAAGGTGCTTGTATATGCTTTTGCATATACAAAGGCGATACAGTTAAGTGGAAAGGTCAAAGGTATTTCCCTTTGTATGTTTGCGTTGTATGCATCCAATGTATCTCCGATATGCAAATAACACATACAAGCGGGTGTGGTCAAAAGGTCAATAGTTTTCAGAAGTGTGGTGGTGCCCGCAGCTTGTATGTCTCAGGTTGCTTGTATATGTGCAACATACAAAGCGATACATGTAAAATGGAGATACAAGCCAGACCCAAGTAGGTTTTCAATTTGTTCTAATCAGGTTTGGGGTCCACCTTGTATATTAAACAGTTGTATATGCATTTGTTCTTGCATATACAAAGGATTTTGAAAATCAAAAAGGGGCAATCGTATATGCATGTGGTTTTGCATATACAAGGAATTCAAAACACGCATATACAAGGGTGAAAAGGCAAAAGGCGAAAAGGGCAAAATAAGGAAAGGAAAAGTCAGCGATGGAGACTCAGAGTGCCTACGTGGCACGTTTTCACTGGTTGGCAACTTTTCAAGGGTGTTTTGAGGCCGTAGATTTCTGTGATGGAAGAATGATCGACGGCTATCTTCCAAATTCATTGCAGCAAAGGATTTTCTGCATTCTGTGGCTGCATCTTGGGTGGGAAAATTTTAGAAGTACACAGTTAGCTGTGTTTCCAGAGGCCGCGGTAGGTTTGGCCATTAATGGTGAAATCACAATAGTATGGGTCGATTGTTGAGGGCCAATTACCAGATTTTATGAGGAAAATTTTCAGGCAGCGGCTCAGATCCCAAGCCCACCTGCTCTCTCCTTTGTTTTCTCGGCTGCATTCAATTTTTGAGCGCCAGTCTGAAGATGCAGTGTCTCTGGCAATTTTTGATTTGCCATGTGATTAATTTTGTTGAGTTCACAGTTTTGCTATAAAATACAAACTGTGTTACTCATTGTTGTGGTTGAAGACTTGGGCATTTTTGTGTAAATAACGAAAGACAGAGCATTTCCTTACTGTTCTATCTCATTTTTGAGTTTATGAGTTGCATTATGAATGTATTTTGCACATATGTTTAGTTTCATTATTGTCTTATATGAAAAATGCTCTTATGCATGTGTTCAGTTGTTTGTCTCCATGTGTTGTATGCATTCTCTTCTTTTGAATCTGGTTGCTGAGGGTTTCTCAGATTCTAGGATATAGTTTTACTATATCACATGCTTAATCTGTAACTTCCATTCAAGGAGTGGATTAAATTGTTTTAGGTTGAATATGGAGAAGATTGTATGTCAGCTAGGATGTGTGTAAGTAGAGGCAGCTAAATACCCATTCTTGGGTGGTATTTGTAAGGCAAATACCAATTCCAACCCCTTCAAACTTGAATGCCAGTTGCAAACCATTCTCTTGTATACGTCTAGTTGACTCCTTGCCCTGAGATAGGCACCGGTCTACTTCTGGACTAGTAGTTATGACCCAAAATCCCCTGTCTTGCATCCAAAACATCAATTCAAACCATTTCATAACTTCCACCTATTAGTTGTAGGAGTAGGATTAGGAACCCCTGCATACTCTCATCCTTAACCAGACAAATATGTCCAAGAAAGTTGCCAACCTTGTGATTTATCATTCAAATCTTGGTCCACACATGAGAGTATTCTGCCTATCATTGTAATGCTAAATCTTTATATCATTGGGTGAGTCAAAAGAGTGAAATCTTTAGCTATAGGGATATCCCCCTTGGTGTGGCAGAACCAAAAGTGAAGGGGAGGTAGCTCATGCAACCTCCCATATCTGTTGACCAAATCTACCTGTGCATTGGAATTGGCAAACCCTCTGCCGATTCAGGAACCAACAGATTTGGCGACTCTACTGGGGAATGTGATTTGAAAGTTGTATCCTGCAGTCTTTGGTGAAGTTTTAACCATCCGAGTCACCAACAGATTTGGCAACTCTGCTGGGAAGAGAGAGAGTCAAGTGATTTGAAAGCTGGAAAATCTAGTTTCTAGTGAAGTTGTTGCAGCAAGATCCAAAAGTAACCATGTGGTGCTCTGCTAGTGTGATGAATCCAGAAAATATAAGTGCCTTGTTGATATTCTGTCCTCTCCATGAGAGGTGGCGACTCTGTTGATTGAACCTATCAATGCTGCAACATATTTCCAGGTATTCATATTTTCATTCAAAAATGATGAGTTTAGAGAAGCAAACCTGGTTGTGCTCTCAAAGAAAACCATTTGTTATTCAAAGATATAAGGCCCTAGATTTCATAGGAATATATGGTTACCCAAATATTATCCCCAATAAAATTAGAAAATGTTTGCCGAAATATAGTGGATCAGATTCTGAATCACCAAACAAACATCTACAAAGTTTTTGTAATTTAATAGAAGATTATGAGGTAGAGGCTGAAGATGTAGTAATGAGACTCTTTGTTCAGTCATTAGAGGATGATGCTAGGGTCTGGTTTTCAGACCTGCCTGTTTGTTCAGTTTCTTCATGGATAGATTTAGAAATTGCATTCCTAGGGCAGTTTGGTGAAAGGTTTGATTTGGCCTCATTGATCATACACTTCATGAATATTCAAAAGGAAGATGAGGAACTGGTTCCAACCTTTAATCTTAGGTTTATTAAGTTGCTCAAGTAGATCCCTGAATATATGAGACCCAATAATGCATTTTGCTTAGTAATTTATTTGGCTGCATTTGATGAAGGAATGAGTTATTTATTAAGACATGGCTGCAAGTTGTCAAAACAGTTATCAAAGTGAATATATTTTTGTTGTTCCAGTGTGTTCATTGATAAATGATTCTATAAGGGGAAATATATTTCATAATAGTATGTGCAGCCATGATGTGATGCATGAAGAAAATGTTATAGAAAATGTAGGCATATCCTATGATGAGGAAAACAAAGACTATTATCAGCCTCTAGAAAAGAAGCCTACAGACACAACATGCCCTTCAAGTGACAAAATGAAAGATATACATGAGGTTGTGTCTTGCAATAGTATGCATGTCCCAGTTATGCCTGATTATTTATGTGAAGTGGATATGCAAAGCTTCACTCTGAATATAGAGGATGCTGCTTCAAGGGATGACAGTGAATATGTTAGTGACTGTCAACATTCAGATGCATATGTGAGCCTTTCAAATGATGAAATATATATGGATACTGAATATCAATGTTTCCTTGAAGATTCTGAACACCTTCACAGTGCAAAGGTTGAAAATTTTTCTTTTGATTATCAGTGCATTAGTGAAGATGAACAATAGGGTCACTATTCAGAGGTGGATGGACAAGTTGCAGATGTGTGTGCTCATATAGTTGGGAATGGTGGTTGCAGGGGTGACTGAAACTTTTAGTGTAGGGCTGCATTCTGAGTTATTTATCCCTTCTTTTGAGACATTTCAAGTGGACCTTGATGATAAAAGTATTGAGCATAATGATGATGAATATCTGCATGCTTATAAAAATAAATTTGATTATGAGATGTTGCTTGTGCCGGAATATTGTGTGTTTGATACAGAGGAGCTCTTATTTTTTGGAGAAGGGTGAAATTCTGATATGGATTCATTTGTTTCATGTGAGTCTGTTATTTTTCCAAGCAACATTAGTGGCTCATATGATGGCGACATTCTACAAATGATGATAATGCATGCTGATAATGCATGCTGATAAAGCTTGTTGTAGATTTGTCAAAGAAAAGGAAAGGAGCAGCAACACAATCAATTGCAATGTTGGGTGCTACAGACTGTTAAATGCTTTTAGGCTTCATTTGAAGAAATCAAAAGAAAATCAAGTGTTTGACAAAGGATAATTCTAGTTTTTCCTTTTTGGTGGCCCTGGGCTGCCAAGTTTATTTTTAAAAATGTGTTTTGTGATGCAGGTTGGTAAAGTTTTGACTCTATGCCAAATGGATAAGGGACTGGTCTGCATCCCAGAGATCTATGGTTCTCGCCATGCCTGCAAGAGGCATGCGTCCCCAGACAGAGCCTGTGTTGGTTCTTGCATGAGTATTTAGGTTTCAAGCATTTAAATATGTAGGCCCCCTCCTAAAAATCCAAAAAAATCCAACTCTTTTGACCTTTGCAGTAGAAAAATTGCAAAAAATCTATTGTATGCATGTCACTTTGTATATACATGGGTTTTTGTATATACATGCAGGTCAAATGTACATTGGCAGGCTTGCAAAATCTCAATCAGCCTTTGAAAAAATGAGTTATATGCATTTTTGAATGCATATCGAACTTAAAAAAGTGCATATGCAAGAGGGAATCTTTTGCAAATTCCTGGGGATATTCGCTACTTGTATATCAGGCTTGCATGTCTAAACATACATCGGCTACATGCATTAGAAATGTGCAATGAAAAATATACAAGGGTGGAATATGCATTGAAGATTCCCAGAATATTCACAGATGTATCAAGGGTTTGCTTGTATATTGTATTGTATGTTCGCACATACATGCGCGACATACAAAGGAAAATATGCATTTCCTGGCATATAAGAGAGAATGTATGTCGTATATTCCAGGCCAGATTCCTTGTTTGTATGTGGAAGGGTTTGTATGTTTGTGTTTGTATATTCGGCATACAAAGGGAATGTGCAAGGGAATGTACATTGCAGATATACAAAGGGGAGCACATATACATTCGCTACAGTGCAAATATACAAGGGGCCTTGTATATTCGGCAACATACAAAGCAGCAAAAATGCAATTGGTGGGGCCCACAGGTATGCAAGGCAGAATTACATCGGGTGGCAAATATACAAGTCAACATGCAAGCGCACAAATACAAAGGCAAGCATACAAGCCGGATTTCAAAGGGTTCTTCCAATCCAATTCATAAGAACATGGAGTCCACGCCTTGTATGTATGTCCACATTGTATGTTTACACATACAAGTCGATATACAAGGAAAAAATATACAATTCGAGCCCAAAGGAGAAATCAAATGCGGTGGATAAGTGTCTGAGGTTTGCGCCTTGTATGTATATTGCAGTTGTATGTGCAATGCGATATGCAAAAGGGGGAGATACAAGCCAGAACGGAACTCGATTTCAAATTGTTCTATAAAATTTGAGGTCCGGCTTGTATATAAGGTGCTTGTATATGCTTTTGCATATACAAAGGCGATACAGTTAAGTGGAAAGGTCAAAGGTATTTCCCTTTGTATGTTTGCATTGTATGCATCCAATGTATATTTGATATGCAAATAACACATACAAGTGAAACATACAAGCGGGAGTGGTCAAAAGGTCAATAGTTTTCAGAAGTGTGGTGGGTCCTGCAGCTTGTATGTCTTGGGTTGCTTGTATATGTGCATCATACAAAGCGATAGATGCAAAATGGAGATACAAGCCAGACCCGCGTAGTTTTTCAATTTGTTCTAATTAGGTTTGGGGTTCGCCTTGTATATTAAACAGTTGTATATGCATTTGTTCTTGCATATACAAAGGATTTTGAAAAACAAAAAGGAGCAGTTGTATATGCATGTAGTTATGAATATATAAGGAATTCAAAACACGCATATACAAGGGTGAAAAGGGCAAAATAAGGAAAGGAAAAGTCAGCAATGGAGGCTCAGAGTGCCTATGTGGCACATTTTCACTGGTTGGCAACTTTTCAAGGGTGTTTTGAGGCCATAGATTTCTATGATGGAAGCATGATCGACGGCTATCTTCCAAATTCATTGCAGCAAAGGATTTTCTGCATTCTGTGGCTGCATCTTGGGTGGGAAAATTTTAGAAGTACGCAGTTAGTTGCATTTCCAGAGGCCGCGGTAGGTTTGGCCATTAATGGTGAAATCACAATAGTATGGGTCGATTGTTGAGGGCCAATTACCAGATTTTATGAGGAAAATTTTTAGGCGGCGGCTCAGATCTCGAGCCCACCTGCTCTCTCCTTTGTTTTCTTGGCTGCATTCAATTTTTGAGCACTAGTCTGAAGATGTAGTGTCTCTGGCGATTTTTGATTTGCCATGTGATTAATTTTGTTGAGTTCACAGTTTTGCTATAAAATACAAACTATGTTACTCATTGTTGTGGTTGAAGACTTGGGCATTTTTGTGTAAATAACAAAAGACAGAGCATTTCCTTACTGTTCTATCTCATTTTTGAGTTTATGAGTTGCATTATGAATGTATTTTGCACATATGTTTAGTTTCATTGTTGTTTATATGAAAAATACTCTTATGCATGTGTTTAGTTGCTTGTCTCCATGTGTTGTATGCATTCTCTTCTTTTGAATCTAGTTGTTGAGGGTTTCTCAGATTCTAGGATATAGTTTTACTATATCACATGCTTAATCTGTAAGTTCCATTCAAGAAGTGGATTAAATTGTTTTAGGTTGAATATGGAGAAGATTGTATGTCAGCTAGGATGTGTGTAAGTAGAGGCAGCTAAATGCCCATTCTTGGGTGGTATTTGTAAGGCAAATACCAGTTCCAACCCCTTGAAACTTGAATGCCAGTTGCAAACCATTCTCTTGTATACATCTAGTTGACTCCTTGCCCTGAGATAGGCATCGGTCTGCTTCTGGACTAGTAGTTATGACCCAAAATCCCCTGTCTTGCATCCAAAACATCAATTCAAACCATTTCATAACTTCCACCTATTAGTTGTAGGAGTAGGAGTAGGAACCCCTGCAAACTCTCATCCTTAACTAGACAAATATGTCCAAGAAAGTTGCCAACCTTATGATTTATCATTCAAATCTTGGTCCACACGTGAGAGTATTCTGCCTATCATTGTAATGCTAAATCTTTATATCATTGGGTGAGTCAAAAGTGTAAAATCTTTAGCTATAGGGATACCCCCCTTGGTGCGGTAGAACCAAAAGTGAAGGGGAGGTAGCTCATGCAACCTCTCGTATCTGTTGACTGAATCTGCCTGTGCATTAGAATTGGCAAACCCTCTGCCGATTCAGGAACCAATAGATTTGGTGACTCTGCTGGAGAGTCTGATTTGAAAGTTTTATCCTGCAGTCTCTGGTGAAGTTTTGTCCATCCGAGTCACCAACAGATTTGGCAACTCTGCTAGGAAGAGAGAGAGTCAAGTGATTTGAAGGCTGGAAAATCTAGTTTCTAGTGAAGTTGTTGCAGCAAGATCCAAAAGTAACCATGTGGTGCTCTGCTAGTGTGATGAATCTAGAAAATATAAGTGCCTTGTTGATATTCTATCCTCTCCATGAGAGGTGGTGACTTTGTTGATTGAACCTATCAATGCTACAACATATTTCTAGGTATTCATATTTTCATTCAAAAATGATGAGTTTAGAGAAGCAAACCTGGTTGTGCTCTCAAAGAAAACCATTTGTTATTCAAAGATATAAGGCCCTAGATTTCATAGGAATATATGGTTACCCAAATGTTATCCCCAATAAAATTAGAAAATGTTTGCCGAAATATAGTGGATCAGATTCTGAATCACCAAACAAACATCTGCAAAGTTTTTGTAATTTAATAGAAGATTATGAGATAGAGGCTAAAGATGTAGTAATGAGACTCTTTGTTCAGTCATTAGAGGATGATGCTAGGTTCTGGTATTCAGACCTGCCTGTTTGTTCAGTTTCTTCATGGATAGATTTAGAAATTGCATTCCTAGGGCAGTTTGGTGAAAGGTTCGATTTGGCCTCATTGATCATACACTTCATGAATATTCAAAACGAAGATGAGGAACTGGTTCCAACCTTTAATCTTAGGTTTATTAAGTTGCTCAAGTAGATCCCTGAATATATGAGACCCAATAATGCATTTTTCTTAGCAATTTATTTGGCTGCATTTGATGAAGGAATGAGTTATTTATTAAGAGATAAAGAACCAGTCACACTTCACCAGGCCCACCAATTTGCTATGGATATTGAAAATAATGAGAAATATGGAATGCCAGTGGGTTTCATGGCTGCAAGTTGTCAAAATAGTTATCAAAGTGAATATATTTTTGTTGTTCCAGTGTGTTCATTGATAAATGATTCTATAAGGGGAAATATATTTCATAATAGTATGTGCAGCCATGATGTCATGCATGAAGAAAATGTTATAGAAAATGTAGGCATATCCTATGATGAGGAAAACAAAGACTATTATTAGCCTCTAGAAAAGAAGCCTGCAGACACAACATGCCCTTCAAGTGACAAAATGAAAGATATACATGAGGTTGTGTCTTGCAATAGTATGCATGTCCCAATTATGCCTGACTATTTATGTGAAGTGGATATGCAAAGCTTCACTCTGAATATAGAGGATACTGCTTCAAGGGATAACAGTGAATATGTTAGTGACTGTCAACATTCAGATGCATATGTGAGCCTTTCAGATGATGAAATATATATGGATGTTGAATATCAATGTTTCCTTGAAGATTCTGACCACCTTCACAGTGCAAAGGTTGAAAAGTTTTCTTTTGATTATCAGTGCATTGGTGAAGATGAACAATAGGGTCACTATTCAGAGGTGGATGGACAAGTTGCAGATGTGTGTGCTCATATAGTTGGGAATAGTGGTTGCACGGGTGACTAAAACTTTTAGTGTAGGGTTGCATTCTGAGTGATTTATCCCTTCTTTTGAGACATTTCAAGTGGACCTTGATGATAAAATTATTGAGCACAATGATGATGAATATCTGTATGCTTATAAAAATAAATTTGCTTATGAGATGTTGCCTGTGCCAGAATATTGTGTGTTTGATACAGAGGAGCTCTTATTTTTTGGAGAAGGGCAAAATTTTGATGTGGATTCATTTGTTTCATGTGAGTCTATTATTTTTTGAAGCAACATTAGTGGCTCATATGATGGCGACATTCTATAGATGATGATAATGCATGCTGATAAAGCTTGTTCTAGATTTGTCAAAGAAAAGGAAAGGAGCAGCAACACAATCAATTGCAATGCTGGGTGCTGCAGACTGTTAAATGCTTTCAGACTTCATTTGAAGAAATCAAAAGAAAATCAAGTGTTTGACAAAGGACAATTCTGGTTTTTCCTTTTTGGTGGCCTTGGGCCGCCAAGTTTATTTTAAAAAATGTGTTTTGTGATGCAGGTTGGTAAAGTTTTGACTCTATGCCAAATGGATAAGGGACTGGTCTGCATCCCAGAGATCTATGGTTCTCGCCATGCCTGCAAGAGGCATGCATCCCCAAATAGAGCCTGTGTTGGTTCCTGCATGAGTAAATAGGTTTCAAGCATTTAAATATGCAGGCCCCCTCCTAAAAATCCAAAAAATTCCAAATCTTTTGACTTTTGCAGTAGAAAAATTGCAAAAAATCTATTGTATGCATGTCACTTTGTATATACATGGGTTTTTGTATATACATGCAGGTCAAATGTGCATTGGCAGGCTTGCAAAATCTCAATCGGCCTTTGAAAAAATGAGTTATATGCATTTTTGAATGCATATCGAGCCTAAAAAAGTGAATATGCAAGAGGGAATCTTTCACAAATTCTTGGGGATATTCGCTACTTGTATATCGGGCTTGCATGTCTGAACATACATTGGCTACATGCATTAGAAATGTGCAATGAAAAATATACAAGGGTGGAATATGCATTGAAGATTCCCAGAATATTCGCAGATGTATCAAGGGTTTGCTTGTATATTGTGTTGTATGTTTGCACATACATGCGCGACATACAAAGGAAAATATGCATTTCCTGGCATATAAGAGAGAATGTATGTCATATATTCCAGGCCAGATTCCTTGTTTGTATGTGGAAGGGTTTGTATGTTCGCGTTTGTATATTCGGCATACAAAGGGAATGTGCAAGGGAATGTACATTGCAGATATACAAAGGGGAGCACATATACATTCGCTACAGTGCAAATATACAAGGGGCCTTGTATATTCGGCAACATACAAAGCAGCAAAGATGCAATTGGTGAGGCCCACGGGTATGCAAGGCAGAATTACATCAGGTGGAAAATATACAAGTCAACATGCAAGCGCACAAATACAAAGGCAAGCATACAAGCCAGATTTCAAAGGGTTCTTCCAATCCAATTCATAGGAACATGGAGTCCGCGCCTTGTATGTATGTCCACGTTGTATGTTTACACATACAAGCTGATATACAAGGAAAAAATATACAATTCGGGCCCAAAGGAGAAATCAAATGCGGTGGATAAGTGTCTGATGTCCGCGCCTTGTATGTATATTGCAGTTGTATGTGCAATGCGATATGCAAAAGGGGGAGATACAAGCCGGAACGGAACTCGATTTCAAATTGTTCTATAAAATGAGGTCCAGCTTGTATATAAGGTGCTTGTATATGCTTTTGCATATACAAAGGTGATACAGTTAAGTGGAAAGGTCAAAGGTATTTCCCTTTGTATGTTTGCGTTGTATGTATCCAATGTATCTCCGATATGCAAATAACACATACAAGTGAAACATACAAGTGGGTGTGGTCAAAAGGTTAATAGTTTTCAGAAGTGTGGTGGGTCCTGTAGCTTGTATGTCTTGGTTTGCTTGTATATGTGCATCATACAAAGCGATAGATGCAAAATGGAGATACAAGCCAGACCCGAGTAGTTTTTCAATTTGTTCTAATCAGGTTTGGGGTTCGCCTTGTATATTAAACAATTGTATATGCATTTGTTCTTGCATATACAAAGGATTTTGAAAAGCAAAAAGGGGCAGTTGTATATGCATGTGGTTTTGAATATACAAGGAATTCAAAACACGCATATACAAGGGCGAAAAGGGCAAAATAAGGAAAGGAAAAGTCAGCGATGGAGGTTCAAAGTGCCTACGTGGCACGTTTTCACTGGTTGGCAACTTTTCAAGGGTGTTTTGAGGCCATAGATTTCTGCGATGGAAGCATGATCAATGGCTATCTTTCAAATTCGTTGCAGCAAAGGATTTTCTGCATTCTGTGGCTGCATCTTGGGTGGGAAAATTTTAGAAGTACGCAGTTAGTTGCGTTTCCAGAGGCTGCGGTAGGTTTGGCCATTAATGGTGAAATCACAGTAGTATGGGTCGATTGTTGACGGCCAACTACCAAATTTTATGAGGAAAATTTTCAGGCGACGGCTCAGATCCCGAGCCCACCTGCTCTCTCCTATGTTTTCTCAGCTGCATTCAATTTTTCAGCGCCAGTCTGAAGATGCAATGTATCTGGTGATTTTTGATTTGCCATGTGATTATTTTTGCTGAGTTCACAGTTTTGCTATAAAATGCAAACTTTGTTACTCATTGTTGTGGTTGAAAACATGGGCATTTTTGTGTAAATAACGAAAGATAGAGCATTTCCTTACTGTTCTATCTCATTTTTGAGTTTATGAGTTGCATTGTGAATGTATTTTGCACATATGTTCAGTTTCATTGTTGTCTTATATGAAAAATGCTCTTATGCATGTGTTTAGTTGCTTGTCTCCATGTGTTGTATGCATTCTCTTCTTTTGAATCTGGTTGCTAAGGTTTTCTCAGATTCTAGGATATAGTTTTGTTGTATCACATGCTTAATCTGTAACTTCCATTTAAGGAGTGGATTAAATTGTTTTAGGTTGAATATGGAAAAGATTATATGTCAGCTAGGATGTGTGTAAGTAGAGGCAGCTAAATACTCATTCTTGGGTGGTATTTATAAGGTAAATACTAGTTCCAACCCTTTGAAACTTGAATGCCAGGTGCAAACCATTCTCTTGTATATGTCTAGTTGACTCCTTGCCCTGAGATAGGCACCGGTCTGCTTTTGGACTAGTATTTATGACCCAAAACCCCCTGCCTTGCATCCAAAACATCAATTCAAACCATTTCATAACTTCCACCTGTTAGTTGTAGGAGTAGGATTAGGAACCCCTGCATACTCTCACCCTTAACAAGACAAATATGTCCAAGAAAGTTGCCAACCTTGTGATTTATCATTCAAATCTTGGTCCACACATGAGAGTATTCTACTTGTCATTGTAATGCTAAATCTTTATGTCATTGGATGAGTCAAAAGTGTAAAATCTTTAGCTATAGGGATACCCCCCTTGGTGCAACAGAACCAGAAGTGAAGGGGAGGCAGCTCACGCAACCTCACGCAACAGGTTCACAGTGTCTATGTATTTGCATAACAATCAGATTGCGTCATACTTAGCTAGAGGGAATCTAGAGTGGTATAATAGATTATTTGTGATTGGACACAGATGGCATGATGTTCTTGTAGATCTCCTTTATCCACTACCCTTATAAAGGGTACATGGTCACTTCCTATTGGAAGGTGTATGGGGGACTGTTGGTCTCTGGTTGGAGGTAAAGCACTCGGGTGATGCTCTCCCTCTTGCAATTGAAGAACATCAAAGACTTGGTAACTTAGAGATATTATTTGTATTTCACATGATAAATGTATTATTGAAAGTTTGTGAATTTGTAAAATTGAGTATCATGTTGTGGATGCTACTTTGTAATATTTAATGGATGAGTGTATATTCATTTATTGACTTATGAAATGAAATTAATCTTTATGATTCTCTTAGATGTAATTATGAGTTAATAATTATGTTTTTTTAGATATGTGGTATTTTTCTTGGTAAAAATTTAGCATGTTATTAAGGAACGGATAGGAGTTTCTTACACCATGCTAAGGTACCTTATCAGCATACGAGCCCAGCTTCCCCTAAATTATAATCTTGAACAACTACCTAGGGGAAACCTTCCAAATCAAAGGCCTCTTAAACCATTAACCTACAAAACACCTCATCCATCAAATCCTAATCTATCAAATCCTTACCCTTCCAGTCATCCATCAAAATATCCCTCAAGATCACATTGCATATATATTAGTCACCCCATGGTAACGTTGGCAAGAGAAACACCATTCTAGGACAACGTGCTCAAAACCAATCCATGCCTAAACTCCCAACCCTTAAACTGCAAATCAAAGCTGCATAATACTCCTATGTAAGTCCCTCATCATCCAAATTTTCACAATTCTCTCAATCCAATCAACAATTTTATCAATCATCCAATCAACAACCTAATCCTATCCTAGCTAACTTACCCATGAATGATGTTCTCCAAGGACTACAAGGGGATCCTTAATCAAAAGCATGAATTTGAGGAACTATGTGGTACCCCCAAATCAATATCATCATCATTTGGCAAGTACAAACATGTTGACAAGGGGCTTATCAATTCAAACCATGGTCAAGCTATCCAAGAGCCTCCTAGTACCCCTCCCACCTAATGTCATGTGTCATCTTGAGAAAAATCCTCCCAACATTACCACCTTCATGAGTCAACCCATGTGGGAAGCTAAACTAAAACATTGCTTAGGATCCATAAATTCATAAAATCTAAAATTCATAAGTGTCATAAGGTCCAAAAGCATCCCAATGGCCAAAAAATACTCTTAGGGGAATATATCAAAGGCCTAATCACTATAGGGGATATCAAAGCAAAACAATGTACGTCTATCTTGTTGTCAAAGCAATTACATTTATGTCAAGAGCTCATTCCAAAGCATGTTCCAACTTTCCATTCACCAAATCAAGATCCAAATATTCAAGTCAATTCCATCCATCCTATCACAAACTCTCAAATTGATCATATCCATCATCCCACAATTCCCCCTTACCATGAGGAGATAGTTGTCCCCATCAAGCACAAAGACAAGTAAAATGATCATAATGAGCATATCAAAAATCAAGTAGGAGGACAAGCAAGTCACCATGGATCACATTGACCCTATAATTGATCAAGGCAACACAAGCATGAATAATGAGAAAGAATAAGGATCCTATCAACTAGGATCAACCACCTTCTTCCGAGAAGGTTTCCTTGAAGATGAGAAAATTACAAGCTTCAATGGCTCTTGGTTGTCTAAAGATGGACTCACATCCTCTTTCCAAAGCAACAAATATCCTATTTCTAGAAAACCTTGTCAAATTATGGGCTATAAATAAAATGGATTGAGCCTCCATGAGCAAGGCATCTTAGGACCTATACAAGTTTATGAAAATCATGGATATCAAGACATTGGCTACAAACCTTCTAACAAGCAATATAATGATGTTAGTGATGCTTTAGTAGCTTGGGTAACTTCATCCAATGTAGACATCGAAATAGAGGCCATTCATAGCCCCTTCAATAATCTTGTTGCCATTAATCCTTTCATTGCCACCTCTATCCATACTGTCAACCTTCACCTCCCACATCTTAAACCCGTGGATCTAGACCAACAATCCTATACATCATACAAAGTAAAGGATCACAATGGAGTAAAAAATTGAAATACAATGAAGGACCTAAATAAAGCACCAAATCAGAACCAAGTACAAAATCAAAATCAAGCAAAAAAATCAAAATGAATATAAAAGGTGACACTAAACCAAAAATCAAAAGGAAAGGAAAAAAGTGATATAGATCCCAAAACAAAGTGAAGTGATAAATATCATTAAAGGAAAATGTCAAAAGGAAGCAATCAATCAAAAGACACACTTTGCATATAATAAGTGTACACCACCTCCACAATTATTATCAATCTTGACATACAAAGCTTCACAATCCACTAAGATTGTTGGTCCTAATACTAATCCCAATCCCAAATCCAAATCCACATCTCCCAAATTTAACTCCACTTTCTAATCCCAACATCCCTCATCTCAATCCAACTATCCAAATATCAAATCTAAATCCCAATCCAAAGTTCTTGAATCTAAACACTTGAATCCATAATCCCAAATCAAAAATCTAAATTCGAACAGTCTAATCCAAAATCTAAAAACCCAAAATCCCCAATCCATTGTATCTTGGAAGAAATGATTTACCATAAGGGCTACAATGGCATCATATCAAGATGTTCACATTCAAATAAAGATAACTTAGCTATCAACAAGCATCACAACACCTATGCATTGTATATCAGTGGTATGATTCTAACAAAACAATTATGCATGGAAAGATACCATTGGCACATCATGACAGGAGCATCTAGATCAACTACATTAGACAGGTAGACACTGGACACCTGAAGCAGTGGAAGTCAAAATTTATGTAGAAAATCCAAAAAAATAAAAAATAAGAAAAAATAGAAAATCAAAAAATTAAGAGTAAATAGAAAAATTTTGTCCACTAGTGAAAATCATTCTCATGGCACCTTGGGAAAGTACCATGATGAAAACCCATACACAAGTGTCATGCATAAATCAATTGTTTATGTAAACCCTACACTTGGGGGCACCCTTCTTCCATCAAATCATCTCATCCACCCTCCATTATACCAACCCATCATCCCCATCCACCATATATCCATACCCAATCCATTCTCACTTCCCTGTTTTGACCTTGATAAGGGCAAGGTAAAAATATTGAAACATGCCTTGAGACACTTCTTGATATATCTAATATTTAATAATGTAAATGTACTACAACATATCAACACCTTCAATTAGCATTGTAGCGTAACATTGTGAATGGCATATATTAAGTGGGGCATGTTATTCCTATGTGACGTAGTCCTTGGAGATCATATCTTGAACCCCTCCATCAAACCATGCCTCATCCATCCCAAATATGTTATCCATCCCATCCTGAATACTGCATCTATTCCCTACACTATCTACAATCCCTTTATCCTTCCATTAAATCCATCTTTCATCCTTGTCCCTAGACTTGGTTTTCCCTTGTCATTGGTTACATTATTCAAACAACAATCCCATCTAGTTGCAAAAATAAAAGAATCCCCAAAAATCCATCCAAATGTATACCATGATCCAACACAACTATCCTAACATTACAATCCAAACATAGTAGCCAAGCAGAAAAATTTACACGAATCTTGCCAAATAATCTACAAAATCATACAAAAGCATCTATCAATTTTGTTCATAGCCTTGCTACAAACCTTGTTAATCTCTAAAAAATTATCACCATTGGGGTATATCATTCCTAATCCTTGCATTGTTCCCAGGATATATCATTCCTACATAAATAATGCTACCATTCTCATCAATCAATCTTTAGTTTTTAACTTGATCAGGGGAAAAATCTTATTTGTATTAGTATTGTTTGTGCATGCTTTCTTTCTTTCTTGTGTGTTTTATCATTTTGTTTGCATCTATAAAAGTCCTTGCAGCATATCACAACAACATCATGGTCTTTCATATCATGGTATCATACAACATATGCCTACTTGTGACTTTTTTCTTTTGGGTTAGTACTTTTACACATAAAACATGTTGCCTTGATCTTATCTATCCAGGAATATCTTGTTTTATGCTACAACAAAAGAGTTTCTCAACATATTTAAAATCTCCTTAATGATTCCCCACATATACCTACAATAATCAACATTCATTCTCATCCCAAATCATATCACATCAAAAATCCTTCCAAGTATTGTCATATTAAAACCAACTATCAATCAATCAAATCCAAACCGAACCATCAATATCTCCTAAAGCCAATATCCCAACAATTGGGACATCATTCATCCTTTCCCCCTCCCTTCATTCTTTATCAACTTCCCCTCATTCCTCGCCTATTTTTCATCCTCTCTTTTCAAGAGACCACCCGTGCTAGTTCTTCATGCCTTCTATCTTGAGGGGGCATCCTTCATCATATCCATTTACTAACTCAAATTTTTATCTAACTAGGGCATCTTGCTTCCTTCATATCCATATACTAACTCCATTTTCTTCAGTCAATTGGGCATCTTGCCTCTCCCTTTCATCTCATCAAACTCCTATATTTTATTCTTCTTTGTCACGATGCCACATCTTTTAGTTGTGACACCATTTCAAAGAGGAGAAAAATGTAGACACCTAAAATTTGTCTTTACATTTTAAATAATTTTAACCCCTCCAACTCTAATTAATTAAATAAACTATTTAATTAATTAGGCCCTTTTTGTTATCACCAACTAATTTTATAAATTTTATTTAATTAATGCATCTTATTATTAATTAATTATATAAATTATTTTATTAATTAATTAAGCTAATGTCCTAACATTAGTTAATTGAATAAATCATATCCAAAATGTACATCACATTATCTTATAAGGAAAAATTTATTTTCTAACTAACATCCATTTTAATAACAATTTTTAACCTATTTCATCAAATCCTAAATCAAATCAATTCCAAATACTAGCCATCAATTTTATCAACCTAATCCCAGCCATCCATTTCTCAATCCAAAATAAAATCAAGTTTCGATCTCCACCATCTATTATCCCAAGGCAATCTACACCCTCTGTTCCCACACATGTGTGAGATCGATCACTTATCATAATCACACATCCCCATGATTCTTCTCTCACATGTGTGAGGTTTTAATCTCAACCCTTCATCTCTCTCAATCCATGTCTTATGCATTTACACCTCTCCCAAATTGCCACTTGTAACCTTCTCATTCCCCCATGCAACCTAATCAATCTCCACAATCCAATCCAAGATCAAATCATAGCCCTCCATTTCACTCATCTCAAACCTATAAAAATCCAAGCCATCCTTGAGCATTTCCACATGAGAAAACTTGTAGGTATATGTTGTCACATTGGGAACCTAAAGAACAACTCAACATATCACTATAACATCTACACATGACTTGGAGCAATCACAAGGATCATGGAAGGTATAAATTTTGTTTAAGTTTTGCATGTTTTAGTTTGCTCTCCATTCTCACTCAAATCCAAGGTAGAAGGTTACCACTAGTCTACACTTGTGTTCTTAGTTTAGATTTTAAACTTCTCTAAGAGCAATAATATTAGAAAGCACATAAATTAGAATGCATAACACTCGATGTACATGGAGAAGCCCTTTTGAGAAAAACTCCACCAAAAAGAGCCCATTTCTATATTAAACATAATAACAGTGTTACATAAATACATCAACTCCAACTCTTCAGTCTAATAGCATTCTAGTCGCATAACAATACTCAACCTCTAAAAGACTATAAAAATTATCAAAGGTGTCCAATTTATAGAGGAATGGAGTAGGAAAACCATAAGTGGATTCCTTGAAACCAAGTACCATAAAACCATGGTATGGAAAAAATCCAATGCTCCCGTTGACCGAATCCATCAATGCCCACAAGAATAGAAATCACTAATTGTAACACCTTTGACCAATAACTCCCATGACACATATCCCCAAAATCAACGCTCCATTTTCAAGCCAATACAACATGCGGACTCCATTTAGATCACTCTATAACCACCACTATCATAAGCAACCATTCACCATATGTGTAGCCTACCTTATTTAATGTCATTACAATTAATACTCCAAGCCTTTCACAGAGAATAATAATTAAAAAATTCACCTAAGCACCCCTTAAGTGTCCATGTACCAATTCCCAAGGTATTGGAGATGAAATATGTTAGGAAAAGGGTCTCACCCTTGCACCTAATGTTAAGATTACAAACAATGTGATTTTTAGGTTGAAAAATTAAAAAAAGTAATTTATGGGTTATAGATTTGGTTTTTGGCCAAAATTAAAAAAAATATATGTTGTTTGGCACTGGTTTTGTGGTCCCTATCACATGGACCTCTTTAAGCTCTACAATTTATTAAAACAAAAGGGCCCAAGCGGCCTCCTAGATCAAAAATTATGGCCTCTGGAAGTTGGGCCTCCTTCAATGGAAATGTAGAATTGTCTAGGACACATAAAAGAGTTGTAAGAGGAGTTACACTTGTTGACCAACACATCATAAGGCATCTTTTTATGGGGATAATAGAGCCAAGATTTAGAATTCCCAATTTGGTTAGTGGATTATAACAAGGTTATGACAGGACGAAGGAATATGTTATTGTTAGCATGTGGACTCATCTTGGAATTTGGGTGTTGCATTTCTAAGGATTTAAGTGCCACTATTATGGGCGGTTTTAGCTCATAGTTTATAATTACCATTTGATGGTTTCATGTATTGTATCTTTTATTTATTGGGTGCTTGAGATGGAGGTTTAATAGGGAGTTTTGTAGGTATTGTTATGTTTTTAGAATTCCTCCAAATCTCTAGTTGGTGATACTACTGTGAAGCCTTGCTCAACAAGTGTATTCTAACTATGTTGTTTACTAAATAATACATTGAGTTTCTTTGGAGTGTGAGGTTTTTCTCCCGAAAGAGTTTTTCCCACATATACCTATGTAATTGTATATTGTTTATTTTATGTTTATATGTGTTTCTACTTTTTGTAATTGTTAAAAGATTGAAAATTTACACAACACTCTCTGCATTAGATTATTGTAGGAAGTATTTTTATGTACATTACTTCCTTTAAAAAATGCATTTGGATTGTAAGGTCAAAAAGGCCTTAGCCTAACAACCCACACAACATTTCTATCGAAATCCTTAAAATTTGGTTGCTAGGGCTTAACTAGCACTTGCATCATTAGGAGGTGCAATGGGTAAGTTGATATGAAGGTTTGGAGAACATTTTGGTAGAAAAGGAAAGTTGATATTTTTTCTTGGCAAGGCAACAAGTTCTATTTTCTTGAGTGGGCATTTAAGATAGTGGTGGATAAAAGACTGAGCATAGTAGCATAAAATTAGAGTGAGAAGGAGATAATGTAGAGAGTGGTGAAATCATTTTGAGATGGTGAGTGAATATATAGAAGTAAGTGCAAATGAGAGTGCAATAATGATAAATGTATAGAAAATGGTGCAAATAGACGTAAAATAAATATGAAAAGGAATCAAGCCATGATCCAAGATTAACACAAAAGTATGCCACATGTCAATATGTTATTGAAATTAATTAAGTCATAGTAACTTGCATTTAATTTGAACAAGACTTATTTACCACTAACTAATTACAATCTTGGACAAGTGCATTAAAATATTTTTTTAAATATATAAAATAGGTTAAAATATGATATTATATGTCTTTCATTTAATTCATGGGAATCCATTAAAATTATTCCATTTCACATCAGAAATTAAAGTCTCATCTTAAATTTTCCAATGGAATTTGAAGGTCAAAGCTTGGGAAATTTTTCATTGATCAACAAACACACAAATCCCTATCCCTAGAAACAAACACACAAGTCATTGTCAACAAAAGACCACTGTAGTAAGTTTTAAGCAACATGATCAACCAAGCATGGCCATTAGGCAATCTAGTCTAATTTGGTCGATGGTCACAATAAAATAAGCAAGAAAACAAAGCCTATTATTTAATAAATAGATCTAGAATCCAAACCCTTATTTCGTTTTATATAATTTCCTACAAAAATAAATGTAATGCTTATTACAAAAAATTATGGCTCAAGATTTAACAAAGATATGCTCCTATTAGGCAAACTACCAAGTTCCTTGAATGTTTAAAAGTATCCAACAACACATCATAGATGTTGATTAGTTGGTATTTCCTTCAAATTAAGACAAAGCCCATGGCATCACATAATTTGTCTTTGAATATATAGTTCCAAAACCATCTTATCTTGAAGTAGATGTTAAAGGCATGGTAGAGTATTCTATGTCTAAAAATGACTAGAGATAAACATGTGTTTTTTATGGGAATCACTAAGATTTAGTCAAAAACTTTCTAGGGTCCTTTTTTAAAAAATCCTTAGAAATTGGGCCAACAATAGTTAAAAGATTTGAAGCAGCAACAAAAACTAGGAATCCAACTTTTAAACAAATGGCTATACATTGGAATCAATCTAGGAATGTTATACAAATGACTACATTGGAATCAATCTAGGCAGAGAGATCCATGGCAACTGATAGAGAACTTCAAAATTACAAGAAATACAAAAATATTTCTCTAATGACGAGTGATGTAGCTCATTTGGAATATTATCTACAAAATCTCATATTGTATATCTAGAATTAAATTAAAAAAAACTCCATAGAGCTTGGAGTTCATGTACACCATCCCATACAATATGTTTGATAGGAAATTTAAGCTAGTTAAAATTTGACATAAAACCCACCACCTAAATAGCTAGAGGAAGTGGAGTTTGAGTAATGTCATTTGACCCAATTCGCAAAAGCCAATAAATTTTATTATATTAGATAAACAAATACACTAAACAATTGAGATGTGGCATTATACATAGCTGCAGACATCATTCTTCTCCTCCTAAGTGTAAGGTCAAAAATTGCATACCCTATAATTTTAACACTACAAATTGTACTCATTTTAATGTCCATTATTGTAGTATGTTTTAGGGACCATTTTAGCACTCTTTCCTAGCCTAGTTCCAAATCTAGATGCCAAGTTTTACATTATTTTGTGTGTTTATGTTCTTATTATATACTGTTAATGCTTCTTGTGTTCAGTATGACCATTTTGTAATGCTTCCATTAATTTATTCTTGGAGATTGGTCTATGAATATCTAGTTCCAAATACTTCCATAGAATATCCCATGATTATACAAGCTTCATTTCACATTTAAAAATGATGTCTTTTGAACTTCCATCTGTGTGTAACCATCATTTGTCTAGTCTGCCAAGTTTTTAACAATATTTTTCTAATTCCTTTTCCAAAAATAGCCCTGGACATGATTTAGATTTTTTTAAATTAGATTCCTCCTCTTCTTCATGCTTTGAGAAAATGGTTTTTGGCTTCTAAGTCTCATACTCTTCTAGATTCCTATATTACTCTACACCATTCTAGAATTCTATCACAACTCTTTGATTTTGTGAGCATCATATGTTGTTATCACGAAGCTCTTTCCATTTTCAAGGAATGGTTCATTGTGCTTTCTCCTTCCCTTTTCTTTTATTGTTTTGTATTTCATTTTTTTCCTTTTAGTGATTAATAGACTTATTTTTATTCTTACATTTTAGTTATTTAGTGTTTCTTTCAGTCCTAGATGCATGTAAGATAGGAGCACACACAAACTCAATCTCCTCATTTCATTTAACTACTTGTGGAGGTTGAAATACCAAACTAGGGACTTGAACATTTTGGCAAGCCCCCAAGTAGTCACCCCTTCTATCTGTCCTAGTTAATAGGTACATTTGAGGATTCAACTCACAACAAAGCTTTTGTGTTTATATCCCCTCCTCTTGTTATTTTGTCATTTCATTTAATTTAAATTGTGTTAGAGCATATTACTATGATTTTCTATTGTTAAGTGCATTTCTAATACTGTGTCTACTATTTCCATTTCCTCTATAGAGATATTTTAGGTTCTACACAAAGAAATTCATTTTTTGTCATTTCTAGATGACAGTGCAAATCTAGGACAATAGCACAGGCACTCTAGTATTTGAACTATGTCTCCTCCAAATTCATCCTACAAACTATCTACAACTCCAGGTTTCCTTTTTTGTAGTTCATTTATGTACTATATCTTTTTATTTTTAGGTTTTCTTGTTTTCCATTTTCTAGCTCAATATTTTTGTCTAATGAACAAACGTAGTTTAATTAGGTAGAAATTAGCACAAAATTTACATTTACATTTTGGTGAACTTGTTGCTTCAACATAAAACCCCTTTCTTTCCCTTTCATTTTCTTCCCAAAACCAAATCAAAAATTCTCTTTCCTAAAAAAAATTGAGATGCTACCTCGAACCCCATTCCATAGTCCTAAATGAGAAAAATTGCAACCTTTGATTGACTTATCTACACCTTTCTTAACTAATATTCTCCTTCAATCTTTTACCATGGACATGTTTTCCTCCTTTCTTACCTCACTTTCTAATTTTGATCACAAAGTTTATGCTACCAATACTTCCTTCCATGCATGTGATAGTGATTTATCTCTTCTTATGTCCCTCTATTCTCTTGACTTTTGTATGTAAACCTCTACTACCCCTTCCCATCCTTCTACTTCCACTACATCTCCCATAGTCTATGATAGTAACATGTATTTTCCCACTTTTCTTCATCCTCTAGATACATGTTCAGACTCCATGGATCACTCACAGGATGTTGAGTTCTCCTTCTCTTCCCTAACCACTTGTGAGGATCTTGCTCTTACAATTGATGATACTCCACCACATGGGTCTTAAACTTCTATTGATAATCTTTCCTTTAGTGCCTTTGATGACTCTTCTTTAAGTGATGATAAGACTTGTGCTTCTATTAATTCTTTCTCTTGGCAAGATGGACTGGTGTAGATAAAATCTCAAGTGTCTTATCAAACAATTAGGATGAGCAACCAATACCCAAACACACAACAAAATAATTCACAAATTAACAATGTTTTATTATTTGCAACAATTTAGTGTTTTAGGAGTACAATTTTACAAATGGAATACAACTCTCAAGACTCTCGGACTAGGAGTCTTCAATATAAGAATTCTCTCCAAATTTTTCCCTCTCCTCTACCAAACAAGAATAATCATCCCATTTTATACTTCCCAAAAGGAAGTTAAACAGCTGCTCCAATGTCAGTTACAGAACTGAAAGGTCGGATGTTTTAACAACCACTTGATGTTTCAAATTACTAGAACAGATTAATGAGAATACTGTTTGATAATCACAATAACCACTTTCTAATGGAAATCCATATCTGTAATCCATCGACAGTGTAAGACTTTTGTGAACTTTCATTGGCACCTCTAAACCTTTGGGAAATGACATTCTTCTATGTATCAACAATGGGAAAACATCACAAACACCCTTTGGCATACGTACTAGTATTGAACTGATAAATTGATGAAGTAAGTGATAGACAAACTTTGTCATTGGCCTAACCAATTAGTGAACTAATCAATTAATGAACTAACCAATCAGCAAACTATCCAATCAGACCCATTGGACCAATCAAACCACTTGGACCCATTAGACCACTTGGACCCATTGAACCACTCAAACCACTCAGAGCACTCAAACAAATCAGAGCTCTCAAACCTGTTGGTCATGATGTTAGTCATAAACAAGCATAGAATAAAAGTATACATCAACCTTTATTCATCTTGAAAGATACGATGAATTCAGAGAATTCATGATCCCAAGTCTCTGGTGATTAGGTCTTCATTCTAGGCTCAGCATCAATCCTGATCTGGTTTGGTATACCTTTCCATGGTAACCACATGTGACTGAAATCTATGGACATATATTTGTTAAGTGTTTTGGACCAGTCCCAGCTAAGCAACATCCCATAAGTATCAGGTATGTCAACTACCTGAATGTCAATGTAATACTAGATCCTAGGATCAGATGCTAGTTGCATGTGGATACGAGTTAACTCTCCTACCACACTTACTTCTGTTTTATCCAATTGAGTGACCTTCAGGGATTTAGCAGGATGTAATCCTAAAGCATTACATACTGACAAGGGCATAACATTTGTGGAGGCCCCTGAATCCACCAAACAATTGTGCAGATTCTTACTGAACATTCTTATGGTGAGAAGGAACGGAGGTGACTCAGTTTTGTCTCTATACAAGGTCATGTGGGAGGTTTCTGCAGCTTGGATGGTAGCATACATTTTAGGCTTGATAGTATTATCTCTGGCAACCTGATCTTTGCCACCGGGCTAACCTGATGGATGAATATCCTCTTTAGGAGCAAGATCATCTAGTGACTTCATAAATGCCTTCTTGATGGCAGGAGTTTTCAGCAACTCAGACAAGGATAGGCTGATTTTAATTTTCTTCATTTCATTAGCCAGATAGTTGACTAACTTGTCGAATTCATGAGGCACATTCACAGCCTTTGATCCTTTGTTTGGCAGTGACAGGTATTGAGCATTTACCTTGGGGAACCCAGGGTTATTGCTGGATTTAGGATCAAGAGGTGTATTGAAATTATTTGGAGGTAAAGGAGATGTCAATGGACCAGTAGATCTGTTGGCATTGTTTCTCAGGTTATAGTTATGCTTACCAGGATATTGTTGTTGGTAGGCATGCACTTCTTTAGGCTCTCTTGCAGGCTCATTTTCATCCTCAAAGGGGAATACATAATTCATTTCAAAGGTTAAGGCAGATTCTTCACATGCCTAGTTATAACTCTGATGAGGTGGCATAATCTGTTGATGAGGCTGATTTATATAAGTTTCTAGCACAAAGGCTGAATCATATCCACAGGGAACAATCTCATTCCCTTCTACCTGAGGTGGATTTCCTGATGTGTTAGACACTTCAATCTGGAAAATACTAGTAGCTATTTGAAATTGTGGACAGTCTAGCTCTGCATGTGCATTAGTATTGTGTATCCTACACCAATTGGTGAGGGCTACCTCAGCAAGATTGACTCTAGTAGTCTGTTTGGCTTCACCTAGAGGTTGGTTGTCCAAGGGTGATGGTAATGAACCATTATTTGGTCTGGAATTCCATACTCTAGGTTGCCTTTGAGGATTATTGTTATTTCCACCACTATTGTTGAAATTATTGTTGTTATATCCTCTGTCAGGATAATTTGGCCTGTCATTGGCATAATTCCTATTCTGATTGGACTGCGAATAGAATTTTTGGTTCCTTAAATGAGTCACTTCTATTGTGAGTTTTCTTAGCTGAGCAAAGATTTCCTTGATCTCTTCCTTCTCTTCCTGAGCTTTAGCCACTACATTTTCAGTCTGAGGCTTGAAGAATGAGGATCCAATGTTATTGTTATTAGGATCTATACCCTGAGGTGCCTAAGTTTGTACAGGATACTGTGGCAGTTGGCCATTCCCATTAGGAGGTGGCATAATACTCAGTTGAGGAATTTACAAAGGTGTAGGCATGACTACTGGGGGTATCATTGCTTCATTAGGATATTGTGTAGGATATGATGTAGGATAAGTTGGATACATGCCAGGCAATGTAGGGAATGCTATGTTTGGTGTGGGAGCAGGTACTAATTGTTGACTGACCTTTATGGCTTCTTGAAAAGCTAATGCTAAAGTTGTGATCTGAGGATGTGCTCTCCTTATGAACATGGAGGTCAAAGGATCCAAGGCTGAATAATAAATGCTCCTTGCGGCTTCATCAAACATAGTATAAGGAGTGACCACTTTGGACAACATTTTCTAAAACCTAGCATTGAAATTTGCAATAGGTTCATTCTCAAACCTCTTAATAGTGGCAAATAGATGATAGTTCATTAAGGGATCAATTGGTATTTTGAACCTATCAGTAAAAGCTTTCTCTAGTACAGCCTATGAATCAACAGAACCCTGACCAAGACTAATGAACCAATTATAAGCCTCTTCCCCTAAGGAAAAAGGAAATAATCTACACACCACATCTTGATGCTCTATTCTGGCTCTGCATCAGGCTTCCTTAAAAGTCCTGATATGATCATCAGCATCCTGATAAGGATGATATTTTGGACAAAGTTTGTCTGGATTCTTTGGTAACTCATGATATGTAGTGAAGGTTAGAGGCAATTCTGCTGTAAAGAAAGACATTGCAACTGGAGGAGGTTGAACCTGTGGTATAACCGGTTGAGGTTGGACTAAAGGTATACCCTGAGGAGATCCTGTACGTATATTAAGACCAATAGGAGTTACAGGAGGACATCCTAGTGGTGTTCCTGATGTACTGGAACCAGGAATGTGATGAATATCAACAGTCCTAGGCCTGAAGCCTCTAACAGGTAGTTCTTCAAAAGGTCCGGTGGATCTCGACCTGGTATTTATCCTATGAGCCAGGTTTTCTCAAATTTGGTGGGAAATTAGCAGGATGATCGTAAATATTGGCTTGATTTCACTAGCTGAGGTGATATTTATGATCGGATGACTGATCTGACTAGATATTTATGAAATATTTGCAAAGATAGTGCAAATATGAGATGATAAGGGGGAATGATGACTCTTACCACAAGATATCAAGTTGCTAAGGCAAAATTCTTCAAAGCTTTAACGGATTTACCTAACATTGGCAAATATTTGTGAATTCATGATGATCTACTGTAAAGCTTGCAATATTTACAGTGGATCTGGAAATCTTTACACAGAATGAGCTTCTACAAGCTTGTTATAGTAAATATTTAAGCAATATTTGAAATTCACAAGTGTTTCACGTTACCTTACTTTCTATATCCTCAAACCTGATGCCAATTTATGTTGCGTTAGGAGCGAGGAGCCTACATAAAATGTATGATGATTGAAGCTATGGTGTATTTTCTAGTTGGCCCTCCTTCTAGCGCCAATTTATGTTGGTCATGATGTTAGTCATAAACAAGCATAGAATAAAAGTATACATCAACCTTTATTCATCTTGAAAGATACGATGAATTCAGAGAATTCATGATCCCAAGTCTCTGGTGATTAGGTCTTAATCATCTGACATTACTCAGAGGTTGATGTGTGTTGCTGTTTCCATTTTGGGCTCTTACGTTAAATTCGTCATCATGATGATGTTTCTGCAAAGATTCTTTACAGAGAGGTCATTTTATGCAGCTGTTTGATCAGATTATACATAAATACTTAAATCTTTGCATCATATTTTCAATTATACATGCTTTATCTACAAATATGCTAAATATTTGCAATTACCTACGAGATGTCCACATATTTGTATTGTTTGCTTGAGCTTATCATTTATTTGCAATTATGGTAGTGAAATGCTCTGAAATTTAAAAGGAAATTGAAAGAAATGCTTCAAATGAATGTTGAACCTTCAGTTGTTGAACCTTCAGCTATTGAACCACATGTACATTAGATACAGTCATGAAGAGAAGAAAACCAAACCATATGTTCACCAGGACATTCCACAGCTAGATACAGTTGATGCTAACTTCCAAGGAATTGTATGAAAACAACATATGTAAGTAGATATGCACTCCAAGAGATGCAACAAATCACCACATATATCCAGAATTCACACACTGATTACTCAGGATTTACTATGAATTGTAATCAAAATAGTCTTCTCATTCATTAAGTATGCAAAGATATAAATGTATACAACAAGCTTTGAAATGAGCTCTGAATATTTTAGCAAATGAATTTCAATTAAGTTTCAAATATTAGAAATGAGGCATTCCTCTACCTTTTATAGAGCAAGGTGACGAATCCGTTACAAAAGATCTAAAATCTTGATTTATCTATGAACATCTACAGTCAATATTCCTTTGACTAAGTCAACTGTATCAAAAAGGCACAAGTTGCCAGCTGGCAACTATCTAAAATACTTATTTTCACTAAGTATCTGATGCTGATATTCACTTTATGATGCATCATCATCTACTTTATCCGAATCATGTGCTCCATCATCAGGTGCATCACTTCCTGAACCTTCATCATCCTGATGATGATGACCCCGTATATGAGGTTACATGCTGCTCTGGACCTGTTCATACAACTGCACTATTTTAACTATCTCGCTGCCATCCTGGGTCTTTGCTTTGATGATGGCGTGTTTATGTGCCTCGTACTTGTTTCTGATGTTGTCCAGCTTATTTTTCCTGTTGTGCAGTGTCTCATTGTAATGCTCCATTTTCAACTTTGTCCCCACCAGTCTATCCATGATTTCTTCCGTCAGTTGGTCCAGTGGATCATCTGCAACAAATTGGAAGTTCTTGTTTAGAGATTGGATTGCAAACTCTTCATCTTGATTGTCTATCTTCCCTTCCACTTTACCTTCCAATGTTTCCAAAATTTTTGCCTCAAAAGACATCATGTCATGCAGTTTTATGTTGATCTCTCAGCTTATTATTGCATCTTTTGAGGACATCGCATTCAAATTGAATGTCCTTATACCATATATCAACCAATAATGTAGTGTTATTATTCAGTACCTGCTTGTTGATGAGCAGTTGAGGATTTATCCTTCTTATTTCTCCCAGGATATCCAATATCTTTTCCAATTGGAAAGACCTTTTTCCTGTCTGCATTTGCAATTTGTCCACCTTTTTCCTGGAGTCACTAAGAGTACCCCACCTCTTCAGAGAGGCCTTTACCACTTCTTCTATAGTATCAAATGTGGCACACATCCACTTTCTCAAAATGGATGACTCATGTTTCATGAGATCCAACTTATATACCTCATCCTGGGAAATAGCAGTCAATGGGACTGCACGTTCAGTGGAACTATCTTTAGGATTAATCAACCTGCCTATATATGCATGCAACTAAGTAATGTGCTCTTTGTGTTGCTTATTTTTCTCCTTTTCCTTCTTAACCTTTTGAATTAAAGAATCAATGATGTCTTTGCCTTCTTGACCCTCTTGGTCTTCATTAGCAAACCCCAAGTCCACTATGCTAATCTGAAATTCGTCTAAGGTAATTTTACCTTTTTCTTTATCTACAGTGGGGATTACAATTTGTGCAGTCCTCCTTCTAGTTGTTGGGTCTCTTTTAATGGCTGAAGTCATTCTGGCCTTCCTCTTTAGTTTTATTATGTTTTCAGAAAATAAGGTAGATACATCAAATTCTTGAATTACAAAATCTACCTCTGCGTTTACTTCCTTTTCCAACCATGGGGGTACCTGATCATGTTTCTGAGCATCATCATGACATTCACCTTGACCTCATGTATCTATCAGCATATGTGATAGAGAAGGTGATTTCCTCGGTTCTTCTTCATCATACTCACCTTGAGGGTGATTTTGTGGTACATCTTCCTGTTGAGGAACTTCTATTTCTGGAGGAGCATCCTGAGGTGGAGGATCTTGTGATGTGTCGATATGATGATCATGATCCTTCTCCTTTATTACCTCATCCACTTTCAACTTTTCCTCCTGTTGAGGCACATTTATAGCAGTGGATATTGTGGATCCTCTTTAGGTGCTGATGTTGGTTCTGAAACCACTATTTGTTCTGCACCTGTACTACTAACTTCCTGAACTGTAGCAGTAGGATCCCTTATTACTTTCTCCTCATCAGCCTTCTTCTCTTGAATTTCTACTATAATAGACTTTGCTGATGTATCCTGTTGGCTCTTTTCTAAAGTATGGCCCTCTGGTTCTGCTATCTTCACTTCTTCTGTATGTTGCCCTTTGTCAGGTGTGCCTGCTAGATGTTCAAGACTTATATCCTATCTACCTGTCAAATCTACCACTACAAGACTTGTCACCTGTGCAATTAGTGTGTCCAGCCCCATTTCTTGGGCTATCTTCTCTGGACTCTTTTCTGCTTTGGTTTCCACTTGCTTCATCTCCTCCAGTATTGTTTGAACTGTTGGAGTCTTGTGAGGGGTCATGTGTGTACCCGCAGCAAGGGTCTCCATCTTCTGTGAAGCTACTTCCTTCATAACCTCATCATCAGATAGATTAATTGTTTCCTCTAATGAGATATGACCTCCCTCAAATGCCTTGGAGGTTTCTTTCATCTGCTCTTCTGCAAGTTTAGTTTTGAACTTCACAATGGTAGGAAGTGGAACATTGTGCTAAAGTTCCTTATGCACAACTTTGCTACCTGCCCCTTTTAACAATGTAGGGGATTGCTTTATTTCACCCCTCATGGATGTTCTCGGTTTCTTAGGTGGGGTAGCTACCACCACCTGTGGGGTAGCTACCACCACCTATGGGGCTTTTCTCTTCCTCTTGAACAATAGAGGGGGTTCCTCTTCTTCAGTATCCTCCTCCATGATGATATCTTCTTCTATTTTTTTTCCTGAGGATTGACCCTCTCCTTGGGTCTCAACAATTACTACTTCTGCTGCCTGTACTTGCCTGGACTTTTGTTTATCTGTCCTTGGAGGTGATGCTGATCCTGATCCGGATCCTGATGCTGCTGCCTCCTCAGCTGGAAACACTGCCCTTTCAATGATCACCCCTTTGGGCTCATTATCAACTTTCTTACCCCTAGGGGGTCTCTTACTTCGTTGTGGTTGTGGAGGCAGCCTATCTCCTTTAGATTTTCTCTTTTCATTCATAAAGTCATCATATTCCTCATCAAGAATATCCTGCCCTTTCTTCTTGTTGTCCACAATGATAGCAACTCCTTTCTTCTTCAATGCCTCAATTTGTTCATCAACCCAAGCTTGGGTTAGTTGTAATGTCCTGGCAATGAAAGGGTCTAAAGATATATCCTCTTGTATGGTGAGGTCAGGTGCAGATATTGTGTCATTATATATTTTCTTTTCTTCGTATTCATCTGCCATTATCCTGCCATCATCTTTCTTCAACTATTGAGGAATGGGGATATAGTCAAAGGTTATGATTTGACTCAATGTCAACCTTTGGTATCTTCTTCTTCTGGCTTCTGCTTCATCTTCACAATCCGCCCAGAAGTCTTCTAGGTGCCTCTTATGAATAGGCTTCCCTGTTATTTTTTGTATCCTCCCATAAGGATCATATGGCCTTATCAGTGGGAATGGATGCAACTATATTTTATTCAAAGTGACCATCATCTTCTTAATACTTTCTGAATCTAGACATGTATACCAGCCAATGGTGATTGGAAACAAAATTGGTGGGATCTTCTGAGCATCCTTATATGTTTGCAGCATTGTGGAGCTCTACCTTATGAATTCCATTAGTATTACTGCATCCGTGGGGTATCTTGGCAGCATGAGGGGATGTCCTTCAAAACCCTCAATTCTCATATAAGAAAATATGGCAAATTGAATATACCAGGCTCCATGCCTGTAAATTATCTCTTGAGCTTCCATGCTCAATCTTTTTGTCCTGTCTTCCTCCATGGTTCTCACCAGATGCATAGAGAATGCATCATTTACCAATTTATAATCTTGGAGGTGGTTAGCTCTCTGCAACTAGGGATGATGATCCCAGATATGTACAGCATTGATTGTTCCTGTAACCTTCCCACCTGTAACCAGTGCATCAAATGTACCTTTGTAGGCACATGAGTATACAATGTATGATGTCATATAAAAGGCACAATTTGAACCTCCCAGGTTCATTAGCTGCTCATGTAGAGCATCACTTATCAACTGGCCCCATAGTGGTTTGATGTCTGCGTACATACATATCATGATTACACTATACATCCAATCCTTAAAACTACCAGCATTAGGCTGGCCTGTGACCCTACTGAGCAATGCAATCATGTACTGATATTCTTCATCAAAATCATACTTAAACAAGTGCACATGAAGTTTGGCCGCTACAGGATATTGGTTGTTCTTGGCCCTCCACTGATACATGTTCTTCCTGGCCTGTTTCTTATTACTTTCATACTTAGCTTCTGATTTCTTTAGGTCTATACTATTAACCTTCCTGCCCAATGGCAGTCCAAATGTCTTGGAAAGACCTTCGATGGATAGGTCTGCATATATTCTTTTGTGCTTCACCACCTGCCTTGTTTCTGGATTGTAATTCCGAGCACGCTCGATCACCAGCTCTGGGGACTCCATGGAGTACGGAAAACCAACGGCGTTCCACATTCTGGACATGAACACTGCATCTAACAGGGTGCTCCTATTCTTCTCATCATTCATCTTGGCAGACCAGGCTTCCAAATCAGTATTCCCCTGATGTGTACCTGTTATGGTGCCATACTTAAACAGGATTCCCCTAGGAGATGAAAACATGGGCTTGCTGAACTTAGCCTCACACTTAGCTAACCTCTTGTCAGCCATGGATATCTGTAATTAACACAATTTGTCTTACAATGGATACCCATATGCATGCAGATAACATTTTATCTTTAATAATCATCATGCCTACTATATTTGTTCAATATTAACTCATCATGGGATGCATAAACTAAAACCCTGCAACATCATACCTGACTATTGTAGAAGCAACAGAATGAGGGTTTCAATCACTTACCTGGATATGCAGATCCCTTTATACCAGTGGTTTTCTAAAAATGCTCTTAATTCTGGTGATAATCACATGCTTCTTCCTGCCTGTAAGCTCTACTCGTACAAGTATCGCCTGTATGAGGGTTTGGAAGCTGGTGCTCTGTAAAAATAATTTTGTCGCAAGGTAAATGTGAAAATAACGATGAATTCAACTTTTAACCTTGCAATTAGGGTAAAATTAGGGCAAAGTCTGACACATTAGATTTTATTCGTTGGATTTTCACATGAAAACTTAGGATTTCACCAAGTCTTTCATCGGGCTTTGTGGTCGGCAGGAACTACCTACCACCTCTACGCGCATTAAATGTTAATGGCAGCAACAGGAGCGGGGTGATATCCATATGACATGATATATGAAAATATGGTGGTATTTGGATATCGGGTGATATTCTCAAATATCACCCCAAGTGCAATATGATCCTCCTCCTCTAGAGGAAAAACTATCATGAAAAGATTGGGTGATAAATGCACCTTTAGGTCATGCTTAATACGTTAGGAGGATATTTCGATGTATCGGGTGATGTTACAAACATGATGATAACCAGATAAACTATGTGTCTCTCTTTCAGAATATCAGGGTGACATCATCCAGATATTGGCTCATTATATCGCTAAGGCATCATGACGTCATCGTCATGTTATGTGAGCAGGATCATGTTTAGGAAATATGCCCCCGAGGGGCAAATATGATGATTGCATCATCGTCATGTTTATTTCTTTGTTTATCAGACTCGAACGACATCATCTGGATAATGGCTTTAGGGTGATATTTCGCAACAGGAGGATATTAAGAAATATCGGGTTACATTGAGAAATATGATCTTCGCGAAATACATAAGGCTGTCGACGGGTAAAGATTACTATCACCTAAGATTGACGTCGGGATATTTGGACCGCATGATTTATCAAGTGATAAATTAGATCAAGGTGATCTTCTGTAATATGATGGATGTTAGGAAATATGATCCTCCCCCTGCGAATATCAGGTTTGACTTAAACTTTGACCGTTCATAACTTTCACATCCTGATGAATATCAGGGTGATACAAAAGGCAAACCTACATGAAATTTGACGCTCTTTCTAAATATGAGGTTACTAGAATGAAATATGAACTTTGACAAACTGACCTCCTGATAATGACTTACCCAGCCTTTCCATGCATGATGATCTACATGACTTACTTTTACCAAACCGCCAGAAAGCACGAAACAAGACAAGCAAAAAGTTGGGTCCCTGTTTTGCCAAGTCAAAATGGGGTGTGTTGTGTAACCACACAACAACTTGCCACCAAAGAAAACAAACAAATTCCAATGATTCAAGTGATATGATCATATGCAAATTTCATAATTCATTCCAGTAACCTCATATTTAGAAAGAGCATCAAATTTCATGCAGGTTTGCCTTTTGTATCACCCTGATATTCATCAAAATGTGAAAGTTATGAATGGTCAAAGTTTAAGTCAAACCTGATATTCGCAGGGGGAGGATCATATTTCCTAACATCCGTCATATTACAGAAGATCACCCTGATCTAATTTATCACCTGATAAATCATGCGGTCCAAATATCCGGATGTCAATCTTAGGTGATAGTAATCTTTACCCGTCGACAGCCTTATGTATTTCGCGAAGATCATATTTCTCAATGTAACTCGATATTTCTTAATATCCTCCTGTTGCGAAATATCACCCTAAAGCCATTATCCAGATGATGTCATTCAAGTCCGATAAACAAAGAAATAAACATGACGATGATGTAATAATCATATTTGCCCCTCGGGGGCATATTTCCTAAACATGATCCTGCTCACATAACATGATGATGATGTCATGATGCCTTAGCGATATAATGAGCCAATATCTGGATGACGTCACCCCGATATTCTGAAAGAGAGACGCATAGTTTATGCGGTCATCATCATGTTTGTAACATCACCCGATACATTGAAATATCCTCCTGACGTATTAAGCATGACCTAAAGGTGCATTTATCACTCGATCTTTTCATGATAGTTTTTCCTCTAGAGGAGGAGGATCATATTGCACTTGGGGTGATATTTGAGAATATCACCCGATATCCAAATACCACCATATTTTCATATATCCTGTCATATGGATATCACCCTGCTCCCGTTGCTGCCATTAACATTTAATGCATGCAGAGGTGGTAGGTAGTTCCTGCCGACCACAAAGCCCGATGAAACACCTGGCGAAATCCTGAGTTTCCGTGCAAAAATCCAACGAATAAAATCTAATGTGTCAGACTTTGCCCTAATTTTACCCTAATCGCAAGGTTAAAAGGTCAATTCATCATCATTTTCACATTTACTTTGCGACAAAATTATTTTTACAGAGCACTAGCTTCCAAACCCTCATACAGGTGATACTTGTACGAGCAGAGCTTACAGGCAGGAAGAAGCATGTGATTATCACCAGAATTAAGAGCATTTTTAGAAACCACTGGTATAAAGGGATCTGCATATCCAGGTAAGTAATTGAAACCCTCATCCTGTTGCTTCTATAGTAGTTAGGTATAATGTTGCAGGGTTTTAGTTTATGCATCCCATGATGAGTTAATGCTAAATAAATATAGTAGGCATGATGATTATTAAAGATAAAATGTTATCTGCATGCATATGGGTATCCATTGTAAGACAAATTGTGTTAATTGTAGATATCCATGGCTGACAAGAGGTTAGCTAAGTGTGAGGCTGAGTTCAGCAAGCCCATGTTTTCATCTCCTAGGGGAATCCTGTTTAAGTATGGCGCCATAACAGATACACATCAGGGGAATACTGATTTGGAAGCCTGGTCCACCAAGATGAATGATGAGAAGAATAGGAGCACCCTGTTAGATGTAGTGTTCATGTCTAGAATGTGGAACACCGCTGGTTTTCCGTACTCCATGGAGTCCCCAGAGCTGGTGATTGAGTGTGCTCAGAATTACAATCTAGAAACAAGGCAGGTGGTGAAGCACGGAAGAATATATGCAGACCTGTCCATCAAAGGTATTTCCAAGACATTTGGACTGCCATTGGGTAGGAAGGTTAACAGTATAGACCTGAAGAAATCAAAAGTTGAGTACGAAAGTAATAAGAAACAGGCCAGGAAGAACATGTATCAGTGGAGGGCCAAGAACAGCCAATATCCTGCAGCGGCCAAACTTCCTTGCACTTGTTTAAGTATGATTTTGATGAAGAATATCAGTACATGATTGCATTGCTCAGCAGGGTCACAGGCCAGCCTGATACTAGTAGTTTGAAGGATTGGATGTATGGTGTAATCATGATGTGCATGTACACAGACATTAAGCCACTATGGGGCCAGTTGATAAGTAATGCTCTACATGAGCAGTTAATGAACCTGGGAGGTTCAAATTGTGCCTTTTATATGACATCATACATTGTATACTCATGTGCCTACAAAGGTACATTTGATGCACTGGTTACAGATGGGAAGGTTACAGGAACAATCAATGTTGTACATATCTGGGATCATCATCCTCAGTTGTAGAGAGCTAACTACCTCCAAGATTATAAATTGGTAAATGATGCATTCTCTATGCATCTATTGAGAACCATGGAGTAAGACAGGACAAAAAGATTGAGCATGGAAGCTCAAGAGATAATTTACAGACATGGAGCCTGGTATATTCAATTTACCACATTTTCTTATATGAGAATTGAGGGTTTTGAAGGACATCCCCTCATGCTTCCAAGATACCCCACGGATGCAGTGATACTAATGGAATTCATAAGCCAGAGCTCCACAATGATGAAAACATATAAGAATGCTCAGAAGATCCCACCAATTTTGTTTCTAGTCACCATTGGCTGGTATATATGTCCAGATTCAGAAAGTATTAAGAAGGTGATGGTCACTTTGAATAAAATGCAATTGCAGCCATTCCCACTGATAAGGCCATATGATCCTTATGGGAGGATACAAAAAATAACAGGGAAGCCTATTCATAAGAGGCACCTAGAAGACTTCTAGGCGGATTCTGAAGATGAAGCAGAAGCCAGAAGAAGAAGATACCAAAGGTTGACATTGAGTCAAATCAGAACCTTTGACTATATCCCCATTCCTCAATAGTTGAAGAAAGATGATGGCAGGATAATGGCAGATGAATATGAAGAAAAGAAAATATATAATGACACAATATCTGCACCTGACCTCACCATACAAGAGGATATATCTTTAGACCCTTTCATTGCTAGGACATTACAACTAACCCAAGCTTGGGTTGATGAACAAATTGAGGCATTGAAGAAGAAAGGAGTTGCTATCATTGTGGACAACAAGAAGAAAGGATGGGATATTCCTGATGAGGAATATGATGATTTTATGAATGAAAAGAGAAAATCTAAAGGAGACAGGCTGCCTCCACAACCACAAAAAATTAAGAGACCCCCCAGGGTTAAGAAAGTTGATAATGAGCCCAAAGGGATGATCATTGAAAGGGTAGTGTTTCTAACTGAGGAGGCAGTAGCATCATGATCAGTATCACCTCCAAGGACAGATAAACAAAAGCCCAGGCAAGTACAGGCAGCAGAAGTAGTAATTGCTGAGACCCAAGGAGAGGGTCAATCCTCATGAAAACAAATAGAAGAAGATATCATCATGGAGGAGGATACTGAAGAAGAGGAACCCCCTCTATTGTTCAAGAGGAAGAGAAAAGCCCCACAGGTGGTGGTAGCTACCCTACCTAAGAAACCAAGAACCTCCATGAGGGGTGAAATAAACCAATGCCCTACATTGTTAAAAGGGGCAGGTAGCGAAGTTGTGCATAACGAACTTCAGCACAATGTTCCACTTCCTACCATTGTGAAGTTCAAAACTGAACTTGCAGAAGAGCAGATGAAAGAAACCTCCAAGGCATTTGAGGGAGGTCATATCTCATTAGAGGAAACAATTAATCTATCTGACGATGAGGTTGTGAAGGAAGTAGCTTCACAGAAGATGGAGACCCTTGTTGCGGGTACACACATGACCCCTCACAAGACTCCAACAGTTCAAACAATACTGGAGGAGATGAAGCAAGTGGAAACCGAAGCAGAAAAGAGTCCAGAAAAGATAGCCCAAGAAATGGGGCTAGACACACTAATTGCACAGGTGACAAGTGCTGTAGTGGTAGATTTGATAGGTAGACAGGATATAAGTCTTGAACATCCAGCAGGCACACCTGACAAAGGGCAACATACAGAAGAAGTGAAGATGGCAGAACCAGAGGGCCATACTTCAGAAAAGAGCCAACAGGATACATCAGCAAAGCCTGTTATAGTAGAAATTCAAGAGAAGAAGGTTGATGAGGAGAAAGTAATAAGGGATCCTGCTGCTACAGTTCAGGAAGTTAGTAGTACAGGTGCAGAACAAATAGTGGTTTCAAAACCAACATCAGTACCTAAAGAGGATTCCACAATATCCACTGCCGTAAATGTGCCTCAACAAGAGGAAAAGTTGAAAGTGGATGAGGTAATAAAGGAGAAGGATCATGATCATCATGATCATCATATGGACACATCAAAAGATCCTCCACCTCAAGATGCTCCTCCAAAAAAAGAAGTTCCTCAACAGGAAGATGTACCACAAAATCACCCTCAAGGAAAGCATCATGAAGAAGAACTGAGGAAATCACCTTCTTCGTCACATATATTGATAGATACAGGAGGTCAAGGTGAACGTCATGATGATGCTCAGAAACATGATCAGGTACCCTCATGGTTGCAAATGGAAGTAAACGCAGAGGTAGATTTTGTAATTCAAGAATTTGATGTATCTACCTTATTTTCTGAAAACATAATAAAACCAAAGAGGAAGGCCATAATGACTTCGGCCATTAAAAGAGACCCAACAACTGGAAGGAGGACTGCACAAATTGCAATCCCCGCTGTAGATAAAGAAAAAGGTAAAATTACCTTAGACGAATTTCAGATCAGCACAGTGGACTTGGGGTTTGCTAATGAAGACCAAGAGGGTCAAGAAGGCAAAGACATCATTGTTTCTTTAATTCAAAAGGTTAAGAAGGAAAAGGAGAAAAATAAGCAACACAAAGAGCACATTGCTCAATTGCATGCATATATAGGCAGGTTGACTAATCCTAAAGATAGTTCCACTGAACGTGCAGTCTCATTGACTGCTATTTCCTAGGATGAGGTATATAAGTTGGATCTCATGAAACATGAGTCATCCATTTTGAGAAAGTGGATGTGTGCCACATTTGATACTGTAGAAGAAGTGGTAAAGGCCTCTCTAAAGAGGTGGGGTACTCTCAGTGACTCCAGGAAAAAGGTGGACAAATTGCAAATGCAGACAGGAAAAAGGTTTTTCCAATTGGAAAAGATATTGGATATCCTGGGAGAAATAAGAAGGATAAATCCTCAACTGCTCATCAACAAGCAGATACTTAATAATAACACTGCATTATTGGTTGATATATGGTATAAGGACATTCAATTTGAATGTGAAGTCCTCAAAAGATGCAATAATAAGCTGAGAGAGATCAGCATAAAACTGCATGACATGATGTCTTTTGAGGCAGAAATTTTGGAAACATTGGAAAGTAAAGTGGAAGGGAAGATAGACAATCAAGATGAGGAGTTTGCAATCCAAGCTCTACACAATAACTTCCAATTTGTTGCAGATGATCCACTGGGCCAACTGACGGAAGAAATCATGGATAAACTGGTGAGAACAAAGATGAAAATGAAGCATTACAATGAGACGCTGCACAATAGGAAAAATAAGCTGGACAGCATCAGAAACAAGTACAAGGCACATAAACATGCCATCATCAAAGCAAAGAACCAGGATGGTGGAGAGATAGTTAAAATAGTGCAGTTGTATGAACAGGTCCGGAGCAGCATGCAGCCTCATATACGGGGTCATCATCATCAGGATGATGAAGGTTCAGGAAGTGATGCACCTGATGATGGAGCACATGATTAGGATAAAGTAGATGATGATGCATCATAAAGTGAATATCAACATCGAATACTTAGTGAAAATAAGTATTTTAGATAGTTGCCAGCTGGCAACTTGTGCCTTTTTGATACAGTTGACTTAGTCAAAGGAATATTGACCGTAGATGTTCATAGATAAATCAAGATTTTAGATCTTTTGTAACGGATTCCTCACCTTGCTCTATAAAAGGTGCAGGAATGCCTCATTTCTAATATTCAAAACTTAATTGAAATTTGTCTGCTGAAATATTCAGAGCTCATTTCAAGGCTTGTTGTATACATCTATATCTTTGCATACTTAATGAATGAGAAGACTGTTTTGATTACCATTCATAGTGAATCCTGTGTAATCAGTGTGTGAATTCTGGATATATGTGGTGATCTGCTGCATCCCTTGGAGTGCATATCTACTTACATATGTTGTTTTCATACAATTCCTTTGAAGTTAACATCAACTGTATCTAGCTATGGAATGTCCTGGTGAACATATGGTTTGGTTTTCTTCTCTTCATGACTGTATCTGATGTACATGTGGTTCAATAGCTGAAGGTTCAACATTCATTTGAAGCATTTCTTTCAATTTCCTTTTAAATTTCAGAGCATTTCACTACCATAATTGCAAATAAATGATAATCTCAAGCAAACAATACAAATATGTGGACATCTCATAGATAATTGCAAATATTTAGCATATTTGAAGATAAAGCATGTATAATTGAAAATATCATGCAAAGATTTAAGTATTTCTATATAATCTGATCAAACAGCTGCATAAAATGACCTCTCTGTAAAGAATCTTTGCAGAAACATCATCATGATGACAAACTCAACGTAAGACCCCAAAATGGAAACAGCAACACACATCAACCTCTGAGTAATGTTAGACGATTAAGACCTAATCACCAGAGACTTGGGATCATGAATTCTCTGAATTCATCGTATCTTTCAAGATGAATAAATGTTGATGTATACTTTTATTCTATGTTTGTTTATGACTAACATCATGACCAACAAGACCCATCGGACCACTCGAACCCATCGGACCACTTGAACCAATTGGACCACTTGGACAAATCAATGAACTACAAAATCTAGATATCTAAAGTGTAAAGTATGGCCAAAATGTACTTGACATAGCCAAAATTATGAAATTTTCTCTTGAATAAAAACACTACAAAGAACAACAAAACTTGGAAACATTTTTTTTTGGCGATGTAGGATCGCTCATGAGCTCAGATGCTCCTGCATAAGACACACCGGGTAAGTGAAATGTTCCATGAGTTGGGAAACTCGTGAAAATTTAAAAGCGCTTGGGATGGTGATCCCATGCTTATTCTTTATCCAAACCTCTTCTTTATCTACTTGACCTCTTCTCTTCATTACTCGCTAAAATTCTTCAGCTCTACTTACACTTCTTGGGCCACACTTTTCAAGAGAAAATTGCAAGTGTCCAAATTGTGACTTGTGTTGTTTCCTCTCCAAACCTCCACTTCCTTGATCAATATTCACATTCTTCACACTCTTTTCCATTGCTTTTTGCTATTGTTGCACGAAACCAGTACCACTACCTTTATTATCAACTGTAATCCCCTTCATGGGAACCTTCATTGAGTTACTCTCAATCTCTTGTCACCTTTAGCAATTGTTTGTCAGAACTACAACAAACTATTGAACTACTATCCTTCACCTGTTGTGTCTTCTCTTTTACTAAACTCAATACATACTTTTGCCCACCTTTCATAATGGTGTACAAATTTCTTCTACAATCATAGATAGCTTCCCTATCAAACTACCAAGGCCTTGCCAACAACACATGACAGACACTCATTGACATAACATCACACAAGTCTTCATCCTTATATGACCTAATCTAAAAACTAACCATGTATTTCTCATTCACCACTAATTCATGTTCCTTTTGCAACTGGATAACTTTATTAGGACTAGGATGTTTTCTTTTTTTAAACATAGCTTTTCTACCATTTCCTCTGAGACTAGGTTATTAGTACTACCACTATCTACAATTACTTTGCAACACTTACCTCTAGACTTGCATACAATTCTAAAAAGACTTCTCCTCTAAGACGTTCCATCCTTCTTCACCTCTAGTTTCATCAACACCCTCTTGAAAATAAGAGACTCTCTTCATCTTCTTGTACCATGTGATTTCTAACCACACTTCTCTTGTTGTTCCCCTAATGTAATTGTGAAAATTCAAAAGCTCTATGTCCAACCTCACCACACTGAAAAACATTTCCCAAGGAACCCTTTGCTGCTGCTAACATGTCCTATAGAGTATTCTCCTTCACTCATTCCCTGACTTGACTCCATATTCCATTTGGAATTTGTTTCTTCTTCCTAAACTTTTTTACCTTTGCCACTACTTCCTTGTCCTCTCTTGGATGAGAATTTTCCTCTTCCTCTTGTATTATTATATTGTCTTCTTTCTATCTTTTCCTTTGCTTTCAAAGCATACTGATATGCCCCTTCTACTTTAGAAATCTTCAACATACTCATCTCATCTTGTATATTAAATCTCAACCCATTGATTTACCTAGCTACTTTCTCCCTGTCCATTTGATGATGCCCAAATCTAATTACCATTTTATAAACCTCTTTGGTATAGTCCTTTATGCTCATATCTTTCTACTTCAAATTCTAAAGTTTTTTGAACATCTCCAACTCATAATCTCCAGGAATAAATTTGGCTTTCAATCAGGTAACCATCTAATTCCACCGGGTTATTCTCATGTATCCATTATCTACTCTTTCTTTTTGCAACTCCCTCCACCATACGGCAGCATGTCCTTTGAGTTTTTTTTGTGCTAGTCTCACCCTCTGACGATCACAAATGTTTTCATATTCAAAATATTCTTCTAATTCTCCTATCCAATCTATCAATTCTTCGAGATTCAATGTTCCAGAAAAAAATGAAATTTCCATTTTGTTACCTCCTCCAATTCTGGAAAGTGCTCTTAGGAACCATTTCTTGGGAATTAAGGTGTCTCAACCTTGGTAATTCCTAACATTAATTATTTGATTATGTATTTATTTAATTGCCTATGTTGTAATTTATGTTGCACATCCTATTTTGTCAGTTAGTGTGAAGTGGTATGATATGTTGTCACTCCACTTGGAATGTGACTAGGATGGACAACTCATCCCATGTGGATATAGGCATCCCATATTGTGGTAGAGGTTTTCTGCCATGTGTTGGAATCTTGTGCAGTATGTAAGCAGTTATGATGCATAAGTGTTATGATAGATTCTATGACGCCTAAGAGACAAGAATAGAAGATTCTATGATAGGTGAAGACATGTGTCGAAGAACATCTTTGAGGAAGGCATCTTTGGGTGCCCAATGTGGGTTATGACATGTTGTAAGAGGAATGTGCTATTTTTTAGGTAGTTATGGTAGATTATCTTACATATGTAAGAGCTGTCATGTATGACGGATTCTATAACAGTTGTAACATGTGTAAGAGCATCTGTCATAGCCTATCTTGGGACAAGGCACCCACATTGGGATGGGGTGTTGTGACAAGTGTAAAATCCATGTTGTAATGTTGGACAAGTGTCCTTAAGCATGGATTTTGGGCCATGAGGCCAAGATGGACGCCCATCTTTAGAAGGTTCCTAATTTGCCTTGTAAACTCTATAAAAATAGGTGCTTGGATGGGAGATGCATAGTGTTATTGACAGGTACTATTATGCTACAAGATTATCTCCAGATACGAGTGTCAAAGACTCCTAGAAGACTTGCATTGCAAGTGTGTTGTAAACATTCTTTGTTTTGATAACACATTGTGCAGGTTTTGGAGTGTGGGGTTTTTCTCCTGAAAGGGTTTTCCCCACGTTATATATTGTCTCTCTCTCTTCTGTCTACATTCTTTGTGTGTGTGTGTATTGTTGCAATATCTCTATTGTTGTGTTAACATCATTGTAACTGTAAAGTTTTAAAAAGAATTTGCACACATCTCCTCTCATTAGATTAGTGTAGGAAGCATTTTTTGCACACCTTGCTTCCTTTCAATTGGTATCAGAGCTTGATCACCTTTGGTCCTAGTTGTTGGGTAAGGGTTTTTGAGATGATCTTAGATTGATGGGAGTTTGTGCAGAGTATTTTGTAATCTTGTTGCAGGAAGGAGATGCCAGGCACATCTAGAAGAGTAGAGGTGGAGAAGTTTAATGCCACCAATGTCAAGTTTTGGAAACTTAAAATGGAAGAGATGCCTATTGATAGAGACCTATGGGAAGCCATTTCTGGTGTAAAACCTATGGCAATGTCTCAAGCTGATTAGGATATCAAGGATCAAAAGGCTAAAGGGTCTTGTGAGACTCTATCTGGCTGACTCTATCTTGTTAAATGTCTATGAGGAGAAGACCGCAAAAGAACTTTGGAAGAAGCTGGGAGATGTTTATTAGACCAAGTCCCTGGTGAACAAGCTATTTCTAAGGAAGAAGCTATATTCTCTGAGGATGGAGGATCCATTGCAGATCACCTGAATGCCTTTAACATGCTAGTTGCATAGTTGACATTCGTTGGTGTGAAGATGGAGGAGGAGGATCGTTGTGTGACCTTTCTTTATTCTTTGCTAGACTCATGGAACCATCTTGTTAGGTCTATCGAAAGTACCACATCCACCTTCAAAATGGATGAAGTGGTGTCTTCACTGTTATCTGAAGAGATGTAGAGAAAGTCTTCTGAGATAGCCAAAGAGGCTCTCGTAGTTTGTGGTAGATCCAAGGAGAAAGGGAAGAAAAAGAAGGACAAGAAAGATGATAAGGGCATATCCAAATCCCGTGGGAGATCCAAATCTCTTGGAAAGTCCAAGGCTCTTTGTTGGAACTGTGGTAAATCTGGCCATTTCTGAAGGAATGCAAAGAGGAGAAAAATAAAAAGAAGAAGAATGTCTCAGATTCAGATTCCAACAAGTCATAAGATGATGGTGATGCTTTTATTATAGCCTTGGCCACCTGTGCATCTGATAATGTGTGGCTGATTGATTTTGTGCCTCTTTTCACATGACCTCGCATTGAGACTGATTTACAAAGTATGAAGAATACGATGGTGGAAGAGTGTACCTTGGTAACAATTCTCATTTGAAGATTGTTGGTCGTGGAAGAGTCTTAATCCGATTCCATGATGGATGAGTGAAGGGAATCTCTAGGGTTATGCACATCCCAAGCTTGGCACGGAACCTGCTTTCTGTAAGTAAATTGAATGATGCATGTGTGCAGGTTGTCTTCTCTAGCGAAGGATGCAAGATGACTAGAGGTGCTATGGTACTTGCGAAGGGTACTCAGAGAGGTACTTTGTTTCAGCTAGATGCATGCACTACATAGTGCAATAGTGCTTCTGTTTCAAAGAAAAGAGCTTCAGTCACTCTGTCTTCACCATTGGAACCAACAGCTAAAAGATGCATTGCTTCCATTTCTGATGGTAGTGCATTTTGGGTACCTAAGGGTGATCATGCTTTGGAAATGAAACTTCCAGCTGAGAAGACAATGCAGTTATGGCATAAGAGACTTGGCCACATTGGTGAGAAGGGTCTTAGAGCCCTGAAAAATAAAAACCTCGTCGAGGGGTTAAATGATTGTAACCTCAAATTTGACTTTTATGAACATTGTATATATGGAAAGCAAAATCATGTTCAATTTTACTCTAGTTATCATAAGTCTTTTGGTGTGTTGGATCTTATTCATTCTGATGTGTTTGGTCCTGTTAATGTTCCTTCGATCTCTAAATCTATATATTTTGTTTCATTCATTGATGAGTACAGTAGAAGGACATGGGTTTATTTTCTCAGAAGCAAATCTGAAGTCTTTAGTCAGTTCAAAGAGTTTAAAGCTTTTGTTGAGAATCAAACTAGTAAAAAGATTAAGTGTTTAAGAACTGATAACGGTGGTGAGTTTTGTTCCGCAAAGTTGGACAAGTTCTGTAAAGAAAATGGGATTGAAAGACATAGACAACTCCATACACCCCTCAACAAAATGGAGTTGCAGAGAGGATGAACAGGATGTTGATGGAGAGGGCTAGGAGTATGCTTAGTGATGCTAGCCTTGAATAGAAGTTTTGGGTTGAAGCTGTAGCCACTACTTGCTACCTGGTAAACAAGTCTCCTACATCAGCTCTTGTTGATAAGACACCCATGGAGGTGTGGTCTTGTAAGAAGCCCTCATTAAGACATCTTCATGTTTTTGGTTGTGAGGCATATGCTCATGTACCTAGGGAGAAGAGGTCAAAATTGGAGAACAAGGATGTTAAGTGTATCTTCATTGGCTATGGTGTTGGTGTGAAAGGGTACAAGCTTTTGGATCCTGTGGTTGAGAAAGTGTTGTATAGCAGAAGTGTTATTTTCAGAGAGCTAACACCTTCTCCTGTTGTTCTACAGCTAGAAGAAAAAGAAAAGAAAGAGGACGTGGTTCAGTTTCCTTCTACCCCTGAGAAGACTTAACCAAAAGACCCTGTGAGAGCTCTAGTAGCTCTGAAAGCTCAAATGAACAAGCAAAACCTCAACATCAGCCTTTGAGGAGGTCTACATGAACAAGGAAGCAACCTGATAGGTTTGGTTATTCATTGGTAGATACTACTTGTGCTTTTGCCTTGATTACTAACACTGATGAGCCTAGAACTGTGACAAAGGCTATGGGCATGAAAGATGCAGGTTCCTGGAAGGAGGCCATGGAAGATGAGATGGCTTCTTTCGAGAAAAAAATAAAACTTGGGACTTGGTACCTTCGCTTGAAGGATGGAAACCCATTGGCTGTAAATGGCTGTTCAAGAAGAAATTTGTTACGAATGGCAGTGTTGAGAAGTACAAGGCTAGATTGGTTGAGAAGGGGTATTCACAAGTGGAGGGAATTAATTATGGTGAAATTTTCTCTCCCATTGCAAAGATGACATCCATTCAGTTCTTGTTATCTCTTTGTTTGCCCCAATCCTTCTATCCAAACTATAAACCTTCTTGCAAAATTAATCCTCCGTGCTAAGCCATATTTTTTGTTTCGCTTCATTTAGGGTTGTGTTGCATACATTTAAATCATAATCCGGTATCATAGCATCTCTCCCCATCTCATTTTCACTCCATTAAAGCATCAAAGGCAATTTTTATCCCAAGGCAAAACTCACGGCTTAGTAATATTTCATTTCACGTCTATTTTCCATTTTTGGCTAAGCCCGTGTTAATTTTTGTTTCTTACCAAGTCCATCTTGCATTTGCTTTTGATCCTCGCCAAACTCACACCAATTTCTGCTTTTCGCTAAATATGCGCAACTTGTGAGTTTGCCTAAGTTGTACACTTTTGTTTTAACCGATGGCATGGGTTCGGAGAGATAATAAAGTTTTACACTCACTTGTGGCTACATTCATGCTTTCACATTTCTACATACACTTTTGCATGCCTCGGTTGTGTTTCCACAAGTTTACATGCAGCCGGCAATTATCATTGGTGTTAATGGATGTAGAAAGTGTTGAAGCTTAGTCTTGACAAACATATTAAATGATTAATTCATATCAAGATTGATGGCCATTCATAAATTTTCACCTTGCATATATCGTGGCTCTTATCTCATGTAAGACACATCCCAGAAAAGGTGGTCGTGGTAAAACTCCATCAACAGTTCTCAAGGTTGATATGCGCAAAAAGTGTAAAATTAAAATGTTAATATGGTGAATTCTCTGTGCATCATTCACAACCTTAAACAAAGAAGTTCAAAGATATAGTGAGGTGGCACCTTGTTTTTGTTTCTCAAGAAATGACTTGGAGAATATTGTCATTTATCCCGGTGAAAAGAAGGCTCAAATAACTGATGAAACGGTGAAATTCAAGTAAGGTGATCTGCGCCAACTTCCAAACTGCCAGCGATAACCTTCATGCAAGCCGATAAAAGTGAGAAACATAAGGAATGATATTGCATTGTATAATAAAACGTCTTCAAAACTGATGTGATCTCCTCGCATTCTCCGTAAAAGGATGAAACTACCAGCATCTTACCGCCGGCACCCAGGTGAGAAACTTCATGTCTGAGGTTTAATATCTATGAAGATTTAATATGAAATGGATTTGTTGATAGAGATTTTAATAACCCTCAGGCTATTGCAAGTGTAAACGGAGAAGACAACGCATTGCATCATTGTTTTCTTACTCGTCGAGGCATGTTATTGTATCAAGCAGTCGCACTGCCGGAGATGGAAGTCACGTATTGTAACAGCAGGGCAACGCATGTTCACCGAAACACATGTCAAATGGATTGCGAGCCTTCACTATAGACTCGGCCACCTTAAGAGACATGTAAAGAGCACTTTATATAAACCTTCGAAGAAATGTAGTTTCATGCATTGTCTCAATATTAGCGACTGTATAAAATGATGTGTTGAACACTCCTTGAGAAATATGTGATTTGCTGACTTAAAGCCAAACTCCATGATTTTGAAAGCATCTTCTCGTCGTAGCAGGATATGCAGAGTTTATCAAAACATAATGGGAAGGAAATTTTTACTCTAAGCAGACATGCATAGTCAAAACACCGTGAAATGCTTGAAAGAATGCCTCCAAGTTTCGGTCGACAAAGCTTTATCTCTGTGAAGGGAATGTTATGCTCAGAAAATTGTTTGCTCATTGATTGATTCTATCAGCCTTTCCATTAAATCTCTTGTGAGTGCAAGTCCCAGCCGATGTTGATGGAAGATGTGAAATCATAAGCCAATACATGTGAATTGTTTCACAAATTGGTTTATTTTTCATACAAAAGGTTGTAGGTCTGTGAAGAAATATAGAAGTACAAACACTAATAACTTTCTGAGCAATCATACAGAAGGCCTATCAACTTTCCGATCAAACATTATGGACAAATACAGTTCTCCTGCAGTGCAGTAATGACTACTCCATGCAGATGACCGAGTATGAACACTTACTATCTTCTTGTTTGAATCATGTATTCTCAAATATTCTTTTGAAACCCATTGCAACACATTGCAAATTATCAAACAAGACTTCCTAAAATACTCCACGAAACTTTGAAAGAGAATGAACACAAAGTTTTCAGGACTTATGGCAAATATTCAATCATGAAATACAGATATCAAGGGTTAAAGTTTCTCTCAGTCCTCGAGTCCACGCTTCCAAAAATATCAGATACCTCTCTAGGACATATCAGTTTGGCAGATTTCAAGGAGACAATGGAACAAGAGAAGAAATCATCAATGACTTAGAAGTTATTTGACAGTGGATTAGCCCAAGCAGCTGGTTTTCCTGTGGCAGTCCAATGCACAGACTTGGTTTTAGAATGTATGAAGCATTACAAACCGAAAACCAGAGAGATCAGAACCGTTAATGACAAACTAATTGTCAGGTTAGACAGTATTTCGATTAGTATTGCTTTCAGGTTACCTGTCAGGGATTAGTTTGTGAACATAGACAAGAAGCTTGCTCATCAATATTTCAATGAAAGAAAACATCACTGTCTCAACACCATTGCAAAACATTGGTTACATACACCTAAAGGAGGAAAATCACAGTTGCCTAAAGTCCGTCATAGATCATGCTTCATAGAAGATATTTCCAATATGATTGTTCTACTCCATAGAGTGATGGGAGATGAAAAAGCAACAAATTTTGAAATGTGGATGTTCCTTTTTGTAAATGTCATTTGTGCAAGAAATCAGTTTATTGATTGGGGCAGCATTATTAGTGACAATTTGCATTATTAGTTGACCAATTTTGAATTGAAGGAACATTTCTACATGTCCTCTTACTTATTTTATGCAATTGCATGCATGAAGTCATGGCCAAGTCTTGCTACTAAAGGAACTTATGATAACATGACACAGATCTATGATCATTATCCTCAGTTACAACTAGAACAAAGTTACAAGCACTACCACAAGGTAAACGATGCTTTCACAATGTTAACAGTAAGAGAACTTCAAGGTAACACTGCACTCCGGATATCACTAGAAGCTGCCAGTTTAATCAAAATATATGGGAGCTACTTCATCCAATATCATAGACTTACCTATCTACCAGTTGGTGGATTTGATGGATATACATATAAGTTACCTAGATATGTAGATGACAAGACGATATTGATAGAACTATGCAGGCAAATTGGTTCACTTAATAGGAAATGCAAAGACGAGGAAACCTGGAGTTCCATTTCCCATTGGCCTTAGTCACTACAAATGCAAATCTTCTACAGATGCTCAAAACATAGAGAGATCTCTGATTAAAATCAGCTTGTATGCCTATACTATGAGATTCCCTTTTGACAGCAAAGGATATGTCAGAGATAATCTACGGCTTGGTGTAGGATACTGTCACTTTCTAGAACTTGAAGACTTTTGGGAAGATTGTGAAAATGATTGTGAGGTACATAAATGGGACTGGATGAGGATGACCATTCCACAGATCAAAGAATTTAAACTAGATTGCAATATAGATGGAATTGAGGAAGATGGTTCAGAATTAATTGATCCTGTGTATTTTGATAAAATTGAAATGCAGTCCTTACCACCTATCAATTGGGCTAGTGAGGAGATCAAAGATTTGAGTATAAGGACTGCACATGTCATTCAAAAGACCAAAGATTGGGTAAAGAAAAAGGCTATTGAAGCAACAGCTACTAAACCGACATGTAATAATGCTTTATCATCAAATAGAAAAGATAAGCATTCAAATTCTTCTTCTTCTTCTTCTTTTCGTTCTCATTCTCCATCTTTAAGAATTGGTTCATATAAGAGTACTAAAGGAGGAGATGACGGAGAAGATTCATCAAAAAGAAAGGGTCTTAAGAGTATTTGTGAAAATGATGAAAAATAGAAGAGGGGAAAGACAAAAATGAAGGATAATGCATTGTCTCCTATACAGGAAGTAGTTGAGAAAAACAAGTCTACAAGCCCTGAAATAATCCATCAAAATATTGAGTGTTTGAATGTCTCCCATTTACCCCTTGTTGTTTCTCCTTCTCATGAGATATCTCATTCACCTCATGCATTACAATCTTTACTCCCGCCACCTATGAACATATTCAGTGAGCATATTCTTTCCTCAAACATAGTACCTCTTTCCACAAATTTTTCAGAATCCTCACTTAATCCTTCTTCTTCCTGGTTGTAGCAAAGTTTGTCAAGAAAAAGAAATAATGCTCAATTAATCATGCCCAATTTTGATACAGTCTCTAATTTGCTGCAAAAGTCTCCCAAATCTAGAAAGATCAAGGTTACATCAAGGATGGCAGTGGATTCTTCATCAGGTAATGTCTCTGTTGAGGTTGCACAACCTGTTTTAGAAAAGAATTTCAATGAGGCTACGGAAAGTGATTTTAATGTCACTAAGATAGATCTTGGTCCATCTACATATGAGGGTGACATGTAAAACTTTCAAGTGTCAACTGCCCAGTTAATAAAAAGAACAGAGAAAGAAAGACACACAAAAGATCAACTAAAGCAACAGGTGCAAGTTTTGACATCCTATCTCAAAGCCATCATAGATACATCAGCTTTGCCTCTTGATACTTCCTCTACCTCCACTAATTTCTCTCTTGAAAGTAATGTTGAAAAAGAAATTATTGAGAGTGTTAAAAAATATCAGTTGTATGGAAAGGTGACTGAAAAATGGGTTGAGCAAATGAAATTAAAAGCATTCAGTTTCATTGAGCAAGCAAAGAGTCTATTTGATGAAGCCGGAACAAAGAGGGAAGAGATTGATAATGAAATGAGAGGTATCCAAAAAGAAGAATTGTTATGGCAGGGAATATCCAAAGACCTCAGTGAGATGATCAAAATTGATAATGAGGTTTTACTTGCTGAAAAAGTCTTTCCAAACGTTGAAGAAAACCAATCTAGTTCTTGGCTATATTTAGTTGAATAGAAACTGTCTAATATAAGACAAGTGTTGGCAGCCCAAGAAAAGCTCTTGGAAATTTGTGAGGAGGTGAAGAAGAATATTCGGGCTGATTTATTGGCAATCAATCCTGATATAATTGAGGCAAATAAATTTTCAGTTTTGGAAGCCCAAGCTATCAAAAGAAACTTTGAAGACATGATTAACACATGATTATTCAACAAACAGGTTTTCAATGAAGGACTTATGGATAAATTGAATCTCATCTTTGTTGTTGTCAATTCTAGCATTGATCACATATCAATTTATTGACATAATTTGAATGATGTCCATAAAGATCAGAATGGAAGCTTCGCATGACAGGAGTAATTGTTCCTAAAAATAAACTTATAGCTGCAGCAGTTAGGATGTTCAGAGTATACAAAACAAAGTCTACTCTTCCTTCACAGCAGTTTACAGCAGCAGAAACGTCTTTAGATGGCGCCAAAGATGGCAAGGAAAAAATCTGATGGTTTCTTGTGAGATCCATCTTATTGGCCTACTTTTTAAAGTTTCCAAATGATAGGTTTTAGTTCTCTTTCTATAAAAGTGACTTTATGTCACTCTTTTGTAATTAAGGTAAAAAGTGCATTTAAGGGACTTTTGAAACATCATATAAAGGTTAATTAAAGTGCACTTTTATTTTCATAAAATATTTTGGGTAGTTACGGAAGTAGTTATAAGGTAGTTATAAAGTTGATTACTGAAACAAGTCTATATATACAAGACTTGGTGTTTGTAAAAAGGACTTTTTGGCTTTCACATTTCTAAGGATGTTATAAGGAACAGAGTTGTACAACTCAGTGTGGAGAAATAAGAGGCATTTTGGATTGTGTGATCTTAAATATCTTCTTAACATTATTCATTCCTCTTATGTTGATGGATGATCTTTTTCTTTACATAATCTTGCATCTGCAATGTGGAATAACAACTAGTCTTGAAGGAATTGATTACTAGATAATGTTTCAACGTATGTTGAATATCTCCTGAATCATTTCTTCTTTGTAATACTACACTCACTTTAACAATTTAAGAAGTATTCTTATATTGCCCTGGTGGGATTGTTAAACTTTATGCATGTGGGATGAGTCAATGTTTGTAAGCCCATTGTCTTAATTTTCCAAACCTTTCTTTAATTTCATTTCATTGTCAAATATCCTTAAAATCTATAATTTATCAAACGAGGGAGCTACCCCTCTACACACAGAGGTAAGTTGATAGAAAAACTACAACTTTACCAACAGTTGGTACTTATTTTCACTATGTGTTTTCTGGGCAAAGGGTCAATATAATAATCTGTATGTTATAGTGCAAATCTGTTTACTAACAGATTTTTGTCGACTCTACTGGGGACCGGATTCAAGCATACCTCTTTTGTTTGGAAAAAGTCGCCTTAATGTGTTCATAGCAAATCTTTTTGATCACTAAATATGGTTTTGCAACATAGAGCTGGACCTGTTTTACAACCTAATGTTAACTAGTTGGACCTTGAGCAAGAAGATATAATCACTTATTTGCGAGTATTGGCTTGGAGATATAGGAGGTCAAATCGCCAATATCAAGAAATAGATGCAGTGCTTGATGAAGAAGAAGACATAGGAACAGAAATTTGTGTTCGTGCCTGGTTAATAGCTCAAGGCATCGCAGAAGAAGATTTGGAAAGAGCTAACAGACGTTTTCCTTTTCAAATAGCTCCAAGAAGAGATAGACAAGTTGGTCCACCTATCTGACCTATTCAAGAATATCGCCCTGTGAATCCTCCTCAAAATCAACCTGGCCGCCAAGAGTACACCAGAGGAGACCATGAAAAGGGCATCTTGGATCCCAATTTTGAAAAGCTAGCAAGTCTTGATTTTTCTCAATCTTTTATTCCCTCAAGAAAGAACATTAAATCTTTTAGTAGGCCTCCTTCACCTACAAGAAGTCCTACCAAAACCTCTGCCTCCTCTTCCACTTACCAAGCATTAACCTTGCATGGGACTGCAGTTCCTATTGTCATAAATATTCAACCAATCCCACCACTGCAAATGGCTCAACCTGTGCCTTGGGGAGCAACTATCGGTCCCCTCGCCTTAGGTAATCAGTTGCATGACTTACCACATGGATCCAGAAAAGTTTTACCCAAATTCACTGGAGATGGAAAAGTTTCTATAGATAAGCATATTAATGCCTTCTTTTCCGCATGCGGTGTTCTAGGCGTCATGTACGAAGATGTTTTTGTCTGATTGTTTATTGAATCTCTAACTGAAGGAGTGGCAGAATGGTTTCACCATTTGCCTGCCGAAACTATAAACTCATCTGCGATTATGTGCCAAAGATTTGAAGACCATTTCAAAAGTGCTGAAGATGAACATGCATTATTATCACAACTTACTCAAATGAAGAAAGAGATTCATGAGCCGATGCGGGAGTTTGTGGCACGATTTAACAAGTTGGTGAATAGAATCGAAACTGCTAAAAGGCCAACTGCGAAGAATCAAAAATGTTTCTTTCTAAATGCGCAACCTCCAGATATAAGTTTCCATTTGAGAAGAGCTCGAGTGGCTAATTTACAAGCAGCACAAACTATGGCCATTGAGATCAAGGATGATTTGTTGACTACCAGAAAATGGAAAAAAGACTTGCAGAAGGGGAAAGCACAGTCTTCTAATACATCCACTATAGACCCAATGATTCAAAAGCTAGCAAATGATTTACTCCTGCTCAAGAAATAGCTTCCACATAATCCACCTCTGCTATATCAAGATATACCAAGGATAAATTATGTACCTTACCAGCAGAACAAGCCTCCTAGGCTTCCTCCTCCAGTGTAAAGGCTAGCTATTGAACATCCTTCTTCCAGTCATAAACAAACTATAGCTACATGTGATTTTCATCTGAGTACTGACCATGATGGTATCACTTGTCCTGAAATGGCAAGGTTCATGCAGATGAATCTATCAAGTGAAAAGATAGAAGAATATGTCTCTCAAGGAGACGAGACAAATGAGACCTACGGCCAACCAACAATCAACTTTCTTGAGTACGAATCTGATGAGGAAAAAGAAGAGGTTCATGATATTAACAATCATTCTTGTAATATCTTTACAAGAAATCAATATTAGAAGAATGAAGGAAAAGCCAAAGTTGAATCTGCACACGAAATTCCAGAGAATACCTCGAAGATTCTATCAAGAAAACAACCTCTAGAGAATCAACCTCTTACTGCCACAAAAGATAAAGGTACACAAGGTTCCCCTCTTGGTGATTCATCTCTCCCGCCTGATGATGCATTTGATTTCATAGAGCATTGCAAGAAAACAAAGGTACAAATTTCTCAACTTGATTACCTGAAGTCAAATCCTCAACAGTTGGAGAGACTAATGCATATTGTCAAAGGAAAACCAAATCCTACTTCTTCAGTACACCAGCAGTCAAATGACTCACAACCTGAAGAGCCTTCACATGATGATCTCCTTGGTGAATCTCCACAAAAAGGTACTCCATTGGTAAATGTTATTTTCCCAAATAAGCCTGACCCATTCTATGTTTCCTTGTATATAGCTGGTTGTAAACTTAGCAATTGCATAATAGATTATGGCGCTTCTGATAACGTCATGCCCGCTAAGGTTGCTCATGCCCTCAGCTTGTCATTAAATAAACCTTCAGGTAAAGTCTACTCGATGGAGTCCAAATTAGTCCCATTAGTAGGTCAACTCAAAGATGTACAAGTTGCTTTAGCTGCTTTCCCGGAGAAGAAATTAAAGCTCACCATCTTAGTTGCTGACATTTCCGCCAGCTATGGCATGCTACTTAGCAGAAGTTTTTGTAAAGACCTAGGTGGAGAAATACAATTAGATTGGTCCCATGCCTTAGTCCCCATACATGGAAAGAAGGTTAGATTAAATCCAGAGCCCAAGGCAAAGTATACAGTCCTGAAGTCTGATGATCCAAGAGCAAGAAAACTATATGAAGAAACTGGATCGGGTACATATATGCTTATGTAGGAGAAAGAGGTAATCCCTGAAGCTATCTCTCCTGACGTGTCTTCTGGCCTTTGGACAATGGAATTTGATGGCAGTTGTTCTTCTTTCAGCTCAAGGGCTAGAGTTGTTATTATTTCACCTACAAGGGAGAAGTTTCCTGTGGCTTTCAAGTTGGTTTTCGACAACACTAATAATACGGCAGAGTATGAGGCACTCATTTTAGGTCTCGAAGCTGCCAAAGAGAAAGGAATAAAAATGCTGAGAATTCTCGGAGATGCAGAATTGGTTGTCAAGCAAGTAAGAAATCAGTTTCAAACAAAGAACACCAAGTTGAGGAGATACTAAAATTTAGTATGGGATCAAATAGAGTTCTTCGATGCTTTCTCTATAGAAGCCATTCCTCGAACTCTAAATTCTAAAGCTGATTGCCTTGCGATTTCTGCGGCTCTTTTACTTCCACATCTAGAGTTCAATAAAGATCAATACAAGATTGAATTAGTATACCGACCAAGCGTGCCTAATAATGATAAATATTAGCAAGTTTTTGATGATGACAGACAGATTGTGTCCTTTTTGGAGAAGGCCGGTACTTTTGTCAATCTGTTATTTGACGAAAGTGAAACTTCTGTAGAAGACGAAGTGCTACAATTAAAGGGGAACACCATTCCAAAGGGTTTGATTACTCTAGAGAAACTGTTTGATAAGCATGATTGCTATTTGAAGAATAAGGACCAAGAGAAAAAACCCAATACTTCTCAGTATGATAAAGTCGATATAGGCACTAAAGATGATTCTAAAATTGTTTGCATTGGCAAAGCATGTTCACCAAAAGAAAGAAAGAAGCTCATCACCCTGTTGGTCAAATATAAGGACGTGTTCGCATGGTGTTATGATGATTTGAAGAGTTTCAAGGGTGGGAAATTTTAGCATTATATCACTCTTAAACCCGGAGCCACTCCTTTTAGACAAAAACAGAGGCAATTCAATCCTAAAGTTGCTGGAGCTATCTTTGCAGAGATTGATAAGATGTTAAAGGCTAGAATTATATATCCTATTCATCATTCAACTTGGGTAGCAAATATAGTTCCTGTGAGGAAAAAGAATGGTGAAATAAGGATTTGTGTTGATTTCTGCAATCTTAATCAAGCCTCTTTAAAAGACAACTACCCTTTACCCGTGATGGATCACATTCTGCAAACCGTGGCTGGATCTGAAATGATGTCATTACTTGATGGGTTTTCTGGGTATAATTATATAGAGGTTGCTTGAGAAGATCAACATAAAACTGCTTTTACAACACCTTGGGGAACTCTAGCTTACAATCGAATGCCATTCAGGTTGATCAATGCTGGTGCAACTTTTCAACGTGCCATGGATCTCTCTTTTGGAGATTTGAAAAACAAGATTATTGTGGTGTACTTGGATGACCTCACTATCTTTTCAAGAAAAAGAGAAGACCATATCAAACATCTGGAGATAGTCCTACAGCGTTGTCGTGAGCAAGGGATATCTCTTAACCCCAAAAAGTCCATTTTCGAGGTTACTGAAGGAAAACTACTAGGGCACATTGTGTCTAAAGATGGTATTCGGATTGATCCTGAACGTGTTGAGGCCATCCAAAAATTGCCATTACCATCAAGCAAACCTGGAGTAAGGTCTTTCTTTGGTCAGATCAATTTCTTAAGGAGATTCATACCAAATTTCTCTGAATTAACTCACCATATTGTACACATGATGAGAGATAAGGTGGTCTTCAAGTCGACTGAAAAAGGGAAATAGGCATTTCAAGATATTAAAACAGCGATTGCGGATGCTCCAGTTTTAATTCATCCAAATTTTTCCAAAGATTTCATTATATATTGTTATGCTTCGGAGCATACTTTATCTGCTATCTTGACTCAACAAAATGATGATCATATAGAAGCACCTATTGCATTTATGAGTGTCCCTCTAAAAAAGCATGAGTTGAATTATTCCTTAGCGGAGAAGCATGCTTATGCAGTTGTCAAGGCAGTAAAACATTTTAGATTCTATATTCTCAATTCACATTCTAAGGTCTTTGTGTCAGACACTTCGATCAAAACCATACTTACACAACAAGAAATAGGTGTCAACAAAAGAGCCTCTTAGATTGCTAAAGTTCAAGAATATGATATTGATATTAAGCCAACCAAATTGGTACGAGGAAGAGGCTTATGTAAACTCATAGCTAACAACTACATGATTGAAGAATCTCCAGAAGAGAATGCCGAGTTACCTCAAGCATTGTTTGTAGGATTAACAGATGAATGGTTTTCAGATATTGCCTATTTCTTGACATATGGTGAGTGTCCTTCACACTTAACTCTGAAGCAAAAAAGAGCAATCAAGTTGAAAGCTGCAAAATATATTATTTGGGAAGGTAATTTATACAAGAAGGGGATTGATGGAAATTTTCTGAAATGCATGGATAAAGAACAACAAGAAAAATTGCTTCAATTCTTTCATAACGAAGCTTGTGGTGGTCATTTCTCTTCCAGTGTCATAGCCTATAAGGTTCTAAGACATAATTATTACTGGCCTCGCTTATTCAAAGATGCAAACCAATGGGTGAAAAAGTGTGAATCTTGTCAACAATTTAAAGGCAAAGTCAAGCTAGCCACGCAACCACTGAAGCCTGTTATTATTGAAGAACCTTTTCGTCAATGGGGACTAGATTTTATTGGTCCACTTCATCCAACATCTAGCGCCGGGCATACACACATCTTGGTGGCCACAGATTATTTTACTAAATGGGTTGAAGCCATTCCAATCCGTCAAACTTCCTCCCGGGTGGTGTGTGACTTTCTAAAGCAGAATATTCTTGTGAGATTTGGTGTACCTTAGAAAATTGTCATAGATAATGCTTCCAATTTCTCCTCTCATGAGATCTCTGATTTCTGTTATCGACATGATATCATACTTGCACATTCTTCTGATTATTATCCGCAAGGGAACGGATTGGCAGAGTCCACGAATAAAAACCTCATCTCTATCATGCGAAAGCTACTAGAGGAAAAACAAAAAAGTTGGCATAAGAGACTATTTGATGCATTATGGGCTGACAGGACTACATATAAAAGGATCATCGGCATGTCTCCCTTCCAACTTGTTTATGGAGTCGGTGCTCGTTTGCCAATCCCTCTAGAACTTACTGCTCTCTCTCTTCAGACAGTAATCGAAGGTAATGAATTTAAAGATTCTCTGGAGAAAAGAATCATGCATTTGACAAAACTTGAAGAACAAAGGAGTCAAGTAGTCAACAGAATAGCAGAACATCAAGCGAAAGTCAAGAAACTATTTGATAAGAAGACCAAACAAAGGCAGTTTGTTGTAGGAGATCTCGTTCTACTCTGGGATAAGAGAAAAGAACCTAAAGGGATGCCTGGAAAGTTTGAGTCTCTGTGGAAAGGACCTTTCCAAATTAGAGAAGTGTGTGGTGATAATTCATTCTACTTGGTGTATCTTGATGGCACTCATCTACCCTTGCACTACAATGGGCAGCACCTGAAGATTTACAATCAGTAATGTGGGATTTATTCCCAACTCTTTCTATATAGGACGGTTTTGTTGTGTTAGTGAGTTTCCTTGTTTATCTTGTTTTTGTCATGTTGTACATCTCTTTTCAAGTCCGACTCTATTTGCCCTGAGATAAGATCACTAGTCTTGTCAAAGACACTGGGGTTCATCTACGTCCTTGCAGCTCTTGTCCCCAAGTAGAGCCAGCTGTTTGCCCCGATCCTTCTATCCAAACTATAAAACCTTCTTGCAAAATTAATCCTCCGTGTTAAGCCATATTTTTCATTTCGCTTCATTTAGGGTTGTGTTGCATACATTTAAATCATAATCCAGTATCATAGCGTCTCTCCCCATCTCATTTTCTCTCCATTAAAGCATCAAAGGCAATTTTTATCCCAAGGCAAAACTCACGGCTTAGTAATATTTCATTTTGCGTCTATTTTCCATTTTTGGCAAGCTCGTGTTAATTTTTGTTTCTTACCAAGTCCATCTTGCATTTGCTTTTGATCCTCGCCAAACTCACACCAATTTCTACTTTTCGCTAAATATGGGCAACTTGTGAGTTTGCCTAAGTTGTACACTTTTGTTTTAACCGATGGCATGGGTTCAGAGAGATAATAAAGTTTTACACTCACTTGTGGCTACATTCATGCTTTCACATTTCTCCATACACTTTTACATGCCTCGGTTGTGTTTCCACAAGTTTACATGCAGCCGGCAATTATCATTGGTGTTAATGGATGTAGAAAGTGTTGAAGCTTAGTCTTGACAAACATATTATATGATTAATTCATATCAAGATTGACGGCCATTCATAAATTTTCACCTTGCATATATCATGGCTCTTACCTCATGTAAGACACATCCCAGAAAAGGTGGTCATGGTAAAACTCCATCAACAGTTCTCAAGGTTGATATGCACAAAAAGTGTAAAATTAAAATGTTAATATGGTGAATTCTCCGTGCATCATTCACAACCTTAAACAGGGAAGTTCAAAGATATAGTGAGGTGGCACCTTGTTTCTGTTTCTCAAGAAACGACTTGGAGAATATTGTCGTTTATCCCAGCAAAAAGAAGGCTCAAATAACTGATGAAACGGCGAAATTCAAGTAAGGTGATCTGCGCCAACTTCCAAACTACCAGCGATAACCTTCATGCAAGCCGATAAAAGTGAGAAACATAAGGAATGATATTGCATTGTATAATAAAACGTCTTCAAAACTGATGTGATCTCCTGGCATTCTCCGTAAAAGGATGAAACTACCAACATCTTACCGCCGGCACCCGGGTGAGAAACTTCATGTCTGAGGTTTGATATCTATGAAGATTTAATATGAAATAGATCTGTTGACAAAGTTTTTAATAACCCTCAGGGTATTGCAAGTGTAAAAGACGGAGAAGACAACACATTACATCATTGTTTTCTTACTCATCGAGGCATGTTATTGTATCAAGCAGTCACACTGTCGGAGATGGAAGTCACGTATTCTAACAGCAAGGCAATGCATGTTCACCAAAGCACATGTCAAATGGATTGTGAGCCTTCACTGTAGACTCAGCCACTTTATATAAACCTTCGAAGAAATGTAGTTTCATGCATTGTCTTAATATTAGCGACTGTATAAAATGACGTGTTGAACACTCCTTAAGAAATATGCGATTTGCTGACTTAAAGCCAAACTCCATGATTTTGAAAGCATCTTCTCGTCGTAGCAGGATATGCAGAGTTTATCAAAACATAATGGGAAGGAAATATTTACTCTAAGCAGACGTGCATAGTCAAAACACCGTGAAATGCTTGAAAGAATGCCTCCAAGTTTCGGTCAACAAAGCTTTATCTATGCGAAGGCAATGTTATGCTCAGAAAATTGTTTGCTCATTGATTGATTCTATCAGCCTTTCCATTAAATCTCTTGTGAGTGCAAGTCCCAGCCGATGTTGATGGAAGATGTGAAATCATAAGCCAATACACGTGAATTGTTCCATAGATTGGTTTATTTTTCATACAAAAGGTTATGGGTCTGTGAAGAAATATAGAAGTACAAACACTAATAACTTCCTGAACAATCATACAGAAGGCCTATCAACTTTTTGATCAAACACTACGGACAAATACAGTTCTCCTACAGTGTAATAATGACTACTCCATGCAGATGTCTGAGAATGAACACTTACTATCTTCTTGTTTGAATCATGTATTCTTGAATATTCTTTTGAAACCCATTGCAACACATTGCAAATTATCAAACAAGACTTCCTAAAATACTCCACGAAACTTTGAAAGAGAATGAACACAAAGTTTTCATGACTTGTGGCAAATATTCAATCATGAAATACAGATATCAGGGGTTTGAGTTTCTCTTAGTCCTCGAGTCCATGCTTCCAGAAATATTAGATACCTCTCTAAGACATATCAGTTTGGCAGATTTCTGGGAGACAATGGAACAAGAGAAGAAATCACCGATGACTCAGAAGTTATTTGATAGTGGATTAGCCCAAGCAGCTGGTTTTCCCATGGCAGTCCAATGCACAGACTTGGTTTTAGAATGTATGAAGCATTACAAACTGGAAACCAAAGAGATCAGAACCGTTGATGACAAACTAATTGTCAGGTTAGACAGTATTTTGATTAGTATTGCTTTCAAGTTATCTGTCAGGGATCAGTTTGTGAACATAGACAAGAAGCTTTCTCATCAATATTTCAATGAAAGAAAACATCACTGTCTCAACACCATTGCAAAGCATTGATTCCATACACCTAAAGGAGGAAAATCACAGTTGCCTAAAGTCCGTCATAAATCATGCTTCATAGAAGATATTTCCAATATGATTGTTCTACTCCATAGAGTGATAGGAGATGAAAAAGCAGCAAATTTTGAAATGTGGATGTTCCTTTTTGTAAATGTCATTTGTGCAGGAAATCAGTTTATTGATTGGGGCAGCATTATTAGTGACAATTTGCATTATCAGTTGACCAATTTTGAATTGAATGAACATTTCTACATGTCCTCTTACTTATTTTATGCAATTGCATGCATGAAGTCATGGCCAGGTCTTGCTACTAAAGGAACTTATGATAACATGACACATATCTATGATCATTATCCTCAGTTGCAACTGGAACAAAGTTACAAGCACTACCGCAGGGTAAACGATGCTTTCACAATGTTAACAGTAAGAGAACTTCAAGGTAACACTGCACTCTGGATATCACCAAAAGCTGCCAGTTTAATAAAAATATATGGGAGCTACTTCATCCAATATCCTAGATTTACCTATCTACGAGTTGGAGGATTTGATGGATATCCATATAAGTTACCTAGATATGTAGATGACAAGATGATATTGATAGAACTATGCAGGCAAATTGGTTCACTTAATAGGAAATGCAAAGACGTGGAAACCTGGAGTTCCATTTCCCATTGGCCTTAGTCACTACAGATGCAAATCTTCTACAGATGCTCAAAACATAGAGAGATCTCTGATTAAAATCAGCTTGTATGCCTATACTATGAGATTCCCTTTTGACAGCAAAGCATATGTTAGAGATAATCTACGGCTTGGTGCAGGATACTGTCACTTTCCAGAACTTGAAGACTTTTAGGAAGATTGTGAAAATGATTATGAGGTATGTAAACAGGACTGGATGAGGATGACCATTCCACAGATCAAAGAATTTAAACTAGATTGCAATACAGATGGAATTGAGGAAGATGGTTTAGAATTAATTGATCCTGTGTATTTTGATAAAATTGAAACGCAGTCCTTACCACCTATCAATTGGGCTAATGAGGAGATCAAAGATTTGAGTATAAGGACTGCACATGTCATTCAAAAGACCAAAGATTGGGTAAAGAAAAATGCTATTGAAGCAATAGCTACTAAACCGACATGTAATAATGCTTTATCATCAAATAGAAAAGATAAGCATTCAAATTCTTCTTCTTCTTCTTCTTTTCATTCTCATTCTCCATCTTTAAGAATTGGTTCACATAAGAGTACTCAAGGAGGAGATGACGGAGAAGATCCATCAAGAAGAAAGGGTCTTAAGAGTATTTGTGAAAATGATGAAAAATAGAAGAGGGGAAAGACAAAAATGAAGGATAATGCATTGTCTCCTATATAGGAAGCAGTTGAGAAAAACCAGTCTATAGGCCCTGAAATAATCCATCAAAATATTGAGTATTTGAATGTCTCCCCTTTACCCCTTGTTGTTTCTCCTTCTCATGAGATATCTCATTCACCTCGTGCATTACAATCTTTACTCCCGCCACCTATGAACATATTCAGTGAGCATATTCTTTCCTCAAACATAGTACTTCTTTCCACAAATTTTCCAGAATCCTCACTTAATCCTTCTTCTTCCTGGTTGTAGCAAAGTTTGTCAAGAAAAAGAAACAATGCTCAATTAATCATGCCTGATTTTGATACAATCTCTAATTTGCTGCAAAGGTCTCCCAAATCTAAAAAGATCAAGGTTACATCAAGGATGGCAGTGGATTCTTCATCAGGCAATGTCTGTGTTGAGGTTGCACAACCTGTTTCAGAAAAGAATTTGAATGAGGCTACGGAAAGTGATTTTAATGTCACCAAGATAGATCTTGGTCCATCTACATATGAGGGTGACATGCAAAACTTTCAAGTGTCAGCTGCCCAGTTAATGAAAAGAACAGAGAAAGAAAGACACACGAAAGATCAACTAAAGCAACAGGTGCAAGTTTTGACATCCTATCTCAAAGCCATCATAGATACATCAGCTATGCCTCTTGATACTTCCTCTACCTCCACTAATTTCTCTCTTGAAAGTAATGTTGAAAAAGAAATTATTGAGAGTGTCAGAAAATATCAGTTGTATGGAAAGGTGACTGAAAAATGGGTTGAGCAAATAAAATTAAAAGCATTCAGTTTCATTGAGCAAGCAAAGAGTCTATTTGATGAAGCCGGAACAAAGAGGGAAGAGATTGATAATTAAATGAGAGGTATCCAAAAAGAAGAATTGTTATGGCAGGGAATATCCAAAGACCTCAGTGAGATGATCAAAACTGATAATGAGGTTTTACTTGCTGAAAAGGTCTTTCCAAACGTTGAAGAAAACCAATCTAGTTCTTGGCTATGTTCAGTTGAATGGAAACTGTCTAATATAAGACAAGTGTTGGCAGCCCAAGAAAAGATCTTAGAAATTTGTGAGGAGGTGAAGAAGAATATTCGGGCTGATTTATTGGCAATCAATCCTGATATAATTGAGGCAGATAAATTTTCAATTTTGGAAGCCCAAGCTATCAAAAGAAACTTTAAAGACATGATTAACATAGGATTATTCAACAAACAGGTTTTCAATGAAGGACTTATGGATAAATTGAATCTGATCTTTGTTACTGTCAATTCTGGCATTGATCACATATCAATTTATCGACATAATTTGAATGATGTCCATAAAGATCGATCAGAATGGAAGCTTCACATGACAGGAGTAATTGTTCCCAAAAATAAACTTATAGCTGCAACAGTCAGGATGTTCAGAGTATACAAAACAAAGTCTACTCTTCCTTCACAGCAGTTTGCAGCAGCAAAAACGTCTTCAGATGGCGCCAAAGATGGCAAGGACAAAATCTGATGGTTTCTTGTGAGATCCATCTTATTGGCTACTTTTTAAAGTTTCCAAATGATAGGTTTTAGTTCTCTTTCTATAAAAGTGACTTTATGTCACTCTTTTGTAATTAAGGTAAAAAGTGCATTTAAGGGACTTTTGAAATATCATATAAAGGTTAATTAAAGTGCACTTTTATTTTCATAAAATATTTTGTGTAGTTACAGGAAGTAGTTATAAGGTAGTTATAAAGTTGGTTACTGAAACAAGTCTATATATACAAGACTTGGTGTTTGTAATAAGGACTTTTTGGCTTTCACATTTCTAAGGATGTTATAAGGAACAAAGTTGTACAACTCAGTGTGCAGAAATAAGAGGCATTTTGGCTTGTGTGATCTTAAATATCTTCTTAACATTATTCATTCCTCTTATGTTGATGGATGATCTTTTTCTTTACATAATCTTGCATCTGCAATGTGGAATAACAACTAGTCTTGAAGGAATTGATTACTAGATAATGTTTCAACATATGCTGAATATCTCCTGAATCATTTCTTCTTTCTATTACTACACTCACTTTAACAGTTTAAGAAGTATTCTTATATTGTCCCGGTGGGATTGTTAAACTTTATGCATGTGGGATGAGTCAATGTTTGTAAGCCCATTGTCTTAATTTTCCAAACCTTTCTTTAATTTCATTTCATTGTCAAATATCCTTAAAATCTATAATTTATCAAACGAGGGAACTGCCCCTCTACACGCAGAGGTAAGTTGATAGGAAAACTACAACTTTACCAGCTATTGGTACTTATTTTCACTATGTGTTTTCTAGGCAAAGGGTCAATATAATAATCTGTATGTTATAGTGCAAATATGTTTACCAACACTCTTGCAGCAGCTTATGACTTATAAGTGGAGCAGATGGATGTGAAGACAACATTCCTTCATGGTGACTTGGAGGACGTGTTGAGTTGTTTGTAGCTTCGATCAGATAACGTATTTATTATGATCATATTAAATATGAATATATAAGTAATATTAAATATTACTTATATATTCATACTTAATATATAAGGTATATTAAAATAAATATGAATTTAGCATGATCGAATGATATTACCAAAGTATAAACACCGACTACAATTCAAATGGTGATTAGCAATTACTAAAGCAATGGAAAGGTGACGAAGTCACACCTGTGATAGGCGTGACTCCTTGAGGAGTCATGTCTATCACAGATGTGACTCCTACCATCACTCATATATATATCGTCTTTTGCCCTGCAATACCACGAAAATGACATAGAAATCAGAAGTGTATGAGAAGTGGAAATTGTATCTGCAAAATAAAAGAAAGTAATAAATTAAGTCTGCAATACAATATCCAACATTCAGAAGTTATCCAAGTTAGTGATCATCAGTTTGATTTGAACTTACATGGTATCAGAGCCAAGTTAAGCAGAATCTGGGCAGAAAATCAAACTTGAGAAATTCAGATTTAATACATCCCATTTCTCAAATGGCAGCAGCAATCTGATTCAAAGAATATTTGGAAGGAGGAAATAACTTCTCATGATGGAAATTCAGAATTATGATGATACTAAAAGAAAATAAAGTTGACTCATTTGTGAGAGAAAACAAAATGGAACCAGAGAATGATCCTGATAAAATGACATGGATTGAAGGAAATGACAAAGCCATGAAAATCATAGTTGATGGAGTTAGAGATCATATTGTGCCGATTCTGAAAAAACATGAGACTGCATATCATATGTTTAAGTCACTTGAAAACACTTATGAAATTAATAACTCCAGCAGAACCTTAGCCCTAAAGAGAGAAATAAATCATATAAGTATGAACAAAGGAGAATCTATCAATGCATACTTTATGAGAATATCTGCACTAAGGGATCAACTATCAACACTTGGGTACCAAATTGAAAACAAGGAACTAACACTTATTGCCCTAGATGGTCTCCCAAATTCCTGGGAGACATTTGTTCAAGGCATTAGTGCAAGGTCTAAATTTCTAAAATTTGACCGCCTAAGATCAGACTGTCTTCAAGAAGAATCTAAACAGACAAAGAAAGGGTCAAAATAGAAAAATATAGATGAAGATCTTCATGTTCTAAATACAAACTCTCAAAAGAAAGAGAAGAAGAAACACTTCAAGAAGAGGAAAAATCATCATGGGAAAGGTTCATTCAAGAAAGACATTTCTCGCATCCAATGTTTTAGAGGCGACCAATATGGACACTATGCAGTTAGATGTCCTGACAGAACCAAGCAACAAGCATCTTATGCCAAAATAAAGGAGCATGAATCTGAGAAATATGTATTCTACTCTGCACTTTCAAACCAAGTAACAAATAAATCCAACACCTAGGTTATAGATAGTGGTTCATCAAGACACATCACAAGGTTCAGGGAACTACTAGACACCATGATAGAAGAGACTAACGAAGAAGTAACAATTGGAGATAACTCTGTACATCCAGTCAAGGGTGTTGGCACATGCACCCTCAAATTAAAGACTGGCATCTCCATCCAACTTACTGGAGTATTGTTTGTCCCAGGCATCAAAAGAAATCTAGTCTGCATATCTCTACTTGAAGATAATGGATATAGGGTGACCTTTATGGATAGAAAAGTATTGGCATGGCCAAAGAATTCTACTATTAAGAAATCCAAAACCATAGGTCATAGACAAGGGTACTTGTACAAGTTATGTACGGAACCAAATCTAGCCCTAATTCGTGAAATTGTAGACTCTAATGAAATATAGCATAGAAGACTAGGACACCTAAATTTCTATGCCCTATCTTCCATGGAAAGACTAGTTACAGGGTTACCCAAACTCAAATAATGTATTTCAGGGGTATGCAAGGGGTGTGCCTTAGGGGAAAATACAAAGGGGTCCTTTCAAAATAGTTCTGACAAAACAAATAATGTATTAGAACTAGTCCACTCAGATTTATGTGGACCCATGTCTGTACCCTCCTTAGGTGGGTTTCTATACTATGTAATCTTCGTTGATGACTTCTCCAGAAAGACATGGATCTATTTTCTTAAATGTAAAGAATCACAAGAAATCCTTAAAAGATTTAAGGAATTCAAATCCATTACTGAAAACTCTTCCAGGAGAAAAATCAAAACATTAAGAACAGATAATGAGAGTGAATACACTTCAGACATTCTCAAAGACTTTTGTAAAAACACTGGGATTAAGAGGGAGTTCACTGTACCTTATAATCCTCAACAAAATGGAGTTGCAAAAAGAAAAAATAGAACCATTGTAGAAGTTGCTAGGGCTATGTTACATGATTAGAATATAGACACTTCACTTTGGGTAGAAGCATCTAGTACTGTTGTCTATATACAGAACAGATGTCCTCACTCTCATATTGATGACAAAACTCTTGAAGAAGCCTTCACTGGCACAAAACCAGAGATTAGTCATTTAAGGATATTTGGTTGTCCTGTTTACATTCATGTGCCCAAATAGAAAAGAACTAAGCTAGAACCTTCTGGGAGAAAAGGCATCTTTGTAGGCTATAGTGAAACATCAAAAGCTTATAGAATATATATACCTGGTCAAAGACAGATTGAACTAAGCAGAGATGTGATTTTTAAGGAAGATATAGCTTTCAAAAGAGCCAGAAATTATATTGAGTCAGAAATTCAAGCTTCCAACTCAGGCATAGAAGAGGATCCTGCACCTGAGTTTCAGAGGGAGTATCCTAAGGAAGATGTAAACCATGAACAAATCACATCACTAGAAAATCCCAAGAAAAGACCACTCTGGGCCACCAAAACAATGGAAGAAGCTAAAAATTATGCCGCTCCATCAAGAACTTTTAGGGAAAGCACAAGACCTAAGAGATTCTCTAGTTATGTAGCTTTAATGAGTGAATTCATTAAATCAGAACCTTCTAGTGCTATAGAAGCTCTTAAGCACCAAGTATGGAAGGATGCCATGACAGAGGAGTATCAATCCATCCTGAAGAATGATGTGTGGAATATAGTACCTAGACCAAAAAGGAAATATGTTGTTTCTTCAAAATGGCTATTTAAAATCAAACATGCTGCAGATGGCAGTATAGGGAAATACAAAGCAAGATTTGTAGCCAGAGGATTTTCACAAAAGGAAGGAATTGATTAGGACGAAACCTTCACTCCAATTGCTCGATATACATCAGTCAGGGTAGTTCTAGCTATTGCAGCAGCCAAAGGGTGGAAAGTCCATCAAATGGACATAAAAATTACTTTCTTAAATGGAACCATTGAAGAAGAGGTTTACTTAGAGCAACCCGAAGGATTTGAGATTCACAATGCAGGATCCCATGTATGTAAATTAAAGAAAGCTCTATATGGACTTAAATAGGCCCCTAGAGCCTGGTATGAAAGAATTGACAGTTACCTCTTAAGATTAGGCTTCTCAAAGAATGATGCAGATCCAAATCTCTACTTCAAACAAAGCAAAGGTGATATGTTAATATTGATATTATATGTTGATGATCAATTGATTACAAGAGAAGATCACCTTATTGATCAGTTTAAGAAAGATCTAGCTTCAAATTTTGACATGAAGGACTTAGGTCTATTACACTACTTCCTTGGACTGGAAGTATGGCAGAAATCAGACTATATTATTCTAAACCAAGGGAAGTACACAATTGATATATTAAAAAGGTTTGGTATGATGGAATGTAGAATTATGTCTTCCCCCATGGAAACAAATCTTCATAAATTGAAGGAAGCAGCAGCAGATTCTCTGTTGGCAGATCCCACTCTTTACAGACAAATAATTGGATCCTTGATGTATTTGGTCAATACCAGACCTAATATCTACTATGTTGTAAATGTCTTAAGTTAATTTATGTGTGAGCCCAAGGAGATACATCTTGTGGCTGTGAAGCATATAATGAGATACCTTCAAGGTACTCCAAATTATGGCTTAAAATATGAAAAGGTTGACTTAGATCTACATGGATTCACAGATTCAGATTGGGCTGGAAGTGTAACTAACCGGAAGAGCACCTCCAGATGTTTTTTCAGTTTAGGGTCAGCAATGATATCGTGGATCAGCAGAAAACAGTCTTTAGTTACTCAGAGTTCTACCGAAGCCGAATATTTTGCAGCTTCTATGGCTGAAAGAGAGGCAGTATGGCTTAGAAAGCTGCTTGTGGGATTATTTCGTAAACCTCTGAAACCAACTATCATCCACTGTGACAATCAAAGCTATATTAAGCTATCCATGAATCCAATATTCCATGATAGATCTAAACATATTGAGATTCCTCATCACTATGTGTGTGATATGGTGGAAAGGAAAGTGATTCAGTTGGAGTATATCAGTATAGGAGATCAAACTGTAGATATTCTTACCAAACCACTCCTCAAGATGAAAATTGAATACTTCAGAAAAAATCTTGGCATGATTGAAATGTAAGATTCTAATTGATTTGTACTAATATATTAAAGATGTTTAATGTGTAAACTTCTTGTGTCATATGTGTGCCTCTATGACATTATGGGCCAACACATTCTGTGTTTATTTCTAAAAGGTGATGATCTTTTGGATAATCTACACTTGTACCTAACATTATAAGGTGACGATCTTATAATGTTCATTAGACTAATATCATGTGACTTGATATTTGTATGAATCATGGAGTTATCATGATTAAGTTATGGTAGACATTATGTGACTTAATGTCAGTGCACATACCATAACTAGGATATATAAGGAGAATGTAATGTTCTCGAGTATAGTATATCCTTTAGTATCACGAGGTAGGTGATGCTACGTATCACAAGATAGGTGATACTATATATCATGAGTTATGTGATATTAAATTACTTTGAGTAATTCATTGCAGATCAGATAATTGATATTCACAGAGATTATTGTGATATTGTTATCTTCCCGAGCTAAGAGGGAGTGTTGAGTTGTTTGTAGCTTCGATCAGATGACGTATTTATTATGATCATATTAAATATGAATATATAAGTAATATTAAATATTACTTATATATTCATACTTAATATATAAGGTATATTAAAATAAATATGAATTTAGCATGATCAAATGATATTACCAAAGTATAAACACCGACTACAATTCAAACGGTGATTAGCAATTACTAAAGCAATGGAAAGGTGATGAAGTCACACCTGTGATAGGCGTGACTCCTTGAGGAGTCACATCTATCACAGATGTGACTCCTACCATCACTCATATATATATATCAATGTCTTTTGCCCTACAATACCATGAAAATGACATAGAAATCGGAAGTGTATGAGAAGTGGAAATTGCATCTGCAAAATAAAAGAAAGTAATAAATTAAGTCTGCAATACAAATATCGAACATTCAGAAGTTATCCAAGTTAGTGATCATAAGTTTGATTTGAACTTACAGGAAGAGATTTACATGTCACAGTCAAAGCATTACATAGAAAAAGGTAAAGAAAATTTGGTTTGCAAGTTTAAAAAGTCGTTGTATGGTTTGAAGCAATCTCCTAGGATGTGGTACCTGAAATTTGATGCCTTTGTGTTGTCCATTAGATTTCTGAGGTTGAAATCAGATCATTGTGTGTATTACAAGTTTGACAATGATCACATTCTCATTATTGCATTGTATGTTGATGATATGTTGTTAATTGGGAATGGTAAGAATATGATTTCAGCACAGTTTGAGATGAAAAACTTAGGGGTAGTCAGGTACATTCTGGGAATGGAAATCAGAAGAGACAGAGAAAACAAAAAACTTTGGTTAAGCCAGAGTAAGTATGTGAATACCATGTTGGAGAGATTCAGCATGACAGAATGTAGACCATTGTGTGTGTTGGTGTCTGCATGAGCAGTCAGTTTTCAAGCATATAAACATGCAGGCACCTTCCCAAAAAATCTAAAAAATACTCCAAGTCTCTGGGCCTCCTCAGCATTTTTCAACTGCAGCATCATATTTTCTTCGATGGTGGTCAGCATCATCATGTTTTCTGTCAACCGATTTTTCATCAGGATCATCATGTTTCAATATCGGGTGATGTTTGGATATCATCCCAATCCTACTGATGAGCTACAGTGTGCCCTGATTTTCTTGCGGGGGGTGATTTTTCAAATATCTGGTGATCTTCCAATTATCACCCTGCCCTTATATGATGATGATGTCACCCCGATCTTCTGAAGGGGTTATTTTCTAAGTTGTTCAACCCGACCTATTTTTCTTTAGGAGGGTCGTCATCATCATCATCATATTTCTGGTTATCGCCGTGTTGCTTGTGAGGGTCATCATATTGTCTACCTACATGATCTTTCGCTGGGGTGATATTTTAACATCGGGTGATCTTTGTTAAGATCATCCTGATGATGTTGCTGTAAAGTTCTAAGTGCGACCCGATATTCATCGTGGTCATCATATTTTGAACGTCAGGATGATCTTAGTCAATATCATCCTGATGTTGTTGTATCACTTCATGTTCGTTGTTTTATCATCCTGATGATGCTGACGTCATTCTTATGTCAGGGTGATATCTATTTCTCTGCCTATCTGCATCATGATATTTCTGAAGGAGGGGGTGATATTTTCATATTTGAATATCACCCGGATGTATGTTTGTTCCAGCATCATGATGATGCTGATATCAGGGAGATATCCGCCTGTCGGCTTCATGCATTATCCAGTGGGGGGTGATCATTTCAAATATCTGTCATATTCATATATCACCCCGATCTTATAGCGGAGCTACAGTGCAGCATGATATTTGTGCATCAGGATGATATTTCCAAATATCTAGTTATCTTCCGAATATCATCCTGATGCCGACATGTGGTGGTGACGTTATCAAGGTCCAGGGGGTCATATTTCTAACATTACTCATCTTATGAAGATCCCCCAATGTTGCGAATATGACGATGATGTCATCCGGATATGAGGAGGTGCGCAGTAGGCAGATATGCTGATGACGTCAGCAGGATATGACGGTGACGTCATCAGGATGTTCATCGGCCAGACATTTGGTATCGGCTAAGCAGGAGGATCTGCCTCCGATGGATCAGGTTGTGCCGATGAAGGCGATTATCATGCAGGTTATATTGCGATATGATGCTGACGTCAGGGTGATATTTCAAACGACAGGATATCATGCTGCTGAAGGATAATGATGATGAAGTCTTATACTAGTGTCGTCAGGAGCAAAAGCACCGACATCATATATGCTCGTGGCCTAGTATATAAAGTGTTGAAAAGGTCGCCGCGGGGTGCATGTGAGATAATTGATATCCTGCATATTTTCAAATATCATGACGAGGTGTTTTGGCAGGAAATGGTTGCGATCGACTGTTTGACGTTTTCCCGAGGCCGCGGGTTGGTGCGCCATTAATGGCGAAGGTTGCAGAGGTATGGACGGATCTGGTACCCGATTGAAGGTGTACATCAACGGACAGTGGCATAGGGCTCGAGGTTTTTTCCTGTCTCCTCCCCTACCTACTGCATTCATGTTTGAGCGCCAATCTGGTAATGCGTTGAGCGCCATTTTTCTGATACTGTGTATCTGGCAGGATTTTTGGTCAACCATGTAATTAATTGCTGTGGTACACTACCTGGCTGTTATAAGCAGGAAGTGTTACTCATTTTTGGTTGTTGAAAACTGGACATTTTGGCTCTGTAATAAGATACAACTGGTTTTGGTTGCTCTGTGCAGCAAAACTTGTGAGTTTATGTATCTCCTGTTGTACGATGTGGCATGAATCCACTGATTTCATGGTTAATCTTATATGAATAATGCTGTGTTTGCATGTGTTATGCTGATTCTGTCTCCAGTTTTGCATGTATCTTTCTTACTGCAATAGGGATGCCATAAGTATAGACAGCTTAACACTCTTTATTGGGAGATATCTGTAAGGCAGATATCATGTGTATCCCCCTGAAATCCAGTTTTAGCTATTCATGCTGATCATTCACAGGTGTATGTCTACCGACTCCAAGCCCTGGATAGGCACCAATCTAGCTCTGTGTTGAGGTTATACACCATGTCCAGCTTTGCACCCAAAATTCAAACTAAACCATCTCTTCCTTCCATCTGTTAGCTGTAGGATTAGGAGTAGGAAACCCTTGCATGCTCTCATCCCTAACCAGACATATATGTCCAAGAACGTTGCCCACCTTGTGATCTATCATACAGATCTTGGTCCATACATGAGAGTATTCTGCCTGTTGTTGTCAAGTTAGATCTTTCTATCTTTGAGCTAGTCAAGGTTACATCTTGAGTTATAGGGATACCCCCCCTTGGTGCGGCAGAATCAGAAGTGAAGGGGAGGAGCTCACGCAACCTCCTGTATTAGTTGGCTGAATCTACCTGTGCATTAGAAGTGGCAAACCCTAATGCTGATTCAGAAGAAAAACCAACAGTGTGTTCCTGTTTCTTTGGGGACCAAGTTATATGTTAATGATTGTCCAAAATCTCCTTCTGAGGTGGAGGAAATGAGTAGAGTACATCATGCTAGTGTTGTTGGCAGCTTCATGTATGTTATGTTCTATACTAGACTAGACATTACCCAAGTAATGGGAGTCCTTAGTCAGTTTATGGCTAATCTAGGATGGGTACATTGGGATGCAGTGAAGCGAGTGTTTAGATATTTATAGGGTACATTCAAGTATTCCCTATGTTATCATGGTCATCCTACAGGACCTTTGCATTATGAGTATCCATGGATATGTGGATTCTAATTGGGCAAGTGACATTGACAGCAGGAGATCCACCAGTACTTATGTGTTTACTATGTTCAGTGGTGCAATTAGTTGGATGAGTAAGCGGCAACATGTGGTCACTTTGTCCACAATAGAAGCAGAGTATATGGTAGCTACTCATGCTTGTAAGGAAGCCATTTGGCTTAAGAGATTGTGTTCAGATATTGGTGTTGATGCAGGGCATATTACTATCTGTTGTGACAGTCAGAGTGCGATTTTCTTAGCAAACAATCCAACTTTCCATTCCAGAACAAAGCATATTGATGTACAGTTTCATTTTGTGAGAGACATTATAGAGGATGGGAAGGTGATATTGGAGAAGATAGACACTTTGAAGAATGTTGCAGATGCATTGACAAAAACAGTGGGCACAGACAAATTTAGATAGTGTTCCACAGACAAGTTTAGATAGTGTTCGGAGTCTATGGGCCTCTCAGCCTATAACAGTTAAATCCTGTTATTTCTATTAGCTCTTACAAGGTGTTCGACAAGTGGAATAATGTTGGGAATCAAGGTGTCTCAACCTTGGTAATTCCTAGCATTAATTATTTGATTATGTATTTATTTAATTGCCTATGTTGTAATTTATGTTACACATACTATTTTGTCATTTAGTGTGAAGTGGCATGATGTGTTGTCACTCCACTTGGAATGTGACTAGGATGGTCAAGTCATCCCATTTGGATATAGGTGTCCCATATTGTGGTAGAGGTTTTCTGTCATGTGTTGGCATCTTGTGTAGTGTGTAAGGAGTTATGACGTGTAAGTGTTATGACAGATTCTATGACGTATAAGAGTCAAGGATAGAAGATTCTATGACAGGTGAAGACATGTATCGAAGAGCATCTTTGAGGAAGGCATCTTTGGGTGCCCAAGGTGGGTTATGACATGTTGTAAGAGGAATATGCTATTTTTAGGCAGTTATGACAAATTCTCTTGCAACTATAAGAGTTGTCATGTATGACGGATTCTATAACAGTTGTAAGGTGCGTAAGAGCATCTATCATAGCCTATCTTGGGACAAGGCACCCACATTGGGATGGGGTGTTGTGACAAATGTAAAATCTATGTAATGTTGGACAAGTGTCCTTAGGCGTAGGTTTTGGGCCATGAGGCCAAGATGGACACCCATCTCTAGAAGGTTCCTAATTTGCCTTGTAAACTCTATAAAAATAGGTGCTTGGACGGGAGATGCATAGTGTTATTAACAGGTACTATTATGTTGTCTGATTATTTCCAGATACGAGTGTCGAAGACTCCTGGAAGACTTGCATTGCAAGTGTGTTGTAAACATTCTTTGTTTTGATAATACATTGTGCATGTTTTGGAGTGGAGTTTTTATCCCGAAAGGTTTTCCCCACGTTATACCTTGTCTCTCTCTCTTCTATCTACATTCTCTGTGTGTATTGCTACAATATCTCTGTTGTTGTGTTAACATCACTATAACTGTAAAGGTTTAAACATAATTTGCACACATCTCCTCTCATTAGATTAGTGTAGGAAGCATTTTCTGCACACCTTGCTTCCTTTCACCATTCTCCAACATCTATTGGTTGTTCATTTTCTCTTTCTTGTTCATCATCTACAATTTTTTTCCTCATCATCAACATGATCTTCTACACAATCTAGGTTTCTTCTTAATCCAACAACTAAATTTCTCAACTCATTCTTCATTTCAACACGAAATGGTTCAAACATCTCCTCCATTCTAGGAACTCTTCTTCTTTGAGGCATCTTCCTAAAATTGAACCTCTGATCTTTGATCCACACACACTATGAAAAGATAAATTTTGTTTTCTCACAAATCCAACGTCTCCTTCAGCCCTCTATAATTGCAAGACTCCTCTTCACACCTACAAATACCCTCTCAAGCCCTCTAAGACAATATTTTAACACTTCAAGTTCTCTGCAACGTATCACTTCCCAGCAAGAAAGCCTTTCTCTAATACCACTAGGTGCAGATCAAATCCCAAGTGTCTTATCAGACAATCAAGATGAGTAGCCAACACCCAAACACACAACAAAATAATTCACAAATTAACAATGTTTTATTATTTGCAGTAATTCAGTGTTTTAGGAGTACAATTTTACAAACTGAATACAACTTTCAAGACCCTCAAACCAGGGGTCTTCAATATAAGAATTCTCTCCAAATTCCCCCCCTCCTCTACCAAACAAGAATAATCATCCCATTGTATACTTCCCAAAAGGAAGTTAAATATTTGCTCCAACGTCAATTACATACCTGAAAGGTCAAATGTTTTAACAACCACTTGATGTTTTGAATTACGAAAACAAATTAATGAAAGTATTGTTTTATAATCACAATAACCACTCTTTAATGGAAATCCATATATATAACCCATCTATGATGTAAAACTTTTGTGAACTTTCATCGGCACCTCTAAACCTTTGGGAAATGACATTCTTCTATGTATTGCTGATGGAAAAACATAACGAACTCCCTTCAGTGTCTGTACTAGTATTAAATTGAGCAATCAGTGAAGTGAGCAATCGACAAACTTTTCCATCGGCCTGACCAATCAGCAAACTAATCAATCGACAAACCAACCAATTGACAAAGTGACCAATCGGACCCATCAGACTACTCAAACCCATTGGAGCACTCAGACCACTCAGACCCATCGGACCACTCAAACCCATTAGACCACTTGGACCCATTGGACCACTCAAACCAATCGGACCCATTGAACCAATTGGACCACTTGAACCAATCAGCGAACTGTAAAAGCTAGAGATCTGAAGTGTAAAGTATGGCCAAAATGTACTTGACTTACCCAAAATTATGAAATTTTTCCCGAATAGAAACACTGCAAAGAATAACAAAACTTGGAAACATTTTTTTTTTGGTGATGCAGGATCGCTCATGAGCCCAGATGCCCCTGCATCATGGAATCTCCTCTTGTTCTACCCCTCCTCTTTCATTAGAGGATGAACTCCCTCTTGCGGATAATGTTGAGCATGCTAACATCATTCATCACTTCCTTAACATTACATTAGTCAAACTTCGACCTACAATCTAGATATTGATTAACCTTCTCATGATTCTTTATCTACTATTTCCTCTCTTACATTTGAGTCGTCTCTTTAGACATAGACCCTTGCCATTGTATTTCTCCACCCACTTTGCCTACTACTTCTATACCACTTTCTTTTCTAGAGGCATCACTATTTACTTCATGCGAGCTACCTCCTCCTAACACTACTACTATTCATACAACACCCATCCCAACTGTTACTCCAACTTATACCTCTAACCATACACATGATACATTATTATCTCCTCTTAAGTTGCATGTTGTTCCCTCACCCTCTTCCCCTAATTTATCCCATGTCTATGCCCAACTCCTATAACTTCCTTCTAAGTTGGATTCTTCTCTTCATGATTTTGTTACTCCTACACCTACATGGCTTTACTTTCCCTTGTCTCCTAAGATTCTCACATACCTTTCTCTTGTTCTTATGAGGACTCTTTCTTTTAACAAATACAATGGCCATGGTAATCTATTGCACCATGTGAAACACTTCTCCACCCAATGCTTGACCCATACCTGTGAAAACTATGTTTTAACCAAATTCTTTTCTAGCACCTTAACAAATATCACTTTACACTGGTTATATACCTTACCTACTAGTTCCCTACACTCCTTTTTTGATGGTGCTCATGCCTTTATCTCACATTACGTATAACATGTAACCCAATGTTTCTATTACACATGACTCAATGCAAACAAGATGTTCATGAAAGTGTCCAAGCCTTCGCTCTCACTTCTTCTCCTTGCTTGCCCAATGGGGTTGTCAACCTCTTGATTACCTTCTCCTACCTCTTTTCCATGAGAACTAATTGCCACATATCCAACGAGCTCTGCTTTTCTAGAAATTTTTCTCTTTCTAACTTAGTTCTTTGCGCCATGGAAGTTGACCAAATCCTCCTAGAGCATCCTCCCCTCAAATATGATGAACCCTCTCATACCCCTCCACCCATAGATCCCCCTTGTCAGATTTCTCCACTTGCCCAACTTTCTTTTTATCCATCCAAACCTAAACCTAGATCTTATGCACCTCTTGCTAACCATACTAAGAGTTTCTTACCCATCATCTTAGATTCCAAGCTTATAACCCTCCCATCTATCAAATTTAGACATCCTCCTAAATGTGGTCCCTCATCCCTTCTTGCATGTGCATACCATAGGACATTTGGCCACACTACCAACCATTGTCGTGGTCTAAAGTCTAAAATTCAAGATCTTCTTAATTAAGGTGTTATCCCTATATTATGATGCACCTCTCTCATCTCTTGATGACACTACTCCATTGGTAGAAAAGATAAAACACATACATGATACATCTCATACCTAAATACACCTGCGGTTAACCATTGTCATTTTACTGTACAAACTCTTGAGAAACATTATATCCCTACTCTTTCCACAACTTCCCATGTGTTATCCATTGTTGTGGAGCTCACTACCACTTGTGAGGCATCTCCTATACCCATCATGTCCCCTATTTCTATTGTAACTGCTACACTTCTCCCTTCTTCTAAAAAGATTTTTTTCCAGTCCATTGCTAGCATTCCTTCTATAACTTTTATATTCACTTCTACTACCCCTTACTCTCATTCTTCTTCATTCTCCTTGTGAGGTGCACTTGGTTGAGTTATCAGATCAATTCACCTCTTTCATTGGTTGATTTAACTCACACATTTATTCCCTCAGTTGTGCTAGTACCTATTATGTGGCACACATAGCTTTCTTTTTTACTTGTTTCCATTTCATGGCAGCACAATTCGAGTGCAACCATCTTCCCCTATATTTGTTAACAACACAACCATCTTCATTTTTGCTCTCCCCATTTACACTTTGGGGACAAGCATGACATAATTCTTATGCTTATTATGGGGGCAAAGACAACTTATTTCTCATTTTTTCAAGGGGCAAATTTCTTTTTTAGCACGCCTCCCTCTTAATCCATACCTACATTCATTTCTTTCTAATCTGCTTAATATGATTGCATCCTCTCTTGTACAATCATTTTAAGGGGTGCATATACTATTACATCTACTACACTTTTGGCATGCTTTCCTGACATCATTGTCTCGTGATCCCAAGAAGAGAATGTTTGGACATGGCCACCCTTATCAAGATTGCCTAGCAACAAAGTATGCTAGCACATGCAATCATGGTATTGTATTTACACATGAATCACCTAGCAACAAAGCACACTAGTACATGTGATTCATCTTGTCAACTAGTTCTCATGATTCCTAGCGACAAATCAAGCTAGATCTTGAATCACGTATTTTTCTTTCGTATCAACCATTGTATTTCCCTTTCATGTACATTAGTTTATTCTATCTAAATCAAACATTCTACTCATTACATTCTTCTTTCCATGTAAGATTTCCTCTCTAGTAGTTTCCATGTACTTTCCTTGTCTTTACCATATATATAATTGTGATTTTCTAAAACAATTATTTTGTAGGTTTTATGTTCTCTGACATCTTTGTGTTGCAAGTCATGTTTTTCTGACAATTCTATGTTGCAAATTTTGTTTTCCCTAACATGTTTTGTAGACCTTAGTCTAGGGCATGGATTCCTCACTTGAAAATTGTTGTGTATCCTCCAAATGTTTTTTTTTTTTTTTTTTGTATTTTTATTTATGTACACATAGCTAATATCACCTAGCGACACTAGCTTGCTAAAGTGGAGGCAAAATGTAAGGGCAAAAATTGCAAACCCTATAATTTTGACACTACAAATTGTCCTTATTTTAGAGTCCATTCTTGTAGTATGTTTTAGGGACCATTTTAGCCTTCTTTCCTAGCCTAGTTCCTAAGCCAAATGTCAATTTTTGTGTTGTTTTGTGTGTTTATGTTCTTATTTTATATTTTTAATGCTTCATTTGTTCAAGATGACCATTTTGTAATGCTTTCCATTCATTTCTTCTTGGAAATTTGCAAAAGTGTGCTAACATCTCACAACCGTACAAACTTCATTTCAAGTTCAAAAATTGTGTCTTTTCAAATTTCATTTGTTTGTAATCATCGTTTGCCCAGCCTATCAAGTTTTCAACAGCCTTTTTCTCATTTGTTGCCAAAAATAGCCTTGGTCATTATTTAGATTTTTAAAAATGAGATTCCTCTTCTTCTTCATGCTTTGAGAAAATGTTTTTTGGCTTCTAAGTATCATTCTCTTCTAATTTTCTACACCACTCTACAATATCCTAGAATTCTACAACAACTCTGATTTTGTGAGCATCTTGTATTGTCATTATGAAGCTCTCTCCATTTTCAAGGAACGGTTTGTTCCCCTTTCTCCTTCCCTTATCTTTTATTGTTATGTATTTCATTGTTTCCTTGGCATCTCTAGATTTTACATCTCTCAGATTTATTTTTCCATAGACTTATTGTTATTTTTACATTTCAATTATTTAGTGTTGTTTTTAGTCATAGGTGCACATAGGATAGGAGCACATACAAACCCAATCTCCTTATTTCATTTGACTGCCCATGGAGGTTGTAAGACCAAACTAGGGGCTTGACCATTTTGGCAAGTCCCTAAGTAGTCACCCCTTTCTCTCTATACCAATTAACAAGGACATTTGAGGAATCAACTCACAACAAAGGTTTCATGTTTGTATCCCTTCTTGTTATTTTGTCATTTCATTTAAGTTAAATTGTGTTAGAGCATATTACTATTATTTTGTAGTGTTTTGTCCATTTCTAGTACTCTGTGTTTGCTGTTTCCATTTCCCTATGTATAGATATTTCAGATTTTGCACATAGACTTTCATTTTTTGTCATTCCTAAATGACAACATGGATTTGAGATGACAATGTACATCCTAGATGACAGCACAGATTTCAAACGACAACACACATCTTGGATGACAATGCAAGAACGTTGGCATCTAAACTGAGTCTCCTCTAGATTCACCCTACAAATTGTCTGCAACTCCAAGTTCCCTTTTCTATAGTTCATTTTTGTACTCTATTTTTTTGTTTTCAATTTTCCCTATTTTCCATTTTCCAACTCAATATTTTTGTCTAATGAATAATGTAATTTAATTAGGCAAAAAGTAACACAAAATTTACATTTACACAGAATGTCAATAAACTATGTTGTTTTGAAAGCATAGAAATCTTAAGCTCAACTGGGATAATATTTAATCATCAATCATAGTGATAAGATGCACTTGCTCCTTTGGAGATTGTGGACATTAGGATTCTTTTCTAATAGACGTAGCCACATTTGTTTCTTCAGGCCATATTGTGTAAGACCCCAAACAATGGATATAAAGGCATTAGGGTGGGGTAGAGAGATATCTCTAAAGTGTAGCGCGTATAGATTAAACCGCAGGCATCGAATTTGACTTCACGCAACAAGAGTGGAATGAATGAATAGATTTTAATGACGTCCACGAGACCAAGCAGCCTAAGGGACCAAGAGCCACAGCCCTAAGAAATCTTCAAGATCTTTTCGATGTCACTTCTCCTGCCATGGATTTTAACCAAGAAACCTGCAATTATTTGTAGCCTTGACTCCTCAAAGATCTCGATAATACTGCCCACCTTCAAGTTGTCTTCATACTGATTCTGAATGTCTTCATAGGCATCACATTCAAAGATGAAGTGTCATTCAGTCTCCACCACTTTTTTGCTACAAAAGATGCAGATCTTGTTTTCCCACTCTTCTTTGGGGACCGTCCATCTACCCGTTTCGCATCTCAAATGATGATAACCGGTCCTCAACTGCGCCATTAGAATCCTAGCTTTACCTTTAAGAGTGGCATGCAAGTAGGCTTTTTCCCCATGTTCCCACGTGGGGTTGAACTCTTTGACATAGTATGATTTTTTCTGGCCAATCTGCTTAGTCCACATGGCAGTCCTAAACTTTTCTAACACAAACTTCTTAATGTCTTCTTTAGTTTTAGGACATTCGTGGAGCCTAATATCCCACTTGTCTAGCCACTTGTTGTTCTGCTTCATCCAAGTCTTCTTTCTATGATCTAACCCCTCCTCCACCACCACCTTAGGCGATCGTTGCTCTCCCATGTTCTCCACCTTTCTTATGTATCTAAGTACAATACGGTGATTTCTTCTCCCTTGTTCTTTGCCACATGCAAAAACATGGCATTTATGACCGTCACTCTAATTGTGTTGGGGAGGCACAAGTTATTGATAAACAACGACAGCAACCACAATCCACGAAAAACATTAGTCGAAGCTGCCATTGTCACCTTCCTACACAAGGAATTTATAGTGGATTTTATTTTATTGTGGATTTTTAGAATCTTTCATTCGCCATGAAATAAATGAGTTGTCTTTAATCTATTATTGATGAAGGAAATTTTGGTTATATGTCTTTCTATGCATGATTTGACATCAACTTAAGGAAATGGGCTAGAATAGGATTTACACTATTTATCGGGATGAATGTACACCTTACATGTCCAATATGACATGTCATTGCGGCTTTAAGATGTTGATTGTATCATCAATTTAGGGTTTTGAATATTAAAGAGTCATGTAGAAGAAATAAATCAAATAGAATGATCTAAAAGCTTATCAATCTACATCTGATTATTTTTGTTGTCCTCTATTACAGTTGTGATCATTTAATCAACATAATTTTATTACCACCAATCAAAAATTATTTTCACGATATGAAACAAATTTTTAGGTTGTTTTTGAACTTGTTCTCACACAAAATAGCCTATCAATTAAATAACAAAATCTCCAAATCCCAAAATTTCCATCCTTTCATACTCAACACCTCCTATCTCCTAACCATCACTTGAAACTTGACTCCAAACACTCATGTTGGTAGAAACCAAACCTTCACCTCATGTCCCCCCTTTTCTTTCACTTGGGCCTTAAACAAGTCACTAGATAACCAATTATGGGTGGAATGCCCTGTTAGAACTAAAAATTAGCCTAAAATTTTTAGGAAAAAAAATTATTTTTTCCACCATAATCCAATCACCTAAACGTGATATTTTAGAATTTTCTCATCCAAAACACTCCATTTATCCGACCTATAAACCATTACCCTAATAAGTTCACATTTTGTCACCCTTACCCTAAATGAAAAGATCATATCGAAGAGACTCTACTATATCAGTAAGAGCCATCCTAACATCCCTTCGAAGAAGCAATATGAACGATGTCGATGAGAAAATACCACATCGAGGAAACTCATTTTAGAGTCCCTTCGATATCCAATCAAAGTTGTGTCGAAGACACCACTGCATGTCGAGAAGAAAATGCTTAGGGTTTCTTTGATAACCTAAGAAATAAACTATCGAGGGACATAAACATTCTGTAACTATGATGTGACTCATCGGAGCAACAATAAGAGATCAAGGGGACAAAACCAGACTTATACACTTGAAGAGTCGAAGAGACTACAAAGTATCAGAGTGATGATGTAAGAGTCCCTTTGATATCAATACAGCACCAAAAAGTTCATCGAGGGGATAAATATACATCGGTAGGACATATCACCAAAAGAAATATTTGACTTCGGAGAGACTTCGCTATGGCAGAATGACTAGTTCATGAGTCTCTTCGATAAACTGATATGCTTGAGCGTTTGATATATTTTAACATAATCGAAGGAAGAGTATCATGTCAGTAGAAGATTACATAAGTCCCTCCGATATACCGATATGGTGGGTCCCGATGATTTTCCGGTCTATATGCCAAAACCTACAAAATAAACATCGAAGGGAAATATAGCCATCGATGGGACAAGGGAATTTGTCCCATCGATAAAACGATGGCATTCGATACAAAGGTAACAATAAAGGTTTTTGAAATGACTCCGGGATATTAGAGTGAGGTGATTCATAGTCCCTCTGAAAAGGGAAAGATATACTAAATAAGAAAACATCAAAGGGATCGATCCATATCGAGGAAACCCAAATATTGGTCCCTTTGATAAAATTTGTTATCGTAGTGCAATGAACTCGTGAACACATCGAAGAAATAAGAAGATATTGAAGCCACAAAGAAGGTTCGAGAGGATGTGATATCGATATGAAACCATTTGGGTCACTCCGAAATCACGAGGGAAATAAAAGAATTAACCAGTAAAAGGACATCGAGGAATGGGGAAATATCAGTAAAATCATAAATTGGTCATCCCGATGAAGTATTGACAAGACAATGTGGCAGTGATCAAATGACCCATATTCAAAAAATTAATCGTCCCTTCGATGACATAAAATTTGCCATTAATGAACCAGGGCCAAGTGCATTGAAATCAAATTCTAAGAAAATTGTGAAACCATTAAGCAACCGAGGAAAACGAAGGCAGGGCGAAGCTAAGGATAGCAACTCTAAAACTAGAGAAGATATCATCGAAGTACTCTAAGCTCGAGCTAAAAATTGCAGAGTACATAAACTGGTTCAAATTATAAGCACAGAAGTAGGATTTTTTTTTTTTTTTTACAAAATTTATATCATGGAAAATGTGACTGAGAACCTTAAGGGCAAGAGACAAAAACTAGAAGAGAGGCATCTAAATCAAGATTTACTAGATCAGTGCCCGGGTTCTGGACAAAGGTCTAGAAGAAATACACAATTAAACCCCCAAGATGAGAAATTGGAGGATAGAAACAAACAAGTGGGTGACACATGGACCCCAATAAGGGGGTATGATTTGTTTTTATATCATTATAGAAAAATGCACAGGCACAAACCTGTCTCCAACCCGTGGAGACTAAACTTGGGGAAATTGGTAGTGCCTAATGTGTTCATCAATGTGGAATTTCTCAAAGCATTGGTAGATAAATGCAATCCCCAGACTCATATGATTGAATTGAGAGATGGATCTGCCTTCATTCCTGTCACCAAGATTTATATATCCATGGTGTTTCAGTTGGACACCAGTTTTGATATGAGGTTCAAGATTAGAGATCTCTTAAATGAATACTATAATCTGAGCATGAGTTATAAACGGTGGAGATTGCCATTACACAGGCCTCGAGATGAAGGGAATCGGCTCAGAGTTTTCGCAGGGGTGGAAGATCCCCCATACTCTGTAGATTTGTTTGAGGAGTACTATCAATACACCTACTATTCTGTTTGCCAAGTGCTTGGCTTGGATGCCCCCACATTTATGGAGGTAGCACCAATGGTCTTCACAACTGATGTGTAGAGCCAGGATACCTAGCCTCTTGACTATGCTGAATACCTTGCTAATGATCTTCACAATGACTTGGTTGCTATAAAAAATAGAAGTGGAGGTGTTAAATTCATGCATTATTCTTTGTTAATGCATCTCATTTTATATGAGGGATAGAATATTTGCAAGTGGGATGAATGTCTGAGAATAAGAGACCTAGATAAGGATGGGAACATCAGGCCTATATAGATGTGGACAGCTATCTGAGATAGTAGATGTGAGAGATCACACTATTTGTATTTTGAAGAGTACTTTGTGAAGCCTTTGTATAATCTATTGGATCATCCATGTGATTACAACCTGTCACCAGAGGTGCAGAAGTTCTTGAGACCTAAGGACAAGGGTGAAAGTGGAAAGATCAAACACAACTGGGGTGAATGGTATGCTTATAGTGACTACACAAAAATTAGGATCTATGGATATGAGGGAGCACCATTTTTGCTGCCAAAGACCTGTCCAGATAGAATTGCTTATTTGGAAATTGTGAGGTAGTTAGCCTATTCTGATTTTATGCATCTCAAAAGTTATAATAAGCAGTCATTGGTGCCTAGAACATTATGTTTTGGAGATTTCACTATTGTTTCTGAAGAAGGTTATGAGTCAATTGATAGAAAGTTAGAGCATTACAGAATGCCTAAAGGAAATGCAAGGGAGAATTTTGACCCAGAACATTTTATAAATAAGGTTCAAACAAGCAAAAAGTTGAAAGGATATCATCATACACTCTTTGTGGATGATGATTTGATAAGAAATACGGATGAGAATTGTGCATCTGAAAGAAGGAATTCATGTCATAGAATAATGCTAGCAGAGGCTTGGAGGATAGCCAATAATCCCACATATAAAGGAACTTTCCTTGAGATTGATAATCCTATTGAGAGGATAGATACATTAGTTGCACATGAAGCAGAATTGACTGGGGATGTTCCCCCTTGGGTTTTTGAAAAGAGAAATAGGAACATCATAGAAACACAAGCTAAGTACAAAAATCCACTATGCTATACTTCCCCTCAACCTACACCAGACATTAGCTTCTTTGTGGACACCACTATTGTAGAGCAAGAAGAAGTTGAGAGTGGGGATGAAGGTGTACATGCATTCCAGCCTATGATTGAGAAATATGAAACCCCTGTTGAAAGAGAGGTTGTTATAATGGAAGCCCCAGATGAACTCTTAGATGATATAAGACACATTGCAAGCAAAAAATTTGTCTCTGATAATGATTTTGTCAAAACCCCTGAGTTCAAAGCCTTCTTGTATGAATACAAGGGCAAACAGACTAGGGAAAAGATAAAGAATGTCACCCCTAAATCAGAAGCTGAAGCCTTGAAGGAACTGCAGGTAGAGATTGACAAAGAAATGGAGACGATAACCCCAGAGAAAGGAAGAGCATTATTAGAAGAGGCGGGAGTCATGCTAATCTCTGGGTGGAATATGACCTCTGCCATTGTATTTAACAGTTTTCAAAGAGATCAAGACAAAAAGGTGCAGTTAAGTATTAAAGGTGTAGATTGAATATGCTCTGGATCAGGGTATGATCCAAACAATGCCACTTTACTAATGTGGGCTTTGTACCCACCACATAAAAAGCCTCTAGTCATTAATGATCCAAATAAGGCATTTGGCCATCTTTTGGTGCAAAGAATTGAGGACACTCATCCCATGGAGACTGTTAACCTGAACATAAATGTAGCAAGATTCACAAAGTCCCAAATTGAGAGGCTGGTAAAGACTAACAAAATGTATATGACAGAGAATGAAATATTGAGACAAGAAATTACTAGCTACAAAGATAGGCTGCCATCCTCCTCAAGCGGCTATTCACCATGGTTGGAAGCTGATAAGAAGGTGGTAGAGGCCAGAGCTGAGACTGCTTATTGGAAGATTAAAGCTAAAAATTTTCAGAAACATGGTGATTAGTTAGAAACATAAATAAAATATGTCAAATATAAAATGGCCTCAGAATTAATTGAGAAAAGATTCGAGAAGATGCTGAGGAATGTTGATAGGGTATGGACAACGCATGATAGAACACATATTGCCTACCAAGAGCATAAAAGACTACATCTCAGAATGTTAGAAAAGGAGGAGTTGATAGCCAAAGGAGATGTTCATACACAGGTGTTTAAGAATTATGATGAGCTGATTGACATGCATGAAAAGTTTAACATTGTGTTAATGCATGATCTTGGTGATTTTGATCAACCTTTGGATATGGCTTTTCCTAGTTTCTTCGATGATGAAGGCAATCTAAAAGAACAGAGCACTTGGAAAAATGAATTGGCTCAGTTGTTACCATGGGCTCTCGATAAGGTTAATGATAAAACTAGGGTGATGGATAACACACATATACAATTAGAATGAATTTTTACTCTAGAATTTGTTATGAAAGAAATAATCTCTACCATAGATACTTATGCTTCTCAAGAATATGTCGACCATTTTTCTAAGATTAACTTACTCATCTCTCAAGCAACATAAGGGGTCAAAAAGCTTTGCACCAGCCATGTATACATCCTAAGTCGATTAAAAAATGGAAGACAATGGTTAAGAAAGAAGCTAAAGAAGCTAGAAAATCTGGAGAATCCTTTGACCCTCGTGATAAACTTGAAGTGAAATTTTGCCAAATGTTAATTCAAGAATTTTTGTGATATTAGATTCAAAGGTTAATCATGGAGGAGAAACAATAAATGGTGCATATGAAACGATAGTGGGCAAAGCATGTTCATTAGATACTGCATCATTGGAGAGGAAAACCTTGTCAAGCCAATGGTCACGAGTTCTCTATGATGATTAACGGCCTCAAATCAAGATTACTGTGGATGCCCATATTACTTTCTTTGTTTATTTCTTAATTATGTTTCAGAACAATCATTAGTCATCCGAAGAGATGTAAGTTATGAAAAGTCACCTTGTTGTGGCCTGGAGCTTGTTTGCTTCCTGTATATAAGGGAAACCAAGGCCAAGTTTAAAGGATGAGAACATACAATATATTATTACATTTTTCAGTTATGCTCATAGAACAGAATACAAAAAAACCTTTTTGAAGTAATATAATGGGAAAGAAAGTCTAATCAACGGTTCAATCTCTGGTGTTCAACTACTTTGTTGATATTAATTCTTATGAGTTATTTGGTTGTCTCCATATTGATCTTTTCTTGTTATTCAAATTAAGTGTGTTGAGCATACATTTAATTTGTCAAGACACATTTGCTACCTCTGTGTGATTTTTTGATTGGTTTCTGTAAGAAGTTGATTAAAATCCTCTTAAGAGATTTATTTAGATTGGTTTCTGCCCAGAATTAAAATCCTTTCAAATTGATCATCTTAATTGGTTTCCTTCCAACAAAAATTAAGATCCTTTCAGATAATCACAGTAACTTGGAGAGATATCAATGGGATTTATAAGAAGAGCCTGATACCCAACAATTTTTGCATGTTTATACAAAGTATAAACATCCAAAAGTGCCAAGTAGTTAGAGTTAAGCCAAGTAGATAAGTCAGCATATCACATAAATCTTGACCCCAATAGCCCAATAGGATAGGCACTGATCACACTCAATCTAAAGTCATAATCTTTTAAGAATTAGCTAATACTCTTGTATCTATTTCACTCATATGCCATTAGGAAATAGATTACTATAATCAAAGCATACATAATCCTTAAATCTGCTTAAACTACTGAAGGTACACCCGCCTAGGTCTAGTAGAACCTGAAGTGCAAGGAGTAATAAACCATATAGGGTCACTCTGTTTCGTTGGCCAAAACCTTGTTAATCTGACCATAGGATCCGGCATACCCTTAGGATTAGCAAGCTACAATTTTGAGAACCAACATGCCCAATAATGGTGAACACATTAATGGAGGATATATCTCTTTCCAATCCTTCTACATCTACGTTAATTTATAGCACATCCAATCCCTCACCAAATTAGGTTTCCACTCCCAACACTTCTCCAAAGAATGCATAGATTGCTTCCTAACCACTCAGCCAAGAAGGTGGATCATGTCCCACCTTATGTCCAACCTCCTTAAGGGGTTCTTTCATTCTCTGATTCCCTAATTTAATCACATTAGCTCTGGTTGTCACTTCAAGCGTAAATTCTATAAAGTTTTAAAATTTTGAAATTGAAGGAATCCTCTTTAATCCTCAAAAAAAACTCATCACCATTTTTCATCGCGAGGTCTATTAGCTAATATGTACTTCAAGTGAATAGGAGAATCCCATGCCAAATTACTTTTATTTGGTTTTTCCTCCCCACCTTGGACTTAGCTAGCATAGGTAGAGCAATTAAATTCATTTCAATCACCCAACGACATTTGCTTTGTCTATAATCACTCCTTGTCATCTATTTACTAAGTGCAATTGCACTCAATCCATTTGTACTTCTATTCATGTGGTAGAAAAAGTATATGGAACTATATAACTTTTAGTCAGTAATAACCCTTTAATGATTATATCGGTTTATTTCATTTAATGGCTTTTATTTCCTTTTTCGCTATGTTTTCTAATCTTTAAAGAGAAATGCGAGTTGAAATCCTTTTAGGATGTTATGAGGTATTGAATTTCAATTCACAAATGGGTGGTACGGATTTTGAATTGACTATGGTTTTCAAAGGAGATGGAAATCATTTTTATTGTAGTGTTATTATTATAATTTGCCATCTAATATAATGTTGGATTCTTTTGTTGCTTTCTTAAGTAAACCCTAGCCCAAAGGCCTAGGGTGGCTTTTTGTGAATAAAGTTATCATTGATGGACAAGTTGGGTTATGTTGGAAGAATGCAAACTTTTGATTAAGTGCTTGAATGCATTTCCTCTCTAAAATTGTGGAGTTGTACAAGACATTAGGTGGTTAGTTGATTTTCCTTGATTATTTAGGAATGCAAATGCCTCCATTTGTAGCATGATAGTTTCAAATATGTAGCTAAATTTATTAAGTGGCATGATGCATGATAAAATTTATTGAGTGGCATGATACATGATAATTTAATCTTTGAAATGCTATTTATTGAGCATATTAATGTTTTTGATACATGAGTATAGATATGTATGAATATGCAATGGATTGCTTTATTATCTACACACTTGATTATTTTGATAATTTATGATTGGGTATTTTGTTAACATGAGACTATGGCAATAATTTGATGTTCCTTTATCAATGTAAGTGGTGATAAGGTTGCCAAGTTAGATAGAGATCATCTAACCCAATTCATACATCATCACCAAAGATCTTTGAATGACATCACATGATGCAAACTAGAGGCTAGAAACAAAAGTACAAGGATTGATACATTGAGGTATATTATCGTTGTTGTAATAAACAAAATAAAAATGCATTTGTACTTCATTATGATAACTTGTGAAAGAATTGAGTGCGGATAGAATTGAATGATAACATACAATTGGTAATCAATTGAATTTCAAATAACATTGCTATAATTTTGTACATGAATATAGTTAATATATGACCTTCGGTCAAGTATAGTAAGAGTCAAGAAATGGTCAAAATGAGTGGACTCATAATTAAAAAGAGATAATTAATCAGTTTCTTAAAAAAATGGTTGCCTTTTTACAAGAATTTACACCTTTACAATCCTTTTCTTTGTTGCTTCTAGAGATTACATAAAGATAACACATACAATGCATATAACACCTCAAAACACTTTTCCTTATAGTATCGTAGTGATCTTGTAGCTTCACAAGCTATTAATCCTTTATTAAATTACTCTATCAAGTATACATGTCTAAAGTACTTGTGACTACAACCATTGGATCTTGAATAAAGATAACTAAATAAAGAAAAAAAAAAAAAAAAAGATAATTTATTATAAAAAATTATATCATTTAATGATTAATAATTTATATAACTTGCTTTGATACCATATTAAACTTCTAAAAAATATATCTTAAAAATAATTAAAATTATTATTTTCTAATCGTAAAATAAATGCATAGATTTCCCTCATTCATGGGAAGTCTTGGGATCATCCAGAAGTGAAAACAAGAGCTGATGCCAAAAGTGAAAACAAGAGCTGATGTAAGATGGAAGCCACCAGAAGAAGGATGGTTCAAATTAAATTTCAACATGGCATCTAGAGGAAACCCAAGACTGTCGAGAGTAGGATGCATATTTAGGAATCAAGATGGTATAGTGATTGGAGCATCAACAAAAAAAAGCTATCGAGAGTAGGATGCATATTTAGAAATCAAGATGGTATAGTGATTGGAGCATCAACAAAAAAAAAGCTATCGAGAGTAGGATGCATATCTAGGAATCAAGATGGTATAGTGATTGGAGCATCAACAAAAAAACTACCAACACGAACAAATAACGAAGCAAAATTTCAAGCGATGTTCTTAGGTCTCCAAATGGGAATTAAAATTGGATTGAATAGAATAGTTATAGAGGGAGATTAATTAATAACTATTAATGCCATAAGAAATGGCAAGTGCCCAAATTGGAAATTAAATAATATCCTACACTGTTGGTGACAGTTGAACAAATCCGAAGCATTTCAAGTTAAGCACGTGTACCGTGAAGCAAACAAGAAGGCAAACAAACTCGCTAACGTGGCAATTGAAATGGTTGGAAAGTTTCTACATGGCAGGGAGATAAATGTGTGGAGAAATATTGTAGGGGATTCGCCTTCCCTTCGCATTATGCAACAATAAATTGAAGTGATGAAAGGATGAGAAGCCCAATCCTTTTGCCCATGCGAAGATTCAGCAGAGATACTCAAAATGAACTAGCGATAATGATGAGAATTACCTTCGGGCTGATGCGAAGGGAGATTAAATTGGAAAGGATGCAATGGCCACGACATTCAGAAAAAATGGGTACCACAGTATGTCTCACGACAAAAATGAGACAAATTGCTTTTAGTGGAGAGATAATTGATTTGTGCCTAAAGGTGTTCAAGTCAAAATCTTCAGTTGCAGTTAGAATGGTACTAAGCAACACTTTCTTGTCGAAGACCCACAGACACCGGGTCAATACAAACATAGCCTCAATGTCTGTAGGGGATTCAACATTACCTTCGCATTATGCAACAATAAATTGAAGTGATGAGAGGATGAGACGCCCGATCTTTTTGACCGTGGAAAGATTCAGTAGAGGTACGCAAAATGAACTAGCGATAATGATAAGAATTACCTCTGAGTTGATGTGAAGGGAGATTAAATTGGAAAGGATGCAATGGCCACGACATTCGGAAGAAATCGATACCACAGTATGTCTCACGACAAAAATGAGACATTGCTTTCAGGGGAGAGATAATTGATCTGTGCCTAAAGGTGTTCAAGTCAAAACTGGGTCAATACAGACATGGCCTGAATGTTCGTAGTTGTTATGTTGGATTTAGGAGAGCCAAAAGATTGGCTTCAAGAGGTCGCAAAGACACTGAAAGTCAAGGTGGCAAGGAGGTTTGAAAAAATAGTGGATGAAGCGTTGCTGGGTCTAAGGTTTCTTTCGAGACAAGGCACTTGGCCCTTCATCAACCCATATTACTCAAGGTCGTGGGTGTCACTTATTATCAAGGTGATTGGAGAAGAGAATAAGCGTAAGCACAAAGGAAAATGGGGGATTGGAGTTTCTGAAGGTGGTAGCAGGGGTGTTGGATTCTTCTAGTGTGGACTGGTCCTTTGTTGTGGATACAGATGACTTGGACTCGGGTGACGACGGTGAACAAGCAGTAGAAGATAATGTTAATTAAAAAGGTGCATCTATATCAATGCTATGATAAAATAGTTTGTATTTAGAAGGATCAATAGAAGATAGTATAATGTAGAATAGAAGAAATGTAAAAGAGCATTTTCAAACCCTCTAATGGAGCGGTCCTTTTGAACTTTATAACTTTTTTTTCAGTTAATACTATAGGGTACAATGCCCTTATACCTAAGAGTAAAATAAACACCTTTGTTTTTTCCAGTTACTATTATAGGGTACAACGCCCTTATACCTAATAGCTAAAGGTAAAATAAATACATCACATGTGATTTTTTCACTTGTCTTATAATTAATCTAAAATTAAAACTAGCTAGCTTTATTTTCTAACTCCTAAATAATTTATTTTCTAACTCCTAAATAATTTATTGCACAAAGTTTTATAAAATAGCTCTACTCTAAATCAATCAAATCTCAAAAATGTAGTATAACAATGAATTCAAAAATATTCCAATAAATAGGAAATTCAAAAATAGTAAAATAAATACATCGCATGTGATTTTTTCACTTGTCTTATAATTAATCTAAAATTAAAACTAACTAGCTTTATTTTCTAACTCCTAAATAATTTATTGCACAAAGTTTTATAAAATAGCTCTACTCTAAGTCAATCAAAACTCAAAAATGTAGTATAACAATGAATTCAAAAATATTCCAATAAATAGGAAATTCAAGATCAAGAATATTTTACCTTTGTAAGAAAATTCATAATAATAATAAGCATGTGAACGCATACCATGGAACATTGACATTAATAAATTAGAAAGAAAAGATAGTTCCAAAAATTTTGACGACTAAGGTCGAGGTGCTTGAAATCAAAATATTATTTATTTGAGGTTGAAAGACTAGCGCGAATGTAGTAGTGAGATTATTGGACAAGAAGAGAGTGTATGGCTTTCCATTGGTTCAAAGCCATCATCTCCCTAGTTTTTTTTTGTCCTTATCATTTTGTGGGTAGACTAAATTTTATTGTACGGCATTAAATACAATCGTCAGTTATGATGAATATTTTACAATTGCATTCGTCATAGGATGATCAGATCTAAAATAGATATTTTCCTATGTTGCCTACAGGTGCCACCATATATGAGTATTAAATTGTGCTTATTGTATATAGAATATTGTATATAGAATGAGATGAATATATATATAGGGTTTTATATCAAACTTACAAAATCATTTAACTATTAATATGGGAGCATGAGCTTTAGGTTGAGGGGTACCCATTCCACCAAGTCACCTAAAACACAATCTCGGCCTCATCCCTTATGGTGTCAGGACTTTGCACTCAACAAGACTTGATCCCTAATGGGCTCATCCATAACCATTCAACTTCACAAGTGGACCAAGAACCCTTTGATAAGAGATGAGTAATTTGATTTTCATACAAGTGTGCTACTCAATGGAAAGTGATTTAAGTTAAGTCAATTGATCGTACCCATTTATCTTTGTAATAATCTTATTATTTTAGATGTCAAGAAAAGATGAAAGAATATATTTATAGTTTAGATTGCAAAAACAAGGCATTGCTATATAAATACTATATTTTTTTTTTTAATTTTTAAATCTTGCCTTAAAATTATTGTATAGAATTAGTAGTTCAACCCATTTCTTTGCCCAATTTCATAAGCAAATATAATAAAATTTATCGATATGTAATAGTGTTTTCATTATGCACAAGATGTTGCATTTCCCTTTTAGAGCACATACACACCATACAAATGTTGCTTGGTATAGATTGACATACCTAACTTGTTTATTTTACAATAAATGAAAATATTCACTATAATCTATGTGTGGGCTTAAAGCCTCTAAGAGATGGCAGGTCCAAATCAATTTAATAGTTTTATCTTATGTACTTAAAATGAATGTAACCATTATATTTCTACATAAATTCGTATGTACTAAAAAGAGATGACTGTTATTTAATTATTCACTCGAGATAATCGGTAGGTTGAATAACAACTTAACAGATATATAGGCTTTGCATTCTTAGAAGCATTCTTAGCAGCATTGATGAAAAAGAACCCTAAAATATAATTTATTTATTTTAAAATGTAGAATAGAATAGATTTATGAGTGGCTCATTACAAAAGAAAGTTATTATTCTTAGATATTTCTATCTAAAAACAAGAGGTATTATTCTTGAGGTGTCTATCTTGGATGTGTCTCCATATCTAAGCTGGTTATTCAACAATGGTTCAAAATTCATAAAAAACTAGTATAAAGCTTTTTGGACCAAGAATGTATTGCCGGATTCCTTTGAATCAAACAAATATCGCTTATAATCCCCATGAATCATTAAGCTTCACTTTCCAACCCTTGACTCATCACATCAAGGTAAGTACTAAAATTTTCCACCATGCAATATTATTTTTGTACACTTCCTACCTACACAAATGGTAGAAAAGTACCACGAGGGCAATGTTAATATTATAGCAATTTTATTAGGTGGTAGAAAAGTACCACAAGGGCAATGTTAATATTATAGCAATTTTATTAGGTGGTTATTGCAGTATGCAAACAAGGGCCATTTGTGTCATTATTAGGTGGTAGAAAAGTACCACAAGGGCAATGTTAATATTATAGCAATTTTATTAGGTGGTTATTGCAGTATGCAAACAAGGGCCATTTGTGTCATACTCCTAATAACAAAACATGGGACTTGATAGCAATTTTCTTTATAACTCACGAAAACTATCATTAAAGAAACCACACTTATTAGTTCTCTAAGTGCCATTTGCTTCCCATTTATGTCTTCTCCTTACTAACAAAATGAGGGACTCGTTATAAATTTAAACTATTTTGTAAAAAGACCATACTTATTAAGTCCTGTAAAGCCATTTGTTCCCCATTTATGTCACCTTTCTAATAACAAAACAGGAGAGTTGACATCAATTTGTAAAAAGACCAAACTTATTAGTTGTGTAAAGCCATTTTTCCCCATTTAAGTCACCTTTCTAATAACAAAACAAGGGAGTTGACATCAATTCTCATTATAGCTTCCCACAAAAAATTCTCATTATAGCTTCCCACAAAAAATTCATGAAAAGACCACACCTATTAATCCTCTCTTCCTAGTCTCATATTGTATAAGAGGTTTTCACCAAGGATGTCTGCACTACTAGAGGAAGATTCGAAACATAAGTAAATTAGACCCTAGTTCCATCACCATGAACACAATCCCACAAAAAATCCAAGTTCCCTCTTGCTCCCACATTCTAATCCCATTCAACCTCCATTTAACTTACAAACTCAAGCCAATACATCTTCAATGTAATCACCAACTTGTTGGCCACCATTGGCACCAACAAGCAATTAATGTGCAGCACCTGATGTTTTTTCACCATTATCCTTGACATCCAATTACCTCCTACAAGGAGCCAAATTTTCCTTTTCTCACGAATTAAATATATAGCCATTTACTTTATATATTGTTCAATTAAGTATATAACCATGCCCCCTCTCCCCCTCTTCCTCCTCCCTCCTTTCCCATCCCAACCCAACCCACAACCTCCCAAAGATACAAGCTAGGATAAATTAACTTATTTAAATCCCATGATAAATAAAATCACTCACTAAAAGAATTTCATAACAAATCTAACATGCCATTAACTTACAATTTACATTTCTATTTATATTCCTATGCCCAATCATATTATAGCAATTTTACACTTTTCCATATGCATTAACAACAATTACTGACTTAATTTTCAAATCAGGTTTTGTTAACGTTTAATTTCGCACCTTTCGGTGAGAAAGAAAAACGGACAGCGTGTATAGTAGGATTGTTCTTCGAATTAGGAGGGGAAGCTCCCTCAACAAGAAAATTAAAAAGACGTTTACAAAATAACCTATCTTTTTGTTTCTCAACGCACGAGCACAAGGCAAGAAAGCTCTTCTGCAAGGCTATAAGATTTTTTAAAGCTTTCTAGAAGAAAATAACTATATCTTTTAAAACAATTCTGATTTCTTAAAGTAAATTCAGAGCATAAAGAAATCAGGAGGACAACTTGGAGGTTTTCAAAACAAAAGAACAAATACAACTCAACAATAATTGCTCATGCACAAAGTCATGAACAATTTACACAACTCTTGACAACAAGATAGATCCTGAAACCATGATTTATATTCTCATTAATCAAAAAGCAAGAATCAACAACAGTGCTTGAACAAAAAAATGCGAGCAAAAATTAGTCTTAGCATTTACCATTAGCCCCTTTTAAGTGTGTAGAATACACTTATTTATACCTAAAAAGCAAAGATGCAAGGAAATAAAAGGAAGAGTTAACTAACACTCTTCACTCTAGATCTAATGCTGCATGGGAAGCATGCAAGCTTATTGGCCATTAAAACTAAAAATATCTTGTCATGCAAATTTCAGTTAACTGAACTTGCATGTTATTACACAATGAGTTCCAACTCATATTTTGCATGATTTCCAAAAACAAAATCTAAAAATAAATTTAACTTCAATTAACAAAGACAGTTCTCAAAATAGAAGTTGCTTTGGAAATCTCTCCTGCTGCCAAAAATAATTCCCTCCTGCAAAATGTGAAAAATAAGCTAAGTCTGAGAATTGAGATTTCTCTCAAATTCCTCAACCTTGGCTTCATCTAGCGTGCTCATGGACTCAAGGTGGACCGTCCTCATTTGTAGGTCTATGGCAGCATCCATCTGTGATTTTCTCAAAAACTTCAAAGTCTTTCTCAGTCTTGGCACACTTTAATGCAATATCAACCAGGAGGTACATTTCGTCTACATGAGGATCACCACAAAACTTTCCGCGGAGCAGCTGAATGAACTCCTCCTGCAAAATATGAACAAGGCCATTTATGCCATCATCGCTGAAATACCTGCAAGGGATGTTTTGGACAAAATCAATGGCACATTTTTCAATGCCCAGAAGTTTTTCTCTCTACGCAGCCAACTCCATGGCTATTCTTCGAGGTGAAACTTGTCACAAGTCTGTTTCTTTGACCTTAGAATATTCATGTTTAAGCAAAGATTTAGCCTCAATGGTGACTGATGAATATTGTATGATGACTTGGAGAGGGCTTGTTCTGATGCCTTTTTGCCTTGAAAATGACCAATTTGGACTCCTGTGTGTTCACTGTCCAAGAAAAACAAATTTTCTTTTCACTGTCCAAAATTTAATTTTTGTGAAAAAATTAAAAATTTGCCCTTGGAAAATGAAATTTTAGAGTTGCACCCTCAAAGATTCAACAGATCTGAGATCAAACCGGTCTAGGATGATTGAAAATGCTTTTTGCCGAAGTGGGTATGTGTCAAAAATGAGAAATTTTGGACAAATAAGCCTCAAAAATCAATTTTATCTTGGCTGTAGGTGGTGATTTTGCCTTCGAAAAACCATGACCAGCAGTGAAAATCCTTGAAAATTTATCACAAATGACCTCCTGGGTTTGGACATTGCCTTAGGAACATGAAGATGGACCCTGTGAAGGAAGAGAATGAAGAAAAAGAAGAATAGAGGTGATCGAATTGCCTTCTTTATATTTTGCTGATCTGAAAAAGCTTCAAAAAGCTTGAAAAACCCTCAACAATGGCCGCCAATGCAAGGAAGAGGCCTTCCAGTGGACAAATTTTCCCTTGAGTGTGATAGAAAGCAGTAAAATGGTGCAAGAATGAGTAGCCTTTGCCCTGTATGTGAAAATTAACTCCTCAATGCCTTTCAATCTGCCCTTTGCAAGCTTTCAATCCTTCATTAATGGCTGCCTAGCTTTGAACGCTGCCTTTACTCCTTTGCTATGCCTTTGAAAATAACAATAATAGTGAATAGGAGCCTCCTTTATAGTGAATGCAACCTTTTTAGAGTTTCCAATGTGCCTTACTCTAAAAATAAAGTGTTTTTTTATTCTCCTCTATGCAAAAAAGAATAAGTGAAATAAGAAAAGGAGTGCATTTTGGCAGTTTGGCAAAAAGGCTTGCCTTTTTGGAGTTATGCAAAAAGGAGTGCAAATGATGTATTTTAGGCGCCTTTTCCTAGGTGAACAAAAGGCGTGAGATTTGCTTGAAATGGGCGCCTATTTGAAAGTGGTCAAAAGGCGTGGGATTTTCTTGAAATGAGCGCCTTTTGGAGGTGACTTGGGTGGAAGTATATTTCAAAATATATTTAAGTATATGCTGAGATATTGAATTTCCTATACTTTAAATATTTTGAAATATACTTCTAGGATGTTTGAGATAGGTCCCGGATCCATGGGATTTAACATGCAGATTTTGGATTTTTGAGGATCCATCAGATTTCAGACTTAGACAATTTTCAGGATCTCAGAACATCAGGTTTCAGGACACTAGACTTAACCAATTTCAGGGCTCATTTTATGATTCGACCTTGAAAAACTTTGAACTTTGCCTTGGCCATTTTGATAGAGGCTACCTGGATCACTGTCGTTTGCCTCTGCCTCTGGAGCTTATTTTTGCCGTAACTTCTTCATCTGATGACGGAATGTCGTGAAGTTTGGAAACCAAGCTCATATGATCTGAAACTGTCATTGAAGCTCTTCCTCCATGGATGATACTCAAAAATGGTGCTCATTCAAGGCAAGAACGCCCAAAAAAGCCTTAGAAAAATTTTAGAAATTTTCCAAAATTTCAAAATTTTCAAAATTGAATTTTGACTTACCAGATTTATTTGCATTGCTTCCCTTGGTTCCTTTATGTCATTTTGGCTTCCAATTCACCACTTTGACCTCCTCTTTTTGACATTTTTTCAATGCTCTGTGCCTAATTAGCTTGTTAGAGTCTCCCTCCATTTGAGCCTTAGATCGCCATCTTTTGATATGTCTTCTACCTGCAGGGTTAGCACAGTAATGACAAGGCTACATGGTGCTTAGGAGGTATGTTTGGGCACATATACGAAAAATTTTGTATGGGTACAACCGGTTCATAACAAAAATTACTAAATTTTATAGATTTCACACAAGAAAAATACAAGATTTCAACAAAACAGAGACTTGCATGAGATTTTCTTAGGATGTACACAATGCCTTACTCGTGCCCATTCCATCTCAAAAAAATAACTCGATATTTGGTTCAAAGTGTTATTCAACAGACAAATATTTAGTGTTGTATTTGAACATGATAAAAGCATTATAAGAAGTTGTGATATACACAATGTATTAACAAAAATTACTGACTTGATTTTTAGATCATGTTGATACAAGTAGAATACAAGAATTCAACAAGACAAGGATCCCTCTTTGAAGCAAAACAACAATCCTTTCTTGTGAAAGGCATTTTGGTGCAAAGGTGAAGGTTGGAAGTCGATGGGTCATCCCTGGAGAAACTGTAACTGCAATCCTTATGTCATAGGCATGAAGATGGAGTACGAAGTATTATTTTTTGAATGGGCAGCACCAAATGAGAGTCTCGGGGCAAGAAAATTATCCAAAAACATCAAAAAAAAAAGAGGGGTTTACCTCTACAAAACAAGAAAAGAACCTGGTTTTACATAGCAGCAAAGGAATTTGCAGAGAGAGACCCAGAAAAGAGCAAAAACAGGGACGTCAAGGCACTGCAAAGGTTGCAATGATCAGGAAGCTCTCATAGGAAGCCAACAACAGATTTGAAATGGTTTTCCAACTCTTGTGGAGAATTAACAAAGTTTTGAATGCATCTCCAAGTCTGCAGTGAGAAATGGGGTGGAGAAAATTGCCCTAAATGTTTGACAAAATGCATTTTTTCCATTTTCTTCTGCAACAATTAAAGAAAGGTTAGAATGTTGTTTGTGTGTTGTTTGAAGCATTTATGCCTGAGAACACTGCTGTAGGAGAATCAAAATCTGATTCAAAGTTTGTGGTTTAAGCTTGTCTATATTGCCTTGAGAAGGCCTAAAAACTCCAGTTTGGGTCCGTATGAGGTTGGAACTATGTCAAAATAGGTCATGAGATTCGCTTTGAGTATCCATATCCCATATATCTCCTCGTCTCAATTTGTTTAAAGTTTCAGACAATTTATGGAATTTTCAAATTTCTGGCAAATGGCCACCAAAAGGGTGAGAACAGCATAATAAGATCAAAATAGTGCGAAAACTTGTTTTCGGGCTGCTTGCACATAGCTGCCTTTCATTTTGTGCCCAGGCTAGATTGCATCAATAGACCATTGTATTTTATTTATACAATACTTTGATGGCTATCGTATTTGTGAAATTCGCTCCTAAAAGCATATGAAAAAAACATACAGGCAAAAGAAAGAGCTGAGTGCTTGCCATGTTCACCATATAGTTTTGTGTTTCTCCTTCAGAGACCTGATTTGTTCTATTGCATACCCATTTAATGGCATAGAATTTCATGATTTCCAGTGAAACAATTTATCTTAGCCCTAGTCAGCGCTAGTCACATGGAGACCCCAGAGGACTGGGATGTCATTTCAAATCTGGCTATGGCAGTAAATGAATAAGGGCACAGGCTGGAGCACAAATACATATAGATTCCTGAGAAAATGTGGGTGGGGATAGGATCCTTTTCTCAATTCTGAAATTTGCTGGTGGCTATGACTCAGGAAACCTCTTTGAATGTATTATCTTCTTGTATGAAAAACATTACCAAAAACTAAGATGACATGGACTTCTATCAACCCTCATAATTGCCAAATAGTATTAAGATACCACACATGTAATATCAAGCAAAAAAATTATCTGGGCTACATCCATTATATTTTATACTTCGAACTGTGAATGACCTATGAAGTGTTATCTTGGACATCCTCAAAGCTGGAAACAGTAAAAAATGCTCAATTTAGTCACGAGCAATTGTTTGCTGGAATTGAATAAACTTGAGCATTTTAATATGATTTTCGCCACTGGTTTAAGAATATGCAATAAGCACGAAAACTAATCTATACAAATGTCTAAGAAAGACAATTCCTAGAAACAGTCGAATCATCAAAAAGAAATCAATTTTATCTAAAAACATTCACTGGAATTGGGTAAACTTGAGCATTTTTGTGTTTTTGCCACTATTAAGAATAAGCAATAAGCACGAAAACTAACCATAAAAATATCTAAGAAAGACAATTCCTAACAACAATCAATACACCAGAAAGAAACCAATATTATCTAAAATTTTCTTCATTTATTCACATGGTCAACCTTTGAGAGAATTGCTCATATGCAATTGAATAGCCTTACATGCAACCCAGGTTTAATTGCCAGATGCATATTCAAAAATGTAAATGTTAGGATATGAAGTTATCGTATCCTGCAAAAACTCAGCAGAAAACTAAATATATGCAAGATTCCTACCTAACAAAGTCAAATGAATTACACTTAAGTGCACCCCTGGATCTGCAATTCTACCAGCTGGTTGTGGGGATTGAGACTTCTTCAACTAATTGCTCATACCTCTTAAACCATAGGGCTCAACCCATACCTGAGGATATAGCTCAATTTATGTGAAAGAAGAACCAACTATTCTCCTTTCCTCGCATTGAAAATTGACAGTAAGGATGAAGAGAAGTATGGAAAAAAGGGTAAAAGGGCTGGACAGAAACTTTTTCTGAACATTGCTACAATTAAAATAAGAGGAGAAAAAGAGACATTCTGCTCACAATCAGAACAGCATATCATTGATGTACTGCCTGTCAACATAAAATACCGGCAATGATCTAATAAAAAGAGGAGATCTTTTATAATATTGGGATGCTTTCAGAAGTGTGTAGAAAAGCAACATCAGGAAAGAATACCAAAGCTGGTGACCACTTTGCAAGACAATAACAAAACATTTAATAAAGAATTTGAAAGGACAGAACGGCTATCTTCCATACCAAATATTAGCATCCAGCTTTAAACGCCAAACTACATTGCAGAAAACAGAGGACCCAAGATTTCAGTTCCAGATTATCCCGGCTAAATTCAATCTTTGAACTCATCATCACAGCCTAAACAAGCCCAAAAACAATTGTACCTGTTGCAATATCATTCACACATATGTTAAAGAATAATAACAAATTTTATATAATTTCAAAAATTCAATTCATAATGATGTAATAATAACAATGTACTTTCAGCATATCTTCATCCAGTGGTTATCTACATGCTCCACCTCAACCAGTGCATTTGAACAGAATTGGCTATTGAAAAGTTCTAGTAATAGATTCAAAAGGAACCCAACCATCACTAATAAAAATATTGGGATCATAACTCATATATGGTATCAATAAAATCCAAGTATCTCACACAAGCGTCACATTATGTCCTAGAAGCAAAAGGGAACTCTTGTCAGGAGATGGTGCTAATAGGAGCAGTATTATTGCACTTAATAAATTTCCAGCTACTGTCAGTGGATGATGGTGTGTGTCCATGATGAATGATTTCTTTCTCAGTTTTTCATTTTGTGTTGTGTATCCGCAAATGTAAAAAAAGCATCATTTCCTGAAACTACATAAGCCTGAATTTTGTGTATCAGAAAACATGCAACTTGCCCCCATAAGAAACTACTGCAAAAAGTCAGACCTTCCTGTATTACTACAATCTTGCTCATTAAATTCTCCATGTATGTTGTGGACAGAAAAGTGATGCTCGAACAACAAATTCAAATTGCTGTGGTGACTATCTCTGCAAGTCTCATGAAAATATGATAGCATAGTAGCCCCTGAGCACTTTATGTTCATTGTTTATCGAGGTTGCAGTAGGCTGATATTCTCATATATATATATATATATATACACCGAGCACTTTATGTTCATTGTTTATTAAGATTGCAGTAAGCTTACTTTCTCGTCCAAGCATGTCACATGCATATATATGAGTTGCCAAACAGAATCGGGGACAGTATGGTGATACAGAAAACAAATCTGGAGCTGGGAACATTCTGGGTACATCCATACCTGTGTTCGACGGCATTTCGGGGACAGGGACAGGGGGATGGCAGTCCGAGGGCCATTTTTTGGGGACAGCAATATATAAGAAAACCATTGTCAAAACATCTCAGAAAACCATTGGCTGGTTACAAACCATTGTGACCTCATGGATGGACAAAATGAACACTCACCCAAAAGATTTCTGCATGCCAGGACTATGCTCTCACAAGGCTTTTGTATACACCTCCAGCCCACAGTTAGAATAAAACTTCAAGAGATCATCAAAGCTCAAATTCTTGTGATCAGCAAGGTCATTTCTGTCCAGAAGCCACAAAACTTGCTTGAACACACTCACCTTGAAAGGTATGGTGAGAGCGCCCTAGTGATCGAAGCCTAGAATTGCCCTACAATCACCTTCATGCAATTGGAATTTCCTGGGTATGTGCAGACACAATTCCAAATGGATCCAGCTGAAAAAATTCATGTCCTGTCCAAACCCACGAGCGAATCAGTTTCAATTCCAATTCCAAAATGTATTGTACCCAGAATTGTCTAGGTTTCTGGACGATTTGGTAACTTATAATATATAGGTTCACTTAGAATACCCTCAAAATCCAAGTCCAGTTTGTACCTGAACCAAGAACACACACATACACACACATATATATAGGTTCACTTAGAATACCCTCGAAATCCAAGTCCAGTTCGTACCTGATCCAAGAACCCAGCCCATTCTGTTGTGGGTGTTTCAAGGTGTTTTAAGGTCAATTTAAGGGTTTAGAGGTGCTTTTTCAAGTTGACTAGAAAGTCCATTAGTTGAAAAAACCAAGAAAACAATTATTAAAAAATAAAATAAAATGTTACCCCATTTGCCTACAGCATGCCATGTGAACCTAGGTGGGCTATGTCATTGCAAGGGCGAACCTAAGGCAAACTGGCCACAGTAATTTTTTAACCTTTTTTTTAATTTTTTTGTTTTTTCCAACTAATGGATTGCTTGGTCAACTTAAAAGCACCCTTCTAAACCCTACATTGAAACACAAAAGCAAACACATAAACTCATATTGAAAACAAAAGATACAAACCAAATACATTTACTGAACTTTCATTCTTGCTTATCATTGAACAGATAGAGCTGAAGATTGATCATAGAAGGTTCCAAAGAGGTTGGATTGCTATTCCTATGCGTGTGCAACAGCCCATTTGCTGCCAAGGAGATTGTGGAGGAAGAATTTTGGATTGGAGGTAGGTTTTTTCCATTTTTGTCTTCATTTTTCTTCTACAAACTCTCTTGTTTTGTGATTTTGTTTTGCTTTTCCTTCTTCTACATTTAAATGAGTTAGGATATATTTTTTTGTTTTCATTTATTTAGACTGTGTTATTTTCCAAACTTGTTGCCATAGACTTATGCTTCCAACATATGTATTTGTAAAATAAATATTGGAGGGTGTGGAAGAGGAGCTCTGAGAGGGGAGGAAGGCGAATGGTCATCCTCCGTTGTTGCTCTTTGCAGCTCCTATTCTCGCAAGAGACTCGGATTGGTACTTTTCGTCGTCCTTGGTTAATGTGGTGCTTCTTCGTCCTCTTTGTCCAGATTGATTTTACGTGGTTTTTGCAGGACTTGGTTGGCTGGATCAATTTGGTGGTGGTTGTCTTTTTTGTTGTGCTATTGTTTTAGTTTACCTTGTTTTATGGTGTTAGGTTATAAATTTGTATTTTTTTCCCGCCAAAATTCTTTGTTGGTTTGTTGGTTTGTTGGTTTGTGTTTAGTGGTCTTAAAGGGTCCGTGCCCGGTGGTTTCCGACGATGGTGGTGGGAGATTTTTTATATTGGATATCTGTCAGCATTAATTCCCTCGTATCACTAGTTATAGAAGTTGGAGTTAGTTCTGAAAAAGTTGAAGGTGAAAGAATTGTGGCTCTCCTCAGAACGGAGAGGTGGAAGGTGATTAGTCGAGTGTGATAGCAGAGATAGAGAAACCGTCTTATAGAGATGTTGTGGGTCTTAGTGAAGGTGAGATCCCAATAGAAGCGAGTTTTGAAGCTTCAATTACAGAGAATGGGCAGTGTTTGAAATTCGAGAGAGGAAGATTGGGAGCAATCAGCAACATCGAAGGTGGAATCGCTAGAGGACGAGAAAATGGTAAGGGCCTCCTGACCCCTAGAATTCTTTCGATTTCCCCCAATTTTGAGATGATTCAAGCTCTTAAAAATGAAGAGAATAGGTTGAAAAATATTGTTGTGTTTTTTGTTTGTTTGGATAACAATATCCTACCTTCTAGAAAGTTTTTTGATGACTAGTTAGGAAATGTGTGCGGAAAAAAGTTGGGGATTTATGTGAATTTCTGTCGAATGTTGCAAAAAGGATTGTAATTTTTTTGAGGACACATGGTATGCAAGAAAGGGTGGTCAAAAAAGTTTTGGAATTTAGGACAATCTGTCTTCAGGGCCATCCCGTGGTCGGTAAACTCCAGACTTGACGAGGTGGCTGCCAATTCAGCTCCAAGGTGGTTGGAAATGAAAAACGTAGCCCCCCAGCTGTGGAAATTTATCCCACATATGCTTAAACCGCTTGGGAATGTGTTGCAAATAGAAGAAACCAAAGTGAAAAATGCCAAAGTTCTAATTTCTTTGTTGTTCAGGATATTTTGAGCATTCAAATTGGCGAAAAAGATATTAACTATGAAATTGAGCTATTGGGTAGTTTGAATTCTTGTTTTCTGTGTAAAAGAAGTGGTCTGAAGACCACACGCTTATACTGACAGGGGTTGAATCAGTATAACAACAATTTTAAATCCTTTTTAAAAACTGAATAATCAAAATAGAATAGTGCAAAAAAACCATAAGCAAGATGAACACCAGTGTTACGTGGAAAACCCTTTCAAGAAAAACCACGACAAAGTAATTGCTTTTATTAATAAGTAGGCTCCAACCTACAGAAGACACCAATCTTTAAATACAAAAGTGAGCTTCAACTCATTGGAAGCACCAACTCCCCTAAACACCAACTCAATACAAGGCACCAACCTTTGATACAATAGGCACAATATCTTCTTGTGACTTTTCTTCAATGAAAGACGAAAAACAGTCACATACAAAACTACAAGCTTTCCTTTTTACTCAGCTGATATTCTTCTCATAGATTACTCATCATATTCTCATCCCAATCTGCTTCTCTTTGCTCGTTATCAATCTGCAACTTAAATCTTCTTTTTTGAACTCATTTTTTGGTCATTCTCCTTACACGCAAAACATAGATCATAACATGCAAATTGTACTTCTTGCTTTTTCTTTTCGCACTCCTTAATATCTTGAAAAACTTTCCAATATGAAGTCGCTGCTATTTTTTTATTGCTATCTTTTCCAATCTATAGCTGTCTTTTTCTAATCTTGAACTCATGACATAAATCATACTTAAATAAGACACTCTTATTTTATGTATCACCTTTAAAAGACATAAAGCATGGCACTTTTTAACAACGATAGAGCGCTTTAAAAACTGATGTAAAGCTTCTAAAATAAGGTGTTTTCAAAACAGATATAAACCTTTAAAATAAGATATAAAGCATGGTATATTTTTGCTTTCTATCTTTGTTTTCTTTTTGCATGCTATCTTTGGCACTTTCTTTTTGCTTTTTGTATGCTATCTTTTTACTTTTTCACTTGCTATCCTTTTTTAAGACATAAATCAGATTTGCTTTCACATAAATATTGCGCCAACATAGAGACTTAGTTTTCATTGACATCAATGACAATATTCTAACAATCTCCCCCTTTGTCATTGATGGCAACTTCATACTTTCTAAATTGCTCCCCATGTCTCACTGCTCCCCCTATCTCCAATTCTCCCCCTTCGACATCAATGGCAAAGGAATAAACTTACTTTTCACAGAGCTATATGATATGACAATAATCAACTGTAAGATGCTACCCAATTTTTTTTCAAATTTTAACAATGGTATCAATGTTAGCATCAAATGCATAAACCAACTAAAGGCCTCACACTTTCTGATCACCCAAATCCCAAGATGGGCAAGGTGAGAGCATACAATGATTTGGCTTACAATGAGCAAGTATGCAACAAGAAATTACAAATTCATCCGCTATATAGCAGGCATCTGCTTTTCAGCAGGCATCCACTTATTCAGTGGGGATTCTCCACTTAGTCAGTGGGTGAAAGAGTAAAAAAGATGAGCATTAATAATTCCTCCACACTGGCGGTTGAACCATCCAGGGGTTATAGTGTTTTGCATCAATAAGAATGATTACAAATGAATGAAAGATTTGTAACACTACTCAGGAAAGAACAATTTGATCATCATATCCGCACTTATGAATACTTGGCAACAAGGGAAACAATCTGCACAAGCATCAATGACAATAATCACCAGATACTATGCATGCCCAATATGCAGAGGTGGCTCTGTTTATGGGACTGACTCAGAAGACTGAAAGGGCCCCCAACTGTACAAACCACAGTTTCAGCACAGAAAAGTCTCTACCATCAACAAACTCTGCCACATACTTCTGATTTTAATGCAAACAATAGAACAATCTTCATGACCCCAGCTGATAATATGCAAGAAGATCAAGGCGGATGATTCGATAAATCAGAAATCAGAATAAATTCCCAACTGTATGGCAGCCAATATGATATAATCCACAACTCATGCATAATGAATATCAAACACCCAGACTAGCCTGCAATAAACTGAATCAGACTTGAAAATCATTATAATGTGGACTGCAAACTCAAATCTGATCATACATGTTTATTAGACTTGCTCTCTCAAATCTGCATAGTTCTTTATCAAATCTGCTAAAAACTTAATAAGAACTGATATTAGCAAGGGCCTCCAAAATAGACAAAGTTAATGAAAAATGGATCCACAAACCCACAGCAATAATTCTGAAACCAATAGGCAATGTAAATATTGAGCAAACACTTCAGACTTCAGCAAACGCCTCCTTCATAACTGTACGGTCAAGAAGTACAGATGCATACATAGCATTCTCAAAACTCAACCAAATCAATGCAGACCCCTCTTAAAATTAGCGCCCAAACATCACAAACAATCTACAACAAAATGATTTAAAGATTCAACATTATTTTTATTTTTTTGATCTAAATTGACCCCTTCCAGGCATGTACGGTCATGGAGGTACGATTTCCTCAAGATAAAACAATATGCACTAGTATTCCACAGAAATCACAATGAAATGATGTATTAGGACCATGCAATCACTTTCCCATCAACCTGACATTCAAAATCATCCATATTATTTTATCTGAGCAAGGTCGTCCTTTTTGCAATGTACGGCACTCATATGTATGGCCAAGGAGATACTTACAACAACAAGCTTCAAACTCCTCAAGGATGACTTAGAGACTAATGCCCATATAAGAATAACACATTCAAATCTTAATCTCCCCAAACATTAAGCAAAGACTTCAAACCAAAAACATTCTCTCTAGGAAGTACGGCTGCACAGTACGGCCAGCATGAAGAAAAAATCAAAACTCCAAAATATTCATTGCAATGCCCAAAACAATTTCAAGATATAATAAATCTCAATGATCAATATCAAATTAGAATAATCTAAAACTCATGAAAGCACAAAGGCAAAAATCTGCATGATCTTGCTCCAAAATCCAGCGTCAGCACAATGGTGATTTCTGTGTGAAACCACACTCAATCTGCAAGAGGGTTTTCGTCCTCAAGAGAAATTCTACAAGAGGGTTTTCGTCCTCTAGAGAATATGGAAGAACTCACAGGTTCAATCCATCATCTGCAATCAAATTCCAAAAACATAACATAACCCTTCCAAATGAGAGCTCATTCTCTTTTATAAGGCACTGGAGGAGTTACAAAGGAAATGAATTATTTCTTGAAAATAATAACAATTTCCTTCTGACTTAAATTATTTCTTTTTTCCTCCACTTAAGTGCTCACTTTTTTATGTGCCTAAATAAAAAAATATGTTTTCCCTTTTCAAATGAGCTATAACACTTAATAATATTTTAATTATTTTCACCCTTAGGAACTTAAGTGAAAATAATGATTAAAATAGCTCATTAAATATTAAATTTTGCGGAAAATCCAAATGGCCTCTGAATGCAAATTAAACTAAACCAAAATACTCTGTAAGGTTTGGGATGTGCAACAATGCCTTCCAGGTGACTTTCCAAAAAATAGAAAGCTCCTCCAAGAATCTTGGAGAGCAAACCATAAGCCCGATCAAACTTCAAAAGCCATCACTGTAACCCAGAACATCCACTGAGCTCAAAGCCATGAAAAAATAATCCATTTACACAAGCAAAACCCAAATAACTGTCCAACAGACTGAATCATGACCACTCCAAGAACACTGGAGTCCTTCCCAAACATGCCGGATAGCCTCTGAGAGACTAGGAACAAGCATAATGCGCACAAAATTCTATGCGCCAAAAAAGGGACATTACATCAACTCCCTGTAACACTAGACTTCTTCTCAATGATTGGAGGAGAGTGATATCACTCCCAACTTCTTCCGCAGGTACTCAAAAGTTTCCTTTGGAAGCGGCTTGGTGAAGATATCTATAAAATACCCTATTAATGGTGACTGAAATTTTTCCTTCAAATTCACTTTAAAGATGTGTAATGTCCCCATTTTGAGCTAGACATGATTTTGGGGTTGAGCTTGGTTCTAGAGGATGAAAAATGGTAATGTTGGCTCCATTAATGATTTTCATTATGTTTGGGCTAAGTGTTGCTAAGTGGTATTATTTATTTAGCCAAAATATCAGAGTTCCTCTAGAGGATAGAGAATGGGAATATGAAAAATACAATATTTAAATTGTGTTTTCATCATTAGATCAATGGGTGCCAAGTGGACAAAGAAAAATGACAATCTTTAATTGCATTTTTTCAATGTCTATTTTATATATAAATCCAAAGCCATAAGGAGGTTGGATGTCTTGGTCCTTGTACCAACGCATGAGGAGAGATATTTAGAGTTTTGTGCCCCCACTACAAGGAAAGAATGATTTCAAATGGTCATATTGGATCATGCGTCAATGCATTTGATGAATGATAATTAAAATTACCAATGCATTTGATATTGAGCAATGGCTAAGGAATAAGCATTTAAAAAAGGGGCAATTGGAATTTGCAACGGCTCTATGGAGGATCGACGCCATGAGGAAGATACAATTTTAAATGCAAGTTGTCAATACAGTTTTGGTTCGCCATCCAAGGAATTGGTTAAAACAGATTTTACTATTGTTTTGTGTTTAAAAGCTCTTGGTGGGCTGCGCTCAAGGAGGAAGCATTTAAAATTGTTTCAAGAAGCTGAGTTAGGATAGGCGTTGGAATTGGGAGGAGCTTGCATTTAATAAAATCAAGGAAAAATTTTAAATGTTGTTTTCATTGATGTTAAACATTCAAAAATTGTTCAAAACCAAAGCATTCCATTGGTGGATTCCAAACAATCATCAAATTAGAGCCTAGAGGATCGCCTAGCCAAGGACAAGGATAAATAGAGATCTTCAACATCAAAATCGCATCTTTTGAACCCTTGGTAAGTTTTCATTTTATATGCTTTGACTGAAAAATGTATTTTCAGCCATGTCAAGGAGATGATCCCTTGATGAAGATATGGAGATGATCCCATATCGTTTTGTGTGGTGATTTCATGAAACATTCATTATTGATATTGAAATTGCAGGGTCTTATTGAAGGTTTTGATTGGCATTTGAAGGCCTTTGATAGTGATTGAAGTTCATAGTTCAAGCTTTGAGACTACCAAGGTAGTCGACTAGATTGAAAGCTATTTTATGTGTTTTTGTGATAACTTAATATTCAGATTTTGAGACAGCAGACTGTATTTTGTCATCACATGGTTTTATACATCAAATATTGAAGGTTTATGTGCTTGGAACATCCCTAGAGCTAGTCGCTTCATTCCTAAACCAATCCATAGCTTGGAGAGGCATCATTTTACATTGGCTTTCGTCATTTGCTTGAATCTAGGTAGTGGAATAGGTCTGATAGACCCCTCTGATACAGAGTCTGAATCATCTCTTTTGGAGCATATTGAGAGCTGAAAGCCATTCTCATCGATTGTACTCTAATTGCTCCTTTCCTAAGAGCCATCGCTTGCATATTGGGTTTCAATTTAGGACTTTGGAAGCTTATTTCACAAATCTGGGTTTTTATATGCATGATCAGCAGTCATATCAGAGAGAAATCAGAGGATTGAAGATCATTTCCAGTCATACCTTTATTCTACAGTGGCTAGTTATCATTGTATTTCATAGACTCGTCATTACATGTTTGTATTTGCTCAATTTCTAATTTGTATATTGACAGATGCAAATTCCAGCCACTGCTGATATATCAGACCAGCTTATTGCCATTTGTGTTTTGCTCATTCAATTCAATAACCAGCTTTGAAGTTTCCAAATACTATTTTCTCATGTGATTATGTGTTTCATTTTGATAATTGGTTGGTGACTTGGCAAAAAAAATTGCTATAGATAAGTAGGGCATTTTACAAGATGAACAACAAAATGCCAAATAATATCAACAAACCTATGAACACATAGATACCCAAACACCTTGCATTATTGAAGCCTTCAAATATGAAAATTACAAATGCTTATTGGCTGGTTTTTATGACAGTCAATGACTGTTTCATATCAGACCTTATTACATGTACAAATATGCATCAAATTACATCAATAACCCTAGAGGATCAATGCCAATATCAAGTAGAATGTCCAACACGTCAACTCAGCCCAACTTAGGGTTTGAAATAGCTTCAATCAAGTCTGAAAACTCCTTATATCCTGCTGTTGCAACTGCTGATATGACTGATAATTTCCAGCAATGAATATGTCAACAAAATTCATCAAAAAAACCCTCTTCAAAGGCAAGCGATTGACTCCTAGAGTGAGCGATTGGCTTGGGAATGCTTCCAATGATGCTTGTTTGTCTTCAAATCCAATTGTCTTCACAAATCCAACCTAAAAACCCTGTAAATGAATTTTCCAACTTGCTATTATAAACTCAGTCCATGCAAATGATGTCAAAATTCACACAAATCACACTTATTGTCAAATCGACTACCTTGGTAGTCTTCCTCAATGACCAAGGGCTTCAAATGCAATGCAAATTCTCTCCAAACACCTCATTATCAACCTGCAATTCAAGAACAATGATGAAATCTGCATGATATCATCTCATACAATGACATGGGATCATCACCACATCAATCAAGGGAGCATCACCTTCACAATTGACTGAAAAATGCAATTTCCAGCAATAAAACATGAAGTATGAAAGCTTACCATATGATCAAAAGTTGCGATTTTGATGTTGAAGAGCTCTATTTATCCTTGTCCTTGGCTAGGCGATCCTCTAGGCTCTAATTTGATGATTGGTTGGAATCCACCAATGGAATGCTTTGGTTTTGAACAATTTTAAATGTTTACCATCAACGAAAACAACATTTAAAATCTTTCCTTGATTTTATTAAATGCAAGCTCCTCGCAATTCCAACGCCTATCCCAACTCAGCTTCTTGAAACAATTTTAAATGCTTCCTCCTTGAGTGCGGCCCACCAAGAGCTTTTAAACACAAAACAATATTAAAATCTGTTTTAACCAATTCCTTGGATGGCGAACCAAAACTGTATTGACAACTTGCATTTAAAATTGTATCTTCCTCATGGTGTCGGTCCTCCATAGAGCCGTTGCAAATTCCAATTGCCCCTTTTTTAAATGCTTATTCCTTAGCCATTGCTCAATATCAAATGCATTGGTAATTTTAATTATCATTTATCAAATGCATTGACGCATGATCCAATATGACCATTTGAAATCATTCTTTCCTTGTAGTGGGGGCACAAAACTCTAAATATCTCTCCTCATGCGTTGGTACAAGGACCAAGACATCAAACCTCCTTATGGCGTTGGATTTATATATAAAATAGACATTGAAAAAATGCAATTAAAGATTGTCATTTTTCTTTGTCCACTTGGCACCCATCGATCTAATGATGAAAACACAATTTAAATATTGTATTTTCCATATTCCCATTCTCTATCCTCTAGAGGAACTTTGATATTTTGGCTAAATAAATAATACCACTTAGCAACACTTAGCCCAAACATAATGAAAATCACTAATGGAGCCAACATTAACATTTTTCATCCTCTAGAACCAAGCTCAAACCCAAAATCATGTCTAGCACAAAATGGGGACATTACAATATCTGCAATCTGTTCTTTGGTGGCAACATACTCCAACTTCACCTGGTGATCAGCAACTTGCTCTCTTAAAAAATGATACTTAATCGGAATGTGTTTTGTCTTGCGGTGCATGACTGGATTCTTGGAAATGTTAATCGCACTCGTATTGTCACAGAAAATAGAGATGGTATGTTCATACTCTACCTTAATGTCCTTCAAAGTCTGCTTCATCCATAAAACTTGTGTGCAACAAGAAACTGCTGCAATGTATTCAGCTTCAGCTGATATTCTTCTCATAGACTCATCATATTCTCATCCCAAGCTGCTTCTCTTTTCTCATTATCAATCTGCAACTTAAATCTTCTTTTCTGAACTCATTTTTTTGTCATTCTCCTTATACACAAAAAATAGATCATAACATGCAAATTGTACTTCTTGCTTTTTCTTTTCGCACTCCTTAATATCTTGAAAAACTTTCCAATATGAAGTCACTGCTATTTTTTTGATCGCTGTCTTTTCCAATCTATAGCTATCTTTTTCTAATCTTGAACTCATGACATAAATCATACTTAAATAAGACTGTCTTATTTTATGTAGCACCTTTAAAAGCCATAAAGCATGGCGCTTTTTAACAAAGATAAAGCACTTTAAAAACTGATGTAAAGCTTCTAAAATAAGGCGTTTTCAAAACAGATATAAAGCATGCTATCTTTTTGCTTTCTATCTTTGTTTTCTTTTTGCTTTCTATCCTTGCTTTCTTTTTGCTTTATTTTTGCATGCTATCTTTGGCGCTTTCTTTTTGCTTTTTGCATGCTATCTTTTTTACTTGCTATCACTTTTTAAGACATAAATCAAATTTGCATTCACATAGATACTACGCCAACATAGAGACTTAGTTTCCTTTGACATCAATGACAATATTCTAACATGGTCATGTTAAGAAAGATTGTCCTAAAATCCAAAAAAATATTGCTAAAACCTTCTCGCAAGAAGGGAAAAAAGAATAAGGATCCAAACAATATTGAAGATAATGTTGAAAAAGTGGAAATAATGAAAATATGAATGATAATAGGTCTGCTCATAATGATGGTAAAAATAAAGAGGGAGGAATTGAAATGATAGAGCCCCCCTGCAATGGGTCATCTAAGATAGAGATTATTGAAGAAGTCCCCACTCAGATTGACCAACTGTTTGAGGGTGATTATGTTGTAACTGAAGCTAAAGAGGAGGAACCCCAAAAGCTCTTGGGTATACAAACAGAACAAACAGAGGGCAGGAATCTAAGGAAGAATGCCCAGCAGCTTGCTCTAGAAAGCATGAATCCCAGAGCTGAGGAGGAAAAAAAAAAGACAGGATGTCAACCAAATACTACTAAATACTCAACCCTCTAGGGATCAAAGTAAGACTGGTCAAACAAAAAAATAGAAAACAATTAGTGGTGCTTGACTGTGACAATCCCCTATTGTCAGTAGCGGATATGGATATAGACAAAATTGAGGATTTGGTCTTAAAAGATGAGAAAAGGAAAAGGAAGAAAGAGAGTCAAGGGTCTACTGAAAAGAAGCCTGTTAAAAAGGAGAAAGAGGAAAAAATGCCAAAATGTTTTGATAGGATTTATAAAAATCAGAAGTCGCGGGCTTCCTCTAAAATAACTAAATGATTATAAAAGGCAGTAGTTGGAATTTGAGGGGATTAGAAGACCCAAGATGGACTTCTTGTGTATCCAAGAGATTAAAGCAATGGGTTTTCAATTGGAAGTATTTTAAATTTTGTTTGGAAAAAATCTAAGGCTTTCTTCACTCTTCATGAAAAAGGTAAGGGAGGCTCTACCATCCTGATTAATGAGAAATGGTCACAGTTTGTAGTTGATAATGGTGTCTCTCCCTGTAATAGGGTTGTTTGGGTATTGATTGAGAAACAAGAATATAAATTTGGTATTTGTTCTGTGTATGCCCCTAATGATTACAGAGATAGGTGCTCCTTGTGGTCATGGATGTCTCACAACCTGCCAAAAGCTCCCTGGATATTGGGGGGGACTTCAACATGATTTAATATAAGGAAGACAAATGTGGTGGTAAAGAACCTCTTTCGAGAAGTTATGAATTGTATTGTTGGTCCAAAATGAAAAGATATCACAACCTGATTGATCCTCTTGAAAGAGGTAGAGTTAAAAACAAACAAATCTGGTTTACATGGTGCAACAACCAGGATCAAGGTAAGAGAGTGTACTCCAGACTGGATAGGTTTTATGTGAATAAATAAATGTTTAAGTTTATTCATGAGGAGGATGATAATCCTGTCCAGGTTTTCCCTGCTACAATGTCTAATCATTCCCCAATTGAAGCAACCATTGCTATTGGGAATGGGGATCAAGAAAAACATGTCAAAATCTCTCAAATTTTTAAGCTTAATACTGCTCTGCTCAAAGATCAGGAGTGTAATGAGGGTATTAGAAATGTCACTGAGATTCTTAAAAATAATTTTAAGCAGGATTTTGTTATTAGAAGATTGGATCAGTTGATTGATGTGTGGAGAAAAGTCTTTAAAACTATTGGTAAAAAGAAAGCCTTAGACAGAAGAAGAATTTAAGGTATTCTAGAAGAAAAAGAGCTTAAGGCTGAAAGTCAATTGCAACAGAGTAAAGATGATCAAAGACTGCTGGATAGCCTGATTAAGTCAAAAAATATTCTTAGGAGATTGCAAAATTATAAGAACCAAGGGGCCAAAATCAGAGCAAGGATGAACTGGGTAAATGAAGGTGATAAAGGGGCAAAATATTTCTTCAATGTACTCAAAGCTAAAAAGAGCCGAGAGACCATTCGTCCTATAGAGTTCGAAGGTGAAATGAGTACTGATAATAGGATCTTGAAAGATGCATTTCAGAAATTTTATCAAAATCTTTTTTCTTCTGAGGACAATACTCAAGGAATTGAAGCTAGACAGTTTTGTAAGAGAGTAATTCCAAAGAAAATCAATGACAAAGAGGCCACTGCTTTGAGTAGAGATATTACTAAAAAGGAAATTATCAAAACAATTAAGACTTTCAGTGATGGTAAAGCACTTGGAAGAGATGGATACCAGTTGAGTTCTACAAAACAAATTCTGATTGGATAGGTAGTGAGCTGTTAGAACTGTATCAAGAGGCTTTTGAGAAAGGAACTTTGGGTAAGGCTATTAATAGAGGTACTATCAAATTGATACTGAAATATGGAGACAGAACTTTAATTAAGAACTGGAAACCTATTACTTTGCTCAATGTTTCTTATAAAATTTTGGCTAACCTATTGGCCCTAAGGCTGCTGACATTTTGAAAAGAATAGTTCCAGTCAAATCAGGTTTATCAAAGGAAGATACATTTTGGAAAACTTAATTACAAGTTGGGAAGGGATGAATTGGGCCAAGTATACTGGGCAAGAGGTGAGTATGATGCTTTTAAACTTTGAAAAGGCATATGATAGAATAGAATGGTCCTTCATGTTTGTTGTGATGGAGGCATTTGGTTTTCCTCATAAATTATGTAAGTGGATTAATGTTCTCTTCAGTGATTCTTCTTCTCAAATAGACATTAACAGAGAGTTGACTGATCCCTTCTTTCTTCAAAGGTCTATTTGGCAAGGATTCCCAATTGCTCCAGCTTTGTTTGTTATAGCTGCCAATGCCATGCATTATTTATTGAGAACTGATTTGATAAGTCCTCCCATTAATGGTATCAGACTTCCTAACAATGATATGTTGTTGAATGCCCAGTTTGCTGATGACAGCTCTTTTTGTCAAAATGGATAAAGAGAATTTTAGAAATGTGATTAAGAGATTGGATATTTTTTGTAGAACCTCTGGGGCTAAAATTTCTGACTGTAAATCCACTAATCTTAGTTGGAAAAATGAGCCTCCTAATTGGATAAAAGAAGAGAAGTGGGGGGGGTCCAAACACCATTGTTAAATATTTGGGTATTCCCTTCTCATTTGAACCTTCATTGAAAGACATGTGGGAATGGATGTTCCTCAAGGTTGAGAAAAAACATCTAAAATGGCAAACTCATATGTTGTCCTTAGCTGGGGGAGTTCAAGTTACACAAAAAGTTTTGGCCTCATATTCTATTTATTATTCTCAACATGGCTGTTTGGGAGTGTTCAGTTTGACAAGTTGCAAAAGACTTTGAGAGATTTTCTTTGGTCAGATGGTAGAGGGAATAAAAAGAGAGATGTTGTTAATTGGAATTGGTGTTGTCTCCCTAAATCCAGGGGGGGTTGGGACTCAAAAATCTGAAGCTTCAAGGTGTTGCATTGGCAGTTAAGTGGGTTTTGAAAGCCTCAAAGGGGCATGAACCGTGGAAAGTGTTGATCAGAAACAACATTGCTGTGTCTCATCCTTGGAAAGGGAAAAATTGGGCTGCTCTTCACCCACATGACTTAATGTTTGGCAAGTTTACTGTGAAACCCTTTGGGTCCAATGTTTTCAGTAGTATTTGGAGGGCATGGGAGAATGTCAAACATTTGATCACCAATAATAATGTTGTGAATAGAGAGAAAGGTAAATTTATGGCTTTTAGATCTGTTTGGTGGAATCTAGTTTGGAATAATAAGCCCTTGGCTTTGACTCAGGGTTCTTCGGCCAAGTATTGGGACTCAAAAGGTATCTCTTCTTTTAAGGATACATTTGTTGATGGTAAAATGAAGGATTGGGACAGTATCAGGTTTGAGTTTCAGATTCCTCTAAATCAGAGAAGAACATATTCAGTTTTGACTAAAGCCTTATATAAAGTCAAATTTCCTGTTTCTCTCATGTTCAATACTAAAATTTTGATGAATATGAATTTGCGCAGACAGTTCCATTTTTTATCAAATGACTACTAATAAGCTAAGTTACCGGATTCGTCCCCTGGAGCCCCAGATCCGGGTCCGGTTCCAACCGGAGTCGAGATCCGGTTCGGTACGTGTTTGGATTCTTTGTGGGTTCGCCTGTGATGAACCTGGACGAACCCATAACGTATTTGACGAATTTTCTTCATGAGATCAACGAATCTCATGCTGAATCGGCCCAAACCCATACGCCACTAGGAAAAATCAACGAGTTCAGAAAAATTTCCGACGTGAAATATTTAGGGCGTGAGACAATTATTCGAGCACTATAATGCTCACAATTATTCGGCTAGTTAATATTTAATGCGCGAAGGTCACCATATTAATATTAATATTTATTTATTTGACTTGTTAATATTAATATTAATGTTCATGAACTTATTAATATTTGATTTATATGACTTATTAATATTAATATTAATGTTCATGAATTTATTAATATTTATTAATAATTTATTAATATTAATGTTATATTATAATATTTAAATTAATATTAATATTAATAATTTTGGGAATAATTTATTAATATTAATGTTATATTATAATATTTAAATTAATATATTAATATTATAATATAACATTAATATTAATAATATAAATATTATAACATTTAAATTAATATAAATATTATAATAATATAAATATATTATAATATTATATTTATATTAATAATAGAAACGTTATAATATAATATAATAATGTTATAATATATATATATATGAATGAACCGAACCCAATCCCAAAAATTTTTTTGGCCGAATCCACGAACCAAACCTGCAAACCTGAACCCGAACTGGCAACTTAGCTAATAAGATGTATTCCATGCTAGAGTACCCGACCACCGAGTCTCCCAAACTCGCCCAAGGTTGCCCAGCTCACGACTCGCCGTGTATGGGCGAGTCTTGTAACTATGATCTATTTGCTATCAGGTATCTCTATTGGCTATGTCAGGAAGTGTGTCTTCGTCAGCACAGACTTTGTTAGCACAGACTTCATCAGCATCATCACTTTGTCAATTGGTAGTGGAAAACTTCTACAACAGAGGGTCTTCTGTAGCAAGGGAAGTTCATAGTTTAGTGGTAGATATACATGGTTTGTAGACTTAGATTGAGCAAGAGATGTCAACAAGTCTACTAGTGTCTGTGTTTAGCCTATTCAATGGTGCGGTGACTTGGATGAGCAAGCGGCAAGTTATGGTCACTTTATACACTATAGAGGCAGAGTACATGGTAGGTACTCATGCCTGTAGAGAGGCTATTTGGCTTCAAAGGTTGTGTTTGGATGTTGGGCTAAGTCTAGGAGAAATTAGAGTTTATTGTGACAAGCAAAGTGCTATCAATTAAGCAAGGAACCCGACCTCTCATGCACAAACAAAGCACACTGATGTTTAGTATCATTTTGTTCATAACATGAAAGAGAATGGAAGGGTGATGTTGGGGAATGTTGCAAATGATTTTACAAGGCTGGTAAGCACAAGGACTTCAGAGGGTGCAAGGAGTCTATAGGCCTCACAACCCCTAGCAGATAGTTCATAGTTTGTTGCATTTTTCCTTTTGCTCTTGCAAGGTATACAAGAAGTGGAAAAATGTTGGCTTCATGTGTCATACACCTTGTAAATCCTAATATTTGATTTAATTAATTAATTTGTATTTGGTAATTTGAAATTATCATTTTGTGTCATGATAGTTGTTAAATGCAACTATAACAACTTGCCAAGTGTGTAAGAGTTGTTGTTATAGAAAAAACACATAGTTCCACGGAGTTTCGGGGACGGGGACGCGGGGGGGGGACGCATTTCCGAGACGGGGGGCGGAAGGCCTAAATTTGGGGGCGGCGGGGGATGGCGGGGGGACGGCGGCAGGTGGGTGGCGGGGGAGCGGTGCGTTGAAATACATATAATACTTGAAAAATTAGTTATAAAAAGATGTATAACTATAGATGCATAGACAAGGCACGTGAACTATTTGACAGAATGCCTCAGAGAAATATGTCTCCCATACAAGTTTCTTACAAGATTTTGGCCTGTTTGTGTTGTAGAGGCACTTCTGTGGTTAAGCTGATGCATAGAAATTGAGTCTTGACATATCAAATTTTCTGAAATGTTTTGCTTGAGAGGCTTTATGCAAACAAGTGTTAAGCTCACTTGAAAGTTGTAATGCATTCTAATTTCTATCAAACATTCCGATTGAGGCATTCTGTCAAATAGTTCACACTTCACAACGTGCCTTGTAAGTTGTCTATGCTTCCACATTTTGCATACATTTTGCATACATGTCTCATTGTCTAGTCTCATCGACAAAGACTCAAGAGTCCCAGGATATCCGATATGCACAAGCCACAAAACTTGAAATGAAATGTTAAAAATGCATATGATAAAGTTAGGTTTTTATTTTTGATGATTAAAAAAAATGATTAAAAAATTAAATTCGGGGGACGTCAAGAAGTCTCCCCGACGGGAGACGTTTGGGGGGTGGCGGGGGGGCGTTTCGGCGGCGTCTCCCCGTCCCCGGGACGTCCCCCCCGGGGGACGGCTGATTTTTTGGGGGGGACGCGTCCCCGTGGAACTAGGAAAAAACATGAAGAGAGGGAGTTAAGTGCGAAGTAGGAGAGAATTAAAGAGCGTCTTTCTAAAACGATGAATAAATCCAAAATGTTAACATCCAACGGTGGTGCAAAAAGTTTCTCATTTAATGATTTGTTAATTCATTGTTGTGTGAAGCATTGGATTTTGTGCTTGATTTGGGAACTCAACTTGCCTGTGGTATCAACACATGGATTTGGAAACTATTCAAGGTTTCTAGTTTTGGACTTGCCTATACATTAAATGCTCAGAATGGAGGTATTATCATATGTATTTGCAAGTACTATTATGCTACTAAAAATTTTCAAAAAGTATTGTTAGTGCGATCTCATGTGAAGGCTTGAGTCTAAGGTTGTATTGTAACCTTTGTTGTTAGGAATACAACTGGTTCGAGATTTGGAGGTTGGGTTTTTTCCTGAAAGGATTTTCTCAAGGTATACACTATCTTATGCTTTGTCTGCTTATTTCTTTCAATTAAACTATATTATCTTTTTCTATTTGCACTACTTTTCTCATCGATTCATTGTGGAAGTTTTATCTAGCATCCTTTCACTTCTTGCCTTTGCATTAACACCAAAATACTACAACACCGAGATCATTTCTTTGTCAAGGAGGGTTGCACCATACAGAGATGTGGAAGTCAGCAAAGGGTACAAGTTAGCAGTTGCTAGACTCTTCCTTGATCCTAATTAGGAGGATGTACCCTTTGCTGACTTCATGACAAGTACAAGAAGGATGCATACCTCCATGGCCAAACATTCCAACACCAGACTCTTGGGATCAAAGTTTTTTTTTTTTCCAGTTCTTTTATTTTTTATCTGAAACTTTCTAAATTTGAATTTCTTATAACTTTTTTCAAATTTGAAGTTTCATTATAATTTTATAACTCCAACTCTGTAACCCTACCTCAATAGATTGTTAATTCATCTGTAATTGAGTTGAATTGAAAAACATACTCCTCCATTCACTCAATGAAGTGCAACCGATTTGACATCAAAAAAGGCAGAGGAGTTAAAGGAATTAGTTTACATGCATTCCTACTTGTGTCATCTTCCACACAAGCAAAATCACTACAAGGAAAGGGGCAATGAAGTTGTGGGATATACAGCCAAAGCAAGCTGCCTTGGATGCTTGTGCTATGCAACAATTTTTATTTTTTGAGGAATCAGATAGCCAACATACTTTTAGTGAGAATGCTAGTGGCATTCCTTGTGGTTCTCCTAATCTACCTACATCATCTAATGTCAATTACAATGATGTTGCTCTTTATGAAGACTAATATGACACCAATTGCTGATTTTATTATTTTAATATCGAACAATGAATATCTATCATAACATTCAAGTTTGATAAATTGACATCAAAGTAGTATTTTTTATTTTTATGGTAGTTTTGTTTATTATATGCATGTGGTGTGGTATTCCAAACTTTATTCCTATTTTCAGGCTGCGGATATGTATATATTTATAATTTTTATATGGTTTTTGTACGGACCCAAAATGGACCTAATCAACCACCTCCCCCCCCCCACACACACCCAAAAAAAAAATGTTGTACCTTCATACACAAACCCAAACCAGTAACTTAGATACATGTATACACATGGATTCACATACATTATGAGTTCGACCCATGACACATTGATATGGTCCATTGGATCCTTCTATCTAGCTAATCCAAGATGCACATGGGCAGAATACGGCATGCATCCAATCAGCATCCATATTGGACGTAAACCACATGAAAACCTATTTGTATCCAAAAAACATCTTATACATGAGTGTTAGAGGCCAGTTTCTGCTCCATTTTCACCTTGGGCTGAGTTTCACTGAAACTTTTTAGAGTGATTACAGAGAGGATTTAAGGTATTGGGAGGCTGATAATAACCTCCAACACAGTTTGCAAACTCGGACTCAGCAAACCCCAAATTTAAAAACTCGACGAAAACTCGAAAAAAACTTCACAAAACTCGACAAATTAAAAAATACTGGGTGCAAAAAATTGGGATTTTTTTAGTCTACAATCATGTTTTAGGGCATGCTATTCATTATACAAGCATTTTTAGGCCACGTCTCAGTATACAATCACATTTTTTAGTCTACAATTGCATTTTAGGGCACATTTTTGTAATTGACGGCACATTTTCAATGGCCGTGTTTTTAAACAAATAAAAAATTAGGGCATGCAACTGGAACAATGAGAATACCAGTTTTTGCAATGTTTTGAGGCTCTTTTTTACTTTTTTTTCTCACATTTCAACAAGTCACGAGTTTACCTTGCAAGAACTCAGCCAAGAAGAAAAGTTGCCAAGTCCCTGAGGACTTTGCGAGCTTGCAAATTATAACCTCCAAGATGCTATAGAAGCTATGAATTGTTGCCACAATCTTCAAAGAAGAGGCATTTCTGTTGGGAAAGGAATATTCAAGATGACTAATAAACTAGGATATTAGAAACCTTCAAACTGTGTGATCCAAATTACAGTTATGTTTGTTATAACAGTTCATTTAGCAACAAATTGGAAAGAACATGAAATCATACACAAACTACATACACATGAGACAAAAGGTTTTATGTGGGAAATCTTTACGGGAAAAAACCCACCAGCAAAAGGACAGTTACAATTGTATTTATCTAAAACTAACTCCAAATACAATTAGTCTCTTTTACACCTTTCTCAATCTGCAAACTACAACGTACAACCTCCACAATCACGCTCATAACATTACCACATCTTCAGGCAACAGCCCATCATCAATCTATTCCACTTCCAACACAAACAAGAAATGATCCTAAGACTTCCCTAGAATCCCAACTGTCTCAATGTTTTAACCACTCATGGAATAACAACTGTCATACAACCATATCATTACCATACTATGACATCAACATATTGCATATCATCTCAATAAAACTACCCCAAACAGATAACCACCTCAAATCATTAGATATTGCAACACACACTTGGTCAAAGGTTGTTGACAAAATGTAATGTCCCCTATTGGAACAATACTAATTTTACCCTAAAAATTCAAATCACACAAGTTTAGGGTTAGGGTTTCGGAATTATCATGTAATTTCCTGGAGCAAAATGGTTTGATAGGGTGCCCAAGAAACCCTCTACCCTAGGCCCAAGAGCGGGTGCTTCACCCCTCTTGGCCCCATGTGGCCTCTTGCCATCCATATGGGGTGGTGTGCCTAGTGAGGTGTCCTATCATCGTACCCCTTATCAAAACCATTTGTTTCCTCTTATGATTCAATTAATTTCCATGATGGAGGGTCAGGGATGCAGCTACAGCAAGGTGTCCCAGAAATCATTCCTCCTAAGCCCAAGGGCGGCCTCCCATGCCCCCTTGGCCCACATGTGATAGGCCTCAGCCATCCACCATGGGGCGGCGTACTTAGAAGGTGATCCCAACGCCGTTTCCCCTCCTCGTAGGCCCTCAATTCCCTCATCATAACATTCATACAAAGAATCCACATTAACGCATAATAATCTAATCTCATCCTAGTTACAAACAATCATATCAGCAATGCATAATGAATTATGAAAATGACCTATAATTGATAATGTTCATAAGCTATTGATGATGATATGCACAACCTATTACTCAGTTAAACTCACAATCCTCTTTAGATCTGCTCTCAAATATACCCCTTCTCTTTGTCAAGAAATATCAGTGGTTGTAATACATATTTTATTCTATCAAACATATTCCTCTTTTCTCCTATATCCACTGCATATTCCCTTCATGATTTTGCATATACTCACTTCATGGACCTGCTGTTATGCCCAAGACAAGTCTGCTCATAATAGATTTAATATACCCATAACTATGTTGCCGTATATTCAGGAACCTGTCCTTAATGACCTATTTATCCTTCATATCAGTCCACTGGTGTATATCTATATATTAAATATATGTTACATATACCCCACTGCTGCTACTTATTCTCTATATCTGTCTTTTCCTTAGATACTGATCTAGGCTTATTCCTGCAGACCCCCTTTATCACTGAATGTCTGATCCTTTCTACCTTTCAATGCCTCCCCTCTTCTCATCGTTCTTACCCTTATATCTCCCTAGCGGTGGTGCCTTTTCTATAGGTCACGTCTATTTGCTATACTTAATCATTAATTGGGATCGCTGCCCCCTCAATTCCTGATTGCAGCTTCTTTTTAAACTATAATCCCTGCCCATAACTATAATCCCTCCTTTAGTCTTTACACTCAACCTTTATGAAAGTAGATATATTTCACTTGTAGGTCCATATTTATTTATCTCCTCTCTAATCCTTAATATGTGATCGCTGACTATAATCCTTAACAAGATTCACTTCCTTTTGTCTTATTAATAATATTTAAATATTTGTATTTATATTATTTGTTATTTATACTTACCTTTATATAATAGTCTTTATAATTATATTTATAATCGGTATTTATAAATATAATATATCTTAAAACAAATATATATTTTATATCAATATTTTATACTTATATTTATTTTTATATCTGTTATCTTACAAATAATATATGTTCTTGAAATATATATTATATTAAAATATTTATACAATGATATTATTTAATATTATCTATTAATAATATATGTCTATACGTAATTATCATTCGAATTGATATTTTATGAAGGCAACTTCACTGTCTTACCATGACATTTAAATCTTTAATTTAAACAATGCCTTAACATCGGGACATCACACAAAATACCTTAACTATGTACATGTCTTCCTGCCCTACAACCAAAACCAAACTATGGCTTGCAATAACAAAGACAAACCCCTAATTGTTTATAACCACTTGTGGTACCTCTCAGCACCCTCTAGAACATATACATGTCCTCAATTGTTGCCACATGTGCACCTACACTGCTATACATGCTCCAACAACTACTCAGTTCATGATTTGGTAGTGAGGTATTCATTAAATGTCTTGTGGTTCCTACCATAGCAACATTGGGCTATAACAAACCACCATGCCATTCCACAATGTTTAACAACCAGATTATTATTGCATAGGCTTCTGACGATTTATTCCAATCTACGATCGAACTCTTCAATAAGACCTTGAACAATCCAAGTGCTCTCACTTTGGAATTCTCCGCAAGTGAATAGCACACCAAGGTTCCAACAATGGTCACTATACTTTTTGTCCTATCTAGGAGAGCATGTTTATGGACTGCATGTAGATCTAGATACACAATGCATAGCACTTCTACCCCATTAAAGAGAGCATTTATTATATAGAGTTTTGGTATCAATAGAGACTAATTTTGTGTGCACTCTTTGCATATCATGTCATTATTTTAATAGAAATCTATCATTTTAGTCATTTTTCAACAATGATGAGTGCTTTATGGAACTCTAAGCTTGTAGCACCATCTCCACTAATGTCAAGATTAGAGGAGACGGATAGAGGTGCAACTTGCACTCCCATTAAATTAAACATATTTAAGTGTTTCCAATGCTTCTTACAATATCTATACCAGAACGGCAATGTAGTGTGCCCCAACAAAAGAACAAGAAGTGATCCTCAAGGGCTCTATCATACCACATAGTATAGAAGCAGATTGTGGGAATATCTTGGATCTCGCCCTTTTGCCTAAATATATGTCCAAAATCGAGCAATATCTGGGCAAAAACCCGTTGACCATGATTTTCCCCTTTTTGACCGCCATTTTCCTAGAATTTTCAATTGCTATTTTTTTTATTTTTTGCAGTATTCCATTTTTATTTAAGTAAAATGGCAAAAATCCATGATTTCATTCATCTTTTTGATTGCAAACTATCTAAATATTCACCTTTAGGGTTTCCTCAGAAAATTTGTAATTTCAGTCAAGGTTTACAAATTTCCGACTACATACGTACACTTGTGTTTGAGGCATCCAAATGATTCAAATCAGCTCCAACGAATCAGCATTGTCTGTAATATCTTAAGTTTTAACAGTTCTGTAATAGTTTTATTATTCACTAAAATCATCTCAAGCTAGTTTTATTACAGTTTTGAGTTTAACGATTCCAAGTAAATATTTATGTAGTTTTATTTTAAATATTTAATAAACGAATCTATTTTATTTTTATTTTTTTAGTTAAAAACTAAAAGAATTGTATTTTTATTTTATTTTTATTTTTTTTCAATTTTTATATTTAAACTAGAAAATAAATTTTAAAATTTACTAAATAATGTATTTATTGTAAATTTTACTAGTAAATAAAATTTAAATTATAAAACTTAAAATGTTACTTTATAAAACATAAAAATGTTTTATGACGTAACATTTGAATTTTTTTTTAACATCTAAAATGCTAAATATATGTTTTTTCAGATTTGGTCATCATGTTGCATGAGAAAGATTTTGCATGGGCATATTGCATGTCAATTGAAAATATGAACAAATAAGTGCAATTTTTGAAATGTTGTGTAGAATGGAGGGATTTCTCATTTCAAATGGCATTTAACAAAGCAGTCAGGCCATGGTGTGAAGAGTTGCCATAAATGTCCTCTAGATGTCACCTATCAGGCGAAGCAGGCATGGAAGTCCTTTTAGAAAATAAGGCGAAGCATAAGGTTGGAGCTGCTAGCCTCATTAAACCTAGAGTTTGCCTTGTCTTTCTTTTTAGTTTCACTTTATAGTTTGACATTTGTATTTTGTAGTTTGTGATTGATTTTGAATTGTGATTGATTTTGAAGGTTCAAACTTTGAAGTGGAACTATGTAATAACACACCATGCGGTGTGCACTATAAACAAAGATTTCAAAATTAATGAGAAAAATCCATATTTCAAAATTAATGGCGTACCTCTCCTTTGCTTTCTCTGTCTCACTCTCTATGCAATTAGGATGACTTTAAATTAAAAAGCCATCAATTATTTCTCTTTTTTTTTTTCTGCATTTTTTAAATTCCTAATATTTTCACAATATTACCTCGAGAAATTGAAAATATTCTCTTTGGTTTGCTGAGATATTCCCAAGAAAGATATTTGCTTCTATGCCACATAATATTACAGGTTTGACTTTTTATGAGAACAATTTGGTAGAAACAAAAAAACTCTTACACATAGGAGAAAGTGTCTTCATAGAGTCCTTATCACTCTTTTGCATTTCTACATTGTAAGAAGAAGGATGAGTTTCACAGCCAGTGGCCTCCAAAAGATCTGTGAATCCCTTCTATGTCTTGAAAAGAGAAGAATGATTTTGGACATTGTTTGTTGATATTATTGTGTTAATCATTTGTTACAGATACCAGAAAAATATCTTTGAATTACATGGTAACATTTTGTGAAACTGGCTGTCATTAAAGACTGACATCAAGTGAGTTCAAACTTCATACTGATCCCTCTTAATGGTAGGGCATGAGTGTACAGTGTGTGCAGTTATCAGATCTTAAGCTCCTATTTGTTTGCTGTAATTCCAACTAGAGAAGAGATATATAGTGTATATGTCAAAGAAACTAAGAACTCACCTATCAATCCCGTGTGAAGCCAAGTCTGTTTCTCGCAAAGTTACATTTCTCTCAACTAGATAAAGATTATTTTCCATCTATTAGATAACTGTTCTCATCAATAAGAGGTCAGACTACTGTGAGAGCAAAAGATGCTTCGGCTAGCCATTTATGTCTCCGACCATGATTGGCAAACGCGCTGTAAGAAAAACTGAACGAACCCTATTATCTCTCCTGCAAGTGTGCCTCTCTACCAAATCTTTGCAACAGAAATTTATCAAGCTCTCCAGGGTTTGGCATGCCATCTTGGCTCAAATCATCAGTCGGCAAAGAATGAATGCATGAAAGGATATGCTGAACATCCCTTTGAAGTCTGCAAACAGAGAAGCATTTTATAGTTATTTATTAAAAACACATAAATTACTAATAAGAAAAAATATTCTGGGTGAGAAAATCCAAACTGACCTATTTTTTGCTTGAGGAGTGCTAGCATCTATCTTTGAAAATGCATCTGAGATCTGCAAATGGAAGTTTTTAACCACTTGCCTGTTCAACCACATGAAGAACAAATCAATTTTCGGCAAATAAACCCATAATGCACACCAGAGCATTTCAAGAGAGGCAAGGTAATAGATGTTGGTAACGAAAACATTATGAATTTCATGTATATGCATTACTCAAGTACGGAAAAAGGGTGATTATCACAAAAACGTCTTCGAAGAGCAACTAATGACAAAGCATATTGCCACAAATAAAATCAAAGAAAATAATTTTCAATATCCACTAAAAACAAATTAGAGTCAATGTGACAATAATGAATCTATATAGTGCTTAATTCGTCTTCAACAGAAAACTAGCAAGCATAAAAGACCAAATAAGTATGGTATACTTTCCAAATATCAAATAAAAGTGATAAGAAACTTGCAATAAAAAATGAGAATGGCACCTAGTAAACCATCACTGTCCACTCCTAATGAACCAGCATGCTCTCATCTCTGTCTGATCTGCTCTCAGACATATAATCATTTGGCCCCCCTATTGCATGACCCATATCCTTGTAGGCAGCATAAGTGGTACTTGGTGCAATTTGACATATATATGAGTTTATTTTGGAGATAGTATCATCAAAGGCATAGCCTTTAGTAACATTCATTCGAATGTATGTTAAACAGAGTGAAATAATGAAAATCATATTCTCTTACAATTCGTAGCTGCCATTTATTTGTCTATCATTTGTTATTGTTGTTATATTTCAGCTGTTAGTATGTGCATGTTTAAGTTAAAATTTATTATTAAAAATAAATGAAAGATACATTTAATAGCAGGACCAACATTGACCCATCTTTTATCTTTCATGAAAATAAAAGAGACACTCGGCAGCAATGCTAACACCAAGTCACCTCATTTTTTTCTTGAATGCATTATGCAATCCTTCGTTTACTTTTACTTGCATAACTATGGTGTATTGTTGATCAATGCAATATGCACCTTTGGTTTCCCTACTTATATAAGAATCTACCTAAGATGCATGAGTAGAGTTTAGTGTGCATCAATGCTATTGCACTATGTATGATTCCATACACATGTATAGTTATTTGCCCGTTTAAAACACCATTGATTGAGGCTATAAATTTTCCCTCTTGATACTCTAATCCATTGCTACAATATACCAATCCATAGGATTACTGAAATTATATAGTTTCTTTATGTTTGTGCAATTGGGGCTAACTGTTCCTTTAGGATTCTTCATGGAGAATTTTGGCGTTTTTGATGGTTTATCTTCCTATGCAATATCACTTGTCCCAGTTAAACATTATTAATTGAGGCCTTTGCTGATGCAAGAGCATCTGGATCCACAAGCGATCCTGCATCACCCAAAAATAGTGACAGTTCGATTTTGGTTTTGTTATAATTCTGTGTGTGTGTGTGTGTGTGTGTGTGTGTGTGTGTGCAAGTTTTTGTTTTTGTTTTTCACCTTGCTGTCATTACTGGCCTTTCTCTGATGCTGGGCATACATTTCTATCTTTATCATGTTGCTGATTATGGGGACCACTAGCATGTGTAGAAGATCCTAATTTCCCCTTGTGCTGCAATCCATCCTAGCTGCTACTAGGGCCCACATATTATCTTTTTACCTTCTGTTGGGCATGAGGAGAGACAAAATGATAATTTCACTCCTTGCTGGGACCCACTCCTTCCTAGCACTCCCTTGTCTCTTGTGGCTGAGTGTAGATTCCCTGGGGTCCACACATTTCTTAATTCCTAAGCACTGCCAAGGAAATCCTTATGTCTTGGCATTTCATTCCTACTAGGGCCCACAGAATTTATTCCCTAGGCATTTCAAGGTCCCTACTGGATGTGGGAATAGGCAGAAGATTAAACTATTTCCTGAGTTACCCACATGATATGCCAGGCACTCCATGTTTCAAAAATTATCCTTGGTTGGCAGTTACAAATCATCCTGACATTGGCAGCAATCAGTTATGTTGGTTGTGAAAGTTTACTTACTTGCTATTTTCTTGTTGGAGCGGCCTGCGTAAACCGAATCATCTATTGGGCATTGTTTCTCAGTAGATATTCCTTGGCGTTTCAGTAACCGATAGTAGCCTAATTTCTGATGTTTAATATGAAGTGGAACGTGGGAAATGCTCCTTAAATCCTGGCCAACAGCTACACTGCTAAGCGTACTTGTTTCATTTATTCTCCCATTCCCTTCCCAGCACTACCGAAAACTTTCATTCCTAAAAGTGTCTACATGAGGAAGGTAGTTATCTTGGCCAGACAGTTTGGGAAAAACTGATGATAATCTTAATGAGGAAGACAAGGCTATTACTAGGTTTCAACATGAGCAACAGGTAAGAAGGGTTAAGCAAGCAAATTTGTTTTATCAAATGAAGATGATGATATTCTGATTGATCATGGTGCTGCCCTCTCAACTCTTGATGATTTTGAAGATGAGATTACTGAAGATGATGAAGATGGTGCAAGAGAATTGGAGGACATAAGTAGGAGGATATTATATATTAGAGCAGTAATGATAGATTTTCTCCTTAGATAATTGTTTGCATGTAGAGAGGTGTGAGAGGTTGTCTACATAAGATGATTACTCCCTATAGGACTACATAACTGGTATGCCTTTAAGGCAAGTATGAAATATGTAATATAGATTTCATTAATGAAGTATTATGAGGTATTGAGTTGGTTGTTATGTGTGGAGCTGCGGGATCAGCTACCTTTCATTGGGTAGCTTGATCCTTGACTGCATCAAGTGGTATTAGAGCAAAGTTCACTCGTTGGGATGTGTGGAAGATTGCATGAATTGCATGATATGATTTGGGGAAGACCTTTTTGGTTGGAAGGTGTCTCGAAGGCTCTAGTGGAATTTTGTTGCAGGAATCTGTAACTGCAAAGGGCATGTGTCCTAGAAGATTTGTTGCAGGTGTGGTGTCCTATAACTGTAGAGAGCTTTGTGCTCTAGCTTGCAGATATCTGTGATTGTAGAGGGCTGCATGCTCTAGTAAATTTGTTGCATGCGTGTGGAGGCTTGTAACTGTAGAGAGTTGTGAGGAGGAGGCACGAGTGAACCAGAAAGGGTTTTGTTGCTGAATATGAGTTGAATACTCTAAGGAGTTCGTTGCAGGTGGAGTCCTGTAACTACAAACAGTTGTGTGTACGTGAAGATGTCTTCAAAAAGGAGGACGAGGATGGTCTTGAAGAGGCCAATTGAATGAAAATTTATAGAACAGTACCAAGAGGAAGAATTCCTTGAAAAGATGGTAGATATACATTTGAGATTGGAAAAGTTGGAAGCTAAGCAACGCGGAAGAGTTGTAGACATGATCGGGAGTGCTGAAGAATGTCACATTGGTGGCATGGAAGAAAATGAAGCCATATGAGTTGTTGAATTTGAGGAGAAAATCTTTGAGAAGATGGTGGACATCCATTTGAGATTGAAGAGGTTGCAGGCTGAGCAACGTGGAAGAGTTGTCATAGATGTGAACGAGAAGGATGAAGAATGTCATATAGGTGGAATGACAGAAGAAAAGAACATGACTACGGTTGAGACATGTCTTTCCAAAGGCATAGATGTGTTGGTGGATGAGGTTGTAGTGAAAAAGGGTAATGATGAAAACTTTGTTTTATCTAACGTTGTTTTGTTTGCAGATATGGAGAAAGGTGAGGAAGTTCTCGTGTTGGAGGATAATGCGAAAAGGAAAATTATGGTTGCGATAGAAGTTTGAAAAGTACAAGTTATAGAAGATAAAATTATTGCTGTGGAAATTCCTTTAGAGGTAATAGCTGATTTGAGAGCTAAAATGGTGGCTTGTGAAGGCCCCTAGGTTTAATCGTGGAATGATGAAGAGAACCTCTTGCTTGAAGAGGAGATGAAAAAAATTGAGGAGTTGTTCGATTGGTGTGACTTGTCACATGAAAATTTGGATCACTCTTCATTTGGAGGTGAATTTGTAGCTTGGCATCATCATTTGATATTCTGATTTTTGCTACAGCAGGTTGGAATTGTGTTTCAAAGATAGATATCATCATATTTTGACATCATTTGAGGATTAGAGGCTCGCTGGGACAAATCGCCTTTCATCTCTACCTAGGCGATGTCATAATTTGGCTCATTTTCACACTTTTTGGCATGATTTATCAAATCTAGGTTGTAATCAGCACTTTCAGACTTCATCAGTAATTTGCCAGCGCATATTTATACGGTTTGATCATCATATTTCAGAGGTATAAGGGTTTGCAACCACTCTATGGTCAAATCGCTTCATTTCTAGCATAGAGCGATTCATTTTGGAAGTGTTTTTGGGCATTGTTTAGCTGGAAATTGTTATCAAACTTTGCATCAGTCATATCAGACCATTATTGATCATCTACAGGTGTTGTTTCAGTCATCTATAGGTGTTGTTTCAGTCATCTATCATCAAGTTTGATATTGTACCTTGGCTAGGCAACATTCCATACCAAGCGGCTAGGATTTGGTGCAATAATTGGGCATATTTGCATATTGTTTGAAAGCTGATTTTATAATCAGATTGGTCTGATGTAACTTACAGCCAACATCATTTGTAATCAGCCTTTGATTTCAATAAAGAAGTGAAGCTTTCACTATTGGTATGTGGCCGCTGATCATGCAAGTAATGTACACTCGTCATATATCCTCGCCGAGGTTCGGGTGCAAAATAATTTTTTTCCCTCTTTTTTGCCCGTTTGGAGTCGGTTGTTAATTTTTTGTTAACCGACAAAAGAAAAATGACATTGTAAAACCCTAATTCTAGAAGCTTCCAAAAAGCTTGTTATAAGCGGCTGGGATAAATGTTGCGGGTGGGATTTCGATATTGTATTGTAGCATTTTGCAGCGGTATTGAGTTGCAAGGATTGCTGGTTGTAATCGGTTTGATTTACTGATAATAATATTGGACTCTCTGTTGGTGGATGTAGCCCGAGTTTGGGTGAATCACGTTAAAACTTGTCTCTCGCTGTTATTATTTCTGTGTATTTTCATTCCTCTGTTTAATCTTTATTCGCATTTAATTGGTATCTTTTGTGTGCAATCCCTAACATTCATTCCGAGTATGTTTACATGTGCTTTGTGTGAGTTGTTTGGTTCAGTAACTTCATCATTTTGTGTTTCATTTGCAACTCTATTATCTATATTGTATGTCAATTGCATTCTTGAACATCATATGTCAAAACAATAAACACATTTCAAACAAAAAGCAATCAGAAAAATCAAGGCAGCGAACGAAAAAAATTGGGTTTAGATAAGATTGGGTTCTTACAAGAACACAGGTTTCCATGGTACTGTGACCATCTATAGTTGTCACGAGCTCATTATAACAGAGTTCCAATTCATCCATTTAGACCTTGTAAACACTTGTACTTGGCTGGATATTAGTGGCATGAGAAGCACAAGCTCACTCTTCCAGAAATTTCTTCCCTTTTAAGGGTTTCCCCAGGTGTATACTATATTTTCAGTCTCTTGATGGTGTGTTCTACAGTTGTACGTCTTTTATTTGTTTCCACTGTTTTACTTCCATAACTGAACATTCTAACTTAACTCAAGCAATTTCAAGCAAGATTTCAGTACATACGAGGTTTGTATAGAGTTGACATATAAAGTAATTTGTAATAGATGATTGTCTGGAGACTATCACCAACATTTTACAGATAATTACGAATGTAGCGAGTTTATAGCCTTTGCTATGGTGGCCTCACTCCTAGTATCATTTGTGGAAAGTCTCATATCTGTTACAGTAGGAGAATCATGCAAGTTGAGCGAGATGACGAGCACTCAAACTAGAGAGTTAAAATCCCTAACTGTTACAAGATCATTTTGAGTCAAGAAAAACATTCTCTCCAAACCTAGTGCCTATATTATTTCTTCCTATGTTCGCGAATTGAGTACTCCGGTTAGGTTTTGTATCCCAACAAGAGTCCTGGACTACCTCTACTGAAGTTAGCGAACTTGTATCTATTTTCTTTATGAGTCTTTAATTTGAGATTATAAAACTTGAGCTTTGTCTTATTTCTTGTTTTAAATTATTAATTTCTTGACTACTTTTGCACCTAACAATATGAATTCTTTTTATCTATATCTTTTGATAACTTCCCAACTTTTAAAGTTATTGGGAGAGTTTCTTTGACCAATTGACATAAATTCTCTCTCAATAACTCTATCGCAATCTTCCCAAATGCTACAATCATCAAGCTATTTGAACTTTGCCACCTAGATGGTCTCATAATTGGAAGCTTCCATCTATCACTGAGAATTGCAATAATTGATTGTCTATGTGCTCAAGTAATATATCTATGTTGTCCTCTTTAGCACCATCCTAAGCTCTCACTTCCTCCTTCATGCCTCCTAAATTGTTTATCTCATCAAGTCTACTTCTCTTGTATATATTGCCAAGCTTACCAAGTCAGGTTGTTCTCTCAATTTGCTTGGGTGCTTGTGTGCTGAGCAATAAAACTTAATGTTGTTCTCTTCAGTAATCCTAAGCACTCACTTCCTCCCCCACACCACCTACACTATCTATAGTTTTTGATCAGCATAATATATTATGTATAAAGTGAACTTTTTACAGAAAGATCTATTGCATTGATCTTGGAAAAGAAGGCATGAAATAAATAGAAGCCTAAAACAGAGGATACACAAACTGAAGCTTGACATGTAAGAGAGGGAATGTATAATATAGGCAAATCATATGCAATAGAAACATAAGTAAACACAACAACAGGAGTTGTGTTTTTGGCTCTTGGAATGCTCTACTTGAATTTTGATGAATATGTGAATGCAAATTAGGATAAAATGTCTTTAATGTTTAGATCTACGCTAGGCAATTGGACTTTCCACAAACAGTTTATCAACCAGACTACTTTGTTGCCAACTAACTATTGTAATTGGAGTCACATTCTTCAAATAAATCCTGTCTACATTTCTCAAATTCTTTCATATCATTCCAATATGTACATAAGTCAGACTTACAATATTGTAACTCCAAGTCAGATGGTTTGGACTCTGGAGCCTAGGCTAGGGGATTGGACATCGATTAAAAAAAATAGATGACCTCATTGCATGCTCAAAAGGCCAACTATTAAGACATTCCAACAGGAAAATGATTGCTGCACTGTTGAAAGATGGTTACTGGAAACCAACTAGATTATCGGAATGCATTGTCAGGAGCTTGCACGGAAGCATTGTGATACGAAATGGGACCTCAGCACTTGACCTTCCAACAGGTTTGTGTGCTCTGGCAGCTGCCTAAGACCCTTATACTGCAATCGTTTGTCAAACAGCCAGGTATGGTGCTGAAAACACCTATTACAGCTATTAATAGAATTCCATTTAGGCATGATATCTGAAAAGATCAAATAACTCCAGGAGCTCCAAACTCAAGGTGAAATTTCAAATATATAAAAATTTGAAGCATTTTTCTGGCTTGGTTACTTTGGTAGGAAATTTTATGAGATGTGAAGCGATGGTCCCAGCCAGAAAAATGTTTAACTAGTTTGTCATAACCTAAGGATCTGGTCATCAAGAGTTGGTGTTTTCACTCAAGACATCAAAGAAACATCACAGTTGGAGCAAGAAAAAAATTCTTATGGAAGATAATTCAACATTGGAGGCACTTGTAAAAACAGAAGACCATGAGGAGGACTCATCACCAGATCTTGATAGTTTTCTGCATCACTTGGAGAGCAGGTCTTCCATAGAATATACTGTAAATTTTCTTTTGCAGTTTAGCCCATCTTCATCCTTGTCTCTAGAAGATTTCAAACACAGTGGTAAAGAGGATATCGCTAAACCTTCTCAGGTAATCACTGAATCTGTGGAAGAAAAATCAGTGCAAGATTGCTATGTTGCACAAGATGCTCATGAAGGAGAAGAGCTCGTGGAATATTCAGTCTTGGTCACTGAAGACAATCATATGGATAAATCAGAAATTATTGACAAGTGTGTGGTAAGAAATTGTCTCTAGAAGATTTCATACACAGTGGTAAAGAGGATATCGCTACACCTTCTCAAGTAATCACTAAATCTGTGGAAGAAAAATCAGCGCAGGATTGCTATATTGCACAAGATGCTCATGAAGGAGAAGAGCTCATGGAATATTCAATCTTGGTCACTGAAGACAATCATATGGAGAAATCAGAAATTCTCGACAAGTGTGTGGCAAGATATGCCATATGTGAAATCAATCAAGCACATGAAAAAGAGACACAGAGCTTAGAAGAATTTGTGCCTGATCCTGCCTACATATCAGAAGAACAGAGGTGGACAGTTGGCGAAAATGAGATGTTGCCAGATATTCACATTCATGTTCTCAAGGATACATTCATTGAAGGCAATTGTTCTATGGAAGTTGATGAGACTCAAGATGATGGATGGCAAGGCGAGCTACCAGGAGAAGATATTTTCCAGCGAGTATGCTTTGACAATGATCAGGTGCTTCAAGATTCAAATCTTGATGATCTATCACATTCAAATTCTAAAGATTGGATGGATGAAGACATAATTGATGAGAATGATGAACAGGTTTCCCAATCACTAGATGCACTACTGTTGACAGTTGTGGATCCAGTAAGTCAAGAACCAGTGATGGAAATTCTATATGAACAACTTCAACCTTTTCTAGAGGATGACACATCGACTAAGTTCAAGGTTGCATATGTTGAAGACATGGATGAAGGACATCAAGTTCGATATGTGGTGGTTACCATTCCCACCAATGTATTATGGCCACCGGACCTAGCTCCATATCTTCAGAAGGAGGTTTTGTACCTTCACCTACTACAGAGATTTTTCGTTGTGGAAGAAGATGATTGACCTGAACCAATGCATATCAATCAGTTTGTCATGAACTTCTCTTTGCATGATCGTGTTTATCCACCTAAACCATGGCTATTTGAAAAGATGCCGCAAAGGACAAGAGGCTATGTGTCGCTGCCGAGACAAAGTTCCCAACTCAAAAGGAGAGGTTCTTATTTTTCTAAACCTGTTGATGGTTTTGTGTAACAGTTTTTGCTTTTCTTGTCCGTGCTCGAAAAAAGAGCATTTTTGTGTGTTCTGCATTGTTTGTATTGTGTTTCCCTAGTCATTTTTGTTAAAAAGTTACGTTTAGGTGATTTAGGGATGTCGTGTTTTGTTAGGTGATTTAGGAATGTTGTTTTTAGGTGATTTAGGCTTGTTTTGACTCCATTGCCCAACTGATAAAGCACTAGTCTACTTGCAAATCCCAAAGATTCTAAAGTCCTACGCCGCAAGTATATGTTGTGGTCCCCAGACAGAGCCAATTGTTGTACCCATCCAAAAAAATTCATATGTTTCCATCTTTTCAAACTAAGGTCCTTGTTATCACCTTGATTTGTCAATCATGGCATGTTGTTTTGGTCCAATTTGCTAACCCTGCATGTTTAAAATATGGAGAACGCCTAAAGTCAACAAAACACTTCTCATGAAGAAAAGACATGCCTACGGCTAAAAGTGTGCCTCCTGAAGAAGAAACTCTTAGACAAACAAGAGAAGCATCAATTCAAGATCAAGCACACCCTAGACTAAAGAAACGAGTCTGGCAACTAATTGGCGCGCCAAGGATAATGAGGTTGCGTCTAAGTCTAAATAGGTGCACTTTTGGAGCGCATGAGTGGATGGAGACGTGTCTAAATTTGAAGAGGTACGCGAGGAGAAAATAACACTAGAAATGCAAAAAAGCTCCTTAGAAGGGTCAGGAAGACAATCAACGCGCTTAAGGAGTATAAGGCGCATCTAGTAGTAGAGAGGTGCACCAGAGGAGATAGAAGCGCGCCTGAGGTAAAGAAAGCACATCGTCCAAAGCTTGGGCGCGCCAGGCACATTAGAGGCACGCCAGGCTCACAGGAGCGCCAGAGAAAGGTTCAATGCGCCTGGAGGTGGAAATGAACATTTTTTTTGTAAAAAAAGGTAACAGGTATTGTAAAAGGAAGTCACAAGCTCATCATGTAAAAGGAGTGCTAGTGAAAGATACAACATAAATGAAGGCACAAACAAACAGGTATAGGCGCATTAGGAATTGAAAAGAAGTGCCAGACTAAGTCCAAGTGCGTCTCACACAAACAAGGTGCATTCAATAAGCAAAGGACGTTCAAACACAGAGGCGCACTCATCCATGACAAGATACGCCAAAATACAGAAAGCGCGTCCTTGAAGAGAGAGGTACGCCTAAACCACCAAAAGCGCGCCTGTAGGAGAGTAGACGCGCTTGGAACAAGAGAAGCGCACCTCCAAGAAGATTGATGCGCATGGAACAAGGAGCGCGCCAAGGGGAGTGGAAATGCGCCACGTTGAAGGAGAATTTGAAAAGTTTTCAAGTGTTAAAGCGCACCTAGACATTCTAAAGTGCATCTTTCTGGTGTATGGTGCGCTAATGTAAAGACAAGTGCAAAGATTTTGAGGTGTTTGAGCGCACCTAGAAAGGAAAAGGCATGCCTAGTCAAGGAAAAGCGTGCCTAGAGAAGACAAGGCACGCCTAAGAGAGAGAAAGCGCGCCTGGAGAAGACAAGGCACACCTAAGAGAGAGAAAGTGCGCCTGGAGAGGACAAGGCATGCCTAAAGCGTTAACTTGGAGTTGGCTTTTTGTTTGATTGCCATGCGTCAGATGTGAGCACGAAGACAAGTTCACAACTAGTTCAATCTTCAATTCAAATGGAGGTTGCATGTTTTAAATCGTCGATTGAGCTACAGTTACATGGATTTAATTTCAGTTCAAGTGGAGCAGATATTTTTAATAAGTTTGCATGTCATGCAAACACTAGTCAGTTAGAGTTGGACTTCAATTAGTTATTCTCATGCATTTATTTTGTAAGAGTATAAATAAGTGCTTTTCCACAAGCACAAAGATGAGATTTTAGACTTCAAATTCTTTATTAGTTAGCTTTTTTCGAAGCTTTTTAGGAGTTAGCTTTTTCAGCAATTAGCTTTTTCAGTATTCAAGTGTTCAAAATTCAGTGTTATATTTTGATCAATCAACGAAAATTGCAATTCTCATGCCTTCATTATGCTAGAGTTGCTAATTACCTAGTGTTCAAATTGTAATTCTGTTGTTTGTTTGATAACATCTATTATGCCTACTTTCGTTGATAAATGCTTATTGAAATGAATCATCATATGTGCCCAAGGATAAGTCTTCTAATGAATTTACAAACTTCTTGTAAATTAAGCTGAATATATGAGTCCTAGCTTTATCCCATCCTGTATCCAATTTAACATTGGCATTCGTGTTTAAGTGTTAGTCAATTCAAATCATGTTTATTTGCCCAGCTCAGCCTCTGAATTTAGTTGAATAGTGCAAGCGTGTTGTAGCCTAGGTTCCGATTTCAATCAAAAAAGCACAAAAATCCTTGCATCGAGGTTGAAAGTGTGTTTCTACCTTTTGCTTTCTACAAACACAAAAAGATTGCACATTTTTGTTTCATTCAACATAAATATGAAAAACCCCTGAAAACATTGTACATACTCTATAGTTTTAAGTTTGTTTTATTTTGCAGGGAGCTTCCCCTTCAAATTTGAAGAGCAGTTCTATTGCACATCTGTCCGTTTTGCTTTCGCACTGAAAGGTGCAAAATAAAACACTAACAGACAGTCGACTAATTATAGGCTACTGCTAATGGAGGATTCCATTTGAAAAAGATCCACATAATCAAACTGCCTTCCTCAAATCAAGAATTTGATATGGTTGGTAGATAATGTTATCAGAAGCTCTATATGTTTGTAGGAATGCAAGGAAAGCTGGTTTGAGTAGGTTCTTTACCTAATTTTAAACTAGCATTTAAAATCAGCTAGTAGTCTCTGATATGTGGATGTCCATAGAAAAAACTAGCTAAAGCTATTTGTGCTTTTTACACATTTCTTATAATTTAATGCTGATTATGGATCCGATTCTTTAAAGGTACTTTCATCCTTAAAATAAAAAAAAATTGTTCCATGTCTTGATCGGGTCTATCTTTTTATCAATGCAATATTCTGGATTCCACATCAAAAACTGAAACAGTGAAATATAAACAAAAAGTAACAAATTCAAAATTTTAGTTAGAAATTCTAAAACACTAAAAAAAGCTTCCTGAAGGTTACTACGTCATGTTCAATCAACTAATTTTTATTTCAGATTGATTACATTATCATTGTAGAGGATAATTCTTTTCTATTCATCTATTTCAAATCATTGTATTTTAAAAAACCTTTGACAAATCCTCAAATCACAAGTTGTTCAAAACATGCTACTCTAAAAACTGTCCTTCATGTCACCTCCTGTTTTACAAAAGCAGAGCCTCTTACTCCTACTTTCACTTTGGAGACTTTCTCACTCCATTTGCATGGTTTTAACACTTTGCATACCATATCTATATTTTTAAATTGACTTAACATCTGAATAGTCAATAAATTTGTATTATTTACACGAACAGGGCACTTCATGTAATAAAGCTACTGGAATAATAATAATCTTAGATCCTTTGTTGGTATAATTGTCACCTTAAATCAAAACAAAGAAAGCAGAGTATAAGAAAAAATGTACAGTTATGTAGGGGAAAGGACCCAGTAGTTGGGCAACCTATGTTAGCAGGTTTGCTGAGCTCTTTTGGAGCCCACATCAATGGACCATTTTTTTGTCGTAGGACTAATAGCATGTGCAAAAGTTACAATTTTCATTTCAGGAATTTATATTATGTGGAAAACTATCTTTAACACATTTAACAGAGGACATTTTTAATACAAAAGGAAAAAAAGTTGGTCTATAACTTGTACACTAAGTCAGGTCTTTTTGGTGCACCTGTGTTTTGTTATTTTTTTATATGACTTGTCCTAAGGAGTAATGTTGATTTAAACACTAGTTTTAGAAGTCACATCTAATAAGTTTTCTTCAAAAAGGGAAATGATCCTTTAATTTCCATGTACTCTCACAAGTATTGGACCTGCTCAAATATCAGATTTTCTCTCCTAATAACATTCTTAAATACCAGTGAATAAAACACATTCAGAATTCTTACCTAAAAATCAGTTGGACATCTGCCTCAAGGAGGATTGGCGATAGAACGCGCTGCAGAACACCAACTTCCTGCACATAAAAAAGAAAACAAAAGAACAGAAAGATAAGTCACAAAAACAAGATATGCTGCACTCAAAAATTAGTTGTACATACTCTAGGTTACATGCAGAACTTTCCTGAAGTACACATACTGCAGGAATAGACTCGAACAATCATAAATCTGAACTTTTGGACTTTAAACTAGATTTAATAAAAAAGGGCATACTTGGGACTCACAAGCTTCAGAAATTTAGAGAATTAACCTATGTTTCTCCAAGTTTCCAGGACAGGGAGAGGTGTTTCTAAAACAGAAAAATGTTTTCCCAGAGGAGGGGACAACACTTGTTTGAAATTTTGAATATTAAAAATACAAATTTTATGGCTATTCAACTGTACAATTAAACTTTTAAATATCAATAAAACATTCTAAAGATCTGAAATTCAAATAACATTACATCTATGGCACTTTACATTCACTATTGACCTTTGAAAATTGAAACCAAAACATGAGTAGAACATTTATATAGAAATACGAAACTGTATCATAGTTGCCCACTGATTACCCAGCGGGTCCCCATGAGTCCTGGGTCAAGCAGGCCTAAGTGAGGCCTGCAGACCCATTTCAGAGACTCGGCAAGTTGGGCTGAATCTTGGCCAATGTTTTAAAAAGTTCATGAATTTGGTAAAATATTTTTTATATCACACTTTTCTAAAAGTGCCAAGCCTGTGCTGAGTTTTTGCCATATTTTGTGCAGAGTCTGAGACCAGGTAAAAAATCAACTTGCCAAATCTGCTGAGTCCAAGTCTGGTAACTATGAAGCATGAACTGTATCATCAAATGTCATATAGAAATATCATCTAGAAAACTGTTTCTCTTCAAGTAGGCTAAGCTAAAAACACCATAATAAATGTCAATTATTGGAGGCAGAACCACAAAAGTTATGGCTAAAAGGCCAGGAAATCATTAGTAACTACGTACAAAAGATATTACAATAAAACTTATTATCCAAAAAGAGTCATTTATTACACTAATTAATATGGTTTGTTATAGTCATGCCAAAGAGAGATGAAGAATATAAAGTGACTAACACCATTGAAACCTTGCATAATGTTAGCGTTTAATTTCGCACCTTTCAGTGAGAAAGAAAAACGGACAGCGTGTACAGTAGGAATGTTCTTCAAATTACACGAGCACAAGGCAATTGAAGCTCTTCTGCAAGGCTATAAGATTTTTCTGAAGTATTGCAGAAGAAAATAACTAACTTTATCAAGATTCAAAACACACTTCCAATTCCTTTAAGTAAATCCAGAGCATAAAGAAATTGAAGAGACAACTTGGAGATTTCAACACAAACAAACAATGATAATCTGGCAACAATCGTTCATGCACAAAGTCATGAACAATTCTCACAACCCTCAATAACAAGATAGATCTCAGAAACCATGATGCATATTCTCATTAATCAAAGAGATAAAAACAAATAACACTGCTTGAACAATAAAATGCGAGCAAAAATTAGTCTCAGCATTTACCATTAGAGAGTTTAAGTGTGTAGAATACACTTATTTATACCCTAAAAAGCAAAGATGCAAGGAAATAAAAGGAAGAGTTAACTAACACTCTTCACTCTAGATCTAATGTTGCATGGGAAGCATGCAAGCTTATTAGCAATTTAAAAATAAAAATATCTTGTCATGCAATTCAGTTAACTGAACTTGCATGTTATTACACAATGAGTTCCAACTCAAAAAAAATTTGCATGACCTCCAAAAGCAAAATCCAAAAATATATTTAACTTAAGAAAGCAAAGTCAGTTCTCAAAATAGAAATTGCTTTGGAAACCTCACCCACTGCCAAAAATAGATCGCTCCTATAGATAGTAAAAATTGGCTAAGTCTGAGAGTTGGGATTTCTCTGAAATTCATCAACTCTAGCCTCATCTGGTATAATGATTGAATCAAGGTGAACTGTCCTCATCTGTAGGTCAATGGCGGCATCCTCTGTGATTTTCACAAAAACTTCAAACTCTTTTTCAACCTTGGCAAATTTTGATGCAATTTCAACCAAGAGGTACATCTTGTCTACGTGGGGATCACCACAAAACCTTCCGCGGATCAGCTGCACGAACTCATCCTGCAAATTATGAACAAGACAATTTACGCCTTTATTGCTGAAATACATGCAAGGAATGTTTTGGACAAATGAGCGGCTACGGAAAATGAACCGGCTTGGATGAGCCCTGAATTCTTCAAGTTCTTCACTGCCATGTTGCCTGAGCTTACCAAGGGATCCAAGTCAAAACCTTCAGGTAAAACTTGACACAAGTCTGTTTCCTTGACCTTGGAATATTCATGTTTGAGCAAAGATTTGGCCTCAATGGTGACCGATGAATATTGCATGGTGGATTTATGGCTTGGAGGAGTCTTATTTTGATGTTGTTTTGCCTTGAAAATAGCCAATCTAGACCTCTGTGAGTTCGCTATCCAAGAAAATCAGGTTTCCCTCTCGTTGTTCAAACTTTGATTTTTTTTGTGAAAAAAAATATATTTTTGCCCTTGGAAAGTGAAAATTTGTAGTTGCAACCTCAAAGATCCAACAGATCTGAGCTCAAAATGGCCAAGGATGATGGAAAACACCTTTTGCCGACGTGGGTGTGCGCTAGAAATGAGAAATTTTGGACATATAGGCCTCAAAAATTACTTTTATTTTGTAGGTGGTGATTTTGAGCTTGAACAGTCATGACCAATAAAGAGAAAACTTGAAAAAATCTTCAAAAATGGCCTCCTAGAGTTGGGCGCTGCCTCCTGAGTGTGCATATGGGCTTTGGAATGATGGAGAATGAAGGAAATGGTGCCTTGAAGTTATAAATCCGCCTCTTGGATACTTTGCTGGCCCAAAAAGTGCCTTTAAACCTACAATAAAAAGCTTGAAAATCCTCATCAATGGCCGCCAAGGTGAAGAAATGCCCCTCAAGGGTGTAAGTCTTGGAAAGGAAGAAAGATGGACATAATAATGCACTGTAGTGGTATCTTGGCCTTCTAGATGAATCGCCTCTCCTCCAATCCTTCAGATTTGTCTTCTAAAGCTTCAAAAAGCTTTCAATAATGGAGTCTTTAGATGGAAAATAGCCTTTTCTCCTTCAAGTTGCCTTTAGAAATGATAATAACAATGAAGAAGACTCTCCTTTCAGGTTTGCTTTTACCTTCTAGGGTTTGTCATGAGCTTTATTCTACAAATAGGGTGTTTTTATTTTAAGCTTCATGCAACAAAGAAGAATGAAGGATAGACCTCCATTTATAGCCCTGGGCTTCTCTCTCTTGAGTGCCCATCTTTCTCTCTCTAGAAACGTCCATCCTATGCAATTTGGGTGCCTCAAAATGAAGTATGAAACATGAAAATAGAGTGCCTTTTGTCAATCCCAAAAAGGAGTGATTTTTCATCATATTGAGCGCCTTTTCTCAAAGGCCAAAAAGGTGTGAGTTTGTGACAATTTGAGCACCTTTTGTGTATGCTTAGAAAGGCGTGAGAAATGGACAATTAAGGCACCTTTTGGAATGGTCAAAAAGGCGTGCATTTGAGGGATTTTAGGTGCCTTTTTGCAAGGATGAAAAAGGCGTGGATTATGCTTGAATTGGGCGCCTTTTGGTCATATTGAGCGCCTTCTGATGGTGAAGGAGAATCTCCCTTGCAAGAGCATTTTGCCTTAGATTTTCTCGTTCTTTGGCTTTTTGGAAGTGTCCTAGGTGGAAGTATATTTCAGAATATTTAAAGTATAGGAAATTCAATATCTGACCATATGCTTAAATATATTTTGAAATATACTTCCAGGATGTTTGAGATAGGTCCCGGATCCATGGGATTTAACATGCAGATTCTAGATTTTTGAGGATCCACCAGATTTCAGACTTAGACAGTTTTTAGGATCTCAGAACATCAGGCTCCAGGACACCAGACTTAGCCAATTTCAGGGCTCATATTTATGATTCTTGACCTTGGAAAACTTTGAACTTTGCCTTGGCCATTTTGACGGAGGCTCCTTGGATCACTGCCATTTGCCTCTGCCTATGGAGCTTATTTTTGCTGTAACTTCATCTGATGACAGAATGTCTTGAAGTTTGGAAATCAGGCTCATATGATCCGAAGCTCTCATTGAAGCCTCTATCTCCATTAAGTATGCTCTAAGGTGAAGCACACTTAGCCAAAAATGCTCAAAAAATGCCTTAGAAAAATTTTCAAAATTGAATTTTGATTTCCCAGATGTATTTGCATTGCTTCCCTTGGTTCCTTTATGTCATTTTGGCCTTCGATCCATCACTTTGACCTCCTCTTTTAGATGTTCTTTCACTGCTCTAGCCCTGATTGGCTTGCCATAATCTCCCTCCATTTGAGCCTTAGATCACCAGCTCTTGATATGTCTTGTACCTGCAGGGTTAGCGCAGTAATGACAAGGCTACATGGTGCTTGGGAAGTGTGTTTGGGCAACGTATACAAAAAAATTTCGTATGGGTACAACACATAAGAACCAAACTTAATATCTCTCCATCCTAACAAAGTGTTGGAAAAAGGTGTCTCATCCTTGCATTTCTTATGTTCGTATTTATTTGTTATTTTAGACTCACATTGGGAAATGGAGCATCCCACATTGTGTTGGCATGTTTTGCCATGTGTCAGACATCTCGTGTTGTGTGTAAGATGTTGTAAGATGGCATAAATGGAGAGTCTTATTTTGGAAGGAAATTAAAAAATCTTATGACATTCCTATGACACATAAGAGCATAAAAACAGAGGAAGTTACATCGGAATCTTGACCAGCATTATGACATGTTTGGACACTTGTCATGCAACATCTTTGAATGGGTGAATATGTCAAACTTGGGCTGCCCAACTTGAGGAGCAGCTTATGACAAGTTATGACATTTGTAAGTGCATATTCTATTAATAGAATGGGGATCTTTTACGAAAGGGGTGTTGGAATTTGTACCAATTTGGGCACCACATTTGGGCTCATGGTTTTGGCACTTTTGGTAAACCATTTGTAGTTTGTGATTTGTAACGCACCTATAAATTGGATGCTTGGAGTAGAGTTATATATGGTTGATTTGCAGGTGTTGTTATGCTGCCGAAATTACTCTAGTTTTCTATGTTAGTGAGACTCCTGTAAAGGCTTGCTGTGCAAGTGTATTATAATTGTTTTGTTTACTAAACAATACATTGGGCTGCTTTGGAGTGTAGGGTTTTTCCCACATACACCTTGTGTTATGGTATATTGTTTTATGTTTTTATGTGTTTCTTCTTTTTGTAATTTTAAAGATTTTAAATTTTTACTACACTCTCCTCAAAAGATTAGTGTAGGAAGTGTTTCCGTGTACCTTGCTTCCTTTCATTTGGTACTAGAGCTTGATCACCTCGGATTCTAGGTGTTGGGTAGAGGGTTTTTTGTACTAATCTTCATTTGAGTGGGAGCTTGCAAAGAGAGGGTTTTAATCTTATTGCAAGAAGAGACGGCAAGCACATCCAGAATGGAGATGGAGTAGTTCACTAGCAATGATTTTGAGTTGTGCAAACTCAAAAGGGAAGATATGCTCATAGATAGATATCTATGGGTAGCAATTTCTAGTACCAAACAATTGAGTACGAAACAAGAAGACTGGGAGTTGATGGATAGAAAGGTTAAGGGTCTTGTTAGACTTTGTTTGGCAGATTCAGTGTTGTTAAATATTCATGAAGAAACCTCTGCAATGAATCTTTGGAAGAAGCTTGCAGGAATTTATCAAGTTAAATCCCTAGTGAACAAGATTTTCCTAAGAAAAAAGTTCTATACTCTTGAGATGGAGGAAGGTGGAGCTGTAGCCGAACATTTAAATGCCTTCAATATGATTGTAACCCAATTGCACTCTATGGGAATGAAGATGGAGGAGGATTGTTGCACAACTTTGTTGTATTCTTTCACAAATTCATGGGACCACCATTTTATGGCCATTGGGAGCACTACCACCAAGTTGAAAATAGATGAGGCGGTTGCATCGTTGCTTTCTAAAGAGATGCACAGAAAGACTTTTGTATTGGCCAAGGAGGCCCTAGCTATTCGTGGAAGATTAAATAAAAAAGGCAAGGACAAGAAGCAAGACAAGAATTAAATACCATGGGAGATCCAAATTTCCTAATAAGTCCAAGGCTAAATGTTGGAACTATGGCAAGCCTAGCCATTTCCAAAAGACTATAAGAAGGAGAAAAAGAATGATTGATGATGAGTTTGACAAATTATCCCAAGATGATGTTGATGCCTTTGTCCTAGCCTTGGCTACATATGCATTAGGTGTGTGGTTGATTGATTCCAGTGCATCTTTTCACATGACCTCACATCAGGGTTGCTCTACAAAATATGAAGAATTTGATGGTCAATAAGTGTACCATGGAGATGATTCTCATCTAAAGATTGTTGGTCGTGAAAGAGTCCTGATATGAATACTTGATGGACGAGTGGAGGGGATCAATAGTCTTCTGCATATCCCTAGTTTAGCATGGAACCTACTTTCTGTAAGTAAATCAAATGATGCAGGTGTGCAAGTTGTTTTCTTGAGTGGAGGGTGCAAAGACGGTTAGAGGAGCTATAGTGCTTGCTAAGGGTGTTCATATTGGCACTCCGTTTCAACTGGATGCACACAGCTCACAACAATAGTTATTCTATTTCTATAGTAAAGAGATCTATAGAATCTTCACCTTCACCATTGGAACCAACAACAAAGAGGATTGTTGCATCCACTTCCGATGGTCATGCTTTCTAGGTACCTAAGAGTGCTCATGCTTTGGAGACAAAACTACTAGCAGAGAAAGCAATGTTGTGGCACCAAAGGTTGGGTCACATAGGTGAGAAGGGTCTACACACCATGAAAAATAAAAACCTTCTTGAGGGATTGAATGGTAAGCTTGAGTTCAATTTTAGCGAACAATACATATATGGAAAACAAAACTGTCTTCAGTTTTATTCTAGTTCTCATAAATCTTCTGGGATATTGGACTTGATATATTTTGATGTTTTTGGTCCTATTAATGTTCCTTCAATTTCAAAATTTGTTTCTTACATATCTTTTATTGATGACTATTGTAGAAGGACATGGGTATATTTCCTTAGGAGTAAATCTAAAGTCTTTAGTTGGTTTTAAAAGTTTAAGGCTCTTGTTGAAAACCGGATTGGTAAAAAGATTAAGATTTTGAGGATTGATAATCGCAGTGAGTTTTGTTCTACAGACTTCGATAGGTTCTATAAGGATCACGGAATAGAAAGGCATAAGAAAACTCCATACACCCCTCAACAAAATGGAGATGCAAAAAAATGAATAGGGCATTGATGGAGAGGGCTAGAAGCATAGTTTCAAGACTCGATGAACACTCAACTAACTTGTCATGACTCACTAGTCTTCCTGCTCACTTTGTCGAGTCAAGGGCGAGTCATGCCAAGTACTTGACGAGTTTTTCATCTAACGCGGCCGAGTTTTCAGCAGAGACCCACAAGTTTTGAGTTGAACTCGCCTAGCGACATAATTAAAGAAAAGGCCTGCAATTTTGATCATTTCACTTGTTTTTTCACATTTTCGGTCTTCTTTAGCCCATCAAAGGATATCTTCGGCATCCACCTTGCACATTGCAAAAACACGCTAAGAAAAGGGATTGGAAGGAGATTTTAAGTCACCTTCAAAGATTAAAACTAAAACATATATTCTTTTTTTAATTTGGAAAATAGAAAACTTAAAAACCTAAGAGAAATGTTGTCTGTTTCCCCTCCCCCACCCCTTATTTCCTAATGTTTTTCTATTGTATTTGCATTCTATTTTCTCTTATAAATGTTTGTCACTTTGCTTGCTGATTTTTTTTAAAACCTTGCTATTTTTTTTCTATGTAAAAATCAGCACTGTCAAGTTCAACACAAATGATTGGTAAGAAAGACCCTGCATGGAAGTATGGGACGTCGAGTGCTATCAAGGGCCAAGTATATTATACTGAATGCCTGCTTCTTATGATAGGAGGAACTAATAGATTGAACTATCACCTTGCTAAAATACTCGGACATGATGTGAAGGTGTGCCCTAATGTGTTTGAAGAGATTACGAGAGAAATGGATGCCCTACTTACCAGTTATGAAATGAAAAAACTAGAAAAGAAAAGGACAAAGAAAGCAATGGCAACAGTGATGAATGTCAATCCTAATTTATCTACGAATTCATTTTCTGCCCCAAATATTCATCATCTGCATTCCTCTACGAGTGAGACTCCCGAGGCTTCTATTTCTAGCCATATTCCTTCTTCATCAACACCATTATCCTTATTCCACACAATGTTCCAGGAGCACAACCCTTGCTTGAAGGTACCACTTGGAATAAGGAAAAACACGATGAGGCTAGGATGGCAACAGCAAACTTTTGGTACTAAAATTAATTTACCCTTCAATGTGTTGAACAACCCATATTGGGAAGGGTTGGTGAATGCATTGATGACAATTGACGGTAAAAGGTTTAAGACTCCAACAACTAGAGAATTGAGTGGGTCATTGTTAGAGGAAGCCATAAAAAATACACAGCATATGGTTGATGATCAAAAGAAAGTATGGCAGAGAAAAGGCAGCAGCATCTTATCAAATGGATGGACAGGCAGACAGAATAGGAGACTCAACATTTTAGTGGCTTCTAATGGCACATTGGCATTCTTGAATTTTGTAGATGCCTTGCACGAAGTCAAAAATTCCGAGACTCTGTGTAATCTATTGGACAAGGCGATCCAAGAGGTTGGGGTTGACAATGTTGTCCAAATTATCATGGACAACACAACAGTACATGTATCCGTAGGGAGACTTATTATGAAGAGGCATCCTACTATTTGTTGGCCTCCTTGTGCTATACATTGCCTAGATTTGATGCTAGAGGACATTAGGAAGATTGGATGGATCAAAAGTGTGGTTGAATATGCTAAACAGGTTACCAAATCTATCTACAACTATAATTGGGTCCTTTCTTTGATGAGAAAGCAAATGAATGGAAAGGAGCTTATGCGACCGGGAGTGACACAATTTGCTAGCCACTTCCTCACTTTGTAAAGCATTGTTGCCGCAATTCCTTCTCTCAAGCAAATGTTTGTGTCCAATGCCTAGATGGAGTCTCCATATTCCAAAAAACTCAAAGGGGAGAAGACTGCAAAAACAATTTTTGATGACTTATTCAACAAAAATGCAAAGGAGTTAAACAAGGTAAGTAACAAATACAAACATAAACTTTATACAAAATTATCTATTTGTTGTTTTTTTGGTTATTTTTGTAATATTTTCAAATTTGTTTTTAATTTTTTAGGTGACAGAACCATTGGTCAAGGTTTCTCGTACGGTGGATGGGGATGGCATGCTAAAGGGTTACCTCTATGAGGCTATGGATAGGGCCAGGAAGGCCATTTTGCATTACTATGGTGGAAACAAACGAAAATATGAAATCATTTGGCGCATCATTGATCGTAGGTGGACAAACCAACTCCACCAACCAATACATACCTTCGCCTACTACCTGAACCCGAAGTTCTACTTCTCTAATACATTTAAAGTTGACGAGGAGGTCATGGTAGGTATTGTTTCTAAAAGATGGAAGATGGCTCCTCTAGGCAGTATAAGTGCCAAATTCTAGTCTATAGGTTACATTGTTTCTCTTTGATGTGTGTTTTAAGGGTTATGTGTCTTTTCAATATTCTGGTTTTTGCTTGAATGTTTACTCCTAGGCCTCATTGCTTTGGCTCGCAATTTTTGTGTATGGTCATGTGTCTAGTTCAGCAAGTGGTTTTAGTTTGATAGGTGGACTGTTGGTGTTGGGTATAGTTTATAATTTTCCTAAATTTGTTATGGTATTGTTTTTAATCATGGTGTTTGTATGGTTCATACTATAGTTGGTTTGGGGGCCCGTTAATAGATCCCCAATAACTAAATTATTTTTTTTTTAAAAGGTTACTAAAAGATAACCAAAAATCCCATTAATAAATTCTTGCAAGCAGTGAACAAGGTAATCAAGGGCGCATATTTTGAGAAAACAAATCAGAAATGGTACCTACCAAAATATGAGACAACTCCCAAGACTTATGGTCAACCAAAGATACAAAAGGAAGGTGCTACAATGAGACCTATTGTTGATACTATCAATTCTCTTGAGGAAACAATTAAAAAATAGTACCCACAAAAATAAGAGACAACTCCTAAGATTTATGGTCAACCAAAGATACACAAGGAAGGTGCTCCAATGAGGCCTATTGTTGATACTATCAATTCCTTGACATGTCAAGTAGCCTTCTTCTTGTGGAAAAAACTTGAACCATAGGGGAAACACCTCTCATATTAAAGAGTCAACATCATTTGTTGATTTCATAAAGGAATAGAAAGTGGAGAACATAGGAATTGTTACTAGCTTCGATGCCATGTGCCTATTTACAAAAATCCCAATTAAATGTCATAAAAATCATTGCTCGAAGTACCAACGAGGAAGCTACAAAATTGGTTGATTGATCTTAGTTCAATTTTCTTTAGCTTTGAAGGAGAAATATATGAGCAAACTGAGGGTATAACTACAGGTTCTCCATTATCTCCAATTGTGGAAAACCTTTTCATGGAGGATTTTTTTAAAAGAGCACTTGAAACTCACCCTTTAGAGTCAAGTTGGGGGAAGAGAGATTTAGATGACATAAATGTATACTTGTATCATTATAAGGATAACATCAATGAATATACACCTTAATAGTCTTTCACTATAAATACACGTAGTGTCCCTTGCAGAACATTAGCTCAAATCCTCTAAAATTTTTGCATTCACTCAAATTCTAACTCTTTTTGGTCACTGAGTTTCCGATGTGTACAAGGTGAGAGCATACGGAGATTAGAACGAGAACAATAAAATTGGCAAAACGATGTTGGCAGCAAGCCAACCAACTTACGATATAAGCAGAGTCAGAGAATCGATCAAGCCAAACTGACTCATAGTGAATGCAAATTCTGATCAAGCCAAACTGGTTCAATGCAAGTGAAATTGTGTCAACGCCAAAATGGTGAACTAATTCACTCAATTCTGATACACACCTTGCAAGGCAAAAAATACACTGAAAAGGAAAGGAGGATCCAATGGATAAACCGACTAGGATCTATCACAGTGAAGCAAGATCTGGCGGTAAACCGTCCAGGATCTATTACAGTGAAGCAAGATCCGGCGGTAAACCGTCCAGGATCTCCAGTGATAAAATGAACAACTCCTAGCGGTAAATGTCCAGAGATTACAATGATAAAAATAAGCAATTATTTCCAAATCCAGGAATTTATCAAACATTAATCCAACAAGCTAAAGGTAGACATTTTGTCAAACAATTGGAATGTAAATTGAAAACACATAAAATAAATACCCGTATTGCGCTGATAAAATTGAGTGATGATCAAGTGTTGTAGCTAGACAAAAAATCTGATAAACTGCTGAAAATTCCAACCCAAACTGTTGATTTAAATAATTTTCCACAAGCTCATCTTTCACATTTAAGTCAGAAAATTTGTAGCCTTTATCCTCTAAAACTGCTGTATATACCAACCCATCAGAAAAGCAGCTGAAACCATATGATATGCCATCCAAAACCACATTATATTGCAGTCTACGATGGCATGGCACTCTAAAATTTCCCTTGAATATGCAGCTGATTTCAAATTAATATTAAATCACCCCAAAGTACCATTACAAAAGGTACGGCTCATTCCCAAATATGTACAACACTTTAAAACTCATCAAAACGGTACGATTCCTTTTGATTTCGAACTCCCTTCAATTTTAGCTTGTATGGCACCATCGGAATATAAATAAAGGACAACTTCAATTTTACTTGCAGCCTCTTTACTTGTACAACAGTCTTTTCAAGAGGTACGGCTTCAAGTAATAATTGTACGGCTGCTGCAACAAACTATTATTCTTTTAAAAAGTGGTGCATCCCTTTTGAAGCATGGTTCTCCATAAAGAAACAGTTGATATTTGATTAAAAAATCACTAATACCCTTCAGTAATCTGCAACTTCTCACAACTTGTAAAAACGACTCTGAAATACCATAACAAACTAGAATTCACACATTACACAAAATATGAACTGAAACACACTAATATTTATTTTGTATTTTCTGAATATATATATATATATATATATATATATATATATATATATATATTGCACCACATAACAAACTGAAATCAAGTAAATCACAAGCCACACTACAATCTAAAAAACACTGCAAACTGGGACAAATCTCTGCAAACCCAAATGACTGAAAATCACAACTAAAATCCAAATATCTGAAAACTAAAACTTCACCAAAAAAATTCATTCAACTCAAAGGAAATCCCTAGATGGAATTTCTCAAATGACTAGGAGGGTTTTCGTCCTCGAAATCATTCTTGCCAATAGGGTTTTCGTCCTAGGGAAAAGAAAAGATGAACAAAGTTCAATATTAATATTAGGAGTTTTTGGTTTCTCCAATTTGTAAATTGTTCCAATGCACAACTCCTCCTTTTATAAATTTACGAGGGAAAATATTTTAATTTATTTTCTTTTTCTCCTATTTTCCCACTCGAACCCTAAAAGTGTCCTTTTTACATAATCACTTTTGTATCCCCCTACCTAGCGACACTTTATAAAGTCATTTTAGGTTATCTTTTAAAAACAAGTTTTAATAATGTAAGTTGCTTTAATAAAACAAAGTTACTTTTGGCAACTTATGGCATGTACTACAATATATAACTTCCCAACTTACGATATGTACTGCAATATATAAGTTCGCCCAACAAAAAGTTGGCGCTCTCCAAGAATGATGGAATTCTCCAAGAATCTTTAAGTTTTCCAAGAATGTTGGAATAGACCAAAAAAGGGACATTACAATACAATTCACTATGGAACTAGAAGAAAATGATTGTATCCCATTTTTGGATATACTTTTGAGTGGAAAAAAAGGAGGAACCTTTTTGCACCAAGTTTACAAGAAAAGGGCATAAATGGACCTATACCTCCAAGCAAATTCACATAATCATCTTGCACAAGAATCTGGTGTATTGAAAACATGAGCTATTAGAGCATTAAGGATACCAAACAAACAATAATTGAATTTCGAGGAGGATCACCTTATGAGGGCACATAAGAAAAATGGGTATAGAGAAAAATAGATTAACAAGGCATTTCAATATGCAAAGATGTAAATGAATAAAAAGGAAAAGTATCAAGATAAAAAATAAAAGGCTTATCTACCCTCCATAAGGAGAACTGCAGACAAAATAGTAAAAATTCAAAGTAATTGAGATCACTTTCCTACCCTTTAACATCCTGAAAAACAAGTTAATGTTAGCAAAGGATATGTGTGTAAAAAGAATAATGCAGTATATGATAGAATGATCATGTGGGAGACCATCTATTGGAGAAATGAGTAGATCCATCCAAATGATAAATTAGGGTGCATGATAGGGATATTAATCATGATAGAGTGGATCTAAGTGTTCTATCAATTGGTCAAGTGTCAGGATTAGATGTTTCTTTCTCTAATAGATCCCTTACTCTACAACGTGTTTTGGCCGTGGTGAGGTGGAACCTGCTACACTTGGGCGAGATTGTAAGCAACTACTTGCTGTGGACGTGGTTGTTAAAATGTTCAGCCCTCTCTCTCATCGCACACGTGGCTCTCATTAGCCCTCTCTCTCATCGCACAAGTGGCTCTCATTCACTAATGTGTTGGGGAAGGTTGTGACAATGTCGGGTAGTGTTTCTACACGATTATATTTGGTGACAAGGAAGTTACTACTTTTCTAACTAAACATGTTTGTCCAGTCTCTTGATCTAATGAGATACCTTTGTTCGTTTTGGGATCTAATGTATTGGATGAAGAAAATCATTATGCACAAAATGCGTCGATTTGTAAATTTCATCATTACTAGCCTAGCTTGCCAGGGCTACATTCTTGAGTCTCAAAAAATTGGTTGCCCTTTCTCTTGAAATCTATTGCTATCTGCCCCTATGCACAAGGATTCTGTGATTTTCAATAAATCTATGAATGATAGGGTCAAAATTCTTGAATAGGGGTCGTGGCTTTGGGGTAAGCCAAATTTATTGTTGAAGCTGTGGTATTCAACCTTCAATCCTCTTTCTTAATTGTTCTTTGCACTTCCTATGTGGGTAAGATTACTTTATCTTCCATTACAATTTTGGATTGATTTTAGCAATTGATAATACCTTTGCCTCTATCTCTATTGAAATGGATATCTCAAAATCTTTACCAATAGAAATTTAGCTTGAAGTGGAGGATTGAATCAATACACAACTATTAGATTATGAGAAGTTGGAGTTTAAGTGCTGTAATTGTTTTTCCTTGGACCATTTGACGAAAGGTTGCTCTTAGCTAAGCATAAATCTACTAGTCACGCTTCGTCATGGAAGGTTGCTCTTAACAAAGCAAAAATCTATTAGTCACGCATGGTTCATGTGTATATTGTTGGGGCTCCTTGGAAGTCATATTTTTGTCTCCAAATCTTCCACCTTTAGGTGGGTGTTGTGATGTTCACAACAAGCACCATTTTACTCCTTAGCAAAATGAAGACCCCTGCTATGGCTGTTGCTTTTTGCTTTTGTGTGTGTTGTTCTGCTTGGTGGTAAGGGGAAAAAGAGGGTGAAAGCTGCAAACTTTGTTAAAACTAGAAAAAAAAATACATTTCAATACCAGGACAGAATATGGGCGAATTCCTTGTCAAAATGAGCTAGGGTTGTTTTCTGAACCATGTAAAATTCCAAGTATTTTGCAAGTTATGAGTATTTTGGTAAAATGTACGAGGAAAGGGTTTGTTGTTGCATATACAATGTCTTTTGTATAACGGGTTGCATATACAAGGCCTTTTGTGTACAAGTTCCCTTGTATACAAAGTCCTTTGTATATCGCTTTCCATATACAAAGTCGTTTGTATATGCAAAGTCGTTTTTATACATAGTCGCATGGGTCATCGGGTTCGCATGTCGCTCATATACAAAGTTGTTTGTATATTCAATCCTTTCCATGTCGCATACAAAGTCTTTTGTATATCAGGTCTCATTATGCAAAGTTGTTTGTATATTCTTACCTTGTATGCATGTTGATAAAAATTCTATGTATACGTACAAGGTGGACCCGAAACAGTTAAGAGTTGAAATGGATAAACGGTTATGTCCGTTGCATGTATCTTATGTTTGTATGTTTGGCAGGGCGAAGCATACAAGGCAAGTATACAAAGGCTTTATACATTACGCAGAACCCAAAAGTTATGAAATGAGGTTTTTTTGGTTGTATGTTTCGGAGCATACAAGCAAAATATACAAAAGGGTTACATACAAACACTTTATACAAGCCGCGGACCCGAGGAGATCATACAGGGAAATATGCATGCTGCACGGAACCGAAGAGTTATTAAATGGGAACTAATCGTTGTATATTTTCGATTGTATGTATGTCGAGATATACATTGCGATTTACATACAAGCGTCGGACTCGAAAGAAAAGTTAAAAGCTGAAAATGCTTTGTATGTTTGGGCATTTGTATGTTTCTAATGTACAAGCAAAAGATGCAAAGCGAAACATACAAGCGCCAGAATTCAAAAAGGGATTAAAATCTGGTTAGTGTGATGTATCACAACTGAATGCATATGCAAAGGATACATTGCACTATGTACATCGCGAAACCGAAGTGACTTTGAAATAGGGTTTAATCGTTGTATAATTCGTACTTTGTATACATGTGTTAAAGACATACATTGTGAATAACATACAAGGCGGAACTAAAAAAGATTAAAATCAGGTTAAACGAATGTCTCACACCTGGCTTGTATATTGGAAGATACTAGCCTTGCATGCAAAGGCGAAAGATACAACTAAAAGTTACGACGCGGATGCGAAAAAAGGTTCAATATAGAAAAATTGTTGAAAGTTTGAGTGCTTGTATGTTTGTGACATACATTGTCCGATATACAAAAGATAGGCATCGGCGAGGAATAGGGTATCGGAATGAAATTTTGGCCCAGGCCGATGAATGAGAGTTACGCCGATAAAGAGAAAGCATCGGTGTAAGTAGAGCGATCGGCGGAAATTTTTGGGCTTGCTCCAACTAAGGCAAGTCATGCCGATAACAAAGATAACTTAGCCGTTAAGGACATCGGCCAGAGTAAAGCGATCGGCAGGAAAGTTTTAGACCAACCCGACTTAGAGAGTTATGCCGATAGGGAAAAGGGTATGTATGCGGAACTAAACTAGCGGTAAGGGTTTGAAAGCGCGTTAACACTGCAACTGGGTGTCAAGTTGGTAACGCATTAGTTACTGTATTTGATGCCCATCTAACATTCTGACCAGGTATGAATTGACGAAGCAACGTGAGGCATTTTTTTTTAATCCATTTTTTGTGTCTGTTGGCAGGTTTGTAGGTAGAAGGTGGAACTTAATGGCGATCACATCACGAAGAGCGGATCAGATCTCCAAGGAAGCGAAAAGAGATAAGGATGGCAATGAGAAGTAATAGAAGGTGAAACTTAATGGCGATGACATCACAAGAGGCGGATCGGATCACAGAGGATCACAAACGAAGTAGGTGTAAAGGCTTTCGATGCGAGGAAAAATATAGGTGGAAGAAAACATTATTAAAAGATCAACAGGAGATATTTTGAGGTGGTTAGGGTTTCCAAAGGGCATTCTTACACTCGGTATGGATATGCTGCTCAGAGATCTTTGACGGGATTTTGTTTTCCACCGATGCTGCTGCACTTGGGATATGGACCATTGATTAACTAGGGTTTTGAAGCTGTACTGGGGATGATCAGATCTATATATTGAGCCCCTTTACTCTGTAATATTTTACACAGGGATTCATAGGAATTTACAGAACAGACCTGAAAGTTGTAATTAGTCTTGGCATTTTGAATAGAAGAACAGTTTAGTTTAGAGTAGAGGAGGTCGCCTATGTCTGCAATAAGGAATGTGTGGAACATCTAGCTTCCATATCGTATCTGTAAAGCTTTGTAAGTTTTTGTGAATTTGATTAATGAAGCTAAGAGTCATTCATACATTGTAAATCATATATGACTGTGTTTTGAATACAAATGAATCTGGAATTCTGCGTCTATATTCTGAGTGTCTTCTGGCTCTTCTTTGTATTTGAAATAATATCTCTTAAAACTTGCAATCTTGAATGTGTGTTCATGAAAATGCTCAGGGCCTACATTTAATGATTTAGTCTGTGGATTTGATCAAACTTGTTGTACTTCTTACAACGTGCATAACAGAGCATTTAGATCCTGTAGTAGAATGAAGTTCAGTTTAGTTTTCTCTAACTTTTCCCAAACCATCTGAAATACTTCGCTTAAATGCAGAAATTTAAAAGAAATTGTCTGACAATTGAAAGAAACAATAACAATAGAGTTGATATTTGACAGTTTTCATAATATTTGAAAAAGAAAAGCTCAAGTCTTTAGCCAAATCCAAATTTTAGTGCCAATACGGGAACTCATTAGAGTTCCTGAGCATAGGGATAGAGCTATCTCATTTATCACGGCCTCTAGTGCACCTACACAGTGCATTGTTGCCCCTCTTAAAGATGAAGAAACCGTTGAGGTTTACTTAGGATCATCTATGGTGAATAGCCAGATGGGTGTAGATCCTTTCTACACCACATTGATCATAAATGGATGGTTGTTGCACAACTGTATGCTTGATTCTGGAGCGTCTAGTAATGTCATGTCGCTTGAAATCATGAATGATTTGGGCTTGAAGGTGTCCAAGTCTTTTGGAAAGTGTTTTGCCATGGATTCTAGGGAGGTGAATGTGATATGATCATGTCAAAGATGTTGAGGTCAAATTAGCAGCATACCCAAACAAGTCATTTTTTATGGATATAATTATTGTGGACTGCCTTGCTAATGGGGTATGTTATTATCTAGGAAATGGGCAGCTTCCATGGGTGGAAGTATACAGATGGATTTATCATATGCCACCATTTCAGTCCAGGGAGTGGAAGTAAAGCTTCACAAGGAAAAGAAGGTAGAAGACCAAAACATAGAGGACAAATATAAAACAGAGGATGATCATGCCAACTTCTTTGACACTGATATAGACCACTTTATGGGATATTGTAGTGATGATGATCCTAGCCTAGATGTTTTATCTTCCAATCCTATCACTTCTATTTGTGATGCATCTAGTTTATGGACGTTGTATTTTGATGGAGCATATTCAAGAGAGGGCTCTGGTGTTGGTATTGTGTTAATATCGCCAGATGGTGAGCAATTTGGCAAGTCTTTTAGACTTGATTTTAGTGCACCAACAATGTGGCTGAGTATAAGGCATTGCTGCTTGGTCTAAATGTAGCTCATAAGCATGGAGTCCAATGCCTGAGAATATATGGCGACTCAAAATTGATTGTGCAGCAAATAAGAAACACTTTTGCTGCCAAGGATACCAGGCTAAGGGCATATAGGAATGTCGTATGGGACACCATGGAACTGTTTGATGCCATTGGCATCGAATGGATTGATAGAATCAAAAATGAAGAGGCAGATTCCTTAGATGTAGTTGCATCAAAATTTGGTCCTCAATCAGATTTTCCTCATGACCATTATGTTGTGGAGATACAATGCCAACAATCCCTGATAACATATACAGTTGGCAGGTGTTCAATGACAGCAGTCAGATTTTCAGTTTCTTGAATTGCATGGATGAGTTTGACAGTCAAGTGATTGACTGGCAGCCTATGATAGAGATGGAAAATGGCAAAGAAAAACTATTTGGGAATGAGGTTGTACAATTGAAGACAAATACCATTCCCAAGGGATTGGTGGCACTGGAAAGAATGTTTGATAATGCAAACCACTGGAAGAGTAAAGGTAAACCTGTTGAAGAGGATAGTGTTGAAGGTGTTAACCTTGGAACTAAGGAAGCACCAAAAATGGTTTACATAGGTAAGAAATTGAAGCCTCATGAGAAGCAAATGTTGATTGCTCTACTGAGAAAATTCAATAAGTGTTATGCATGGTCCTATGATGAGCTGAAAGCTTATAGGGAGGACTTGTTTCAGCATACCATTCCCCTCCAACCTGATGCAAAACTGTTTAGGCAGAAACAAAGGCCTATAAATCCCACTATAGCTCCCAAGATGCAGAAAGAATTGTTGAAGATGAACGAGGGAGGGATTATTAATCCTATTAGGCACTTTGAACGAGTATCCAACCTTGTCTCGGTAAGAAAGAAGAATGGGGAAATCAAGTTGTGTGTGGATTTCAAAAATCTGAACATCAAATCCCTTAAGGATAATTATCCTCTTTCGAGCATGGACCATTTATTGCAGAGGGTTGTTGGTTCAGAACTGATGTCTATAATGGATGGATTTTCAAGCTACAACCAGGTGTTGGTCAAGGAGTCAGAACAATACAAGACAACATTCGCAACTCCTTGGGGAACCTATGTTTATCTGAGAATGCCATTTGGGTTGAAGAATGCAGGATCAACATTTCAAAGGGCAATGGATGTGGCTTTTGCCGGTCTTATTGATGAGATCATGGTGGTCTATCAGGATGACCTGACAGCATTCTCAAAGGAAAGAGGTGAGCACTGCAAGCACCTTGAGGTAATCTTCAAAAGATGTCTAGAATATGGGATCTCTTTGAATCCCAAAAGTGTCAATTTGGAGTTGAAGAGGGCAAGTTACTCGAGCATATTGTGTCAAAGGATGGGGTAAGAATAGATCCAGAACAAGTCAAGGCTATTGATCTCATTCCTCAGCCCAAATCAGTCAAAGGAATACAGTCCTTTGGACAAATCAACTTTGTAAGGCGGTTTGTCCCTAACTTTGCTGAAAAAAGTAAAATTAAGGCAATTTCTAAGATGTTAAAGAAGGGGCAATCTATCACATGGAAAAAGGAACCGTCTGAAGCGTTCAAGGATATCAAAGAAGCTATCAAGGAGGCACCTATATTGATAAGTCTAAATTATTCCAAGCCCCTTTAGTTGTTTTCCTTCGCTTCTTTTTATACTGTTGTTCTTTTATTCCAAAAGAATGAAGATGGATTTGAGCAGCCAATAGGATTCTTTAGCAAGTCTTTACAGGCTACTGAATTGAATTATTCCATAATGGAGAAGCATGTCTATGCATTGGTGAAGGCTACAAAGAATTTCAAATCTTATTTTGCAGGTGCCAAGATCATAGCATATGTGCCACACAAAACAGTGAAGGACATATTTATGCAGCAGGAAGCTTCAGGTAAAAGATGCAAATGGATCAACAGGATCCAAGAATATGACATGGACATACAAGTCACAAAGTTGGTTAGAGGCCAAGGCCCAGCCAAGCTAATGGCCAATTCCAATCTTGAGGCAGCAGAAGTAAATGAAACAAAGGAAGATGATGTTGTTCCCCATTGCTTATTGGCTGACAATGCATGGTATAAGGATGTTATATTCTATCTTGAAAACATGAATTGCGCACCATATATGGATGAAAATCAGGAAAGGACTCTCAAGCTGAAATCTCAAAGGTATGTCCTATTCCAAAATGAACTCATGTGGAGAAACCATGTAGTATTGCTCAAATGTTTGAATCATGAGCAAGCTGAAATAGTGATGAATGAGTGTCATCATGGTGTTTGTGGGGGGCACTTCAAAGCCAAAACCATCGCTCATAAGATCTTAAGAGCCAGATATTGGTGGCCGACCTTGTTCAAGGATGTAGTGCAAGAAATCAAAAAATGTGATGCTTGCCAACGATTCTCTGGTAGAATGAAGTTTGCAGGAGCGCTACCCCTTTTGCCCCTAGCAGTTGATGCACCTTTCCAACAGTGGGGAATTGACTTCATTGGAGAGATACAAGAGAAATCCAGCAATGGATTTAAGTGGATCCTTGTGGCCATTGATTACTTCACCAAGTGGGTAGAAGCAATTCCCACTCGCAATGCAACTTCCAAAGTGGTTATTGATTTCATAATCAGCAATATAATCACCAGGTTTGGGGTGACGGCTAGGATTTTGGCAGACAATGCAATGTGTTTCTGGTCTCAAGAGATACTGAATATGTGTTCTAAATTTGGCATAAACCTTGTGCATTCATCTCCTTATCACCCCCAAAGCAATAGACAAGGTGAATCAAGTAATAAAAGCCTGATGAAGATCATAAAAAGGACACTGGATCAAAACAAGAAGAGATGGGATGACGGCTTGAAGTATGCTCTATGGGCTAACAGGATAACTTTCAAGAGATCCATTGGTAGAAACCCATTTGAGTTGGTGTATGGAGCAGAAGTGAAGATGCCCATCAACATAGAATTGTCAGTCCACTAGTTGCTACAAGATACTGAAGGAGAGCAATATGATGCAATATCTCAGAGGATCTTGCAGCTAGCTGAGTTGGAAGAATGGAGAAGACCTGCACATGACAAGATGTTGAAGCATAAGCAGAGAATGAAGCTCTTATTTGATAAGAGTACTGTGTCAAGAGACTTCCAGGTCGGTGACTTGGTGCTTCTCTGGGATGCAAAATCTGAAGATAAAGGGAAACATGGCAACTTCGATCCCTTATAGCTTGGGCCTAATGAAGTCACAGAGAAATTAGAGCTCAATGTCTACTATTTGATGACTCTAGAAGAACTCATGATATTGTCCATTCACGGTCAGCATTTAAAGCATTCCTTTTCATAAGTAATGATTTCCTTCAAATTTTGTGATGAAATCTTATTATTTCTGATATTTTTGACTTCGAGTAGTCTTGACCACTATTGGTCTTGATATTGTTTTGTTGTGGTTCCTGTGTGTCATTTTTTGGTTTCTTTTGGTCTACCCAGAGATCTGGATTCTCGATGTGCCACTGCTTGGCACACATCCCCAACCAGAGCCACTGTTGGGACTTGAAAAACCTGTCCCCAAAATGCCCCATTTTGCCCCCAAATTTCATATGAATCCCACTTGAACCTATAAGTTTACAACCGATCACAGACATCTTTCATAGGTTTTCATATGTCTGCCTTTTGAAAAGTCCAAGGGAAAAGCCCAAAAAATGACTAAGTCAAAAATTCTTAGTGTTTCCTTGTGTTTTTTTACCTTTGTCAGAGTTTCGGAGTTTGGGGTTCATGTCTTTCGTCTTGCCTTATCAGCTCCAAAATCAGGCTCTAAATTCATCTAAGTGTATTGGAGTTCAGAGTTCGGGCCTTTTGCCTTTGGTCTTCTATAAGGCAAGTGTCAGGGAGAATCCCCGAGGTCCTAAGTTCGACAAGTTTACTTGTTCAAATTATTCTAGGTATGAGGTCGGCAGCGGCAGTCGGAGGTTGGCTATTCTTCCTTTCTTCCTTCTTCCTTTTGGAAGGCAGAAGGCGGAAGGCCCGACGACCGACCCCTGACGGATGTTATTTCTTTCTAAGGCATTCCGCCATTCCGCTGAGCCTTTTGGGTGGACCCATAGTAGGCTTCCGGAACCGCAAGGAGAAGACACATGGTAGGTTCGGCAGGCGAGAGTTTTCTCATCTTCTTTCTTTTGGAAGGCAGAAAGAAGAAGGTCCGGCAGCCGATCCCCGATGGTTTCAAAATTGCGCTAAGTGTTGCAGGCATCGGCAGGCGGGTGTTTCTCTTTCCTTCCTTGCTTTTGGAAGGCGGAAGGCAGAAGGCGGAAGGCCCGAAGTCCAAAGTCCGACGAACTATTCAATAGCATCTATGTTTTTTGAAGGCCGATTTCCTTTTCTTCTTTCTTCCTTTTGGAAGGCGGAAGGAAGAAGGCCCGAGGCCTAACCTCCGACGCTCTTCATTTGCCTAAGTATTTTGGGGTCAGGTGTTCTCTCCTTTTCCTTCAGAGTGCGCAATGCAAAGCAAAGGCCCGACCTCTAAAGTCCGATTTGTCGGAGGTCAACTTCCTGGCCTTCCATTCTCCTCCAACCGGCTGGGAACGCGCCAACTACTTCCAGGAATGCCATTAATCCAAAGTGGGTGGCCGAAATTAATGCTTTTAGCACAGTTGGTGGGGTTGTTGAGGATTTTGGCGCCCAGTTCATTCCCAGACCTACGTCTGAAGGCTATAAAGGCAAGATCTAAACTCTTTTCAAGGGTTGGTCTTTTGGCATTTTCAGGTAACCAAGTGCAGAGCTCTCTAAGGTTTCAAAGAGCAAAAAGTTCTAATTCTCCAGCGAATAAGACACGGGTTATGAAAAGTTTTCATATTGATTTCAATGATCAGCGTATGAACTTCTCCTTCTTCTTATGTAATTGTTCAAGGAAATCCAAAGCTTTAGCTAGGGTTTCCTCTTGCCACACTTCGTGGTATGACTGTAATAGTTGATTAGATGAATATGACAGATTCTTAAAACATTACATGCTATGTGATGATCTTTTTTGTGGTTATAGATGAATGATTGTATTCTGACTAAGGATTACTAAGTATATTCTTTATTGATCGTTGTTTTTCTTGCATCTGAATATCCAGAAAGTGTGTGTTTCATCTCTGTGTTGTGTTTTACCCTCTGCCGAACCGTGGACTCTGTAGCCCATCAATATAGGCACCGGTCTAAGATGTTTGATCACCCACACCTCTTAAAAAACTAAATCAAACTCATCATGTGTGAAATAAATAGTTAGTATTGTATGTGTTGTTGAGGTTCTGTTCTGAAAACAGGAAACATTGTAAATGGGTCATTAAAGTATCAATTCTCTGCAGACCAAACAAGCATACCTACACTTTCCATTGTTAATGGAAGTGCCTTTCATCAGCTATATAGGGGTTGTTAGTGATAACCAATTGTTTTGGGTCCAGTGACAGTCTTTGGGGCCTAGAAAATGATTTGGGTTTGGTTGTCCTTTAATTTTTAGTTGTTCATCTAGTTTTAGAAATTAATACTTGCTTAGGTATACCCCTTGGAATATCCCTCCAGAGTCTAAATTGAGCTCGAAGTGCAGAGGAGTTTACCCACTCCTATTAGTCGGCCAAAATTGCCCTTAACTTGTTGATAAACCTCTTCCAAATCACCCTAATGACATTCTCGGCTGTAATGTCCCCTTCCTAGCTTCATGTTAGTCTGTCATTGGGTTCCCGTAGACTAACAGTTTGGTTAGGGAACCATGGTGGTTTGGCCTTGGATGGGCAATTCAGAGGAGTAGATGTGGTTTGGATCCAGTTGGCAGTTGTCAGTGGCAGTTTGGGTGCCTTGTGGCATACTTACTATTTTTAGTAAGTTCGGGATTGGTACCGGATTGAGAGTTTCAGAGTTGGAATTCGTCTCGTCGAGACCTTTCCGGCGAGCTAAAGATCACGGTTTTCTGACATCGTCTTAGCATTTATTTTAAAGTCCGAAGCTATATTATGTTTATTTAATAGGACTTTATAAATGCTAAGTAAAGTGACTAATACAAAGAAATATTAAAAGGGGTCACTTAAGGAGACATGGCATGCCCATCCCAAGGGGGATTAAAAGTAATTTAAAAACATTAAAATCCCTCCAAGAAAGCCAACGCCCAACTTGAAGAAATAAAAGGTGAAAAGTAGAGCTCATTTGATATGCTATGTTTATGATATTTTTCTACTTGGCTCTGCTAAGGTTTTGGATTGTGAGGGTTTGAAGGATTCGAACCAGAGGCTCTTGGAGACGAAAACCTCCCTGAGTAACGACATTCTACAGATGTGCAACACCATCCAAAGGTGCTAATACAGGTGGATACAATCAATGTTCACAGTTGTGCTAAAATGGAGTTCGTTGAATGAGATTTTGAGGGTTCATTGATCATATCACTTGCAGATTTACTTGAGAGCAGCGGAGATACATTTCAGTGGCTAAAAGAGGCTTTTTGGTGCAGCCGTACTACCCTACTTGCTGGCCGTACAGCTCTTGTAGCAAGCCGTAACCTTTGTGGAGAGTTTAGTGATTGTGAGTGCTTGTTTCTCCTCCAATCTTGGTCATCTAGTCTTGGACTGGTCTGCAAATTGTTTACAGAGATTATTCAGCTTGTTGCAGCGCTAGTTGCAGCCATACATTATTCAGCCAAGTCGTACCATGCTGCCAAGAGAACGTGGGGGTATATAGACTCAGTATTCATTGTTTTCTGCTTGTATCAGCCCCTCCTCAGGCGTCTAGGATCTTTAATATTGCAATTAACAATTGTATGCACAATCTTTACTATTCCTTGGAGATTTGGATGATTCTGTATGTACCCATTTGCTGGTCTGGAAACAGCATAAATCTGAAGTTGCAAATCTAAACATGGTTATGTGATAGTAATTAGTATTTGGCCATTTTACTATCTGGGTCTTACATATATTCTTCATATCTGTTGTATATTTTCTGGGTTTGCATTATATGCTATCTATTTTATGTTCTGGCAACACACATCTGCAGGAAAATTGAAACCCCTTCTGCATCTTCTCTCTAGTCTAAAAGAACACTTTAAAAATTCAAAAATAACACTTGAAAGATTCTTAAAAAGAACCAACAGGTCCGACACATTACATCAGCCTTGGTGATTTAGGAATGTTTTAGAGTTTAGGGTTGCAGCTATTTTGGGGCCCAACATGTGGGACCTTTGGTGTTTTTCCTACTCATTTGTCGCTGATCTTGCCTACCTGTTACGGGTTTTTGGATTCGATTGTTCGGCTCTCTTACCCTCCATGGGTTCTAGATTTTTTTTCAAATAGTTTTTGCTTTTATTGTAATCTTTGTTTTCTTGCATCTTGGGCGAAAGCCCCTGTCCCTAGAATTTAATCAATAAAAAAAAGAATAAGAACAATAATAATAACAATAAATAAATATTTTTTATAATATAAAAAATTTAATTTAATAAAAAAATTAATTACGTAGATAATAATACAAAGAACAACTTTAATTATAGGAATAATTAACCCCTTTTATTAAAAATTCCAAATATAGTGGCCCTAACATCTTGTATTTAAGCAACAATGAAAGCAAATCTTAAAAACCATATTATTGATCCTATGATTTCCATGATAGGGGTCTCAAATGAGACTATAAATGTTGGAATCAAAATCTTTACACAGAGGTATGTTGATACATTGATATTATGGTTGTCTATGAAAATAGAAAATCTTTAATGTGTAAACAACTTTAAAAAGTTATCAGAATGCACTAAAATTTGAAATTCTAAATTAAACATTGAGATCTCGAAAGAAGTAGTGATTTTATTGATAATTTGATAATCATATCACATAACTCAAGTCTCAAAGCAACAAAACTTAATGTAGTGTGACAAGTACATATTGGCATGCAAAAATAAAAATAAAAAGGCAATATATCCCCTAGTCATTTCATATTTCATCTATAGATCAACTTCAACTTCGCACCGCCTATGCGTGAATATCCAAGTTCTCTAAATCATCTATAGGTTTTTATAAGATGAACAATTGTTTTTTATTAAGAAAAATAATTACGTAAAACTTTAGCTATAGGAATAATTAACACCCTTTATTAATAATGCCAAATATAGTGGCCCTGACATCTTGTATTTAAAGAACAATGAAAGCATATCCAAAAAACCAAACTATTGTTCTTGTAATTTCCATGATAGGGGTCTCAAAGGAGACTCACAGTGTTGGAATCAAAAGCTTTACACAAAGGTATCTTGATACGTCGATATTATATTTTTCTGTGATAATATAAAATCTTTAATGTGTAAACAACTTTAAAAAGATATCAGAATGCACTAAATTTTGAAATTTTAAAGTACACAGTAAGATCTCAAAAAAGGTAGAGATTTTATTGATAATTGATATTCATATGACATAACTCAAGTCTCAAAGTAACAAAGCTTAACATAGTGTGACAAGTACATATTGGCATGCAAAAAACAAAAATAAAAAGGCAATATATCACCAAGTCATTTCATACTTCATCTACTGATCAAGTTCAACTTCTGCACTGCCTATGCGTGAATATCCAAGTTCTCTAAATCATCTATACTAAAAATAACTGGGGTTAAATCATTGAGACTGTTTTTCCTCAACCAACTCATTGCCCAAGGTCGGGGCTTCTTTAACAAAAAATTCCTTTTTTCCCTCTTTGACTCTAATGTAATTCCTCTTTAGTGTAACACCATCAGTACTCCAATTCCTCCAACATGTTGAAGAACTGGTTACTTTTAAGAGAAACTGTATTGCAAATGCTTGCAATTTAGGTGTTCTGCTACCATGGCTGTCCTACCACTATATATTGGTTACTTTACATGTTTATTATAAAAGGCTTCCAGGCACTAAATCACCCCATCCATAGGAAAAGTTAGACCACTCATTCCTAATAGTAGATGTATCCCCTCGGCCATAAAACTTTACCAGGAACTGCCCTAGAAGCTCCCATATTTGTACCTGTACAATCCTAGTATTGTACCCATCCAGATGTCTTGGGTTCTTCTATCTTCTCAGGTCGTTCCCGGGTTCATCCCAAGTACAGAAATGCCCTATCAGGGGCATAAGCAAGTCATGCATGGGACATATCACATACCTGACTATCACAGGACAGTCATAATAAAAACATTAAAACATAAAATGCTGAATACAAAACACAAAAAAACACACACAGCAGACTAAACCTAGACTCTTGTGCAAGAACCACTTGTTGAGCTAGTGGGAGTGACAATGCCACTAGTTCTGATGTATCTCATTTAAATGAACCAAATATTGACTTGAGTAGATTCGAATGATCTCTATGAAGAGCATGATGATGATTTGTTCACATGGTTCTTGAATTTGACAGTGACTATTGACTATTTTCTTATGTTGAACAAATAATATACACCTAAGTGATATATCATATGTCATGATCGGTTTGATATTTTCAATTATCACTTCAGTAGTAGTGTTTTGTTTTCTTTTTTTTTTAAATATACCGATCATTGTTAATTTTTGTTAATTTCCAATCTGCAATAAGGGATTATCCCCCATTGTCCAAAGGAAACATTTTGGGATCATTCTATACAGTTCTAGATTTGAGTCCTATTTACCTATTTTGACTATCTGTGGCCAACATAATTTCTTTCGTTCTTACTTGAAGATTTCCAAACTTCTACTTCTCTTGAGTGTGAGGAATTCTCCAAGAGTAGCATTCAGAGTAATCCATTTGGAAAATAACATAAAACTGCTAACTGGAACAGAGGCTAATAGTCCAGACCAAGCCTGTCCTTTACAACCATAATGAATTCCCAACTCATATGCCATAATCTTTAAGATATTAATCTTACCTAACATCAATCACTTGCCATTCCTTCAATTAAAGCATATCTTAACTTTTGCATTGTTTGCAGTTACCAAGAAACTCCATTATAAGAATATGGACCACATCCCCGTAACCATACCCACAAATTCTGATGACTACATTTATGATTTATATATAGTATAGCCATCTCCATATTCATTTACCCACATACAGTAAATTAATAGCATCCCTATCCCTGTCCTGTTAGCTATACCTCACATCTCATCGTAACTATACATAAATGTATTAAATTCCCTTCTTTCAACCATGTTTGTATGTTGAAGAACCAAGACAGCTCAAGAAACAAAAAAAAATCCTAGAGAAGAATGATCAAGATTGTTCAGCAAATCCCTACTGGAGACTACCTAAGGCTCTCATGAAAGGATACCAAATAAACAGAATTAAATGTACTTCAAAGGATAACCAAACGATAGCCACTTAATGGAAGAAAAGATGGCACCTTTTGCTTTAGTTTGAAAACAGGCAAATGTTTAAATTAGTAAATGTTCTGTAGTTAGCAACTAGTGGTAAATATTACAAAGAAAAATGATGGAGAATAAACTAAGTTTATTTCATCCAAAATGACTAAACAAATAATAACTTGGATTATGGAGGTTGAACATGGATAGAAACCTGGACTGAAAGGTGACACCAAAACCTAGGTTCACATTTAACGGAACCAACCACAATGAACTTAAAGTTTAACACATCAGATACTGTTAAAAGATGTTTAACACAGTTTGCAAACTTGGACTCAACTCGGATTCGGCAGACCAAAAATTTTCAACTTGGCAAATTTAAATATACTTAAATTTTTGAAATACAAACATAATTTTTTTTTCAAAAAAAATATTATGCAAAATACAGCCACAAAATGTATCAAATGAGTTTGGCAGGGGTTGGAAGCAATGCCCCCAGCGGGGTCGAGAGGCAGCGAGTTTACTCTATGAGTACTCGTTTCAGAAAAGGCCCTGCAAGTACTTGGCAAGTTTTCCAACTATGGTTTAACATATGTCACCTGCTGCCTCATGTAACTACTAAGATGTCATTACAATGGGTTGAAAAGTGTTGACAATTATAGAAACATTTGCGGTCATGAATGGAGTTTGATGAATTAACAGCCATGGGTATGTCCAATAAGCCTCTACATATGGTTCTCAAGTTCTTAGTCATTCTTAACGAAATTCTAAGAGTCTTATCTCCTTTTCATGTGATTCTCTGTATACTTTTTGTATCTCAATTGCACACCTATATTTAAAACCAAATATAAGGTTGATTCTGATATTTTTCATTATTGAAATTTGCAAATCATATGTTCATAATTCCAGAGATGGCTGACGAGGCATCCCAAATTTCACGGGATATCATCAGGGATGTTCAGATTAAAAGATAGTAACCAAGTCATAAAGCTAAATGAGGTAATGTAGATTGCATGCAACATCACCCGTGTTGAATTACAATTAGCCTTCTAAAGATGGTTGTGCCAATAGACATTTCAACTTGAGGACATGTAGAAAGTCCCTGGAGGGATTGAAAAGATAGGGCATCTTCAAAGCACAGATAAAGTAGCATCAACCACAGCATAAAAGATGCAGGTAATAAGTCTTCACCACAGTCAAGGATGCTTTGAAAAAGAACTTTAGATTAATGCAAACAGGATACTTCAAATAAATGATAAATGCTGAATCACAGACCCAGAAAAAAAGATAAATGCTGAATCACATAGTATAAGAATATCACCTTTGTTAGAGCACGTGCAAATTGGCTAGGTTGAGTGTCATTGTCCTCTGGTTTATTCCAGCTGTCTGCAATTTGTGGCAATACACGCAGATGGACCAGTAACCTCTCTTTCATTATTTGCACAAGCTTTGAATGAATCTCATCTCTGTGCACCCTGTAATCCTGGAAGATTGCTTTAATAAAAAATAAGCTATAATCTACAATGCGATTAGGTAACAAAATTACATCTTCCAGAAATATCAAATCCCATAAAAGACAGATATGATACACATCCCAATCTTTCTGAATGTTATAAAAAATTGTTACTGCCAAATGCCATCTGAACAGGCATGGAGCACTTTAAAAAAATGTGAATACTGTGCACCTAGAGCTTTTGTCTGTTTCTAACTTTCACTCATGCATACATATTGATCTACTCAAAATTCAAACAATATCAAACTTACAAAATTGCAATAAAAGCTGTATTTCCAGCCATTTCACTTTGAGGGCATGATTGAAACTTCAGGTGAATGGATACAGTAAAGAATGTCTAAGCAAATCATACCTGCGTAACTCGATCAATCTCAGATAGTAATAAAATTTTGTGTGCTTCAGGTATATTCAGGACAAGCAGCCGCCTTACATCTTCAGCATAAAATGCAATAAGAGCTCAAGTCAGTGACCTGTTTCAACTTTTAGCACCTTTAATCATTAAAAAAAAATCATCCTTGTGACAATAAATGCACCATCTTCTCTAAGCATGTGTCACATCAAACAAAAAAATATGACCAACAATCATAGTAATCAATCTCTCAAAGTATACATATCCACATCAGCTCTGAATAAGCTATGATTTATGAATTGCTCTTGTATAAACATCATATTTAGACATATCTGGTAATAATCGCCTTATGAACCACTACCCAAAGTGACATTTAAGATAAAACACAATCAAGCAAATATAGAATGAATAATCAAGTAGTTAGTATTATGTTAAATTGGAGAGTGATTGCTCCGAACTGTTACAAGTGTTATCCAAGAGCCACCAAGTACTTCAAAGATTTTTTATCTGTAGTTAGTATTATGTTAAATTGGAGAGTGATTGCTCAGAGCCCTTCAATGACTTTTTATCTGTAACATATAGCAACACGTCCCCACTCCTCCAACCCACGTCCCTGTCCCCACTGGCACCCCCAGGAGAGAGGGACAGGAGGGGACATTCCCTGTCCTTGGGAAAACCAGGGACATGTCCAAGGAAATACCAGCCCCTGGGGCTTGGAGTCCCTGGGATGTCTAGCCATCCTCAACCATCCAGGATACAGTCAGACCTCCCCACTTTTTGTAATTAAAAAAAAATTACAGTCAGTTTTAAAACAACAATAAAAAAGAGACATGGGGGGCCCACAAGCCCTCCCACACCCCCTATGTAATACTAACTAAACCATGTATCTAAGAAAAACCAACTGATACATGTGGTTGAAAACAAAATACTGACAGTTTACTGACACTTGTAAATTTTGGAGACTTGGACCCAAGACAAAGATAACACTGACAATTTACTAAAACTTGTTGTAATCTGTTGCACCAACAAATTGAATGCCTCTATCAGCTACAAAAGTCACGAGAAAAATTAGTAGAATGCATGGACTATTTGTGTTTGAGCAACACCAACCTGATTAACTACAATGAGGCTATTAAGACCATTTTAACCTTAGAGAATCAAAATAGGCTGCTCTCAGAAATTATACAAGTGGCTGCAAATCAATGAACAGTGAACAATGAATATTAAATATGATTTACTATATGAATGTCTAAACTTGAATTTTGATGTCTCGTATGGCTAAACTTGTAAGAATTTGAATTTCCATACATGCATAATATATAGATAGATAGATAGATAGATAAGTTGTCCCCTGCCATCCCCAAAAAATGCCCCCCTGGACTGCTGACCCCAAATCATGGAACATAGCTTTTTACCTCTATCGTCAATGTCTTAGAAAAGACTTAAATTAGAGAGCCCATCCAGGAAACTCATTGTATGGAGGCATCACACTCCACCTGGTCATTGTTGCTAGTATTGTACTTTCTGGAATGACTAATAGGATGCCCGTATTTGTTTGTGTTTTTTTGTGCCATTTCTATCTCGACTCTTATTAGTTTTTGCTGACATGGATTATATATCACAATTAATTGGCATTTACCATTATCAAATTTTAAGTTTAATTGAAGTCACTAGCTTCAAAATCTATAGAATTCAGGGGCTGAGATATCTTCATTTTGGACAATCACATTAGAAAATTTACTGCAAGGATCTTACATGAGTCTAAAGACCACAATGACTTCTGAATCTAAATGTTATTCCCACAGATCAGAAACAAAATGCTGGAAATCCTACACACCATGATCAAAACCTGTAAATTACATAGCTTCATCTGATACCTGGTATAATAGCATAGAAAAAGCTGATAGTCTGACTTGCCAAAGCCAGGTGCTTAGCTGTTATCGACTTTAATCCAGACACCTGGTACGAAACAAAACCAAAACTAATTATGTTAATAAATTGTCAATCTTCAGCACATTAAATTTAAGAGAAATCTAAACTATAAATTTAACACAAACATCATCCCCTCTTTTCCAAATGTGTAAGCATGCTTTGTAACCAGAATTTGGAAACAGAGGCACTAGTAATTCACTTTAGTTAGCCTCACTTACCAACGCCGTTATTCAGATTAATGGAATAGCATGTACTAAGGGGGTGATTGAGAATGCTTCTGATAATAACTGCAAAAACACACCTACACAGTTATTACCAGAAGCATTCTAAATCACTTAATGGACTGCGGAAATATCATGTCTATTAACTAAGGGGGTTTCATATTCTGCAGTAAAGCATTGATTATGAAACATTTTCTTGGGCAAAAAATATCGAATAGCCAACTACATATGTACTAACCCAGATATCTTATATACAGTTGTCTCTCAAATGCCAAGTGGTATCAACATCAGAGGCAAAAAGACACTCATATTTAAGTTTTATTAATGTTATAAAAACATTTTAAAAAACAAGTAATCTATATATTAATAGAACCCAATATGCTGTTTCTTTTGTGTATTCGCATTCAAAGGTCCAATTTTAATTGGCACTGGGAACACTACAATTTATATTATTAAATGAGATGTTTTTCATTAAACTATTATTTAGTCAATACGAAAGACACATTAAAACATTATTTAGTCAAATATGAAAGAAAGTTATCTTCTCTGGAGTGCAAACCTACTTTTGAAATCAAATTCATACACCCTACGGCCATCACATATTCCACTTTTCTTTTTCTAGTAATATAATTCCTCTTAAGGGCCCAAAAAAATATTCATGTACAACTATGCAAATTTCTGAATTCACCTTTAGTAAAACAAAGTTGTTTTTTTTTCTTGGATGGTTCCTCTATGCAGGATAAATGTTTATGCACCTCACATCACGATACCATTACAGCCTTCACACCCCAGAATCCCATTGTAGAACACCCCTCAGCTTTATACGAACATACCTACTCAGAGACATGCAATAATCATATCATAAGAACATAACACAACAGAAACAATCACCCCAACAATATACCTTTTACCATGCCCACTGCTTAAATGCAGATTTTATGGAAATATAGGATTCCTCTGCATTAACTCTGGAACTAACAGAGACGTAACAAAAATTAATGACAAAACTTACAGCATCATGACAGAGACTAACAACAACCTAAGTTGCCGATACTGGTACGGGAACAAGTATGGAAGGAACGGGTACGCAGATACGCCAAATTTTTTTGCCTGGGTAAGGGTACAGCAACATATATATATATATATATATATATATATATATATATATATATATATATATATATTAAAAATTATAAAAACATTAATACTCAAAATTGTCAATAAACAAAATATTTAAATGCTTCATAATTTTAAATATATATATATATATTCATAATTTTATTAATAAAACACACAAAATAGACACCACTATTAGAAACGAACATGGTTGAGTCCACAAGGCACTTCTTGTTGGCAAGAGACACTGCTCTGATGAATGTTGAATGTTGTCATTGATGGCAACAAAGAAAAGAGATTCCACCGGCATGGCAAAGAGACTTTACTCCAGAAAAATAAATGACTAAGTATGGGTAGTATGCAGAGTAAGTGTCAGAGATTGGGTCAGTATGCCTCCGTAGTTGAAGATCATTACTTGCGGTTTAGGTATGTTCATAACTACCTAGTGATCACTTGTTCCAGTGTTCAAGTCCAGACTTCCTCCGGAAGTCATATGGTGAAATAGCTAAGTCTGGGTGAACAGAGTTAAGTCAAGAATAGTGCACAGTACCAGAGAAAAAGGGTCTGCATTCCTCCACTATGGCATATTTTGTCTTGCAGTTCTGAGGCAACAAATATACATACCATGACTACCTAAATCCAAAGTTATAGCTTCTGAAGCTCAACAGATCATATTCTACAAGTTCTCTGGTATCGGCTTCCAGTTTGACAGTATTTCACTATGACAGAGCAACAGTTCCAAGATCTGCATTTTGCTATAAAGGACTATTATGTCCTGCGGATTTGAAGGTATGTCAAGAGGACATTGATGAATGTTATTTATGGATCTTAGAGTCTCCTATGGTCCGCAGTGAAAGTTATGATGTGACAGTTGAATTAGTCAAGTGTATTCTTAAGGGATAGGCCGACAAGCAAGCTAGATCTATATGTGGAGAAGACACATTGTTTGAAGAATTACCTCAAGCAGTTGAATGATTGATGCGGACCTATATGAAGACCTTTTGAGTCCGCATTGCTATTTGTGCACAAAATCAAGCCGACAAAGTACAACACTTGTATACACGTTTCATGTCTAGCTCGCCGACCTAATTGAGAGATGAATCTTATTGCGGATATATATATACTCGATGGATTTCGGTGTTGAAGAGATTGAGATAAGTGGATTGTGTGCGAATTCGAGATGTGTTTAATTTAAGGTAGTTTGCAGAGCAGAAAAGGTTAATAAGGGCACAAAATAGGAGTATATGTAAAGCAGAGCAGTAAAGCAGGGCAGACAGTATGAAGTCCTTTGAATCTGTATATTGAGCATATTGGTACTACATTTCAGCATTTTGTAGATGCACCTATAGCAATCTTCTTTTGGCAGTGAGCCAATCCTTCTTCTATTTTCTCTTCTATCTTTCTGGCAGTGAGCACTTCTTGGACAGTAAGTCCTTGGGCAGTGAGCCTTCATGTAATTCGGTATTGCTATCATAATATATTGTGAGCTAACACTCACCGTGGTTTTTCCCTTTTTGGGTTTTCCATGTAAAATCCTGGTGTCCATGTGTTATGAATTTGTGGCGGCTCTTCTCATGTTTACTTTGCTTTCATGTTATTGAATTTGGTAAGTGCATTAATGAATGTGTGAATGAAAAGGCTTTAAGAATTTAATTCACCCCCCCCCCCCTCTCAGTATTCCTTGCATTCAACAATTGGTATCAGAGCAGGGTTCCTTGGAAGAAGCTTAACAGCTTAAGGAAGATCTGGGAAGGTGTACACATGGCAGCTAGAAGATATTTCACTTCCCCTGAAACCTCATATGAAAGCAATGAAGAATTACAAGCTGCTCTTGAAGATCTTGAAAAGTCTGAAGCACAAATCAGGGATCTGAAGGATAACATACAAGAAGCTGATGAATGCATTCTAAAGCTAAAAGAACAAGTCAAGAAGTTCAAAGAAAAATATAGAGAGGTTAGTTTACAATTAATATCAGCAAATGATACCTTGGATGATTTGAAAGTGGAAGTTGTAGAAAGAGCTAAATCAGAAGAAGATCTAAATCTATTGGTAAAAAGCAAATTAGAAGAATGTGATAAACTTGAAAAAGAAGTTGTAAGCCTAAAATCAGATCTGGAGAAGGCTAAGAGCTATGAAGAAAAGTTCAAGATAAGTTTTGCAAAGCTTGATGAGATGATTGCTAGTCAAAAAAGTTTAGATGACAAGAAAGGCTTGGGATTTGACAAAGGAGAAAGTTCTAAATCAAGTCAAGAAAACCTTGAGATAAAGAACAACAAAGGCAACCAGTTCCGGAATCAAAGAAGAAGACCTAGAAGACCACCGGTCAGGAAACCAAATGCTCAAAGGTACCCATACTTCAATGGCCATTGTTTTAATTGTAATAAATTTGGTCATAAGGCTACTCAGTGTAGGAGTAGAATGAACAAAATGTTCCATCATTCTCTGGTCAATGTTTCAATTGCAAGAAAATTGGTCATAGATCAAATGAATGCAGAAGTCTGGTAATAAATGGTTTTTACAATGCAAGGAATACTCAACCCTTCAATGGGAAGTGTTTTGCATGCAATAGATTTGGACATATGGCTAATCAATACAGATCTAGAACAAATCCAATCAATAGAAGGAATCAAGGACAAAGGAATGTGGTATGCTACAATTGCAATAAGTTTGGACATGTTGCAAGATTCTGCAAAAGCAAGAATGAGAAAAGAGACTATCCTGCAGAGAAGAGGAAAACAAAGCAAAGAGAAGATAAAGGCAAGAACAAGATTGATCCAGTGGAAATCAAGAAGGAAATGAGCAAGGTTTGAATTAAGAAGGATGTAAATGAGGTCAGAAATGAATCTGCACCAGTTTCTGGTGTAGATGCTTCCTCTGAGAAGTAAATTGGGTGCTCTGGTTCAGGGGGAGCAGTACTGAAAATCCTAATCCCCTAGCCAGATAGTCAGTGTTGGGATCCAGCATGAAGATGTAATATGAAGCTTCATATGACAAATCTTTTGAAAGAAATTCCGGAAAAAAAGGTTCTAGTGCAGAGCATTGCAGAGCAAATCTAATCAATTGTGCTTGACAGTGAATAGTTTTGACAGCTTTTTGAAAGTTAGCATTTATGACGATTAGGTCAAGATAAACAAAGGGTTAAAAAGGAGATATTTTGGCAGACAATTCACTTTACATTCAAGCTCTCAAGAGTCTAAGGTGAACTGAAGCAAAATTCCAAGCAACTCAAGGCAAGATCAAGCAAAACCCTAATTTGACAAGAGGTATTTTTCATATTCGAAACCCTACTGTGAATTTATTTGAATCTTTGCGAAAATGGCAACACCACAAGTGATTGATATAATGGAGAGACCCAGCCAAAATTCAAGAAGCATCCAGTCAAATCAAGAGGTTGATCCAAATGGTGCATTTTCAGAGATTTCGTTCGGTGTGATGCATGCGAAAGATGTTAGGATTTATATTCATGTTGCCCTAGAGGAACACGAGGGTAGTCAACTCACAAACCTATATCTAAAACATCTAAGTGGTGATACATTTGACCTAAAAGAAGAATACAAAGCATTGGAGGAAAAGAAACTCATTCAGTATATAGATTTTCCAGTTTTTGTAGAAAATGAATGGGTCAGGCATGTCTTAATCCGAATTCATGATGAGTTTATGTCGCTTAACTCTACATTCAAGATCACCAAAGATGCCATAAGGGCAGTCACAAGACTAAACTCTACTGATACAATACCTATATTAAAGGTTGTAAAAAATGATACAGTGATGAAAGCTACCGAAGCAAAATTTGATAAAAGGGCATTGACAATCAATGACATTGAAGATCATGCAGTTAGATTTGCATCCATGGTGATCGGCTATAAGGACTACTTCACCAACCGGGAGAACTCTGTTTCCGATACTGTTATATATATATATATATATATATATATATATATATATATATATATATATACTGCCTATCAAATGATTAAGTAAAATGCAGAGTATGACCTGTGTGAATTGCTCTAACAACAGTTAATGGAGAACTTGAAGAAGACAAAAGAGAGCAAATATCCCTTCAAATTCGGTACATTAATTATGTGCTTGTTCTTCTACTTTATGCAAGAGTTACCTAGCATGAAAAATCTATTTTGGACTGGAGATAAACCTGTTGCGGCGCAAATCAGAAATCATTTAAATAGTATTGGTAGTTATGATGCACAAACTACAACCCTATGGGGCTATTTCACGAACTTCCAAAGGGTAATGCAATCTAGGGAAAGGATCCCTAAAACCATTGTGGAAAAGTACAAAGATGATATATGCTTTATTGTAAATAAGGATCAGTGTATAATAGAAGTTGTGGAGCCTAGAACTGTCTGGATTCTACCAATGGGATATGAAGTTGATGGAAAAGTACTAGACAATTATGCCCAACATATGTTAAGCAAACCTAGGGATACCTCTAAGCCAAGATTTGGCACTTATGAAGAATTATCTGTAAAAGTCCATGTTGAACTAAGGAAACCAGAAACCCAGAAAAAGATGAGGAAATTGGTGGAAGAATATGCCCAGAACATAGGAATTACAAAAGAAGAAGTTGCTAAAACAAGGGCAAGAACAGCTGGAAGTTTGAAGAAAGCTAATAAACCTTCGAAGGTTCATGTTGTGCAACAAGAGGCACCTGCTGCACCAAAAGGAAGAACAAGAGGTATAAGTTCTGGTATTCCCTCTACAACAACTGCAGAAATAAGCAAAAGGAAGAAGACCAAAGGTCAAAGAGTATATGTCAGTATTGGTACAATTGATGATGAGGAAACTGAGACCGATGAAGAGGTTAAGAAGATGAAGGCACAGAATGCAACCCCTTCTGGTTCACAACAAGACAAACCCTCCGGTGTCACAAAGGAGAAGACCTCTGGTAAGGGTAAAGGGAGAAAGAAAGCAAAGACTGAAGAGCCTATGAAAGTACTGGCTACAATAAGTCTAGAAGTTACAATTGATGGCAATCTAAAGCCTATTGCCCAATTATATGATGATTATAATGATGCAGATAAAAGGATCATTGAGAATGTTGTTGTCAAATACTTGGATATATATAATAAAGCTCTCATTGAGATAATTACTAATCTCCCAGACAATTTGGGAAGTATAATGTCTGCAAGAAAAGAAGCTGCTATGGCTAAGGATGTTGAACTCAGAGAGCATACACTGATAAAGTTATGTCCAGAGATCACACCAGACGAAAAAGCAAAAGTCTCTGAAGTGCTGCATAGAGAATTTAAAACAAAGAAGAGGATAAACACTCTCATGTCAGATGACATTGAGAAGGTAGTCAAGGAGACTGAGGAAATCACTCTGAAAGCATTGAAAGAATTTCATCTTCCAACAATATACGATAAGGAAGAAACAAGTGTTGGAGATGACAGCTATTCCGGAAGTCAGCATGGATCAAGGGATAGATAAAAATGATGAAGAGTTAAAGGTGAAAGAAGGTCAGGCCCCTACTTCTGATGGTCTAGGTACAACTAATAAGGATCAAACTAAGACAAGTCTTCCTCCGGAACAACAAACTAATGACCAAACATACAAGGAAACGACTGAGGAGCAAAACAAAGCCGATGATCAAGAAGAGGAACACATTGAGGAGAACTCTGTACCGGAACAAAAGGATGATGCAAATGATGTCATGGATTTAGATCCTCCAAAACAAAACCTAGAAGAAGTCTCTGGTATAGCAAGAGACACTGCAGAGTATGTCAAGGATTTCTTGGAAAGAGAGAGACAAGTCTTGGATAAGCCTGAGTTTTTGCAAGGTACAATAAACTTGGACTCAATGTCTCCTGTGCAGAAGTTTAAAATGGTATCAATTGTGCAAGCAAAAGCACAGGAAGAAATATTGAAGTCACACTTACAAGATAGTGAGTTAATTGGTGAAGCATCCAGCATTTGGGAGAAGTTGATGCCATCATATCAAAAGGACACTTCAATGTATTCAATAAATCAACTCAAGGGACTCATAAACTCTGTAAGTATGCATTTTGAATCTTTTGAAAAATCTGCAGAAACAAAAGTGAAGAAAGAGTTTGATGAGAAAAGATTAGCTGAGTTGAAGTCCATGTTAGCAAATGATAAAACTCTGTTGGACATTGGAATAAAAGAGATACAGAGTGCCATCAAAGAAGCTTGTGACTTATACAAATTTTGTGTATCATGGCTGGAAGCCACAGAGAAGTTAAGAGAAAAGATCGAGGATCTAGTGCTGCAGTTGACAAATATCTCTAAGTCATTTGACCCAACAGTTGAGTCAATAAGTAGCAAAGAGATACAAGTTATCAAAATTCACAATGGTTTAAGTGATTTAATGAATAAGAGGGACCAAATGAAAAATAGAATGTGTCAAATGAGAGGATTGTTAACCCCCAAATAGATTCAATGAATAATCTTGTAGAAGAAGCTTTAAAAGCAAAAGCATTAATTGATACGCCTCCAGACGTGCAGAAGGCAGAAAAATTAGTTTTTCTGATAAATGGTCACAATCAAATTTTGCAAAGAGCTAAGAAACAATGGGATGGAGAGATAGCACAATTAAAGATTGTGTACAATGATATTCTTTCACTTTCATCCAACTAATATGACAGATTATATTTGTACATATGCGGCAGAGTATGATAGTTGTTGCAATTTTGACTCCTGCACATACACCTTTGCCATTGATGTCAAAGGGGGAGAAAAAAACCAGTGAAAAATAGGTAAACACCTAAGAGGGAGAAGAAAACTAGAGTTCATATAGTAAGGGGGAGCAAATGAACATTTTCACTGAGTGTTGCCATCAATGCCAGAGAGGGAGATTGTTGGCAAGAGACACTGCTCTGATGAATGTTGAATGTTGTCATTGATAGCAACAAAGAAAAGAGATACCACCGGAATGGCAAAAAGACTTTACTCCAGAAGAATAAATAAGTATGGGCAGTATGTAGAGTAAGTGTCAAAGATTGAGTCAGTATGCCTCCGCAGTTGAAGATCATTACTTGCGGTTCAGGTATGTTGTTCATAACTACCTAGTGATCACTTGTTTCAGTGTTCAAGTCCTGACTTCCTCCGGAAATCATATGCTGAACTAGCTAAGTCTGGGTGAACAGAGTTAAGTCAGGAACAGTGCACAATACCAGAGAAAAAGGGTTCGCATTCCTCCACTATGGCATATTTTGTCTTGCGGTTCTGAGGCAACAAATATACATACCATGACTACCTAAATCCAAAGTTATAGCTTCTGAAGCTCAATAGATCATATTCTACAAGTTCTCCAGTATCGGCTTCCAGTTTGACAATATTTCACTGTGACAAAGCAACAGTTCGAAGATCTGCATTTTGCTATAAAGGACTATTATGTCCTGCGGATCTAAAGGTATGTCAAGAGGACATTGATGAATGTTATTTATGAATCTTAGAGTCTCCTATGGTCCGCAGTGAAAGTTATGATGTGACAGTTGAATTAGTCAAGTGTGTTCTTAAGGGATAGGCCAACAGGCAAGCTAGATCTATATGCAGAGAAGACACATCGTTTCAAGAATTAACTCAAGCAATTGAATGATTGAGGTCGACCTATATGAAGACCTTTTGAGTCCGCATAGCTATTTGTGCACAAAATCAAGCCGACAAGGTACAACACTTGTATACATGTTTCATGTCTGGGTTGCCGACCTGATTGAGAGATGAATCTTATTGCGGATATATATATATATACTTGATGGATTTCGGTGTTGAAGAGATTGAGATAAGTGGATTGTGTGTGAATTTGATGTGTTTAATTTAAGGTAATTTGCAGAGTAGAAAAGGATAATAAGGGCAGAAAACAAGAGTATATGTAAAGTAGAGTAGTAAAGCAGGGCAGACAGTATGAAGTCCTTTGAATCTGTATACTGAGCATATTGGTACTGCATTTCAGCATTTTGTAGATGCACCCGTAGCAGTCTTCTTTTGGCTGTGAGCCAATCCTTCTTCTATCTTTCTGGCATTGAGCCTTTTGCAATGAGCACTTCTTGGACAGTGAGTCCTTGGGCGGTGAGCCTTCATGTAATTCGGTATTGCTATCATAATATATTGTGAGCTAACACTCACCGTGGTTTTTTCCTTTTTTGGTTTTCTACATAAAATCTTGGTGTCCATGTGTTATGAATTTGTGGCTGCTCTTCTCATGTTTACTTTGCTTTCATGTTATTGAATTTGGTAAGTGGATTTATGAATGTGTGAATGAAAAGGTTTTAAGAATACTGATTCACCCCCCCCTCTCGGTATTCTTTGCATTCAACACTTCTCACCCCTTCGAAAGCACTCTTAAGACTGAGCTGGAGAGGGGTAAAACCAAGTGTTAAACTGGGAGAGGAGAAGAGCAGAGGCAGCTGAACCCGAGCCGATGTAACACATGAAGGCGAACGATTCCTTCCAATTGTTATGGTTTGAGCTGAGTCTGCTCTTGTTCGAGGCAACCTTAAGGCATAGTCTGTCCCCTCAACCAAGGCCAAATAAAGTTTTATTATATATCAATCTTCAGCCGCAGTAATAATTTTCATGCAGAAATAGTGACAATTGATGGCAAAACGAGCTTTCAACGCCAAATAACAACACCCCTTTGACGTTTTTTCATGGACACTCACCCGGATACACCCGGATCTTCACAAAACGTGCAACGGTTTGCCCAACGTCTGCCCTGAGCACCCCGAAAGAACCCATAGGGAACCTAGGGTGCCCAGGGCAAACCTTGGGCGAACCCCCCCTCCCCCAATGCCTCGTCCCCACTCCTGTACCCAAACTGTACCAATACGGGCACGGCAGGTTAAACACAAGTACTTTTTGGTCAACCAGACTTTTTATATCATCTAATGAAAATGTTTGAATCTACATAATGGTTAACCCCTTCCCTCATTACCTATGTCTATATACCCATGGTAAAGAACTTGGATTAACTCACTATAGAATTTACATATAGATAATAGAAGAGGTGTCCCAATTGAGCACAACGATCACAGTGTCAACCACCCTCATAGCTGAAGCTTAATTAAATCACATTTAGAATACTGCACTTTATGAATGTAAACATCCCTAAGTTATAGATAAAGTGATCATAATTTGTGCCTATGTTAAAACTAACTCTACTTGGAAATCTTTTTCTCTATAGAAATTGTGCAAACAAATTGTTAGCATGAGAGGATGAATTTGATCAATGTCCTTTTGATTAGAATTGAGAATACAAGTGAGTTCCCTTACAAGTATTACGCATTGTACCTTCATTTCGATCTTTCTATATTTACAAATACCTAAGAATGTGTATTTTGGTTTCTTTCTCCCTTTTCTTAGAACCTTTCAAAATCTTAAAATTTCTTCTATTCCTATGAAGGTTCTGTATAAAAATTGATTCATAGCTAGGGGAATATTTGAGTAGTTTTAATATGTGGAATGTGGATGCAATTGTCCAAATGAATGAGACCTAAGTTACCAGTTTGTGATCGGGTACATGCCATCAGGTTTGGAAACTGGCACAAGGGTTCAAGTATGCTGGTAAACCAAAAAAAAAATGGGGTTAGGTTCATTTTCTATGTCCATAAAAAAACATATAAAAATAGTAAATATTTACATATTTGCAGCCTAGAAACAGCAATTAAGTTCAAAATACCACATTACATGCATATAATAAACAAAACTAGCATAAAAAGTAAAAATACAATATCTATTTATCACACTTGAAAATCATGATAGATATTCATTGTTCAATATTAAAAATATAAAATCAGCAATCAGCGTTATACGGATCTTCATAAAGAGCATCGTCATCATCATTGAGGTAGATTAGAAGAACCAAAAGGAGTACTCCTAGCACTCACACTAAAAATATACCAGCTATTGAGCTCCTAAACAAATATAAAATTGTTGGGAAGCAAAAGCATCCAAGTCAACTTGCTTTGCCTCTACATCACACAACTTTGTTGACCTTCCTTGTCGTCATTTTGTTTGTGTGAAATATAAGGCACAAGTTGGAATGCACATAAACTAGCTCCTCTGCCTTCTTTTATGCCTATCAGTTGCTCTCTACCAAGTGGATGGAGTATGTACTACAATTCCACTTAGATAAAGATGAACTAGCATTCTATTGAGGCACAGTAGGAGAGTTAAGAGTTATAAATGTATAAATGAAACTTCAAGAAAAAATTATTCCAAAAATCAAAATCAGAGACTTTCAAACAAAAAATAAAAAACTTACTAACAATAAAACTTTGATCACAAGAGCTTGTAGGTGTTGGAATGTTTGGCCATAAAGGTACCACCAATTGTGAGCATCCTTCTTAGAGTTGTCACGAAGAGTGGAAATGCTTTGACCATTGAAGTGTACAAAATCAACAAACTCAATCATAACTACATCCTCCTCAGAATCAAGAAAGAATCTAGCAAATGCTAGCTCGTACCCTTTGCTGACTTCCACGTCTCTATTTGGTGCAATCCTCCTCAGCAACGAAAGGATCTTGATGCTATAGTATTTTCAAGTCAATGCAAAGCCAAGAAGATATAATGAAGTGGTCATTTTGTTCCACCACTCAATAAGAATTGTGTGCACCTCTTTGAAGAAAGTTTCTTCAAAATCTTGCTCTTTCTCATTTATGATGGTCCTCATCTTCCCAATCATTGAGTCGATGCCATCACATACCTCTCCCAAGCACGGCTTATCAATGTCAATATAACAGATCATAATCAAGATGGGCTCAATGAAACTAAAAATATGTTCCACATGATCCCACCAAGTGTCATCTACGATCATTTGTTTAATATTTGCTACCCTCTCAATGTTGGATTGGCTCCATAAGTCGACTGATGACACTAGAAACTGCCTCCCACACCTTCACAAGACATCTCAAGATGATATTGTTGGAGGAGGTGAATTGGGTCTCAACAATTTATTCGAAATAAAAATGAAAACTAAAATTAACAACCAATCAGAAAATATACTTAATTTTAAAAAAAAAATAACTAAAGTGAAACACAAAATTGTATTGTTTCACTTACTTTTAGTAGTTCTCAATTCAAGAATGATCTTAATATGGCCAACATATGGTGACTGGTAATGAACATTTGGATCTCTTCGGTCTCAACATACACATGTTTGATCCAATCAATTTTGCTGCCCATCTTTTGTAGCATAAAGTTGAACAATTCGACAAACACAAGGTGTCCAAAAGATGTGTGAATAATGTGCCTCAATCAACAAACTCGCTACTTTGCAATTTTTTACATTGTTTTAGACAACATTATTAGGCCCCGCTTCCTAAATGACCCATATGAGGATGTCAGAAATAAATTGTGCATCCTTCAATTGCCCCTCACAATCCACGACTTCCCAAAATATTGCCCCTTTAGGGTACCAAGCAATCACATTGATCAAGGGCCAATTTTTGACATCCTTCCATCCATTGGAAACAATGGACACTTACGTCTCTTTCCATGAATCCTTGATGGGCTTCAATGAATAGTCTACAAATTTCACCTCCTTTGCTAATAAGGTGTTGTGCACCTTCTCAAACCCTAGCCCCTGTACCCTTTTGGAGCCTCATTAATTTTCTCCTCATTTCTTGCCAATATGGTGACCGAACAATATTGAAAGCCAAACCATTTGCATAGACGCATCTTCCAATGTATCGATCAGCAACCACTTGAGATTCATTTTGAAATGCCTTTTCCAATTGCACCTCAGTTATCATATTTGTAGTGGACTCTTTCCAAGTGTGGCCAAAAATGGATAGCTCTTTACCACAACTTCAGGAACACCAAGAGATGGGGAAACACGACGCCTCCTTTATCCTCTCTTTCCCTCTTCCACTTGCTCCTGCTCTAATATATTCTAACACTCTAGATGTTGACACAAGTGCATCCTTCTTACCTAGGCAAGCTTTGACTCCCATGTTAGCAATACCACACAGATGGGATTTTTCACCTGATTGTATGAGCTTTTATATTTGACACCACACCCACTACAAACCATAATATCCCCCACCACCTAGAACCTAATATATCATGTCAATAGAACTGACTGCCATTGTAATCTGTATGGCAACAAGTTTCGAAAACAACAAATTCCATACAAATGAAAACAAAAATAATATATCCTAACCTATATTACCGGTTTGTCCCCCTAGATCTGCAAGTTCAGATCCAATCCAGCTTAGATCCAAATCCGGGTTCAATTCAGCAAGGGATCCATCCAGGGCTTTCCTAAACTACTATGGGTTCGTCTAGGACAAACACATCCCAAATTTTGACGCCATTAGCCCCTGCCACAATGAACCTGTCGTATTTTTAGGTTTTTTAAATATTTTTTGGCATTTGCCTTTCACTCGTATGCCTTGAAATGCCCCCTAACCCTAAAATGTGGATTCCAAGGCATTTTAAAGACAAAACCAAAGTGATTTCCCTCATTGTGAATGCAAAACAAAAATATCATTCATCCTTGTTGAACTTTCATTCTTGCTTGCCATTGCATGAATAGAGTTGAAGACTGGTCAATAAAGCTTCCAGAGTGGTTGCTTTGCTATTCCTACACATGTGCAAGAGCCCATTCACTGCCAAGGAGATCATAGAGAAAGATTTTTGCAAAAGAGGTAGGTTTTTTCAAGTTTTTGGTTTTTTTTTTCTACATTTTTTATTTACCAATGAACTCTCTTGTTTTGTTTTGAAATTCTTGTTTTGTTTTCATTCTTCTATGAATCTATGGCATATGATTAATTTTTTTAAATAAGTTGTATATATATTTTTGTTTTCATTTGTTTCGAATGTGTTGTTTATTAAATTTGTTGCCATAGGGATTAGTGATTACCATGGCAGCCAGTTCTAGCTTTGTGGGACGGCCCTGCTTCAAAATAGACCCAAATTTTCCCCTTTGAAAATATGTTGATACGGAATAGCAACTTCCAAATGGTGGGGGTTATATTTGGATTTGCAATGGATGTGGTATCAAGTATTCAAGCTCATACAATCGAGTGAGAGCCCATTTGTGCCACATCCCTCGATCGGGCATCAAAATTTGCCAAAGGAAAAATAATGTACCCACTCCACACGAGCAAGTCATAGCATATATTAATGAGCAAGAAAAAGCAAATCAAGCAACAAGCCATAAATTAAATCATCATTTGTCAAAGAAAGGATCTTGAGGAATGAAGCCCCCCTCCACCACCATTTAATTTTCAACTTGTAAAGAGCCACCTATTTTTGGCCACAACTGAAGAACATGTGACCTTTACACATAAGAGATCAAAGGGACCATTCGAAATGGCATTTCACAATGAATCTCAAGAGATTGTCAATCAACACATTGCGAGATGTGTCTATGCAAATGGATTGACTTTTAATGTTGTTTGCTAATCATATTGGCAACAAATGGTCAAATCATTTAATGAGGCTCCAAAAGGGTGCAAGAGCCCATGTTTTGAGAAGGTGCATAGCACCTTATTGGAAAAGGAGGCGAAGTTTGTAGGGGATTCATTGAAGCCCATAAGATTATTATACATCATTTGATCATTTTGATATTTCTCTTATTGTGAGTTTTGGACAACTTGTTCAACTCAAACCCTAGGACGAAACCCTAAGGGCATTTGGCTTCAGAGAAGTGATTCCTCCCTGGTCAAATTGGTGGTGGATCTATTCAAGGTTCACAGATAAGCTAAATGTTCTTGTTTTGATATGTTGAAGGATTTATTGACAAATTTATTGAGATTGCAGGCAATAATAATAAATTTGTAAGGGTTTATTGAAGGATTCATAGAGGAGCTGAATGTTTGAAGTTTGAAGATTTGTGGAAATATTGGATGGTCATTGCTCATACTGTTGGTTTGGAGTAAGGCACCTCAAGCTAGGGCTTCAGATTAATTCATCCCAGCCGCCTCATACAAATTATTAGCTGGCCGCTTCTTTTGTGACCTCCACAAGAGATTGTCGTACCATCTTGGAGGAGCCGCTGATTAGAAGTCTTATTAAATGTGATAAAAGGAGTGATGTGGGTCAAAAAGGGAAGTCGCTGCCTTGAGAGTTTATGGTATGAGTCCAAAGGGGGTGCGTGAGGATTAATGGAGGAATCGTGTGGATTTTGGGAGTAAGTGCTGCCTTAAATCTGCTGCCAGTTCAAAGGGGGTGCGTGAGGATTAATGGAGGAATCGTGTGGATTTTGGGAGTAAGTGCTGCCTTAAATCTGCTGCCAGTTCATTTTCAGTCACTCTTTGAGATTTATCAGTCTTATAAGCCTGTAGAAGCTGGACGTGAGGGTTGTTGATGTGTATTAGCTGTCCAGAAATATATCAGAGAAGTGAGAGTTGCAGCAATTTATTCAGAGCCACAGTATTTTGAGAGGTGACTAGAAGTGTTGAAGATATCATCGTGGAAGTTTTTGTAATGCGGGACAGCAATCTTCTTGCTGATTTTATCATCAATAAAGGTCAGATTTGATTCATTATATTGTATGACAATTGTTTGATGAAATGCATTATCATTTCCTTCATGAACATATGTGTATTTGGTATTAGTTTGAGCAATTAGATATTTTTTTATCTGCTGTTCTAAAACAAAGAAACTCAAAAACGAAGCAAAACAGCATTCATGCAAAGTGTTTGACAAAATGTCCAAGAGCTGAAAACCAAAGAAAACTTGCATTTCTTCCACAAACCAAGAAAGGGACTTTACAGTCCATCCCAACAAAGTCTGTGGACATGTCAAAATGCTACTAGAAGGAATCCCTTTTGAAACAGATATGAACGTTTCCATTAAATTTTCAATAATATATAGAATTTTGGCCAACCAAAAATCTAAGGAGCAGCAGAGAGTTTTATCATTATAGCCTATAGGTGAAGTAAGCTAGGATGGATAATTCAGCATTGCCCAAAAACTAGGAATCTCAAGGACTTTCACCTTCTCTTCCACCTTCACAGAAGTACTACAACAGACTCTCAAAAGAGCATACAAAGAAGGATTTATTTGAATGGTTCCAATTATTGGAAAAGCCATTTTCCTAGAACTTGGTCTTTAATCCATTAAGCTAGTAGTTCAAATCTAGATCAAAATAGTTACAAAAACTTGTATGCCCAGCATTTTAACAAGACAGGCACTTGATGATTGCTTGATGCAGACCACATCTGATGTAATAACTACACAAGGCAAGTCCTTTCCTAACAAATGGCAATTGCCTTGCTTTGGGAGGTGTTTGTTCCAATGCTCTTAAGAGTTCCCATATAATTCAGAAGGTGGAATTTTCAAAAAGTCCTTTGAAATTTAGAAGCCATATTAGGTCACTCCATTAAACCTGCAGAAAGGATATCTTGGGGCCATCAATACGAATAAGAAAACTTCATAGAGAAATAAAATAATCTTTTGAAAATTTGTCAACATCATTACACTTGAAAGGTATTAAGACGCCTTCAGAGATGTCACATGAGAATATAAGGGCCATTGATAAGAATCAGAGAACATTGCAGAGAACCAGGACAAACTTTTGAAAATGTGCCAACAGCTCTATGCTTGGAAGGTATATATGATACTTTCAGAGATGTAAAGTGAGAATAACCCTCTACCAGCTTGGTAGAATAAGACATTGGAGAAACTAGAAAGTTTCATGCAGTAGGCATAGATGTACTGATAGGAGAAGACAGACCACAATGCAAGCTTTCTTCAGACAAAGCTTGGATGGTGTCCAAGGATAAGAAAGAGAATCCATTGGAAGATCACCAACAAATACTTCATAACCATTGATAACTTTAAGTTTCCAAACTTCCTCCTTAGCAAGATGCATGCACAGGCAACTGGATACTGCAATCTTTCCATTCTTAGTACTGGCTAACACTAACTAATAGAAAGTAATGATATTTAATAGGATGTTGAGTAAAAGATTCATAACAGAATAACATGGATGAAGTTTGCAATAAAGAAAGTAACTTCAAGTACTGCCCTAATGAAAAATATGAAATGTAGGGTAATACGTCAATAAAAATAACGAACAGAAATTTGGTTTTAACTAACAACTCACCAAGAGTTAATATAACAAAGACAAAGTCATGCAAAAAGTAGGAGGTGGCAACAACCAATGAATGCAAGTTGATGAGTTTGTTTGAAAGAACAACTAGATTTGGCAACCAAAGAGTCTGATGCTTGAATATATCAAAGGGGAATGCAAGTTAATGAGTTTGTTTGAAAGAATAACTAGATTTGGCAACCAAAGAGTCTGATGCTTGAATATATCAAAGGGGTTTGGTAACTGTGTAAGCATACAATGTCCAAAGGAAAGAGAGCATACGAACATGAAAAATCATAAGAACTATCAAACAATATCAACCTATAAAAGTTTGTTTTGAATTGGTCCGCAAACTCTTTAACACTTTAGCAAACGTTAATAAGCAATGGGTAATGAGGAATGATATGAAACCTGCATAGCACCAGCTCCAAGAACAAGCTGACATGTACGGGTGTTGAAAAGCTTCAAAATGTCAACAACACGATGCACCACATCAGAAGCAAATGTTGATAGAGCATTGCTAATGTCCATGTACTCAGAAATCATCTTTAGCAAAATTACGCCACTGCAAAGTAGGTAAAAGGCATCATTGTTAACAGAAAAAAAAATGTCGGGAGTTATATTTACAATGCCTGTAAACTTAATTTCACTACCAAAACTAGTTTAACAGAAACTAAGTAGATTTAAACAGAAAGCAAAGAACAAAGGCAACTAAACAGTAAATATAGGGAAATGAAAAATGTCCCTATTATAAATGGCATATGTAAAATATATGAAGCAAAGTCACAAAACACCTCACGATGACATAGTTTAGACAAACACATACCAGTTTACCATGTGATATCCCACACCTCTATAACTTATTGTCTTTATGTTTGACTTTTCACGGCCCTTTCTTCCCTTGCTACCTGTCTCTGGTACAGCATCTTTCACCATATCACAATTACCACTAGTGTTCCCTGTTAAATCTTCTGCTTGTCTCAACTGATCCCTAGATGTTGACACTTCCCCTGATGATTTCCCATCTACATTTTCATGCATACAATGATTTGAATTCTCTGTATCAGTTAATTGAAGGGCAACCGACTTCTCACTTATACCACTAGTCTCAGTAAATGTAAGGGAATTGACAATAGCTTGAAATTCATCTGGAACATCAACAGCAACCCATGTTTCTTGGTCCAGAACTGCACTAAGCTTTGCTATCTGCAATAACCTCACACAAATCTCCTTAAAACAACCTCCATAAGTAATAAAGAAAATAATGGAAAAGATCAAAACAAAAAAACTGTTCTTAAAACATATTTCCAGATAACAAAAGCCCGTGTTATGCAAATAGAAAACCCATGGGATTTAACAAACAAGCTCAACTCTCTTAAAAGAAACCAAAATAATCCTAGCTACATGTAAATCTCATCTATTTCCCAATTGTATGGGTTAAAGATATTTGTTGAAAGGAAATCAACTTACACGAGAACTATGTTGATAATCAATAAAAGCTTTCGATTGTGACTGCAAACTCCCTCTGATACTGTAGCCCAAACGACCACCAATCTGTTCCTTGTAATCTTCTCAAAATTAAAATGATGTTCACCTCTATCAAAATAAGTAATGCCATATTATCCTACAATTGTAGGATAAACAATGCCACAAATGACAAGACCAAAGATACCTTTTCAGTTGCAGTTATAAAATCCTGAGTAATATTGTAAAGATTTAAGAAGTCTTGCAAGCGTAATTTTGGATGAACAAGTGCACGAACACCCAGAAGCTTCGCCCATCGCCCATGAGCAGCATCACAAGCTGCAAAAACAGCCTCTGCGTTTTCACGAAGTACATCAGCCCTGTAAAGTTACCATGTCACAATATCACTGAACACCTATTGGTGACGAATTTCCATCCACAAAATCTCAACACAACAATATGAAAAGAAATAACATGTTCTTGAGGTTCAATTGAAAATTTGAAGTATGGAAGTAAGTACAATATCAATTAGTCAATACTAATCAGACCATCGATTCATACAACTGGAAAACAAATCTATCATAATAGTGCATATGGTTGTTTCTGTAGTTATGCTATTTATTACACCTTACATTAAACTTACTTAGGTAATTTGTTTACTTAGGTTTAGTTATGCTTCTTTTTTTTTTAGAGAGAGAGGTGTCTCCTAATTCCTTAGGAGTTATGCTTCTTTTCTGGGAGTGTAAGGTGTCACCTCATTCCTTAGGAGTTATGCTTTTTTTGGAGAATGAGTTGTCTTCTTTGTATATTCTATAAATGCAACTTCATTACATTTATTGTACACACTTCATGAATGAAGTAGCTGAGTTTTGTCCATTGCATATTGAGTCTATGTTAGTTCTTTGAGAAAAAAGGTTATTTGTGAATAGCTACAAGCATAGTAGCATAAATCTTTCTTGGGAATAACTCAGAAAACCAAAAGATAAAGATTTTTTCAAAAAATAAATGGGATTTAATCCAAAAAAGCCAGGAATCCAAAAAACCCAGAAAAAGACAAAAAACTGTCATTTTTAATATGTAGAGGCAATTTAATTGCATAGAGATAGAGAGTGAAGGGAAAGAAGAGTTTACACCATAAATTTTGGAGTATAATTTTTTTTTCATTGATTTTCAGATCATGGATTACTTGCGCAATTCATGGTAGGTTACTAGCTCAGCATTGGTACGTTGCTGAAGGGCTCCAACAGTTGTCTAATTGTGACATCTATGAATAAGTCCTCACAATTCTTTGGGCTTCTATTTTCTCTCAGTTGCAGTTTTCTTTTAATGATGTTTTAACATCTAGCATCATCACTCCACAAGAAGCTGAGTTCTGCAAGTTTCTCCAAAGGATGCAAGGGTTTGTGTCTTCTACTTCATTCCTAAGGTGCATAAGGAACCTCCCAGTGAAAGTCCCATCTGCTCCTATTGTGGTTTTATGCTAGAGCCCGCCTCCATATGGCTGCATCATATTCTGCTCCCCAATTTGCTTCATCAAAGAAATCACTTCAAGGATTCTCTGACTTTGATCAACAATGTTCATGATCTTCAATTTCCTCCAGATGTTCTCGTCTTTACCTTTAACATGATCAGCCTATACCCCAGCATTCCTACTGCTTCTGGATTGATTGCACTCAGCTTTGTTTGTCAGGCTGTCTTTCCTCTTGCGAAATGTGGTTTCATTGCTCTTCTAACAGATCGAGTTTGCATGCAGCACTATTTGGAATTTAACAATATATTCTTCTGTCAACAACCACAATACAGCCATCGACAGCAATTTTGTAGTTGTCTACGCTTGTTTCTTTTTGTGCTTTCTGGAGGTTCAAATTGCTCAGTCTCTTTGCTTAAAATGTCTCTTGTATTTCTAACAGTTTACAGATGATGTTGTAGGAATATGGAATGGTACTCAATCTAATCTGCAAAGAACAAGGTTGCCAAGAGTTGAAGCACACTTTCTTCCACCAACTCCTTGACAAGGTTACCCTACAAATTTCTTGCTTCCATATTTGCTCGGGTCGGCTTCAATTAGCATCTTGCTTTGCTCACTAAGGTAATTCAGATAATTCAAAACAATAATGGTGTTAGAATCAGGTCTACTCCCTTGGTTTTCAAGTTGGACTGTTGTTATTTTCCTTGTAGGCTTCACAAAGGGCAAGACGTCATTACCCTGTGCATGACCTTTCAAAAAATGACATTCAGCTCTGTCTGTAATGTCTCCAACTGAAATATTTTGATTACTGGACAACTTTTCAATATTATAGCGTAACTTTAACACCTTTTGGTCACTGAGATCTTGGAATGAGCAGGGTGAGAGCATACTGTGATTTAGTTAGCACTAATATTAAATCAATAATACTTGTTGGTCTCAGGCCGCACAACCCTATGATGCATGTAACGACAAAATCTGAATGATGTTATATCTGGTGGCTATGCCTTCCAGATAATACAATAGCAATACCTATATCAATCTAGTGGAAAACTGCACAGAATTCTATATTCAAACAATAAATTATTGATGCTACACATACACAATTTTTTAATTAATGTTCTACAGAAACCTTTCAATATTTGACTGAGATCAACTCACAGAACTTATAGCAATGCTAATACGAATAGTTGCAATGTCAATATAATATGCAGTAATTGGTGTTTTTAATAGATAATGGACGTACAACAGCAATCTGGAAAGAAATGTATTACGAAATATGGTATGATCCCACCAAGATGGGTATGGCAGTCAGGGAAAGATATTTGGCAGGTGGTATAGTTATTAGCAGCACTTAAGATGCTACAATTGGAAGGGAAATGGCACACAGCAGCTGTTTGAAATGATCACAGCCACTCCTTACACCTGTACAGTGCCACAGAAAGTTGCAATCTGCTGCAGAACAGTACAACAGCTTCAAAAACTTTATGCAGTCCCTTCAAACCCTGTACGGCAGACCTGGAAGTGTGTACAGTGGACAGAAATATGGTTCGATGGTCACCCAGCATGCAATGATAGTTGTTTGGCACTCTCTTTACTGCTGCGATTCCTTTCCAGCATGGTACGGTAGCTGATAAAACTGTCTGAAAACTTCAAAAATTCCTCCAATCTGTACAGCTGGGCCTTGAGATGGTATGGCTAAATTCCTCCAATCTGTACAGCTAGGCCTTGAGATGGTATGGCTGGGACTTAAACAAAAGAAGATATTAATCTTTGCTGTCCAGCAGTAAATATAACCTAGATAAATACATATCAACAACAAAACCTTCACATCAAAATCTACAAACTGGATATCTTCAAGATCTTCAAATAATAATCCGAAACAAACTGTAAGCTTTCAGCACAAAGGTAATCCCTAGATGGAATTGCTCCGCGTGAATTAGAGGGTTTTCGTCCTCCAACCCAACTAGGAAAATCTAGAGGGTTTTCCAATTCCCTATGCCAATTGGGTTTTCATCCTCCGGCAGAAAAGATGAACACAGGTGCTCAATGTTCGAGAAAAGGGTTTTGTTAACAAAGACAATGGATGATTTCTTCTCAGCCCAACTCCTCCTTTTATAATCACCTTTTCTATTTTTTTTTCATTTTTCCGCCTCCTCCTAGAAGTGTCTAGAAACACCATTAGGCTCTCTTTCCTAGCGACACTTTTGTCAAATTAGGTTTAACCTCGCCTCACTGGGGGTTGCACAGGAGCTTATTTTTTCCTAATTTCTATATTTCCCCTGAACAGTAGAGACTCAAACCTCACGTTTAGTTTTTCCTCGCCAGTTAACATTTCGTACTAATCTAGCCATTGAGAGATCTCTTGATTTTTCTAGATTTGATCCTTCCTCACCCTTACAGATGTTCTAATTTAAATCCCTTGCAACAGTAGACAATCTTTATAGTGTTGATGAGCCCTTAAGAGCAAAACACTTTTATGGTTCATCTCTAAGTCTCTCCTCTTTGCTTGTCTATGCATTTAAAGTACTGCTCTAAGCTTTATTTACTGTTTTCACCTAATCCTTAACCCTAAACCCTATCGTCCATTCAACTGCTTTGAAAATCTAGAAAAACTTGCCTAAAAAAAGCTCTGTAATCTCAAAAAAATTGCTAGAGAAGACCCAAAAAAAATCGCTGTGTAACAAAAAAATTGCACCACAATGAAAAAACATAAAAAGATAAGGATAAATTGCCACAAATCAGAGGATGCAATTTTTTTCCAATTTTCTCACAAAAAAATCACAATTTTATTGGTAAATTTTGAATAAAAATTTTGCGAAATCACAATTTTTTGTCGATTTTCTAGGTAGAGATTTCATGCAATTAATCTTAGATGATATCATAGTAAATTTGCATTTAGGCTAGTTTCATTTCCATTATGTAAAATCTTATTGTAAGTGACCATTTGCATGCAATTAATTTTATTGGTAAATTTTGAATAAAAATTTCAAGAAATCACAATTTTTTGTCAATTTTCTAGGTAGAGATTTCATGCAATTAATCTTACATGGTATCAATGTAAATTTGCATTTAGGCTAGTTTCATTTCCATTATGTAAAATCTTATTGTAAGTGACCATTTGCAGGGTTTTTTTTGGGCGAGAATGCTAGAGCAAAGCTAAGCTCGCCATTGTGTTCAAAGTATCTCAGAAATTTGGTTTAACTTTTCATTTCGTCCAAATCGGGCACTCAGATATGAAGCTAACAAAGTTTGAGGCTTGCTCATTATCTTCATATTTTTTTGCTAGTAAATTCTTCCAAAAACATGTTAAAGCAAATTTGAGCTTACCATTGCATCCAAGCAGCCAAAACCTAAGGAGCATCCATCAAATCATCCAAATTGGACAACTTTTCTAGGAACCCCATTTTTTCTATGTCTGTAACATGTAGAAGATTTTTAAAATATATAAGTATGATATGAATGTGCAATGCCTATATGGTATTGATGTCTTTGTAGCACAATCACCTACCACCTATGCACCACCAATGTGTAACATCTATCGTACCAGCCACACCGCTTACAGCCATCCCGTCCACTAACTAGTATACCAACAGAATTTCCTAAGGAATCAAAATATTTCAATGACTGGAAACTATTTATGGCCAACCACTACAACACCACCCGCTCTCAACCCATGTTCCATCAGACTACCACCAACCACCACTACATCGCCCAAGCACAACTGCCACAACCCCAAGCACTACCTGCCCCTAAAAACTGCCCCATTACTGCTCAAACTCATTTTTTTGCCCACAAGGAGAGAGAAAACTTAATAAAAGCATAACTTTGGATTCATAAGTCAGATTTTGATGTCCTTTTTTTCACCCTAGCTAATTTTTTGCATAAAATCCAAATCTTCCATCAAATATAAGTTATTCTCTTCTATTTCTGAAATTGTGTACAATCATTGTGGGGCTCTAAGCACATGTTTAGGGTATTCTGTAAATGCACTAAAATATAAAGTGCCAAAATCTTTTTTTTCTTTTTTTTGGTGGGAGGGGTTCATTGCGGGGTTGCCTTTTCCTCTTTTTGTTGTCTTTGTGTTCTTTTGTTTATAATAACCCAAGGAACAAAAATTGAACCTTTCATAGATACAAAAAGAGTCCAGTGTTTTTCAAAATATGGTTAAATTAAAATCTTTGTTTGGCAAAGCAGATGAAATATGAAGTCCTCAATTAGAAAATGACCTTATTAATCTTAATCAAAACAATTTTGAACACATTGAAAACTTCATTTCACAATTCAAATCACTAAGGCCACAACTAGAGGACCACAAGATCAAGAAAGATGATGCACAATTAATTATCAATGTACTTTCAAACTTGACATATGGTTAAATTAAAATCTTCGTTTGGCAAAGCAGATGAAATATGAAGTCCTCAATTAGAAAATGACCTAATTAGTCTTAGTCAAAACAATTTTGAACACATTGAGAACTTCATTTCACAATTCGAATCACTAAGGCTACAACTAGAGGACTACAAGATCAAGAAAGATGATGCACAATTAATTATCAATGTACTTTCAAACTTGACCCTACTTATTATGTCTTTGTTTCTTCCTTCTATTCTACTAAGGATGTTTTGAGTACTGCATCTACTATGCCTTCCTTCATGAGTTTGTTGAAGGATTCACTAAAATATAGGACAAATTGATTCACATGGGTACACTTAGTTCCAAGTCTTCTAAATCATATGCATTGGTAGCAAACCAATCTGCAAAGATTCGGAAGATCCCAAGTAGTTCAAATAAAAAGAAAAAGAAAAATCCAAATTCCTCCTCTGCTTTAGAGTAAGAATCACAAACCTCTTCTATTTCAAAGGCAAAGTCATAAAAAAAGGGAAGGTCAAATTTGGAAACTATAAAAGGGGGGTGCATGATTAATCTAAATGTATGATGAATTAGATAGACTAGTTGACTGATATCATCAAGAACAATAACATCAATCTTCCTAATTCTTTCTAAGGGTTCTTCCTCCTCTTCTTTCAAATTTGGTAGAGGAAAAGGTACAACATTGGTAGCCACCATCTCTTCCTCTTCTTCTAAAACATGGATTCTTGACTCTGGTGCTTCACATCACATAGCCTCTTCCAAAGAATTGTTCTCCTCATTAGAGCCATGCTCTATGCCACAAATTTTCATGGGTGATGATTCTTATATAGATGTTTGTGGTATGGATCTGCTGATATGGGTGATGGAACATTCAATAATTTACTTTGTATACCCTCTCTATCTACATATCTCGTTTCTATAAGATCATGCACACATGGACAAGCAAGAGGGTTGAATTCACTCTAGATTCCAAAACTAGAAGATGAAAAGGAAGCCCCCCATCGAGGTGCCAGATTCACCTTCAAGATAATTATGTGAAAGGAAGCCCTCCGTCAACAATTTTCATGCTTTCTAAAAATAAAATGGACCTCTGCCAATTTTTTATGCCAAATACTTTGATTAGAAACTTAATTTCAGCAACAAGTATTCAATGGATGTTGAATAGCCAGTACTATACCTAATTATAGACCACTATTTAAGCATAACCACTTTTGTTTAAAATGCATTTCAAAATTTCTTTGTTTTCTGCCACACTCCATAGTGGTATTGGACCTGCAAAACATAAATTTAGAGCCACAAATATCCTGACTAACTGCTGCACTCAAAAACACCATTTAGTTTTATTTGAACAAAAGACACGTTATGGTTTGATCTCTAGCTTTTCACATAAATAAACTGACTGCCGATTTGTTTGCCTATGTTTTTTGGCCTATAGTAATCTAACAATAACATCAAAAAGTCTGGTTGTCTGATAATATGCTTTACATGTTCTGCCATATGTAAATTGTCTTTTCTTTCATTCTACCACTTGCATAGGATTGGCCTGGTTGACTTATATACTTGTTTGTGCTGCACACACTACATTTTCTTCTACTGAGTACACAGGCTTTGAAATGTGGGTTTGCTATTTCTTTAGTCTTGTGATGATCTGTAATGTCCCCAATCGGACAACCCTAGAAAACAAGCAATATTTTTTGTATTTTTGAAAAGAAATGTAGCCAAACAGCAAGTACCAAATTCTATTCACAATTTCAAAACCTTTAATTTGTTGATATCAATCCACAATTGCAACATTCAATATCAAATCTTGTTGATTTATGTTATGATAAACCCTAGGATGTTAGATGAAGCCAAATCTGATATAGGACAGCCAATACAATCTCCCAATATGATTTATTGAATAGTACAACCACTGAAAATTGCTTACAACATTGAATGATGATGCCTGCATATGTATAACCAGCAAGTAGAGAGTGGTGGCTGATGTAGGAATGGTACGGCAGCGGCAGGGATGTGTATGACCTGCTATACGATGGCTGGGAATGGCAGAAATCAGCGAATGAAATGTGGATCAACTGTCAAACAAGTGGTTCGACTGAAAAACAATATTGATAATGATGTTTGGTGGCTGGAATAACAATATTTGATCAATATTAATCATCCAAATGATGGTGCTATGCTGGTCAGTGATGTACAAGGGCTGGAATGATGCAAATCAGCAGTTGATATGACTATCACAAGATTGGATATGATAGATTTTGCTCTCCAAAAGGTGGCGTTCAAGTTGTATGACTGAAAATTCAACTTATGATGTTCGTACAGCAACAAATTCTCCATGGCTAGGGCTGGAAACCTGCGAATAATGTCAAATCTGATCCAAACCCTCCAAGGATTGATGGAGCAGCAGCTAGGGTTTGCCAAATGGTGTAAACTCCTCAGATCCAACAAATGATGATGCAAATCTGCTCATAAAGATTCTGAATCTGTCGTAGAAACCTCCCAAAATGATGTGGCAACATTGTAGCGGCACTGTAGCACGCTGAAAAGTGACTTCAAATCCCCAACAAATCAGCAAAAGCATGATTCCTGAATGGAATCACCCAAAATGAAAACAAGGTTTTTCATCCTTGATCCCAAATGTGGAATCCAAGAGGGTTTTCATCCTCTCAAACCCCAAACAAACCAAGGTTTTTCATCCTTGGATGCCCTAGCTTGAACAAATTGCTCAAATTTGAAAATTGGATGCAAAAGGATAACTTGAATGATGATCAAATGAAAATAGGCACCTTCTTGATATACCTTTTCAAATTGGGCCCTTGGGTACTAAACTTCCCTCCAAAAAATTAAAAATACTTTTTAAGTTTTATTTTATTTTATTTTTATTTTAAGCATTTAAAAATACCTTTATTTTAGCACTAGTGTTTAAAAACACCTTTTATGTTAATTATAATAATATTATTAAGTTACCCCTAAAATTCCCCATTCAAGGGGTGTCCCAGGATAATCCAAAGGAGAGTAGAGCTCAAGCAAGATGGCAGGTGCCGGAAGAAGGGTGGGCCAAACTTAATTTTGATGGGGCCTCCAAGGGGAATGCGGGACAAGCTTCAATTGGCTGTGTAATCAGGAATGAGCATGGAAATTTGATTGGGGCAGCTTCGAGGAAGGTTGGATTCCTAACCAACAATGAAGCGGAAATTCTTTCATCTTGGGCCTACAACTAGGCCTCTCTTTAGGGGTGAGAAGGATTCACATAAAAGGTGATTCTCAAATCACTATTAGTGCCATCCAAAATAATCAAACTCCTAACTGGAGGTTGAATAACTCGTTGGCAAGAGGATTGGAACTTTTGACAAAATTTAGGGATTATAAGGTTAATCATGTCTTTCGAGAGGCGAACAAGGTAGCTGACATGTTCGCTAATTTAGATTTTGACACGGATGGGGATCTCCAAATTAGTAATTCGTTAGAGGATGTGAAAGCCCTTCCCCTAACTTAGAAGTCCTCAACGAGGAGGCTAGGATGGGCCGTGATGATGTGGGTAGGAGTCCGCGATGAAGACTGATGATGAGGTGGCTTTCCCAGCGTCCGTGGAGGATTGCAGGATTGAGGTCTTTCAGAGAGTGCGTCACTAGAGATTTGAGGAGATTGGCATGCTTGCCATTAATGATCCGTAGATGGTAGGAATTAATTCCATTTAATGCCTTAATTTATACAGAACAAGGGAACGCTTAGTTGGTACCATGGAACGTGTGAGCAAGGCTAGCGGAGGTATGCGGATTCGAAAGTTTTTAGTAGATATTTGGGAATTCTTGTGAAAGACTACACTTCAGTTCTTGTCCACGCTAGTCTTCTCTCCACGGATCCCTCGACAATATGGACTCGACTGTGCCATTGATGGCAGGGAAAAGGAAAATAGCCTTCTTAGGGCCCATTACCAACTAGAGGCTGATGAAGGTCTTTAATATGAAGTCCCCTATTGGTTTGAATGCCATTAGTGTCGTTCTAGGGGAGACCTATATGGGCTTGGAGACAAAATACAGAGTTAATTCTGATCTAGCTGCCATGTTTATCGGCGTGCTGCTAGAAATTGGGGAATCGAAGGAGATGGTTCATGCCCTGGCAATGGCTCTGATTAAAGCAGAATGGAGACGTGGTTTGAAGACAGTCCTGGAGATTGCCATCCTTGGCATTGGTCTTCAGCGGGAAAAAGGTGTGTGGCCTAATCTCTTACCAGCATACAGTGGTCATTGGGTCCCCTTTGTTATCCCGGTGGTTGGTGTTGACAAGGAAGCTCGGAGGAAAACAGCAAGGGAAGAAGTGGATTATCTTAAGCTGCTGACAGGTGTGGTAGACCCGGGGATGGTGGTTGGAGTTGAGGAAGCCACTCCACAGGGCTCGGAGGGAGATGACATGGCAGTTGGTTCGGCAGTGGCTGGGCAGGGAGGTTCTGAGTAAGACATAAAAGTGTTTTTTGGTTTTTTGTATTAGCCATTGTTTCAAAGGACTCTTCTATGTTTGTAATTCAGGCTGGTTCAATGTGGTTTTTTGGGAAGGAATCTAATATATGAACTTATTTAAGGAATATAATATATGAACTTATGTACTATATTTTGGCCCTCAATTTTGAGCAGCCCGCAGTTATTTTGTTGAGGTTATTTTATCTGGGTTATGGCGCCCTTATGCCATATTCAACCATCAAAAAAAAAAAGTTACCCCTAAAATTAGAAATCACCGGGCCCAACTTAAATAATATTATTAACTATTTTAATCTGAAAAAGGGGACATGAATGATCACATCATATTAAAACTATGATTTGACTTTGCTTCCAATGTTCTACTGTGGAATGTGATTGAGTTTTTTATGGGATGATGCCCAAAGATAACAGCTCCTAGTAAATAAAAACTTTGCCGGTTTTAAATAGCCCAAGAAAGGCACGCAAAAAATCACATGTCAATTTTAATGTCAATTTTTGCAAATATTTTATGTTATTGTTTTAGCAAACATTCCCCTGGATAATTTTTGATTTCCAACTCCAAATTCGTGAACTTACAATCAAGAGCATCTAACCATGGCAGTCATTTCACTGTTATCTTCTTCTACGGTGCTTTCTTGTAGTCGTAAAGTACTTCATATGTCTCTATAGCTGTCTTCTGCAACATCTGGCTTTGATTTCTAATATGTGCTAGAAATCCAATTTTCTTTTCATTTGTTTATGTCTATAAGATGTCTTCTTTTCATGGGGTTATTCTGCTTCATCAGAGTCATGCAAACTTCAACATTGATATGTTTTTTATTGTTATTGCCACCACTGGAATTTCATGGGATCTTCAAGTTGATACAACATCAATTTTGCCTTCTAAATTTAAATGTCTTCAGAAATAATTTCATCAGGGTTGGCACTTGTTTCTGAATTAAACCGGCCATTCATACCTTCTCTCTAACATGACTCTGTTATCATATTCAGTCCAGTAACAGCAGACATGATATTGCAACAAGTTGTGTAACTTAAGTCAATATTCAAGAAAAATATACAAGTTGAACCTTTTCTATCTATATCGAGAACTTCCTAAACTACCTTTATTTGCATGACTTCATTAAAAAGTAAATTGTCTTTTTATCCTATCCGATTTAGGATGCACATAAGAACAGATGCTAACTCTAACCTCTAAATGTGACACTTTAATACAATATGACCATTAATATACTCTAAACAGAATATACCTAAGTTGTTTTATATGCTGCTGGTGAAGAATATGATCCCTTGGATACTACTTTGAGTTGGCAACAGCTTCCATGGTTCTGATGGGTCGTTATATAAGAGCTGACCAGGCTCGTCAGAGCGTTAGTAGTAGAAAGGACTCAAGGAGTACTGTAGTAATTCGGTTGCTCAAAAACACCAAATCTAATGTTGAATCAATTTTGTCTGGAAAGTAACTTTTCGATATCAATTTTGACACAGTTTCTGAAAAAAAGACCATATTGAATTATATTGTGTTTTATATATTTGCCTACAACGTGATCTGTTTGGCATAGGGACTGTTCCACCCACATTTCAGAATGAGAAGACAACTCCAAAATCCGAATTCAAACAGGGTAAACAGTAAGAAATTCCTTGGGTTATAAATAAGGCTATGGTTTCTGATGAATGCTTTTGTCGAAAATAAAACATTTTGAAACAAATAACAGATTTATCTCATGCTTTGCCGTCTTACTTGGCTTCAATTTGCACCAAAAAATGTCTAGTATGTTCTGCATATTACTTCAGCATGGTGATAAGTGTTAAAGGCACTGAATTTTACCTGAAATTTTTAGAAATGTTGGAAGGGCTTGCAGCTTCATTTGCCTTTCCCAGTAGCAAGTTACCATGAGAGGCATTATGGGGAGTAGAAACAAGAAAACGAGAACCAAGTAAAACATCTGATTCCTGAGCAGCCTCTGCAGCTGCTGCTGCCGCTGCACCTGATGCAAAGGCTGCAGCAACAGCATCTGCCGCATAATAACCATCAAGCCCCCCCATAATCCACTCTATTACCTTCTTGACCTCTGCTGCTTGTAATAGATGCACCTGCAGCCAGAATAAAGCATATGCAATTCACATTTACTTTTCTGTTTTGAATCTTCAAAGATGGGTTTGATGTCAAACAGCAAGCCCTAGAAGCAAAAAGTGTAAAATATTAACTACATTAATCTGATTTTTCACTATCAATGCCTTTCATAGTATGTTCTAGTATGCATTTCAAACCACATTGTTTGAGTTGGAAAAAATTTCTTCTCTTGAATCTCTCTTGAACATGTTGGAGTTAGAAGCATATTTATCCCTTATCTATGACATACGCAAGAAAAATATCATATGAATTATGAACACAGTACAAAATTGCTAAAAATAAATAAATATAGTATGACAAGACTTAGCATTGTATAAAATTTATGAGATATAAAGAACATCTAGCGTTAACAACTTTATCACTTGCACTGATTACTAATTCTATAGTCCATCTAAAAGGGGTTCAGAATAGTTTTGGACCTGACAAATAAAACTATAATGAACTCGAATTCATATGTACATATCAGCACATATTTCTACAAGAAATGGAAAAAGGCAGTATTTATGATGCTGAAGCAACCTATACTGGAAAAAAGAATAATAAAATATTCATCACATTACCAATTTTCTGATGAAAGCAGATCATCTTAAGCCTCTAACCATCATCAGTACGATCCTAACTTAAAACAATATAAAACGTCTCTTCCAAGTTGTGGCAATAGGGATCCACTATTAGTTGTGCTAATAAAAAAAAGTTGTGTACCTATTGCTACAATATATCTTAGTCACTAGGTAACTCATAACTCAGGTTTAGGGATGGAGACTGTGTTCCTATACCTTTAACCATAGTTGGAAAACTCGACTCGCCAAAAAACTCGCCAAGCCCAAAATTGGCGAGTCAAAAAAAACTCGGCGAAAACTCAGCAAAAACTCGGGAACTTAAAAAATTGCTTAAATTTCATTAGAAACGCTTTTTTTTTTGCAAAATTCAATGACAAGATGAATCCAATGAGTACAAAAGTGTTTTCTATTAAATTTGATTAACTTCAATGCAAATTGATTACAAAATCACATTCTCATGCGAAATCCTAATGGCTGAAAGCCTGATAGTCTGATAGAAATTACAATAGATAGCTGAAAATGAAAATAGTAAAACTAGAAGTAAATACTAAATACAACATATTACACCTTCCTCTTCCCTAATTTAGTCAAAGCTAGGGAAGAGGTAGATACTCTAGTCTTGTGAGTACGTGGTGTCGGTGGCTCCTCGGTTGGCATGGAAGGCTGTGGCTAAGGCTCAACCACCATCCTAGAAATATCTAGCTTTGGCAATGACTCCTCATCCTCATGAATGTCCTCCAACCCTACATTGCGTATCTCTCAAAATCAAGAATCTCGTCTACAGTAGACAATGGAGGCTACTCATCCTGCCTATCCAATCACTGTAAGGATCTATCTCATCCAAATCAATAGAATCCAGTGATTTCTCCTCTACTCTTTTGGTGCGCAACCAAAGGTTGTATTGCACAAAGATAAGGTCATTGAGGTGCTTTTGAGCTAATTTATTCATCTTCTTCATGTGAATGGCCTCAAACAAGCTCCAATTCTGCTCACAACTGGATGCACTACAAAGCTCATATTTTCCATGCCTCAGAATTGCAAAATCATGTCAAATTCCACAACATTTTACTAAGGGGTCCTTGTTCTTTCACCCTGATGCATGTTCCTGAAACCTTGAATTAGGCCAAGTCTGAAACCTTGAAACCTTGAAAATTTGGTTAAGTCCAAAATCTAGAATCTGCATGTTAAATCCCATGGATCCGGAACCTATCTCAAACATCCTGATAGTATATTTCAAAATATTTCAAGTATAAGAAATTCAATATACAACCCCTTGCACTAAAAACACCATCAACAGGACCCTGTTATGCAAACAGGCGAGTTTTTGGCTTGGACAGGGGGTGAGTTTTTGGTGAGTACTCCCCAAAACGACTCGGCGAGTTAAAGTTAGGAAAACTCGTTTGCAAAAAAAAACTCGCAGTTTTTTTAAAACTTCAGCAAGTCTGCCAACTATGCCTTTAACCACATCTCCAATGACTATATTTGAATGTAATATAGTCATACCTTTATTCACACAATCTCGTAACTTATTTCCAGATGTTCTCATAGCCACATCCCACCATCTCCAAGTGAAGTTTGGACAACATAAATATCCATGTCCTATTGTTGTAGATATCACCCGTCTTATCTTAGTAAGTCAATAAAATATCACTCCATGTTAGATCCTTATGGATTTCACATAAAAGACCTTTCAGTATCTTTCAAATGGTATCAAAGCCCTTACTTCTAAGACCAATTTTCCCTGATACAGGTTGCTGATGACCTTTATCTTCTCCCTTGTCATTAAAATGATGGCATGGGCCATCTCCTTGAGGACATCCTTGTTATGCCAAGGATTTTGTATCATCCAAGACTTTTGAAATGTTAAAGCAAAGTCCAATCCATATCGAAATTGGGACAAATATTTCAAAGTGAAAAGAGACATTTAGATCAAATAGTGTGCAATTCACACATTTAGTTTTAATTAATATTAAGGGTACACATCAATACATAAAGATTAAAGAAGCAACAAATGTTGATGCTATAACAATTGCCAAAACAGTAATTGAATTTTGAAGTGTCAAGAACTTATCAACGATCTACAAGACAAACCAAAATTCTATACAAGGAAAAGAATTATATTGAAGTTGACAAATGACCAAAGTAGCAATGTGACTTGAGCAAAACCAGTTACAATGCTATGAAATTACCTAAACAAAAAAAAAAAGAATCAAAACAAGAGAGGGTATATTGAAAATGATTATAACCTACCAAACACATCATCTAAGTACAGTTATCCAAGTGTGGGAAGTACCCCTCAATGAAGCAACGGATAATGGAACTAAGGAAGACCAAAGCGTATGACTAAGGATATCAGAAGTTCCATCCATAAAGAAGTTGAATCAATGGATTCGTTTGATAGCTACCATATGCCTCAGACTGAGAAATGTGTCATTAAATGGTACCATGATGATTGTCTTTTTTCAACAGATTCTTCCTTAGATGACCAAGAGATGACAATTAATGAGGAATTACTGTCAAACTTATTGCAAAAAAAAGCATTCTGTTCTTTATCTTTTATGTTGTACATGATTATATTTCTCTTTTGTTTGAAACCTAAGCAAATCTTGAGAGATGTTAAAAAAAAAGTGGTCTTGAGCGCATCTCTAAACAAGATATTAAAAATTCTTTAATTTCAAACAAAGAACTTACTCCAAGAATCTACAGCCTTCCAAAGATTCACAAGTCAGGTGCTTACTTAAGAGACCTATTATAGGTACAAGTGGATCTCCAACCTCTCTTCTGGAAGCATATGTGGCCAGAAAGCTATAACTATTGATGGGTAAGACTACTTCTTCAAAAATGTAGAAGATCTTTCAGATTTTGTGAAAGACAAATTCACCGAGGACAAATTAATAATATTGAAGTGGTCTCAGTTTGCTGAGCTTTGTCTTAGATTTACTTTTTTCTCCTTTCTAGATCACATATTTGAACAAATTGAAGGTATGACTATTGTTACCCCTCATATCCAATTGCAGAAAATACATACATTGAAATTTTTGAAGGTAAAGCATAATCCTCTTTAAATTTACAACCAAAAGGGGCGAAACGGTATGTAGATGATAATCAATGTCAATGATATCCTGTTCATATTCATATCATTCATCCTGATGATGGTCCACAAAGTTGTTGCCCTGAATGTCAATTCCTTTAAAACTTGTTCCCAAAGCCTCTCTTCTTTTTCTTTTAAATTTTTTTTGTCAGTCTGTAGCTGTCTTCTTGTAAAAAACATAATAGTTCATTTATCAAAACAAAGTTCTATGATAGTTGTAAAGAAAATCCATGGCTCTCAACACAAATCTGAAACTCATAGAGATAAACATGAAATCCCCTAAGATAATCTACACATTTCTAGAGAATATGGAGACTGATTTAGACTGTACATTGTTGCACATCACTAAATCCTTCTTCTTTTGACCATCACTCAAACCATTCCTTCTTCCCTCTTTCACCCTTCCCTCAAGCCTCATCCTAGTTCCCTCGCCATCCCTCGTGCCTCTCAGAAATCACAGAAACAGGATAGGTCCCCTCCTTTTTATCCAATTTTGTGGCTCCATGCAAATTTTAAGATTGTGATGAAGGAAAACACAACCTATCGAGAGTACATTCAAAAGCAAGTAGGAGAACAAAAATCATAGGAGCCAATAGTTAAAGGGAAAAAGGGTCATTCTGCAGTTGAAATGGTGATCTAAGTGAAATAGAAAGCAAAAACCAGAAATGCATTGCGAGTAATCATGGCACATCAAAACCATGCCAAATCAAAACTGCCAGGTTCAATTTTCAATGAAACCAAGTTTTTTGAACAAAATAAATGTTGGATATTGAATAACTCACAAGTATAAAAAAACCGCCTCTACTCACTTATAAGTACCTTTATTTCATTTTTGCTTCTTCTTTATTGTTTTACACTTCAGAATCAGAATTTTTCAAACCATAGGTGAACTAAAATATTTATAGATTAAGGATTAAAGAATTATCAGCATCAAAAAATTATGGCATTTTAGATTTTATCATATAAACAACAAACCTACCTAGGACCTGTTGATGATTGTTTTTAGACAATTCAACAATAGAGTGAGATACTAAGTATCTGACTCCCTCTTGAGCAAAGTCTCTCGAATGCTGAACTAGGTGATCAAACAAGATGACTCCAAGGTTCCTTCTGATGATTTTGAAAAGAGAAAGCTCAGCGACTAAGTATGATTTTGCTGTTAACCTACAAAGGGACTTACACAAACTTCTCTTCATTCATATTTAGCTTGTTCCTCCTTTCAATGTGGATGATGTATGTACAAAGTTCCAATGATAAAAAAGGAAAAAAGAATAAGGTTTAGGAAAGTAATCTAAGGTCAATGTAGCAATGATGATGTATTGAATAGACAAACTCCTGATTTAACCTAACTTCACTTCGCCAAGGATGCCTACAACTACATGAAGTTGGTGCAATCTCCTAAGGTTTGCGAATGGTTTTCAAATCATGAAGACCTATATAAGCACCCATAAGATGGCGCAGCTCAAACAAGCATCCACAATCGAACTTAAGTAAATATGGCTCAAACTAGCTTTACACAACAATTCACCAGCGATGAATGTTAAAAGCATGAGCTAGGAGTTGATCAAATATTCAATACAACGAACATTACAACAATGAGCTCTAATCTATTTCTAATCTATTTGAAACATCTCTCCATTCCATTGAAGTACAAGAAACCATGCGATTCCACAAGACAACACTTGAACACCAAATAAACTTCCAATGTCCTTTGCATTAACTTTGAGAAATATTTACAACAGCTTCAAATCCTCTCAGAGAATTTTGAGAGTCTCCTATTCTACTCCTAAAATCTACTCTCTAGTCTACTACTAATGATCTACTCCATTACAAATGAGGCAACAAGGCCTTTATATAGTGTCCAGAATACAATGAAGGGCTAAGATTAATTCGATAGCCAAGGGTCTAGATCGTGCCACCTCACAAGTAGTTACAACAAACTTTCTATTTTTAGTACCAAAAGAGGGAGGCAATGAAGGCACATTTTCCAATGTGATAAAGTAAGGCAAAAGCATTTAAAATATTCTTCCACATAGGAATCCCTTTGGCTTCTTTCATTAAATGATACATTTAATGCATTTAATAATGCGGCTAATCAAAATTGTATCATCTTTGTGTGATGTATTCAATGTAATTGCTTGAACTTGTATGTTTAGGAATACATCTTGTAGATCTTGCCTTGTTCATTCTTCTTGCAACTGGATGTATGATACTTGTAGCTCATTTGTCTAACTTCATGATTTTTCTTCTTCTTGTAGGTAAGTTGATATGATGATCTTCTTTGTAGCTTCTTGATGTAGACGATGATGACCTCATTCTTGAATGGGAGTAGATGATGATGAATCTTGAAGTAGAGATCTCTCTTGGACTTGAAGGTTGAATGGAACTTGAAGTTAAATGGATGAAGTGCCTTGCTTGATGATAGGATGAAGATGAAGTAGTGCACTTGGCATGTTGACCTTGAAGTAGCCCTTTGGAGTGTAGATGATAACACCTTCTTTGGATGTGGAGTAGATAACCTCTCAAAGAGACTTGAAGCTTGAATCTTGACTTGAAGCTTGAATGGGGAACGCCTTGTTTTTGAACATGATGCAAAGGATGAAGTATACTTTGAACTTGATGTGATCTAACATGATGTCATGGATGTAGGGGACTTGAACTTGATCCTTTAGAGTGGTGTTCCCTCTACAACTTGAAGATGACTCAGATGCTTATCCTTTAGATGATTCCTTGGCTTCACCAACACTCTTCTCAACTTGATGATGATCTTGAAGTGATCTCCAAAGGTGGCTAGCATGATGCTTCTTCTTGCAATAACAATTTCTTGACTTCACTCCTTGACGGAAGGTGACTCCAGGCGACTAAGACTTCTTTGCTCCCTTCCTGCAAGACAAAAGTAGAGGTATTAATCACATTATAACAAAAAGGAGTAACTTTACACATGAAATAAATCCTCTTCAAGCTTAGGCGCAAATATAGGTGAAAATAGGAACAAAGTGCGCCTAACATCATTTAGTCCCACATTCATTATTTCAAATGATTTCTAGCAATTGTAATGCTTTTAAAGAAGACAACCTCTATAAGATTCATCCAAAAGGTGCCTTTAAATGCAATTTCTTCCTTGGCGCCACTATAGGTTTCTAGAGGAGGCAAAGGGCGCCTAACTTTTGAGTTTTATCCTTGCAATATGACACTTCTATTTGATATGGAATGAACAATTTTCCTCAAGGCGCCCACTCAAAATGTAAGACTTGGGGTGATTCTTCTAGGCGCCAGAAGATGTTTGCAAAGAGGTAAAAGGGTGCCCTGATCATTATGGACTCCATTTGCTATTCTTTAGATGTTGAATGATTAAAACATGCTTAAACTAATGCTTTCTTTCTAAGCGCTCACTAAATTGAGTCATAAAATGCAATTTCATTTAGGCGCTCATTAAGGATGACTAAAGCATGAAGTTGCGCCTAAGATCACTGTGTGCTTACCTTGTGGAATTTCCACTTTTTGAGGTCTCTTGGCAATTTTTCCATGAAGGCGCCCATTAGACATGAACTAGCACCTTGACCCCTTTGGGTTCACTTGCAACAAACTTGTTAATCTACTTGATATAGAACGCTCCTAAAGGTTTGGCTATTCTAGGCGCCAAAATGATGTGTTTTCATGCATCCTTCTTGGATTGGCGCCTTAGTTCTAACTTGTTTCTTGAAACTTTAGATGATCTTTATTCTTGTTTAAACTTCACAAAGACCTCATCCTCACCTTTAGGCGCTACCTTGGGGATATTTGAGGTTTTGGAAGTACTAGGCGCTCATTGAATGGTGCTTTCCTCCTAAATATAGGCGCCTAAACTCATGTAGCTCAATCTTGACATCCTTAAGGCTCTCCAACACTTGATATACCCTTGTGAGATTATTCTACCCTTAGGCGCAATTTGTTACTGTCTTAAACTCCATCCTCACATCAAAGCGCCTAAACTCATGTCCTTCAACCTAAGGCGCAATTGTTATGATCTTCTGAACATGCAATGGGCGCCTAAACTCTTCAATCATTCCTTTGTCCCAAATTTGGATGTTTAAGGTCTTTTATGCCAATTTTAATCAAGGCGCCCTATCTTGGAGCGTTTGGAAGTTGATCTTCCTCTAGGCGCACTTTGAAACTCAACCTAAGGCGCTCATTTGGGTGTCTGCAAGTGAGAAAATGCGCCTAACCTCACTGAACAAATTCGCGCCTAGATTTGGCAGTCTCAGGGCATAAGGTATATTGAAAAATATATTTAAGTATAAGTTTAGAGATTGAATTTCTTATACTTTAAATATTTTTCAATATACCTTTCAGGATGTTTGAGATAGGTCTCAGATCCACTGGATTTAACATGTAGATTATAGAATTTGGAGGATCCACCAGATTTCAGACTTAGTCAATTTTCAGTCAATTTTTCAGTGTTTCAAGATTTCAGGCTACCAGACTTAGTCATTTTCAGGATCTCAAACATAGTTGATAGTTGATTCTCTTTCAATTTTGGATCAAGACAACATTTAGACCTCCTCATGCTAAGGCGCTCACATATGACTAATGTGGAGTGTATTCTTTTCTAGGCGCATTTCTGATGGCCTTAGCTCCTTTGGGCACCTCAAGGCGCACTTTAATCCCAAGCGCCAGATCCTACTCTTCCTTCAGGGCGCCCATCTAACTCTAGATGCATTAACACATTCAAGGTGCTATTTCATTCTAGGCGCACTTCTAGACTTTACTCCATAAGGCGCTAATCCTCAAAATCTTCTCAGAGTGATGGACCCACTCAGGGCGCTTCATGCTCAATGTCTTATTCCCAAAGGCGCATCTTGGAACTCAAATGCTTCCACACTTAGGCGCTCAAATCCTTCTTTCCAATCACCTATCTTCATCAAGGCGCACATAAAGTTGAAGGCGCTTCATCAAGACTCAAGGCGCTTCAACATCTCTCCTTGGTGATTCAACACATTGCCTTTGCCATCTGGGGCACCATTACTCTCTTAAGTGAACCAACCTCAACTCCAAGGCGCTCAAGTCTCCTAAGGCGCATTCTCAGACTTCACCCTTGACACTATCACACTCACTCCTTGAGGCGCCAAAATCTTCTTAGGCGCAATCTCCTTAAGGCGCCATCTATCACTGTCTCAAACTCCATCCTCACTTCAAGGCGCCTAAAACTGGCAGGAGCAACAAGGAATGGCGCCTTAGGTCTTTTCCTTCAACTCAAGGCGCAATCTTGAGGTCATCTAGACTATGGAAGGCGCCCAAACTGTCTAGGCGGAGTTTTGAGGTGATCTTGGAGCAATTTCGCGCCCAGAATTGACAGTGCTCGAGGTAAGGTATATTGAAAAATATATTTAAGTATAAGTTTAGAGATGTTTCAGTATACTTTAAATATTTTTCAATATACCTTTCAGGATGTTTGAGATAGGTCTCAGATCCACTAGATTTAACATGCAGATTCTAGATTTCTGAGGATCCACCAGATTTCAGACTTAGCCAATTTTCAGGATCTTCAGGATCAAGATACCAGACTTAGTCATTTTCAGGGTCTCAAACATCAGGATCAGGTCATCAAGGGGCTCTAAGACTCAAACACCACTGACTTCATCATGCAAAGGACATCATCCTGGACTTAGCAAAGCACTGGAATTCAAAAAAAAAGGGGGTCCCCATTTGCAATGGGGCGATGTGTGATTTGGTCACAACAGGACCTAATGCCTATGAGCTAATTACAAAACCTAGAAAAAAAAATCGAGATATTCTATTCAATATAATTGAGCAAATTACAAGCCCATAAAGGCGTGGTTCGGTGGTTAAGTCGCTCGGTTGTAGTGGCGGCCACCAAAGTTCAAACCCCCACTGGGCCAACGAGCTCGCAGGCGTTACGCCTTCACTGGGCCAATGAGCTCGCAGGTTTGAAGTGTTCTCTCTTGGGGATGAGGTCCCCTGTGTTGCGGCCTCACCTGTTCATAGCTCCGGGCAAAAGCGTTTCGTGGAGTCGGAGGGCGTGTCGCACCAACGTCACCGGTCACATTAAAAAGTTTACCAGGCACATTATCTTTAAAAAAAAATTGAGCAAATTACAAAGAGTAACATACACATATATAGGGCTCTTGAATGCATGATTCATGAAAGTGATATGTCCAAGAGTTCATGAGTTGACTGTCAATCATTCCCAATCAAAAGGTGAGTTAACTCAATCTAACTAAGATAGAGATGGCCTTGACTAAAAAAGAGGTGGCACCTAACTACTAGCAATTAAGGATTGATGAGGCAATGGTGGCACTTGTGTACCTCAGTGAGAATAATTAAATATTCCTAATATCCTATGTAAGCTTATTAATAGGTGCAATATTACTCCAACACTCCCCCACCCCCTAAGTGCAACTTAGGAGGAACTAAGAAATAAAAAATGAGAAATCAATCCCGACTGACAAGTCATGGAAGGTACCAATGTACAATATGTTCCAACCGAGAAGAAGAAATAATGTTAGGAAAGATGCAATAGTGTCCTAAAATCCTTGCAAGATAAGACCTATGTGTGCCTCCAAATAGAAGAGAAAGAATGTCGATGCAAAATGTTGTATGGCAAGTGTTGTAGTAAGTCTCTCTATAGCAAACGATGCATCTTCCGTTTGGAAGAAAGAAACTCTGTGTTGTCAAACTACTGAATTCCCACTCTGATGGAGCTTACGAAGGAATCAGGATGTCTGGTTCTGGAAGCTGCTCATATATCTCGATGTCGATGCTGAATTGTGACTAAAACTGATCAATGGACGAATGGCTCTTAATATGAGATCGGAACCAATGTGAATCAAGATGTGTCAAAATAGAAACATGATGTGAAGGAGAGTGAACGGGGAGTTAGAGTTCACCCTCACATCATCCAAAATAGGAGATGCAACTCCATAAGATCTGCCATCAAAGAAAAGACATGGCCTCAATGGTGTCATCAAGATCCTAAATGTGGGATTCTACAAACAAATGTATGTTGCATAAGCAAAACACCGCAATGTCAAGATAATAAGTATGACCCTACTGAAGCATATCTATAGTAGCTTGTGGAGAAGTTGAGATCTATGTCGATGTAGAAGGTGATGAATGTTGTGCAATGGAATTTGGCAGAGTAATGTGATGCTCCTAAAGAAATTGCTTCAATTCATCAATTTGCTTCTGAAAGCAATCATGTTCATTATGATTTTCCTTTTGACAACAAGCACATTTGACCCTACATGAGCAAACTATTGATTTTATGACTAAACCAGTTGGTCTTGGTTACTTTGTCAAATTTCGAGACAAGCTTGGTGTTGTTTTTGGTTTAGTCATTAAGGAGGGGTATTAGTATATTAATGTAATAAAGTGTAATTAATTAGTTGGTAGTTAGATGTAGTCATTAAAGCAGGTAGTTGCAGTAGGTGATGTACCATTTAATATGGTAGCTGTAATAGTAACTTTTATAAATTTATAAAATGTTGCTTTCACTCATTGTGAAGCAAGCCTTTCTAGCTAATTTCTCTCATCTCTCTTCTTTGCAGCTTTGCTAACAGTAGCTACTACAGGCAGTTCCTAACAAATCAGCTGCAAATTGGTACTTCACAATGTGGATAATTATCTGAATCATGGAAAAAATATAGGCAAGGTGAAGGAGGTGAATCTGAGAATGTAGCATTTGCAGAATTGTGTACATAGCATCAATAGGGCTCTTAGCATTCCTCTTCTAGCTGCCCCATTTTAAAGGCCTGACTCTGATGATGAAAATGTGGAGAGTTCTAAGTTCTAAGTTCTAAGTTTTAACTTCTGAACCTACATACCACATAATGTTGATTAGGATTTTGTAGCTTTTCCCAAGTCTTGGGTTCATTAAGCTTACTTAAAACTTTCATTAACTCCTATTGTACCTGTTCTCCACCATAATGACTTTGTAGTTTGATGATCTGCTTATATGTTTCTCTGCAGTTTAAATGAATATATGGATTTTTATGCATGGTGCTTCTTCAATTTACTTCTTGTGCTTTTAATGATGCTGCATTTTATTTCTCAATGTGAGAGTTGAGTGGAGAGGTGGAATGAGTCCAGTTTTGTTCTTTCAGTTTGATTTCTGCTGCTTTCATTTGCTTGTTAAGTGATGGGCTTTGGGTCATGGAGAAAGGGGATGTTGATTATTTGATTTTACTAAGGAGTGGTGACGAGGAACGGCCAGATATTTGTTGTTAAGATTTTTTTTCCTTTCCTGAGAAGGATAGTGCAGAGAAGATAATTATGCTGATTATCTCTGCTTCTCTTTGGATCCATTGGTTTATCTTTGCTGCCAATTTAATATGTGCTTCAATAAAATATTTACTGGGATGGTTGTTGTGCATATTCAATGGTAAATTTAGACTCAATCGTTCTCAGACTCTGCATTGGTACCCCCACTGTGATCGATGACATTTTTGTTGGCTCCTTCAATGCGTCTCGAAACACGGTTTCTTGAGGATTTTGGTTGGTTACCTTGATGGTCTTCTTCTGGTTATTACCTTACGGCATCTTCCCCCTCCTCTTTTATTATTGTGCTTGCTGTGAATTTACTATTTGTTTAGGTTTGCCCCCTTCTGTGTTTTATTTTTGTCTAGTGATTCTTTTTTTGCCCTAGTTCGTTGCTATTGCACCTGCTGTACATTCCAGTGTCAATGATCTATTTTTGGTCACTTGTGGATATTAATATACTTTCTTTCTTTCTTTCTTTCTTTCTAGAGAGGGGTGAATTCTCAGAGCCATGTTTTGGAGGGACTGCCTTCTTTTTTGAAACGTATGAATTGATATTGTCTGGATTGGTTGGCCTTCCTTTCCCTTCTCTTCTCCTCTGTTTCATAATGGAGGTTTTATTCTTAAGAGTACAGATTGCCTGAGTTCAGTTTTTGAGATGGAATGTGCATAGGATTTAACTGTTCCTATCCTGCTATTAGTAAAATTTTAATGAGAAGGTTTAAGTTACACTTGGACTGACAGTACATTCCAAGTTGTTTGTTGTATCTTGGAGCTCACGTGACAGTCTCCCTTGCATAAAATGAAGTTATGAACCACAACAAAACCTCCAAATAAATTAAAAAGTAAAAAGGAAATTATGTATGTTTCTAACAAATCAACAATTTCACATAACAATCTTCAGCTACATATTTCTAAGATTCATTCAATTGTACTTTATCAGCAATGTGAACCCTGCTGACAGATATTTAGAGGAACCCAGTGCTTATGCCTAAATGAGCTCGGAAGCATAACTATTGAAAGAGATGCTGTAATTACTCAGACAATGCGCTACACAGGACCAAAAGTTTCTTGCAAAATAGAAAATTCTCTAAGGTTTCTCATATACAGCATTACCTGTACAACTCTGAAAATCGCAGCCAGAAGTCGAACAAAACTTTCAGCAGAAAGACTTCTCAATTTACTTGCCAATGAAAATCCCCCACCTGGACCAAATCTCCATTAGCTATATGATATCACATGGCGTACATTGAAATTATTACTAAATGAGAAGGTCTAATGAGAGATATGGATCATGAACATTGAAAACAAACAGATGATCTGAGAAGTATGTCTAATAGAGACCAGAAGATAAAATACCATCCAAATCTGCTTGTCGGTCTCCAGTTGGCAAATCAGAATCAAGTGGACGAGTGAACAGGACAGGAAGTAACTCTGCAACAGTTGTTTTAATGGAACCCTTGATGTCTGCAATCAGAGTGTCTCTATAAATCCTCAATACAGCTGGAAGTTTTGCCTGAACAATCAGTGAATTTATCAGAACACAAAAAATAACACCTCAATTAGTTATATGTAATTGGAGCCAGTTCCATCTGGTAAATGAAGTAAAAAGGAAGAAGATAGCTGTATTTTACCGCTATAAGAAATACCATCTATGCAAGCTCCACAGACAATTGGGATTCAAACTGATTACAGTTAAGTAAATGACAGTACCAGTTCAATATTCAGAGCATTGAAATTGAATGCCAAATATAATTTGATATTATTAAGTCTATCACTTACAGGTGCAAGCCAGCAAGAGATATAGCAGGGCATAATATTTAAATGATGGCGCACATATCAAATGATCAAAGAGCTGAATGGCAATAAAAACCATAACAAGAACATGTGCTATCCTATAAAATAATTTTTGATGAGATGGAACCCAAAACAATCTTGACAAGAACATGTGCTTTACATTGGAATCAGAGACCTCTCACTAAATGGCTAGATCTTGCACAAAGAGTATAAACAAAATATACCAGTCATGTTTGCTAACAAAATAATAGCCAACCAAATGATCCAGCAATAAATTGTTTGCACAACAGTGAAGCTACTCACAGTTCTCAGCAAGCCAATGACAAGAGGCAAAAGCCGATCACGGAAACCAGAACACGCTTCATCATCTAATTTAATCTGCAAAAGACAGAAATAGCAGTCACTACTGGAAAAGCAGAAGAATCAGATTTCCCTCTAATGTCTAGAATGAACTTAGATTCTTACAATTAGAAGAAAATTTATAATAAGTTATAACAGTCTTTCTCTTCATCTTTGGGGTGGTGATCAAGGGCAAATAAAAAGTGTGCATAAAATTTTAAAAAGGACATTTTCACAAAAAATAATCAATTTGATATGCTTTTTATGCCAAAAACCTAAAACAGAATCTTATTCATTCATTTAGTATGAGTTCTCTTTCAACATGAATTCCCAGGGTCACTGTTGAACCATAACTAGTTTCTTGTAAATGTTTAAAGTTTAAACTGCATTGTATACAAATTGAAGTGCCCAGCAAACACTAATTATACCTATAATGTAAAAATCGTTTAGCACTCTTACAGCATAGTAATTTGCTCTTCTACAAATAGATCTCCTTTTGATTACCCCCTAGTCCATTTAATGTAGCGATGCGGACAAAGAAAACAAAAAAAAGGATTCAGAAACCTGCGAATTTGAAAAACAACCTCCGAGTCCATGAAAGGTTGAACAGGTCTCAATCCAAGCACAAAGCAAGACATGACCAGTATCGAGTTGAGCACAAATTCCAAGTTGGGGACAAAGTATGGTCATACTTGGGAAAAGAAAGACTCCACAGTAAAGCAAAGAAATTGAAACAACCTAGGGATGGTCCACTTTAAATCCTTAAAAAAGTAGGCACTAATGGTTTGAGATTAGACTTGCTCCCTTATATGATGAAGCATTCAATTGTAAATATTGAGAAAATACAAGATCTGCAACCCCAGATCTCCCAAGAGACTAACCAAAGGCTCTCAACTGCTCTAATACCATGTAAGATTTGGCTATGGAGATAGGCACCCAAGATCAAGAAGGCCTAATAGAAAACACAAAGAATTTACAAGATCAACATGATAAGAATAAATTGTATTCCAATCAATGGATCTAATAGAATGAATTAAATACAATAGTACAGGAGGTGGATACATATGGGATACACCACCAAGAGATGTGAATGTACAACTAATATGATATAAAGGAGATGTAGTCACATGTATGCACAACATCACCAAATAAGAAAGTACAAGTCACATGATGCAAAAGTACACCCTACCCAAGTAGATACCTGCCTAGGTAAGCTTATCCTATCCGAGGTGCATAATATGCAATAAAATAAATAAACTAAATGCAAGAAAATAAAATAATGCACCAATATACCCAACAGTAACAAAGTGTCATTGTTCCTTAATGAAATGCACCAGACCAAATCCCACATCTACACAAATAAGTATTCGTCAACATCATTGTCATCTCTCTAGCATTTCATTGACATCTATTTATCCTCCACATTGCTTATCCCTTTGATTGTAATAGCTTCATCAAAGGACCTTCCACTTTCCATGTACAATACCAACAATGCACTAAATGAACCTAATTCCACCAACAATATTGGAAGCCCTAAAAAATCGTATATGAACCATTAGTGTCCATTGCAACATGAGAAGCTCAAAACAAAACATTCAATAATTCAGTTGTCAACAATTTCATGGAGGATCCTATATATTGGCTATCCTACTTGCAGACCTGCAACGACTCTATGGACCCCACAATAACAGATCAAAAATCACAATTTATCTAACTTGTTGCCGCATCAATAAATTTTGCACCTTTATGTCATAACTCCCATATGAGCATTGATAAGGTCACCACACCACCAAAGCCGATAGAACACACATTGTAAGAAATAAAAACATAATTGAACAATCCCATCTGTTAAATTACTATAGATCTGTCTAAATCTTGTAAACATATAAATTCAGCCTCTCACCCTCACATACAAGGAAGTAGGTCATCTTGCCAGTCTGAGCATAATTATAATTTGTTGCGACAACATGACAAGATGCTACATCTGCTAGAGTTTATATTATAGATACCCATATATCAAAGAGCACTTTCCTACTTGTTGATCTGTAATTCCAAGCCATAATGATAATTCATATTGATATCATATGAATTAAAGGAATTCCATTTTACCCCTTTATTCACTAGTTGTTTCTGCTTTTATGTTACTATTATGTTCTGCTAATATTAAGAAAGCAAACTCTGATATTTATCAAAAGCTGTGTTGGCTAGTTGTTAATTGACCATATGAAGCAAGAATGAAAAGGAAAGCAAATTCTAGGTGAGATGCATTACATGTTTCTTGTAGTCCCATGGCATTTTCAAAATAGAAACTATTCATAAAACAGAAACTTCCCCATAACATAGGTTTCCTAGTTCACACGGTGACACTTCTAATCAAAGTGATGTTAATAAAAAAAGCTAACAATACTGAACTTTGAATATTACAAGCTAATCGAGAAAGTCAAGTTCCAAATGGCTTTGTGAGGCTTATTTCTTGGCATATTATGCTGTTTACTGGAAGCTCTACATTGCTTCTGCAGAATTAGGGTCAGTTGTATTTATATGACTCTCTGAAAGTTTTACAGGAAATATAACATTTACTACTTTTAAGAATTGAACCATTTACCTATTATCATATAATATCTTCCCCTACAAACAAAGCATATCTATCTATAGTTACCTCAAAAAACATTTCCTTTCCAGCTATTAGGGGATCCTTCTCTCTTGTTTGGAACTTGTTCAAGATGGTAGACTCCATATCTTTCACGTCGTGAATAGCTGCACGCACAAAGTCTGCAGCAAGAATGCTGCCAAGCATCATGAATTGTGAGCAGTCAAAATTAACTCGGGCCAATGTAACAAAAGCAAGCCCAATGCAGAGATAATTTTAAAAAAAACAACTACAATGTACACAAAATGCTTGTAAAGGTTTATCTAAAATAATTAACACATTTTATATTCATCAAAATGAATTACTTAAAATAACTCATGTAAAGACTATATTACCGCTATTATCTAAGAAAACCTAACAAATATACTACATCATATTTTAAAATTTTCAAGTATTTAAAGTTCACAAATCAAATATGGAAATGCAACTACATAATAGCAAAGAAAGCTTGAATAAGGAATTCAAATTTTAGAAAAGTTGTTTCTCTTTAACACTTTTCACATCTCCCACTACTATGTCTCTAAGCAGGATAATTCTGGGAAAGAAACTTCTGATTTGAAACCTTTCTAGGCACTCATACTTTAAAAAAAGATACAACATAGCCTGCATCTCATCTTGTTGGTAGGATCCAAATATCCAAGATGGTCAAGGGATGATTTGAAACCAGCATTGGATGATATTTATTTCAAGATTTTTGTTAAAAACCAATAAATGCTGGTGGTGTAATAATAGTTGAGTACAGTTTATGGTATTGTGCTAGAGTTATATTTAGGGATGTATTTACACCCGATAATTGTGTTAGTGAATTATTAATGTTATAACGAAATGCTAAGGTTGGTATGTTGTTTAATTATTAATGTGAGTTAAATATTACAGTATACACAGTCAGAAATGAAATGTAATGTCATTGAAACAAAAGGTCAATGTGCACAAACATTAATGCAAGAATTGAAAGCTTATAAGTGATAAGTTATGTTGTGTCCATATCATGCTACAGGAGAATACTGAAATTTCATATTGCTTTCAACTCGCACTCTTGTGCATAGATTTCTGTGTTATTGTTAAATGCATTTGCATATTCATTTATAGTTGATTTGTGCACTTAGTTCTTGAAGTTACAATTTGCTGTATTGAATTCAAACAGTTATTCATCCTCTTGTTTACAAAAACTTTCGAACGAGTGTCAGAATCCAGAGATGTTTAATAGAACTTATAGAAGTATTGAGACATAATCCTGGGAGACTTTTTTTTAATTAGGTGAAATATTATTCATGGGAAAGGGGGAATTTCCATAAACAGCTCAGCTCACAGCCATGTAACAATGGAAAACTTGTGCTATAAGAAATCAGACAGAATAAGGTGCCTGCTCCCATCATTTCTTTTATGTGGGGAAATTTAAACAGATTTAGAACCAATTTCCTTTTATTCTTGAATATCAAATTCTCATGATGACATGAAGTTGTGACATACAAAAAACATTTACAAGCCTCATTAATGTATAAGGTGCTAAGAAGCTCTGTTTGGATATAAAAGACGTAGTGAAGTTATATGGTATCTGTAAGCCTGCTGTAGCCACTCGAACAACGTCAAGAGGAAAAGGAACTCAAGCCACTTATTCTTATATAAATAACTCCAACACCTACTTCAGCCACTTGGCCAATGTCCAAAGACAAAATTTACCAAGGAACTCAACCCCACCTATCCTTGTATATGTTACACATTGGAGTTAATGAGTGACTTATAAAGATATAAGGTGCTGTATATAAAAAATAAGAATTTCCTTTCTTAAGGAGGTGTAAGATATTAACATGTTTTAAGGAAATAAGGTTGTATTGGAGATATATGGTGTTCTATTAATAATATATGTATTTGATAAAAACTTAAATAGAGTGACATTAGTTGACCAATTGTACAGATAAGAACATAAACGTGTAATTTGGAGATCATCTTCTAACTCATTTGAACATGTTTTCTAGATATTGTCATTTGATGTAAGGGAAAGCGCTTTATAACATGGAGGTTTATGCAAGACAGCAATTAGTTATGCACACAGAAGCACCTACTCAAGTTTGAGTTCGAATTCTCATTGGAAGCATACAGAAAAAACCCAAGTCTGACAAAAGCTCGTTCTTAGTACATTTCATATTGATTCAAGTTGTCAAGTGTCAAGTTGGTAAGCATCATTGAGTTGAATCTTTTGAAGGGGAATTGGGATCAGCAACAACTAGATATGCCTAAATTGGATGATGACTGAGCAATGTGTAAATCTATACCAGACATAGGCTTTTCACTGGTCAATTGAATATTTGGTCATATGTAATTATTGTTATAATTTATTTCTACACTCCAAAACCAAAGCTTAACATGACAGGAAGCTTCTATGGAATTAGAATATTTTCCAACAATAAAATTTTGTGAATTTATCTAATATCTTCCAATCTAACATATGGATAATCCTATTGTCATTCCTTCTGCTTGTAAGCGATGCAATATAAAAATTATTCTCGTTCATCTCCATTCTCTTGACTTGGTTATTTTTAACAGTAGTTTTTTTTTCGCAGGATACATCTTGATGATTAAGTCTTATTATATGAATTTTTTATATACTACTTGTCTAGGATTTACCCATTTGGGTTGCTTCTATATTATATCCTTTTTATTATATTACTTCCTAGTTTTAGTTTTTGAAGTTCCTCTTGGAGTGCTTATTAACTATTAACTTACTCTATTTTTCACACAAGATATGATTTTGTCTCTTTCTAGTTTCATTAAGTGCGGTCTAATAGTGACATATACACAATCCCTGCTAATCAAATGGTTTGATTGAAAAAACAAGTTCTGTCATTTGGAAGCCAAAATGCAAAAACTCATACAGTTAGAAATTCCTAATGAAACTGCCTGAAAACGTCATTTTCACATCTTAATATAGCCAGCAGTAACTAATAAGACATCTAATCATACAAGGAACAAACAAAGTTTCTGTACATAACATTTATCTTTCAAATGGCAAAATCGGTAACCATTAAAATTTCTGATTATTACTTTTTAAGCATCTTTAACCCATCATGGTTTTACTGTAAACTTGCTTTGTACTAAAACATATTTTAGAAAATCAAAATAACAAAACCAAGATCCAGTATATTTGACTCAAACACAGGTTTGGTAAGTATAGTCTCTTATTTGGCAGTCTACTTTTGTGAATCTTAAGTTTACGGCCTCAGCAACACTCTAAAATTAAGAAAAGAATTTTTCTTTGATAGTTATTAGGGTTTTAGGGGATTAAAATTTAAAATGTAAATAATAAGTAAATGCTACTTAGAGTTCTCTCTATTTTAAGTATCCAGAAAATGCAAACTTAATGTATTTAATTTGAATCAAACTGCAGGTCATCTCAAGAAAAATCTTGTTGGCATGTTGATATGCTGACTTCTTTATGGTTTACTGCTATTAGGTATTCCAGGAGCAAAAAAATAATAATTTCTCTATACTAAAAGGTGTGTTCCCATTTAAAGCTTCCAACAAATGGGATATAGATTTGTATACAGCATCCTGTGAAACGACGGAAATCACAAAGTTTAACCAGGTAAAAGTTAAGCCAGGTCATAACTAAACCATCAACTGATCCCAAATGATCATAAAGCATTGCCCTGCTGCTCAAAAAATGAATTACCTAGCCAAAGATAGTGTGAACAAAACAGAAAATCCTATTAAAAGAAACGTCAAGAGTAGTAAATAATACCTATTCACGGCATCTAAAGATGTGGCCAGTTGATCACCAAGGTGACGAAAGCAGTGTAGACCAACAAGATCATCACCCTCCTAAAATGACAGAAAAATATTGTAGTTTGCTTAAGTTAAAAGATCAAATTCATGAGAAACGAAACCAGAAGTGTCCTCAAATGAGCCCAAATTGCTCATATCATAAAATCAAGATTTCAATATATGCCATATAAAAAAGAAATAAGTACAAATAAATATAACCAAAAAATACTATATTTTTAAAATAGGGCTCCTCATTATATTAATACATAATTTTAAGCAGGCACTCAAAACACAGTTGACAGATTTTTTGACAATACATGTATAGACCAAATGGAAATTTTATTTCAATAATGTCTAAATGCGTGGCAGTTGAAACTTACCAGCAAATGTTGCAAATCATCGATAACATCAAGGGCACCTGCACAATCTGCTGCTGCCACAAGCTTTTGAGATTTCAAACATAGAACACAAGAATGAAAATTCAGTTTCCTCCTACCATATGGGCAAATACAAAATCCATTCAATTTACAAACATTTATTTAAAAAAGACCACATTGTGCTTCTTAAGCCAGAAGGCTATAAGCAAGAATACTTTCCCGAATTCAAAAAATTAAAGTAACTTCTTTAATTTGAATTGCCAAACCAAACTTTTGAGTTTAGATGCAGCAAAGTACCTAAAGGGAGAAAAACATGAATACATAACAATCAATAACAATAAATTAATATGCATAAAGATGACTACCAAAAAAAATCATTCAGTTCTATGGTGAAAAGGAAAATAGGAAACAGAAACTGCAGGGTATATAATTCTTTCAAGTTAAGAATTAATCGTTACAGGATAATGAATTTCCTAACACAAAATACACCGCTATTAATGGATTAAACTACCAAAATTTTAAATTTAGTAATCCACAAAAAAAATGATGCTGAATGAGTAAGAAGCACTAATTCTTCAAAAATCAACACTAACAGAGCAGCTAAACTGATATGATCAACTAACCGGACCATTTACATGCCAGCTTCTACTGCATGGAGTCTGGACTATTGCCAATTACTTCCACATTAACAAAAATGAAAAAGAGTTGTTATGCATCCAACTAGATGAGTTGTAACTAGATTTGTAAAAAAAATGTGTAACCACTAGATTTGCCTGAAAGAATCTTTTATTTTGAGCAGGGACGTAAGCCATGTGGAATCCATCAAAATATTATATCAGTAGTATGTGTCTCCTTTAATCTTATAACTCATGCTGTTTACAATTATGGAAGTAGTGGCAACTTCCCAATTTATATAGGTTGTGAGAATGATTTTGGAATCTTGATGTACTCAATTAGTCTGATGTGTAATGGTGATATGGTGATAATGTAACTTTTGCCTCCATTTTTAGAAAGATATAAAATAAGTAATCAGGGGAATGTTAGCTTGTAATATTTATTTGAGTCCTCATGTTAGGCTAAAATCAACTTTGTTTAATGTCTCTTTCTGTCATACTGTCAATTCATTAAGTTCAAAGCACAAGAATCTGCAACTAATGTTGCAGGAGATGACACAATCAATAACACTAAAAAAGTCACAAAAATTTGTTCAAAAAGCCTACAAGTTATGGAAGTGGACCCTTCCCCCTGGGGATGTCCTTTTATTTACTCATGAGTCAATTCTATCTGTCAATGGCATAAGCAATATACATTGATTGGTTATTTTGTTGGTTTTTTTAGTTCCAAGTCCAAACTCAAACAATGTTTGCAAACCACTGAGATTGTATGGCATTATCCTCACCAAGGTTAGGAATGTGAACAAAGGATTTTTATGTTCTCATTTGCAAAAACCAGCCAATGGCAAGCCATCATAAACCATAGGTCTTGGTTTTACAAAAGCTCCATGCTAGTTTTATCTCATGGGACCAGAGATTATGTAGCCTGAGTATGTACCCTTAAAATTCCAGGTCTGGGTAGAATTCCTAGAGCATCCAATGCCTCTTTGGGCTTTCATAAACCAAACAGCCAATCCCTTGGGACAGTTAGTTTGTTATGAGCAAGATGAACTCTTATCACTGTGTGCTTGCATGAAATAAACTTCAACAAAGACCTGCATTATTTCATTATTGTTCATGTCAATGACTGTAGTTTCACGTAGCAATTGTGCATATCAGTTTGCCCAATACTTGTATTTGGTGCCAATCACCAAACCATAGAATGAAGGATTATACACGTATGGCCAAAAAGGTTTGAAAACTGTCACCTTTCTGATAAAATTCAGATTATATTAAATATAAAAAGGATGAAATTTTGCAAAAACCAGTACACTGAAAACTACCAAAAACAAGGTGCTGGAACATAGCACTAGAACTATATGATCAGCATTACAGATCACCTACCAATTTCCTTAGTACAACAGAAAATTACTAAATCAAAACAATAAATTCAATCATGAGAATAGGGTCCCTCTACTTGCAACTAAGCTGCTAGACCCAACACAGTATGAACATTTAATATGACTATCTAACTGGTAATTAGTCTTTTAAGTTCCGCCACAACTGCTAAACAAGTCTTGCAGGTTAACCAGCATCAGCATGAGCTTAACCTTAAACTTCTATTTCCATACAGGACATGGGCTGCCAAAATATTGAAACCATCCATTAACAAGAATAAGTAAATTACCATGACCCCTCTTGGGTGCTCCATGTAACTCTGAGCTGAGTTTTCTGTTGCTTCCACAGTGCCCCATGATGGCCAGTTGGGAGAGGCTTCTTGAGTTTGGAGCCTATAAATCAGTGTTCCACAAAGTCTTGGCATGGGGGGGCGGGTGGACCAAAGGCCTAGATTTGGAGACGGTGGGGGGACGGCGGTGCAAATATATATAGTACTTGAAAAATTAGTTATAAAAAACTGTATAAGGAATAACAAATGAAACTTGGACAAAAATTTGGGGATGAAAGGGGTTTTCAAGCACATCAAGCAAGGTAAAGATGAAAATTTGGATGATGAAGACAAGGCAAAGAAGTTCTTAGGCAGGGAAATGGTCATCAAGGCTTCTAGAGCACACCTAAACAAAGGGAAAACAATGCATGAGTGATGAGGAGTGTCCCAAGGAGAGAGAATGTCATATTATAGACTCTACACACTCAAAAAAAGGTGCACATGTATGGAGAACTCCACAAGAGCCAAGGATCGTCTGCAACCAAAACAACCTTCCACACAAGAGAGAAACAGTGGAAATGCTTTGAAGCCAAAGAATTGATTAGATGCAAACAACATGGTACAAAGTACAATGAGAAAACCCTTGTTATAAAGACAAAGGATGAAACCCTAGGACAGAGTAAGATCATGACAAGTGTTTTAATTCTATGATATGAGACACAAATATTAAATGATCTAAGAAAGCTTAAGTAAGTGTGAATAGGACCTAATTTGAAATCAATTAGGTAATATACCATGTTCACACCAACACCCCCCCTTAAATGCAACTTAGGGATAATGAGAATACATGCAAAGATGCAAGGATGGGTCCCAACTACAAGGCTATGTTAAGTACCCATGTACAAAGAAATCTCTCACAACCGGAGTAAAGAAGAAAAACCCATAGGAAAAAACCCCTCTCCAAAAGAAAGAAAACAAGAAAGTGAAAAAAGGAAGGACTCAAGATGACCCCCCAAGGACTACTTCCGTCACCAATGTACAATAGATATCTCCCCTCAAGTGAGCAAGGTTGTGGTGGCAGAGGGAGGCAACACTGCCAAAGGCGGGTGGAGGTGTCATTTGAGGGGCAGATCGTTCCACCTATGGTGGCACGCTACTGACAAGCCTTGGACCCCCGCCAACTAGGCGTGCCCAAGGGCTCAACCCCATGCATGACCACCCCCTAGAACTTTAACGATTGGTTGCTGATACAACTGGGAGACTCCACCCTAACACCCTAGTGCATATATGACATTAGTGCTCTACAAACCCGTACCTCTCGTTGCATAAAAAACTTGTTATGCCGCCATATTGAGGATGATATAGGATGATGCAGGCTGCAGAATATTCCCTCCAAGATGCCAATGATACAGCGACTTTGGGCTGATGGTATAGGCCCATTTTCTGACAAGTGCAACCTATATAGATCCGTACAGAACTGTACTGGCTGATGCAGCCCAAGTTTTGGTCAATCCCTTAGAAATGGTTGAAAATCAACCAATATGAACCCTATCAAATTTTATATTGATTTATAGGTTTTTGGGCCTTCTGCATTCAACTGCAATGTTTGTTTTGCACCAAGATACATCATATGAAAGTTCTTGGTGAAAACTCTCCAAAAAAAGGGGAAAAGAATTGCAAATTTGAATCTTTGATACCATGTAAGAGTTAAAGAAGAACTCCATAAGAGCCAAGGACCACCTACAACCAAAACAACCTTTCACACATGAGAGAAGCAAAGGAAAAGCTATGAAGCCAAAGAATTGATTAGATGCATACAAAATGGTACAATGTACAATGAGGAAACCCTTGTTATAAAGACAAGGATGAAACCTTAAGACAAACTAAGACCATGACAAATGTCTTAATCCTATGATATGAGACATATTAAATGACCTAAATAAACTTAAGTATGTAAGTGTGAATAGGAACTAATGTGAAACCAGTTAGGTAATATACCATATTCACACCAACAACACAAGCATAGTTGGAATACTCGCAAAGTACTCACTGAGTCACAAAAAACTCGCGAGTTTTTGTGACCGGCGAGTATCTGCAAGTTTTACTCGCCCGAGTTTTTGGCGAGTAGAACTCGTAGGTTTTTTGGTGAGTACTCACTAGAAACTCGGCGAGTCTCTGGCACGGACTCACCGAGGGAAAAAGGCGATCTATGGATGTCTATTTAGGCGTTTTAAACGCCACTTCGCCTCATTTTTTGCTTGTTTCTGCTCTCCAAACCCCCGAACGCCCCTCCAAGTTTAAACAGAACAGTCTAGCGTCATCATTCGAAGATTTCAAAGGATTTTTTGCGAATTCGAAGGGAAATTTGAAGCACAGGTCAGTAATTTATTCTTTTGTTTTTTTGTTTTTTTAAGCATTTTACTTCGTTTTGGCTGCAAAATCCAACATCTAGGTTAAAAACAAATCATCATTTGCTAAACCTAAGTTGCATTTTTGCATTTTAATTCAAAAAAATGGATTCATCACCATTATATGATGGTTTTTTTCTGATTTTGTAATAAATTCACTGTTTTTTGCATACACAAGTTAGGTTTTTTATTTTAATCATTTTTTAAAGAAATTTTTAGAATCTTTAGATTAGATTGAAGTTTTACTGATTTAAACTAATTTTATGCTGATTTTTAGTGATTTATGTATAATTTAGGTTATTTTTTTGTATTAAACAATTAATATGGTGTGTTTTCACTTTGTATGTGTAGGTTAAATACTTCATATAATGGCAAATAGGGGGGAACCTTCTGCATTAGGTTCAACCTCAGGCTCCACCCCATCACCGTTTGTAGGCACTCATCCTGTAGGAGCTAGAGACCCTACTTGGAAATATGCCTATCAAGGACCGCAACCTGGGTCAGTTTATTTCATTAGATGCCAAAAAATATATTGTGGAGGCATAAATCGCCTCAAATACCATCTTGCAGGCATTAGTCATCATGATGCCAAGGCTTGTCCTGAGACCACTGAAGAGATAAAAAAAGAGATGAATGCCCTACTTTCAGTCACAGAAAAGAATAAATTGCAAAAGGAGAGGGCAACAGCAGCCATAGCTGCTAGTCAAGGTGGTGAAGTCCATCTAGATGCAAAAGAAGATACATGTCAGGGCATAGTGGGCTCTCTTCGTGGTCCACGGATCCGAAACAAATCCACCTCTATTTCATCTACTTCGAGTAGAGCACCAGCTGCAGCGCCTACACCTACACACACGCCACATAGTTTTTTTGTGCCCAGAAACACATCCGGAGCACAACCATCATTGGAAGCTACTAGGTGGAATAGGGAGGTGCATCAACATGCAGATATGACATGTTGATTTTTGGTATTTCAACAACATTCCTTGCAATGTGGCGAGTAGTCCTTATTGGCAAAATTTGGTAACTGCATTAACAGTTGTGAGAAAAGGCTACAAGGCGCCTTCTCACAAAAACTTGAGTGGGAGGTTAGTTAATTTAAATTTTATGCTAATTTATACTATAGTAATTTACTAATTTATGTTGAATTTTAGACTAAATTTATGTTCTTTGATTTATAGAAATTTATGTTGAATTTAGGCTATTTTTGTTTAAAAATTAAAATTGTGTAATTAATAGTTAATTTCACTTTGTACTTGTAGGTTGCTCATGAATGTCACTAAAAGGGCAAATGTAGTGGTGGAAGAACAAAAAAAGGAATGGAAAAAATATGGCTGCAATATTCTTTGTAATTGGTGGACGAATGGGAAAAACTGCACCATAATTAATTTTTTGATAACTTCAAAAGGTGAGGTTATTTTCTTGAAATCGGTGGATGCCACCAACAAAGTAAAAAATGCACAAACATTGTCTCTAATGTTGGAGGAAGTTGTCATGGAGGTGGGCATAGAAAATGTGGTGCAAATCATTACTAATAATGCAGCAGCATACGTAGAGACTGGGAGATTGTTGGAAGACAAACATAGCACACTTTTTTGGTCACCTTGTGTAGCACATTACCTTGACCTTCTTTTAAAGGACATAGGCAAACTTGATTGGGTGACACCGGTTGTAGATGATGCAAGAAGCATCACAAAATTTATCTACAATCACCCTTGGGTTCTTAATTTGATGAGAGATCACACTCAAGAGAAAGAGTTGGTGCGATCGGGTGTCACAAGGTTTGCAACGGTTTACTAACATTGCAAAGCATTATTGGTTCGTTGAATGCTTTGAAACAAATGTTTGTGAGTCCAACATGGCTAAAATCATCATATGCAAAGAAGCCTGAAGGAGAGAGGATCGCAACCATAGTGTTTGATAAGCTCTTTGAACAGAGAGCTACAAAGATTGTGAAGGTAACCTCAAAACTTCGATTTTTAAATTCAAATTGAATATTTTATTTCTTAATTTAAATCTTTCATTATAAATTTGTAAGTTTAATGATTAATCTTTTGTATTTGTAAATTGTAGGTGTCGGAGCCCTTGGTTAGAGTTCTCTGTTTGGTAGATGGGGATCAAAACCCAATGGGGTATATTTATGAGGCCATGGATAGGGTCAAAGAGGCCATCAGAAATTACTACAAGGGGGACAGCCTCAAATTTGATCCCATATGGGAGATTGTTGATAGGAGGTGGAACAATCAACTCCACCAACCCATCCATGCAGCGAGGTAATTCTTGAACCTCCGTTTTTTCTATTCAGATACCTTCACAAATCCTAATGGAGAGGTCATGGAGGGCCTCACTACATGCATTCAGAGGATGACATCCAAGGTTCATGTGAGAGACCTCATTATAAAAGAATTGAAAGTTACAGGGAAGGAAAGGGTAGGCTCTTTTCTTCGGAGCTAGCTATCCAAGTTAGAATCACTCAGACACCAGGTATAAAATTTGGAGTTTTTCACATGCATCTTACAAGTTAAAAATTTCAAATTTACAACTATTGATAATTTGATAAAATATGTTTTACTTTTGACTTTGTTTTCTAACTCTTCAATATTTTATTTTGTAGAGGCTTGGTGGAAAAATTGGGGTGCAAATACCCCAAATTTGCAAAGATTAGCCCTTCGCATTTTGTGCCAACCTTGTAGTGCATCCAGCTATGAGCGCAATTGGAGCTTGTTTGAGGTCGTCCACACGAAGAAGAGGAACAAATTAGCTCAAAAACACCTCAATGGCATTGTCTTTGTGCAATACAACCTTCAGTTGCGCACAAGAAGGGTAGAGGACAAATCAAATGATCCCATTGATTTGGATGAGATAGATCCTTATAGTGATTGGACAGGGCAGGATGAGCAGCCTGTATTGTTTATTGAAGATGAGATTCTTGATTTTGAGAGGCAAGCATTGGAGGAGGTGGGTGCAAGAGGAGATCTAGGATTGGATGACCTTGATGAGGCTGAGGAGGAGTCATTGCCATCTACTACCAGGATGGAGGTTGAGCCCAAGCCACTGCCTTCCATGCCAGCCGAGGAGCCACAGCAGAGGACTAGAACCTCTACCTTTCCCCTAGTTTTAAGTAGATTAGGGAAGAGGAAGATGTAAAATGTTGTATTTACTTTTAGTTTTACTATTTTCATTTTGTCAGCTATCTAGTGTATCAGGCTATCTAGTATCAGCCATTAGGATTCCGCATGAGGATACGATTTTGTACTCAATTTGCATTCAAATCAATCAAATTTAATAGAAAACAATTTTGTACTCATTTATGGACTCACTGGATACATCTTGTCATTGAATTTTGCAAAAAAAATGTGTTTCTAATGAAACTTTAAGCAATTTTTTTAGTTGCCGAGTTTTTGCCAAGTCGAGTTTTTGGGCTTCGCGAGTGTTTGCCGAGTCCGAGTTTTCCAACTATGAACAAAATGTTGTATTTACTTTTAGTTTTACTATTTTCATTTTGTCAGCTATCTATTGTATCAGGCTATCTAGTATCAGCCATTAGGATTCCGCATGAGGATACGATTTTGTACTCAATTTGCATTCATATCAATCAAATTTAATAGAAAACAATTTTGTACTCATTGGATACATCTTGTCATTGAATTTTGCAAAAAAAATGTGTTTCTAATGAAACTTAAGCAATTTTTTTAGTTGTCGAGTCGAGTTTTTTGGGCTTGGCGAGTTTTTGCCGAGTCCGAGTTTTCCAACTATGAACACAGGTGTCCAAATGCATGCTTTTACATGGGGCGGCCATGTTTTGATGAACTCTAAGTGAAAAACTCACTTAAGTAGGAAAAGTGCATGAACTTTTCAATGTCAATAATAAATTAGAATAAAGGTCCCTTCAGTAACTCAAAAAGATGCTTTTTCATTTTAGTGTCAAAACTCAATATCAAAACATAACAAAAGTGCATCAATACCTCTAGTGGTAGGCCAAGAGAAAGAAAGTCACTTCAATGATGATGAATTAGACAAAAAATGCCATACACCCCTAAGGAGTGCACCCAAGCCACTTAAAGTCAAATTTGCAATATGAAAAAAGTGCATGAGAAACTTAGGGCACACACACCATCACTTAAGTGACAAAACTCAACATTGAAATACATGAAAAATGTGCCCATGACCCCTTGAGCATGTGCCTAGAGAGGATATTGCAAGTTTTGAATGTGAAAAGTGTCTTTTACGTTATAAAGCATGCCTTGAAGAGGTTGAAAGAAAGTTAGATCTAAAAATGTGCCTAGGAGAGAGACAAGGGGAAAAGCAAGTCCAAAATAAGAAAAACACTCTCTTATCTTTACAAAATTGTTCGCCTTATCTTATTTTGTCATTGTTGAAGCAAAGGTTTTAAGGAGATCACCATTGGAGAAGGTTTTTCAGTTCCCATGAGTGTTAGCAGCAGATTCCTTGAGATTTCTTCACGAGCATCAAAGGGCAACACTCTATTTCTGTTCCTCAAGCTCCATAGCAGGCATTTCTCTGCTCTTTTGTGATTACACAAGGGTTTATGGCAGATTTGTTGCAGCTTACAGCAGTTTTCGTGGCAGTGTTTTACCATTTGTAAGCACAAAGCAGCAATCTTTGCATATGCCATAGGGTGCCAAAATATATAACAATTACAAAACACCTAGGTTTTCGAGAGATAAGATATGAGATTTCAAAATTGGAGCATGGCATTATGAGTAGGGTTTCTACCTACGAGAGCTTCATAGAAAAACTTAAACCTGCTCATACTCTTAGGTATTTGAAATTAATTTGAGGTGGGCATAGTGGCAAGTGTTAGGGAAGATCAAACATTCACTTGATCACAACAATATCAGTTTCTGGTTCAACTTCATGATGAGGCTGTCACCATATTGGAGGACCAAAAAGGGTAAGTTGGATGAAATTAGACAGCAAGCCGCTTCTTTGGTGACATCTCTCCCATGCCCAATTGCCAATGAGAATGGGATAGTAGTTGAGCATGATAAAGTACAGGCTGAATTTCACAAACCAGTAATGGATACACTTGGAGGGACTCGGCAAGTGGAGAAAATGGATAAGCCGTCCACCATTGCTAGAAATGTCCAAGATAGTGGCTGAGATTGATATATTCATTACAGAGAGCAGCTTCATCTTAGATGTTGCGGTTATTCAGATAGATTCAGTGTCACTGCTTAATAGATCACAGGTCCAAAGTTTCATTGACAATTTTCAAAGGGTACAAGATACAGAGGATGCTGCTACCACTATTGCGTCTGGCCCATTGGTTGGGGTTCTAGAGTAGCTGTATTTAGCTATCTCTATTTTTGGATTGCATCTATTTTTTATTGTGTTTGTTTTAGATCAGCTATCTTTAAATGACCTTCTAGAAGGTCTATATGTGGAGGCTATATATTTTCAACAGAAATATATTTCAAGATTTTTTATTTCAGATTTGTATTTAGGGCTTGCTTTGTGTGCAAGCTGTTTGATTTTTTAGGGGTTGCTCAGATGGTGTTCTGGTGGCACAGCAATTAGGATAAATCAGACCCTAATTTTAGAGATTAATTATGCCTGCTGGGCACTGGAAAATCAGACCCTATTTTTAGTCTTTGTAATTGTTGTTTTAGGCATAAATTTTGTTCCAAGTTTAAGTGCTTTTATTAGTTTATTTGAGGCATTGTTTTCAGCTTTTCTTAGGCACTGCTTTGTTTCATTCTCTGCTTTACTCCAGTTGGACAGCAGTGATATATTCTTAGAGTTGTCTTTGAGATTAAGTCGTCTAAAATTAGGCATTGTTTTCTTTATTGGTCTTTTGATCACCCCAGTTGGAGTCTATTCAGTAACCTAGGCACTTATTAGTTTGTACCAGAACTGCAGAAATAAAGAATGTAATAAAATATTCAGACAACAAGTGTTATATTCTGATTTCACTTTTTATTTATTTTTCTTCTTGTATTTTCAGAAGTTTGTGTATGCAGGTTATAGAGCTCTAAATTGCAGGCTTGATCTAAAGTTTATGTGAGACAATTTATGTCAAACCCCAAAGTGCAGGATCTACATATCATGTGCTGTATTTTAATATGGTATCAGAGCACTATTACTGAGATCTTTCAGGTTCGTGAATGGAATATGCTACTGCCTGTGAGAGGGAGTTGTAGGCGGATTTCAATGCCCTACTTCAGTTGAAGTATCTAGGACGTGAGAAAGATTGTAGAGTGTGAAACCCTAGTTGCTTCAATGTTTGGAGTATTGATTTGCACATATGATAGGATGTTGATCTGATTTAGTTTCAACTGATTTGTTCAATTTTAACATGTTCCAGCAGCTACAATCATGACTAGTCTCTGTACCAGAGAGTGTGACTGCCTAAAGTGTGCTTCAAATTTTACTCCTTGGATGTGCAAGTTGCAAATGTTGTTCGAGGAAATTCACCTTTGGGTCTTTGTGAAAACCGTGTTAACACCTCCAAATGATCTTGCTCAGTTGGCTGAACATAACAAGAAGATGGCCAAAGCAAAACGTATGATCTTTGATTCTATGAAGGATTATTTGATTCCTCCATTGCTGAAAAGAAATCAGCAAAGGAGATGTATGATGCCTTAACTGCTCTTTATCAGAGTGCGAACATCTCTCATAAGATGTTGTTAACAAACAAACTTAGTGCCACAGACACAATAGCCACCTACTTGATGTGTTGTACCCAATCTAAAACTCAGATTATGATACAAGATTCTTCATTTTTGTGTGAGTGTCATGTCATTTTGTAAAAACTGCAATGATCATTTGCAGTTGTTTGTATGTCGTCCTGTCCACATCCAATAAATGTATTGTCAAAATCTAATGTTCAGTCATCATCGTCAAAAAATTGAAATGTCAAATTCCAAAATGTCGAGTTGTTTGATCGCCAAGTCCAGTAATTGTTTTCAATCAAGATTGGTCGTCGTTAAATATCGCATTGTCAAAATCCAATCGTCACTGGAATTCTGTCATTTCGTCAAAATTTAGTGTATATGTTACTTGTTTGTCGTCTTGATTTTAATTATAAATTTTAATTAATAATTATTTTTATTAAAAATAATTGTTGATAATTAATTATTTTTCAAATTAAAATTATCGTTATCAGAAAACCGAATACCATAAAAAAAATTTAGACTCTTATTATTTCTCGTAATACTTATTATTGATAATTTATTATTAATAATAATTGTCATTTAAAATAATAAGTTGAAATCATAAAAAATTATAAATCCAGAATTAAAAATTAAATTTAATTTAATTTAAAAATGCCCTATTTAGCCTTACCAATTTGGGTTAGTCAGGAGCTAGATAGGAAAATGAGGAAATTTTTTTGGCAAGGTAATGGTGTAAAAAATAAATTAGCCCTCATTTCTCGGAAGAAAATTTGCAAGTCCAAGCCGGAGGGTGGGGTAGGGATCAAGAACCACTTGCAACAGAACAGAGCCCTGGGGGCAAAACTAGTTTGGCGGATGTATAACGAACCTGAAAGGAAGTGGGCAAGGATCCTGATGAGAAAATATCTGGATGAGGATAACCCTTCTTGCATTTTAACCACCTCCAACCCCCTTCGCAGTTCAAGATTATGGAAGTTCATTCAAACCTATAAACCAGTGATCACAGACTATCTTTCCTGGGATATCCATGATGGGAGGAAAGCTTTGTTCTGGGAGGATTTCTGAGCAGGCTATCCCAGTCTAGATAGTGTCTTAGACATGGATCAGGTTTAGAGCTTCCTCAAGAGAACTTGGGGAAATTTTGTGGAGAATTACGTGGTTTTTAACTCTGAAAACAAATCTTTGGGATGAAAGTGGAAAGATTTCTCTCTCCTAGGATTGCCTCCAGATGACACAAAGCTCCTCTCTTCTACCCTAGCAAACAGAGTATTGGTCTTTAGATAAGGTGACTATGAGTTAATTTGGTGTGGATCAAAGACTGGCCAGTACACAGTCAAAGAAGGATACCAGAGATTGGCAAAGGAATTTCAAACCTGAAATTTCAACTGGGAACCAAAATCTGAAATGTTCCTCCAAGGAAGAACATAAATCAGCTTGAACACAAGCTAAAAGTAACTCCGAACAGCCATGAATCACCTGGTTTCACCATCCAAAAGAGTAATATTAGCTGAAACACTTGTCCTTTTCACTTGAACCCTTCTGTCACCTTCCCACAAAGAGCTAAAAACAACAAAATGATCAATCTCATGGCTGCAAAAATCTGAAATAAACTCCTGAAAATCTGATTTCAGTAATTTTATAATGGGACAGCCACAACAAAACTGAAATCTTCTGAAAACAACAAGATATTTCGGCTATCTACAACCAAAATATATCAAGGTCATGACCAAAATTTCTCTCCAATCCATCATTATGTATGCAAATGAACACTTATGATGGCTGATTGGATGAAGGACAACAGCTTCATGACAGAAATTTGACTCCACGATCATCCATGAAACATCCTTACCAAAACCACTATCCTCCACAGAATCCTGGGAATAAACTCTATTATGAAAATAAGCCACCATTAAACTTAACTCATTGCATACCTTGTCCTCATGCCAAACTTCAACAACTGATGATAACCTCAAGTTGGTGAAGTCTTTGTGCAAATTAACATCCCATGAGTGCACTTCACCCGGATCCCATATCTTGTTATTATCCTCCTCCGTGTTACTAACATCAGATAGGTCCTCTTTATTCAACATGAGGAGTGGATTATCCAAAGTTAACTCAATTTCCATCATAAAAAAAGAATTATCAAATGATTGGAAGTTGTTTTCAACTCCATGTTCAAATAAATCATCAATTTGTTCCAACTCTACATCTGCATACTTAGGAGGTTGTCCTAAGTCAAAACCTTCTCAGAGCAAATCAAGCTCTTCAGTCACCAGCTTGATTTCATCTGCTCTAGCAACTCTATCTTGCTCCCTAAATTGATGTACATCATCAAGCTAACTTTCAACTTCTAAGAGAACCATTTGGGTACTCTCTAAAGAATTTATTGTTGATTTAAGCTTAGATGTAAGCTTATCAACTTCAGCCTCCCTTCCCTTCAATGCATCATAGATTCAACCAGCAAACTCGAGGACAAGATCTCTATCAATAAGCAGGTTCAAATAATCTGATTTCAGTGTTTCTAATGCCTTCCTGACTACACACCAATCTTCAAGTGAAGATCCTTTTTCCATGCCCATTTGTCTCCTTTCAACTTATGCCCTCCAAATGTGATCTTCAACAAAATTAAGTATGCTATCCAAGTGAGTTAAGGATTGTACAACCTTATCTTTAGTGAGCAACAACTGATTCTTGAAATTCTATGTTGTATCAACAATGGAGGCTAATCCAAAGATTTCAACAAGCTCCCCTTTATCATGCTCTTCAACTGATTCTTCTGAAAAGACAATTGATTCTTCTTTTTGCATAGGAAATGAATCTTTTTCTTCGTCACTTTGATCAAATGATATGGCAGCATCGAATTCAAACATTGAATCATCACCAATGGCTGATTTAAAGTCTTCATCAGCGTATACTTCATCAAGGATCTTTGAGGGGTCAGATTGTCCTTCATCTTGCATGGGAAATTCCCACTCATAATTAAAACTACATTCACAAGAATGATGAAGATGTTCTTTATTAGGTGTTGTTCTGAAAATTTCAGCAGCATCAACTTTTGCAACCTCTGTAAATTCACCTTTTCCCAAATCCTCATCAGGACACTCAGCTTCAGTGCTCTCAAGCTCGCTTGCAAAGTCTCCTTCTAACAATCTATGAATCATTCTCAATTCATTCTTTAATGTAGTGGCATCTTCAAATTCTTCATCCAATGAAGGACTTGCAAAGTCCAACACTTCTGGCTCATTAACTTCATCAAAGCAAAGCTCAGCTTCACTAATTTCTGTTGTAGTCTTTCCCAAATCAGCTAGCTCCTCTATGCATGCCTCTTGATTTGTGACCTTGTCTTCATCATACAGAGGCTCAGACTCATAAACTTCAGCTATCAAAACTTCATCTTTTCCTTTTTTGGATTCCACATCATCCTGAAGGAAAGAACATGTGGTGAAGGTTACTGGTTCTTCTTTGTTCTTGCATTGGTGGTTAGGCTCCCAAGAATCTTTGCATAGGAAACAAAGACTTCTTCTCTTGAGTTCATTCTTGTTGTCCTTTTTCTTTCTCGAAGTGAGAGAGTTCTTGTTCTGTTGGCTGGAAGGTGATGTCTTGGAATAGTTCTTGGTCCTCGCCATTGGAGTAGGTAACTTGGGCTTCCATAAAGACATTTTTTCCTTCTCATCTTCCTTACTCGTCCTTCGAATGTATTCTATAAGGCCCTTTTTGTCAGGATCCCCCTCCTTGATTATTTCCAAAAAAACATCCCATGAAATTTGATGCTTAAAATCATCTGAAAGACCTTGGTACTCATCAATAATTTTTGTGGCCTCTCGTTCATACTTCCTTTGATCCAACTTCTCTTGAACTGCTCTTTCTAATTCATCTTGACTTTGCCTAAGAGAATCAATCAAGACAATTGTCTCACTTTTCTTCCTCATGAGAGATGTCGTGATCTCAAATTCACTGAACAATTTCTTTCAGCTACCAAATCTCTGAACACACATGCAAGTGTTGATTACCCACATGCAAGGCTGAAAACTTGACTCACACTTGAAGATCTGCAAAGAATGAGTAGCAACTCAAACAGGCTAGCAAGATCACCAGCTCTGATACCACTATAATATGCTACCCCGAAATTTTTTCAAATTTTATACAATCTATCACAGCAAGGTTAGCACAAATATGCAACCAACTAAACACCTCTACACTTTCTAATTACCAAGTTCCCAGGTTGAGCGAGGTGAGAGCATAGAGTGCTTTGGCTATTAAATCAATGCTTTGCAAATGAAACCAAATACAATCTTCTGCTAATAGCAGGCATTTGCTTATCCAACGGGCATCCACTTATCCAGTGGGTATACTCCACTTATTCAATGGGTGATGAAAGAAAGGTAAATAATGTTCATTCCTCCACACTGGCGGTAAACCATCCAGGGGTTACAATATGTGTTTGCAAAACTAAAGATTACAATGCTAATGATACATTGCAAACTAACCCAATACCCTTGATTTACACAATATGTCACAGCTGCAACCAATTAGAGCATTGAAAACCTATAAGAAAACATGAAAGAGCTTATGTAAAGATCAAAGAACCATCATGAATGTACTCCAATGAAGTATAGGAAAAAATGAGCTCAGATTGATAGCTTGTGGCACTGCTGTAGCCTTCTACAGGTCTGCAGCTCTTCATGACAGCACTGAGTACTCTTTATATCAGTCCAATAACCTCACTTCCCATGCTCAGAAACATGCAACTAACACCCTCCAAACAAGGTACTTTCAAAACATTGAATAGCAATACCCTAACCCAGCAGATCTATCAATGATAATCTCCACTGATATGGCTGCAATCAGCACATAACTGTATATTATTTGCACAGATAACAGAGGAACATTCAGTTCATATTCCAATACATGGTAAAACAGCATTAACACCTTCCACTACTTCCAATACATCTAAATAACCAGGACATCAATAAAAGTATGATCAGACCCTGATAGTTCAGCACGAATACTGTAGTTCCATCTAGTGCGGACTGCTAATGTATTGACCACAGGTATCACAACATTAGTCTCATCAATGACAACATAAATCATCCACAAATACCCACTATGTAAAGAGACTACAACACCCACAAGGATAATAACAAACACCTCCATACCATGACGTCTACCTAGGGCAAACCTCTTGACCTCTAAGACCCTTCATCAATAACAGTCATAAACAAGATCCCCTCAAGGAAAATCGACATAGATTAGTGTAGCTATATGGTACGGCTCAGTATTGTCATACGGCTCAGCAAACCCTTTACTTTTGGCAGCTCCGAACTTCACAAAACTTCAAAATGTCTGCCCTGAAATGAGCTGTAGGACAAGGCCAGCAACAGTCTAATATCATTTCATATCAGACAGCGCCATTCCCATATATATATCCATCACCACCTGATATGTACGGCTTGTTAGGGTACGGACCTCAAGAGAAATGTAACAATCATCATAAACTCCAAATGGATTAATCAACTCCATAAAAACCTTCCATGCATGCAAGCATAAATCAATGTAAAACCCACCATCACCCTCTTCAACATGTACGCCCTGTAAGAACCCTGTTCAGCATCATACTCATTATAAAACACATCAGATCTCTTTCAAAACACTCCCAACAATCATAGCAAATCTAATAATATCAAGTGCCAAACCAAAATCTTCCAAAACTGTGCAAAACCATGAAGCCCTATGTGATTTTTGAGTGAAATCACCATGCACCAGCTAGGGTGGATCTTTCACCACCAAAACTGATCATCTTCAAGAGGGTTTTCATCCTCAAGAAGGGAAATTGGAAGAACTCACAAGTTCAATCCCTCTGCGAACAATATCAAATCAAAAAACCCCTCTAAATGAGCTCTCATTCCCCTTTTATAACTTTTTTGAGAGGAATATAATATTATTTTCTCTTTACCTTTTCATATTTCTTCTCTCAAAAAGACTTTTAGAAATAATAATAATAATAATATATCATGTGTGAGGCCCCCTTTTTAAGTGTCTAACATTTAAAACACTTAATTACCTTTCCAATGAACTATAACACTTAGGTACCTTTTAATTATTTTCACCCTTAGGTGCTTAAGTGAAAATAATAATTAAAATAGCTCATTAAATATCACCTTTTTGCAGAAAATCCCAAACCTCATCCAACTGCCAAATAAATTGAACCAATATACTCTGTAGGGTTTGGGATGTGAAACAATGTCTTCTAGGTGACTTTTCAAAAATAGACCGCTCCTCCAAGAATCTTGGAGAGCAATCCATGAGCCCAATCAAACATCTAAAAGCATCTCAGTAATCCTGATCATCCACTGAGCTCAATGATATAGAAATATACTCCATTTCCAGAAGGGAAAACCACATTATAATTAATATTACACTAAGTTGCAATAATTAATTTCCAACCTTAAGCAACCTTAGTGAAATATTCATTAATCAGCTAGATAATAGTCCCAAGCCATATAAAGCAATAGAAATGCATTGATTAAACATCTTCGACCATCCCTTGGTGAAATTGAAGACTTGAGTGTAATGTCCCTTTTTTAAGCGTGATCCTGTTTTATGATGATTTAGCCTATCACTGGCCCTCGTAGGCTAACTCAGATGGTTAGAGGGTCCCTTTTGGCAGAGATCAGTGTGTTTTCTCCATCAAAGGTCGGTATGGGTTCAGGTTTGGCCTTCGTTGGACTCAGTTCTACACACTTACTATTTATAGTAAGTCATCTTTCCTGAGTTTCTATTTATAGCAGGGTATTTGGTCATGTGGTGATTTCAGTGTTGTTCCCCAGTTTCAGCTGGTGATAAGGTTGTTTAGAGGTCTCTGGTCCCGTATTGGAGGCTCTTGCTATTTTTAGCCTACAGAGGTTGATAAAGATGGACCCCTACTATTTTTGGTAAGATGGTTGGATGCATAGAGGATGTCATGGTGAACCCTCAAGTCCAGACGAAATTGAAAAATGATGTTTAATTAAGGAAATATTAATATTTTAAGTGGCATTAATGATATTGTATTTATTAATGATATATTATAAAGTTATCATTTAACTTTATAATTTAATGTTGAGTTTGGAGCCACTTAAATGATTAAAAGGTATATTATAAAGTTATAATGTAATTTTATAAAGGGTGGGGTCATGACCCATCATTAAAATCACTTAAAGTACATTTAATATTTCATGGATTGGAGCACCCATTTATGAGACTTATAATAAAGTTTTTTATTAAAAACCTAAAAAGTGGACTTCAAAGGCAAATAAAATACACTTCTTTTGGAGAAGTTATAAAAGGGCATCAAAAAGCAAATCAACCTCATTATTGAATGATCATTTGACTTTGCTTTTGAGGGTTTCTTGAAGTCTGTGCATGAGACCAAGGGTTTCAGCAGATTGTCTTCATATCAGCATTGGAGAACGAAAACTCTTCATTGTTTCTGCAATCTTGAGGCTGTGAAAGATCAGTTGAATCATTGCCTGAGGAGAGCTTCATTCTGGAGTTCTATTTGTGCTTAAAGGTGAAAGATATCATCAAGGGTTTAAAGATTAATGAAGAATAATTAATTGCAAACCTGTAGCTTCATTCTTGGCAACCATTTATATCAGATTTCAAGTTTTTTATTTGCTGCTACAGTAACACGTGAACAGTAAACACTACAGTACTTTTGCATATTATTTGAAGTTTACACAAGGGATCTTCAAGGGTTTAATTTCTGCACCATATCAGATTAATTGCTGCATATATATTATTCAATCCAAGTTAATTGCGTCCAAGTTACTTCTGTCTTTATCAGCTGATATGAGAGTGGAGAATCCTCTTATATGTGCAGATTGATCATCTTTTGGATACAATTTGCTGTCATAAAGTTATTTCCAGAAATCTAAAGTTTGTATCTCCTTCATTCGGGTATGCACATAATTGTAAAAAGATTTTGGAAATAGTTTAATAAATCATTTGCAGCAGATGTCTTTATTTAGTTGATTTGCAATTTCCTTTGTTGCATTGTTCATGGCATCTTATTGAGAAAACACAAAAAAAATCATATATATTTCAAGAACCAAAACAAACATTCATCATTTGCAAAGCTTTAGAAACCGGAGAACTAGAGGGGTTCTTACATTGAGACACACAACTGCTCTACAGACTGAAACACAACCACTCCAAGAACATTTGAATTCTCCCAAACATGTCGGATAGCCTCCGAGAGACTAGGAACAAGCATAATACGCACAAAAATCTATGTGCCAAAAAAGGGACATTACACCAAGTATCCAAAATTCAACCACTTACGGGATCCTTTGGACAGTGAGCCCCTCTATTTTGCTTTGGGAAATATGGAAGGAAAGGAACAGAAGACTGTTTCAAGAAAAAGAGATGAATCTTCCCTCATTCCAAAACAAGGTAGAAGCAACAATCACTGAAGTTATTAACAGCAAACTCTCTCTTGGAGCCCCTAAGAATTGCTCCTTTTCTGATTGGGATGCAAAGATGAGAAGAAATTGGAAAGCTTTGCGGATCCCTTCTTGGTGTGGTCTGGGAGGAACAGCCTCGAAACAAGCTAGAGAAAAGGTTGTGTGGAAACCTCCCTTAGCTGGGCGCGTGAAATTGAACTTCTAGGGGCAATCCGAGACCCTCTGGAGCAGGATGCATCATCAGAGATTGTAAAGGCACCGTAATCAGAAGTTCTTCTAAGCCCTTACCTCCTGGGACAAACAATGAAGCCGAGTTCTTGGCGGTGATTCAGGGGATTCTTATGTGCATGGAACTAAATTTCAAGAAGGTGGATATTGAAGGCGACTCGACATTGATTATCAATGCTCTTAGAACAAGCTCAACTAAAAATTGGAGACTACAGGCTTTCCTGGATTAAGCTATAGATCTTCTCAATTTCTTTGATGAATTCATAGTCAACCGCATCTACAGGGAAGGGAACCGCAAGGCAGATAAGTTAGCTAATGACGGGGCAGATGGAATAGCTCGGGACACCGTGGAGGCTGAGCTGGAGCAAATTCAAGTGGTGTCAGTTTAGAGTGTAGTTATGGGAAGGCGATCCTTTCGTCATTTATTTCCCTTGTGGGAATTCAATGACAAGACAGTCACCTCGTCATTCCAGGAATTAAGGACGAGTCTCACATGAGTTGAAGAACTCCAACATCGGAAGAAAAGACATCTCTTAATTTTTCACTTTGTTGAGGCGTGTGAGCAATAACGACATTCCCTATAAACTGAAATGCGCCCTTCCTTGGCGACATTTTTTTTCTTGTTTCAAGATGGAGACTCCCATAAGGCTCCACAGCAGCAAACAACTAGTTGCATTTCTTGGGCGAATTACAGACAGCAGATTAATGATAATTTGTAAACAACAGAGCAAGCTCTTTTTGGAGGCTGTGAAAATGGTCCTAGGGATAGATTTCCAAGTGACAGAGGATCGCTATCGCGTTAACACAGACATCTCTTCGCGTTTTCTAGCCTCCCTTCTTGATCTCGAGGAGTCAAAGGTGTAATCTCTGGTCTTCCTTCACGAGGTCTTCAAACCAGACATTTTGTTGGACGACGTGGATGTCACAGTTCATGCGGGTCTGGGCGTGGGGATTCTTTGGCCGAGGGACCTTCCGAAGTTGTTTGATCTGGAGGCAAAGGTTGAAACGCAGCCTTTCCTGCTGAATATTGACAAGCCTTAGTTGGCAAGACACAGAAGTTGGACCTCCAGGGGTAGAGATTTCCTACGCCTAGCAATTGGGATCGACAGAGAGGACTCCATGGCGTGGATTGAAAGGTTTGTTGTTCTAGTCAATTATGGTGAATTCTATTGGCCAGTTTAGTATGTTACTTGGGTGGTCTTAGGTTCAGTTTTTTGTAATTGTGCTTGGTTGGCATTGTTGCGAGGAGTCATGCAGTTTTTTGGAGTATAGTTTGGTGGTCTCACAGGGGTTTGGGTCTGGTCTGGTATGGGTCTGGTTGCAGGTGGATCTGGTTTTGTTGGGAGGTTGATTTAAACTGTCAGAAGATTTTTGTATTGAGCTGACTCTAGCTCAAACTGAATGTAAGCTCTTTTTTGGATATTAATATAATATATCACAACATAGTTGCGTCTTGCCGATCAAAAAAAAAGTGCCTTTATATAAATGCACATAAGTCTTTGCAAAAGCGCTTTAAAACAAAGTCATACATACCTTTTTAAAGGCAGAAATCTTTTTTTTTTAGAAGGAAAACAATGTAAAGGCGCCTTCAAAAGGAAATTGCGCATTTTTGTGAAGAAGGAATCACACCTGTCATAGACTCTATGCGACTGAGACAGGAAGAAGACAAGATTGAAGCACTTGTTTAAAGAAACCACGTGCCTTATAAGAGGATGGAACGCCAGCAAGAGAAGACAAAGTGCATATCAATAGAAGCTATGTCAGCTATGCCAAGTCAAAGATTCATAAAAAACAAAAGATCATGCCATGTTTGTGCCCACAACAAACCACTCCCATGCACCTTTATAAGAGAGCAAACAAAATTTGAAACAAGCACATTATTTCCCATGTGCCTTTGTAAAGAGCAATATACAAAAATAGTTCAGAACAAAGTCTATAAAGATAAGACTTGAACTCCCACACCAACATCTTCGACATAGGCAAGGTGAGGCACCAACAATAAGAAAGAACACAAAAACTATGCAATATCAAAACTGAAAAGGACAAAAGTCAAAGAAAATAAAGATAGAGACTAAATTTGAGAGGAATGGCTAGATTGGAGGCATCTACTTACCTACAACATCAGACAGAGTCCCAACCAGCACCAAAGAACAGCAAAAATCAAACGCCAAAAAATTTAAAGGAGTCTCACCATATCAAAAGCAAAAGGAAATTCAGAAAGAATCACCAGCCTTTAGAAAATTGACCAAACAATTGCAGAAAAAAAGTTTTCAGATTTGAGCATCAGATTTGCAAAATTTCATCGTAAGTTTGATAAACTTCGTCAAAGGATTCATAGAAAAAGCATTGTCCCAAACCATCAGCCAAAGCTGCCTTTGAATAAATCTATTTTTAGCCCACCCTAAAAATAGATCACCATCCTCATTGAGGAGAAAAAACATATTCATAAATTTGTTAATTTTAGCATTTGCTATTTTTAGCATCAATTGGAGTTGATTTATGTTCAATCGTCATGTAGAGGATGTGAGCATGAAGTCACAGTTTGCAACAAGTTCGATCTACAGTTTAACTAGAGGTTGCATCGTCAATTGAGCTGATAGTTGCATGTTTGTAATTTTAGATTTAGTGGAGCAGATTAATTTGTAATAAAATTGCATTTCACGCAATCAATTAGAGGTTAGATAGGAATTCAATTAACTATTTTATTTATTTTCATGCATTTGCTTTGTAAACAGTATAAATAAGTGCTTTGTGCACATAGAACGGGGGGGTTAGAGAATTCAGTATTCATTATTAGGTTAGTATTCAATATTTAGAAACAATGGTATTCATGTTATTCAATACCAGAGTGGGAGAGTTAGGTAGCTGTATCAGAGAAATCAATTGTATCAGCAAATGAACATCAATGAAATGTCAATTTTCATGCCTACATTATGCTGAAATTCCTAATCGTTGAGTATTCATTCCTATAATGATTTTGTGATTGATTCGATGACATTCATTATGTTTGTTTTTGCTATATGAATACTTATTAAAGTGTGTTGTTATGTACATTGAAAGTTAAGTCGCTTCGATGAGTTTGCAAGCTTTGTATTGAAAGCAAAATTGAAGATGTGGCTCATGACTTTGTATCAAGCCATACATTCGATTTAACCGCAACATTTATGTTTAGGCATTAATCTATCCAATTAGTTTGCTTAGGCGTTAATCTATTCAATCTATGTGTACTCGCGTTGCTCATTCTCTAAATTTAACTAAACGGTGTAAGCATCTAGTAGTAGGATTTCAATTCCAATCCAAAAGCACAAAACCCCTTGCTTCATGTTGAAAGCACGTTTCAACCTGTTGCACGTTGCAAATCCAAAAAGATTGCATTTTTATGTTTTATTCAGCATAAACATGAAGCACCTCGAAAAACATTGTAAAGTCTGTAAATTGCAAGTACATTTTATATAGTTTTAGGTTAGTTTTATTTTACAAAGAGCTTCCCTTCTAATTTGAAGAGTGGTTTTACCGCACATTTGTTCCATTTTGTGTCGCATTGAAAGGTGCAAATTCAAACGCTAACATGATGAAATTTGCAGAATTTTATGATCAGCTTGCAACAATTGGAGTTAAGGTGTAAGATGAAGAGTTGGTACCCACAGCCTTAAATGCATTATCTCCATCCTAGAAACCGTTTGTTCATGGTGTTTGTGCTCGTGTGAAGCTTCCCACCTTTAAAAAGCTTTGGGATGATTTTATCTAGAATGAAACTAGACTTGATGCCACTTTAGTCAAATTGGAAGATTCTCATAACCAAGCCCTCACAAGGACCAAGGAAGAGTCCAAAGCACTAGGATACAAATTCTGTAATGTCCCCCGTCTAGCTCATTGCACCAGTGGACCAGGGTTAGCCTATAATTTGACTTCCGTAGGCTAATGGAGGTGTTTAGGAAGTCATTTCAGGTGACTTACTATTTATAGTAAGTCAGGAGCTGGCCACTTGCTATTTATAGCAGGGTAGTGTGGACAGTCATAGCACAAAAATCCATGTTATTTCGGGGCCCAAGGTACTATAATTCGATATATAAGTTAAATTAAATATTTAACTTATACTATTTGGAAATTAAGTCATGAAGTAAAGTTACTTTATAAAATCAAGTTATAACTTAAAGTGGTCTTACTAGAGATGGGCGCCCCACATGGAGAGACAAGGGGTTGTTTATTAAATTAAAAATAATTAAAATACCCTCTTCTTGGGCATTGGGATTGAGTGTAACAAAAAGGGGAAAAGAAGGCTCATTTGCCTTATGCGAAGAATATTGGATTTTGCTCTCTTTGTGAGATACTTGTGCTTTGGCTTTGAGCTTGGCTCTAAGGTTTGATCGTGATAGTGTTGGGACGAAAAGCCCTATGAAGACCGTATCAGGAGAGGTTATTGGAGGCTTCATCAAGGAGTCTCATTTGTGCATTCAGCGGACATATTTTGGAGATCATTCGAGCAAGAAACGAAGACACTTTGAGGAGTTTGATATTGCAGATTGTAGATGAGATTCGGAGGATAGAAAAATGTATTTGTGAGTGAGTTTTGGCTGCTGCAGTGATTCCTTGTGCTGGCCGTACCTCCCAGGGAGGCTGTACCATCTCTAGCTGGGCATACATCACAGTTTGGAGGATTTATGGTGTTTGGTTGTGATTTTATTTGTCTATCCTTGGCGTTTAGGGCTGTATGGTGACTACAGATTGTCAGGAGCAGATTTGGGAGTGATTTGTGGTTATTTGCTGCTGTTCACACATTCCAAGAGGGTCATACTACCCCAGGAATGGGGTATTATCCAGCTGTTGTCTTTCATAGTTCGGTGATATCTATCACTCCAAAACTTGGCCATTTGAGTTGTATTTACTGCTGCAACTGATTGTAATGCAATATACTTCCATTTCTCGAAGTTGTGAGCATTTTCTTGTGGCTTTGTTGCTGGTCAGGCTACAGGGTCCGGGCGAAGTTGTAAATCTCCATCTGGGTATGTGATCACAATTCATATTTTGGCTAAATACAATCTGGGGCATTGATATTTTGTTGTATCTCTTTTAGTTTTTCTGGGTTTTCCATATATGCTTCATTTTATGTCATTGTTGCAAAAATCATACATGCAAAAACATGCAATGAAAACCTAAAACCAAAACCGTCAGAAAAACACAAATACACATATAGAGCCGACATATACCAGGGGTGTATGTACAAATTCTTCTCATCAAGAGAAGAAAGAATTGAGCCATATCAAGTGTTTCAAGTGCCAAATGTTTGGCCACTATGCTTCTCAGTGTCCTCAAAAGGAGGAGAAGGGTATGCACAAGAAATAGTTTGCAAGGAGTGCAAAAACTTCAATAGTGAACGAGCTTTCATCTAGGCTTGAGACTACCTGGTCCATGGTTTCATGTTTATCCACCAACACTATTTTTGGTGTAGGGTGGCAAGTGCACAACTGTAATGTCCCTTACTAAAACTTTTTACATGAACTTACAAATTTCCTCAACATGCATTTCGTCAAACACTTTGCATACCATGTATTATGAATTATTTCTGAATGCAGTACTTGGAGCAGCTATAACTATAAACATAAATCATAAATCCATCACATAGACTTCACAATATTCAATGATGAATGAGGGACATTTTGTCAAACAATTGGCATCTTCCTTTAATCAGCTGAGAAATATTCAATACAACTGGAAAATGCTGATGTAAAATCAGAAATACATACAATATTGAAAACCAATTATTTTGACCTTAAAATCAAAGCTATTAATGCTTGCAGATGAAGCTGGTCTAGAATAATGCTTCAGTGGGTTGCAGAGTTGATTACTGATACTTCATTCAAGTCCAGTAATACTGAAAATGGCACCCAGATTGCAGATTTCTGTTCTTAATAGTTCTGATCAGCAACAGCTTCCTTATCTCTCCCAAGTGACAATCAAACACTCGTTAAACTTCAGAAATATTTACAAGATGGAGCGACTAACATCAAAGGGGACTGATATCTCAATAAGAGGCAGTGCCTCACTTCCAATATCCCACTTCTTCCTCAAACGACCCTTGCGCACCTTCTAAACTATCCATATATGAAAGAAGTCTTCAAAATGAGGCGGCAATTCCTTTGAAGATTCCACTCATTCTAGTTTATGCTTGTGCTAGCTTAGCAACGTGAAAGATAGGCTAAGGCAAGATTTAAGGAAGGCTTTTAAGCCTTAAATAATATAATCGCTCCTTTTTAAACTTGCTGGACTATCCTCAAGGTGGCGGCCCAACACCAACATTCATCACTTAAAACTCCACAATAACTTTAAACTCATACGCACCTTCAATATGAGTTCCACTTTTTTTAAAAGAATAATACATTCAAAGATATGGCTGGGAGAAAAGCATCGACCAGCTCAAACAAGTAGTCTATAAGATTTGCAATAGAAGGAGCGGCCAACAACTCTAGAAATATCTGATAAATTAAACTGAAATCTCATGCCTTGAAGTGCCACACTCAAATATCTCAAAATGGACAAGATCTATCAATACTCCCATAAATTTATTATTTGAAAACTCAAATCTTCAATAAATTTCACCTTCAACTCCAGCAATATGCCCAATTGTGAATTTTGAATGAATTCACCTCCAATCGCTGACTAGGGAGATTCCTTTCGTCCTCTGAAATCAACCTTTCACCATAGGGTTTTTAAACCTAGGCTGTAGTAGCTTGAACCAACTGTTCAAAGCATTTTCCACAATGGAAAAATATCAAAGAAGAAAACAAGCAAATGAATAATGAAAACTTTTTCTCCAAACCTCTTTTATAACTTCTCTTGGCTTCTTCTAGAATCCTCTTTTTGCCACCACTTAGGAAATTTCTAGAAAAGCATTTATTATTTTTCCCAAAAGTAATTTTTTATTTTATTTTATTTTATTTTCATTTCCTTTTTGGCTAAAAAGTTACTTTTTTAAATAAAATAATTAAATAAATATAAGTTGCTTTTAAAATATTTCAAGGCAACTTAATTTATTTATTTAATTAATTATTATTTTTGGTTTGCCTGCAGAAAGGGACATTACAACAACTGGGCATCAAAACACATGAACCTTCAATAAAAAGGCTTTCAACAAACTTCAAGAGCAGAACACTAGTATATAGGTAGAACTTAGTGATGATGCCACATATTTTGTTACTAAGAAAAGGATTATTTCTTTCTGTGTGCCTTCTAATGATACTCTTGACCTTGATGATGTCCTTTATGTTCCTAGATTGACAAAGAATTTATTTTTAGTTTCAGCCATGACAGATTTGAAGTGTGGCTAAATTTGTTGATCAACAAGTTATCATCAAAAATTGCAGCCAAGAACCTAGTTAAGTATTGGCCAAAAGTGTTTGTGAAGGACTCCACAAGCTGATTGTTAATTCAATCAAGCAAGCAGCCTTGATACATATAGTAATAAATTGTGTGAACTTTGGCACAAGAGATTTGGCCACTTGCACTATGGAGCTCTACCTCTTTTGAAGGATATGGTGCTTGGGTTATCTAACTTAGAAGGTAGAAAAGACCGGTGTATGCAATGGATGTGCACTTGATAAGCACATCAAAACTTCTTTTCCAAGCAATGAGCACAAATCAATTGGAATTCTAGATTTGATTCATTTAAATGCTTGTGGACCTATGTCAGTACTACAAGTAGCTTCTCTGGCTGAAAATATTTACTATGTTTCTTTCGTTGATGATTCTTCAAGGGAAACCTAGATTTATTTCATGAAAACTTCATGATTCATCAAATGGATGTGCACTTGATAAGCACATCAAAACTTCTTTTGCAAGCAATGAGCACAAATCAAAAGGAATTCCAGATTTGATTCATTTAAATGTTTGTGGACCTATGTCAGTAGCTTCTTCAACTGAAAATATTTACTATGTTTCTTTCCTTGATGATTCTTCAAGGAAAACCTAGATTTATTTCATGAAAACCAAATATGAGGTCTTTTGGAAATTTCAAGAGTTCAAAGCTTTTTGTGAAAAATCAACTAGAAGGATTAAGGCATTGAGGTCTAATAATGGAGGCGAGTATATCTTCAAGGACCTTGATGTTTTTTTTGTAAAGATGTAGGGATCAAAAGGGAGTTGGCAATGCCTTACAACCCTCAACAACTTGGAATTGCAAAGAGAAAGAACAAGTCCATTATAGAGACTGCTAGTCTATGATTGAGGTCTAATAATGGAGGTGAGTATATCTGCAAGGACTTTGATGTTTTTTGTAAAGATGTAGGGATCAAAAGGGAGTTGGCAATGCCTTACCACCCTCAACAACTTGGAGTTGCAAAGAGAAAGAACAAGTCCATTATAGAGACTGCTAGTCTATGATTCATGACTTAGATTTGCCCATATTTCTTTGGGATGAAGCATGCAACTGTGTGGTATACATATTAAACAATTGTTTTCACAAGGTATCGAAGGACAAGACTCCAAAAGAAAAAGCCTTCACTGGAGAGAAACCTAATGCTTCTCACTTTCAAGTGTTTGGAAGTTATGTTTACATTCAAGTGCTATTATAAGGACCAAGCTTGAACCATCCAGCCTAAAGAGTGTCTTGTGGGATACGGTGAATCTTCCAAGTCTTACAAGATTTATGTTTCATCACAAAGAAAGCTAGTAGTGAGCAAAGATGTTAAGTTTGATGAGAATGCTTGGTCCTCTAAGCCTCAAAAGCCTCCCATGGAGGTTGAGGACAGTGAACAGCTTGTTGTTCCAAGTTTTGATTGGCAAAATACAGCAGCCTCTTGCTGATCAATCAAGCTATAGTAAGGCGGAAATTACCTCATGATGCAGGAGCATCCAGTACCCACCTATCCTTGTGGCATATTGTTCTGGCATTTTAAGACAAATTCCTTGTTTAGCATATTCAAATATAATTGGTTGTTCCTATTTGAGATGCTGGGACTCAAACCCCTCCTTTCCTAGCTGAGGTTGTTTGTTTGTGGAGGGCATGACTATCATGTGGGGTCCACGTGTTTACTTATCCTATCCATGGATAAAGATTGTTATGAAAAGGCTGCGGTTACCAAAACTTTCCTTAGTGGCAATTACCCATTCAGCTAGGGCCCACTTTATCTTTTTGGCGTTTGCTTATAATTCCTTGCTGGGCAATCTCATTATCTGTTCGTAGGGCCCACATGATCTTCAGTTGGCATTTGTCTTTTTGCTGAATCTTTTTCTGTTGGAGTTGATAATTACTAAGACCCACACTTTTATCCATGGTTGGATTCAATCCTTTTGCTGAGCATTGCTAACTGACGAGGATAAAGATAAGATCTAGCTGATGGTGGCAGCTCTAACTTCCTCATCCTGCTGAGCGGCTACAATATTTAAATTCTGACGCAACAAACTTGATAGTTTTATTATCCATTTAGGGTGGCAGCTAACTATTACAACTGGCTATGACAGTTTTAATTTCCATTTCACTGTAGACTTAAGGCAGCCAATGCCTATGGTGGGAGTAAGGTCAATGCTGCCTTCAACTATATATTTACCTCAAACACTTCATTTTAAACCAAAAACCTCATGGTGAGTGAAAGGGAAATGTCAATGGATGTAATCTAGTTGATATTTTCAAACATTTTAAATGTTGTGTTGTAGCAGAACCAGGGAAACCTGGGGACGCATACCCAGCATTTTTTGAGGCATCCCCATTTCCGGAACGTTCCGGGGACATGGGGACGTCCCCAAAGTCTCAAAATTCACAGGGGACATCCCAGAAAACTAAAGAGGACAGTCGACCATCCCTAGGATGGCTGGGGACGTCTGTGATGTCCCCCAACCCCACCCGTCACCAGTTAAAAGCAACGATTTAAAAAAAAAATGCTCGGCGATTTAGAAAAACATTATTTTAATGCCTTTTAGGTGGGCCCCACCACCCCAACTCGCCCTAAATGGGGAAAAAGAGCTTCTTTTTCATTTTAACATGATGAGGAGGAGGTACAAGAGGGATTGGTTGGGATTCCATTGGATGAGGCGGACACTCACAGTGGCAGTGACTAAAGGAAGACTCTAATTTTGATGCAATGTTGGCAAATGCAAATTATTGCAAGATGCAGATTAGGGGCAGCAACATACTTTCTTTGTTTTTTTATTTTCATATTGAAGTTGAAAGTGAAACTTGCAGCCTTTGGGCATTTTGTTGTTTACTACTTTTTAATATCACATGCATATTGACAATGAATTATGAAAACAATTAAGTTTTGAAATTTGCTAATTTGTTCGACTCTCGTGTGAACTCTCAATTCAACTCAAATGTTATGTATTAAGGATCTATAATGTATATGATGAATGCTTTATCAATGTTATCATATGAATATTTGAAATTTCCCTATATATTTTAAATTTTCCCTATTTTTATATAGCCATCCCCTTTGCCGTCCCCTGCCATCCCCAAAAAAGCCATCCCCGAAACTCATCCCCCCGTCCCCTGCCATCCCCATCCCAGAAACATGGGGTAACATAAAGCACAACTCTTCAAAAACAGTCATATGTAATCAGTTTGACAGCGAACCTGTTTGTGGCAAGTGAGTGTCAAAGAATTTTATCAGTTCATATGGAAACTGTAGTTGTAGCTTGTAATGATTTTGAGTGAGATGGAGCTATCCATTTCAATGACCCTAGCTGCATATAGTTAAGATTCTATCAATTTTCTTCAAAATAAGCATTGTATGTTTTCAATTTCAGAACAATAGAATATTATCAGATTTTGTGGGTGTGTGTGTACTTCTTTTATCATATAAAATCTTGGGATAGTTGTATTTGCTGCAGACCTTGGTTGTCTTTCAGTGGGCATCCGAGTTCAACTGCATCACCTCAGCCTCATCTAAAACAGCCAGGAAGCCTAAATAGCTTACCCAAACTTTGCAGGAGGCACAAGAGCAAGTAGCAGCACCGAAAAATTCTTTCAATGTGAGTAATCCACATAAGAAGTTTCCAAGTTATGTTGCTTTAATGTCTTCCATCATTAATGTTGAGCCTTCCACTATTGAGGAATCAAACTCTAAGCAGGTATGGTGAGATGTCATGGCAGAGGAGTATAACTCCATTATTCAAAATGATGTTTGGGAGATAGTACCAAAACCTCATGGAAAGTCAATGATTGATTCAAAAAGGTTGTACAAAATAAAACATGCAGCAGATAGGAGCATTGAGAAATTCAAGGCCAAATTTGTTGCACATGGGTTCTCTCAGAAAGAGAGAGTTGATTATGCTGAGACTTCTGCTCTAGTTGCAAGGTATACATTTATAAAGGTAATTATGTCTGTTGCTTCTCATTTTGGTTGGCCTTTATATCAGATGGATGTAAAAACAGCATTTTTAAATGGCAACATAGAGAAAGAGATTTATATAAATCAGCCTAATGGATTTGAGGTGCATGTTTGAGAAACCCATGTATGCAAATTGAAAAAGGCCCTGTATGGACTGAAGTGTCATGTTCCGATATTAAGGCATTGTTTAAATTAAAGATTTAAACATCATAATGAAGACGGAGAAGTCACTTTTATCAAATATGGTGTTTGTCATCGTTAATTTAATTGATAAACGTATTTAATAAACATATAATATTATTATTATTATTATATAACATTAAATAATATTATTTCATAAATATTCTTTTTATAATATATATAATATTTATTGTATTTATAAATAATAAATATAAATACAAATATAAAATATAAATATAAATAATTTAAATATTATTATAATCAATAATCATTATAATATATTTTTAATACTATGAATATATATATCAAGATTTAATTAATAATAGAATAAAGTGGCTAACCAAAGTCTTAATTAGATAACCATTCATTATCCAAAAACAAAAGAGATTAAGATGGTCGAATAAGCTATACGGCCTTGCTTTGACCTAATGAAATAAAAAAAAATATGGAAGGGCTGACCTCCTTTTGGAGTGCCACTTATATCATCTCATATATAATATGATATGAATTAAGAAGTAACTGGAACCAAAGATAGCAATCTATACACAGCGATCATATTATTGGGAGATAAGGCAAAAAGAGCAGCGAAAATAATCAAAGGTGCAACGATTTATGCAGTGACAAACATATGAGAATGAAGTGATAGATACTAGATATCAGCTAATATAAGACGAAGACACTACGTAGAAGCTGATCAAAGAATGAACGGTATATATGCTATGAGGAATAAATATTATAATAACAATGAACATTGATTAGAGAAGGCTAACCTTGTTAAAGAGAGCACTCCTCACATGATAATAAAAGTATTTTACTAAAGACAAAAATTGTCTTATAATCATTATGAAGAGTTGTTTGACTAAAAAGGGACGCATCTTTGGATATAAGGTTGTCCCTCTTCAAAAGATGCCTCTCTTGGGAAGATTGATAGAGTATAAGAGGAAGACAAGGTGGGGGATTTTATGAGCAGATCTGGAGATTGGAATATATAATCTGCAGAAGTATAGGAAGAGAAAAGATGTCTATACACAGAAATATAAATCAGTCACCCCCCGATATTTATATATACAGCAGCAACTGTCTAGAGATATGCGATTCCCTATGTCAGATTTAAATAATTAAATTACTAGCATGGTAAAATAGAACTCAACATAAATGATTTTGTTAGTATTTGATGATGACCATATAGAGAGGATATAATCAGATTAGTACAGTTAATTAATGCATGAATAAGTATAGGAATCTCATCCTAAAAAAAGATGTAACATAAGTAGAAGGCTATGATCATGCTTTGTTTCTAATTAGTTCTTGTCTTAATTGGATAAGTGAAAGTGATAGTATTAAACAGAAATTATAGAGAGTTTGTGGAAAGAATATCATTAGTAGGAATAGATTATACTCATGGAATGAGAATATGAATGGTATTAGGAATATGATGCATGATCATTATTGAGAAGGTTTATTTAATGAATGATTATATAAGATTAGATTGTTACATGATTGCTTGGATAGCAAATTACAAGAAATAACTTAAAGACTATGAAAAACCATCATAAGTGCATGAATGAACAATGAAGTTGTAATAACAATTATCATAGCCTAAGTTACTAAGGCATAGCTTATATTGTCAAATAACTTGAATGAATACTTAAATTAATTATGATAAAGAAGGGATGAGAAGAAGGGCTCATGGTAGATCAACCAAACCCATAGATCGAGATGAAGAGGTAAGGTAAGCAACGGGATTATATTATGGTTGATGCCGTAGTTGGTCAAGAGTACCATCTGGCTAAAGACGGATATCATGGTTGATGCCGTAGTTGGTCAAGAGTACCATCCGGCTAAAGACCGATACATTCCTATTATCTTGTGTTGGTCAGGAGAACCATCAAGTAATGGATAGGCTCTTGTCTCGTGTGGGTCTAGAGTACCTCTCCGGGACAAGGGATGGGCCTTTGATTTGGGTTGGTCTCCGGTCAAAGGAATAAAATATGGAACCCCGATTGCTCCTTTATATACCCTCTCTCGTTGGGCAAGTGGCATGATAAACATGTAGACCCAAGTGTACTTCTCCCAAATGGAATCATGAAATATGTTTAATGGATATCATGAAAGGTAGAATACATTTAGATTATGATTATAAGATTTGATTTAACATATATTTATGAGTAATATGATTAGATAAGAAAGATTGAATACTAATGTTCTCTTTTTGTGAGTTGAAATTGTTTGCAAGGTTGCGAAAATTTTGGCTTGCGAGAAGGGGACATTACAAGTGGTATCAGAGCAGTCATCCTGCCATCCTGTGAGTATATTTGTAACTTATGCAACTATGTGAATATTTGGTGTATGAGGTGTATTCTTTATGACTGTTAATATATGTATTGAACTCATTATTAATTATACTATTAATGAATTTGGATATATTTAGTTTTTGTAATTCTCATTAAGCAATCATGAGGAAGAGCGGGTGAAATACTAGTAGGGCGAGTAGATACTAAATTTATTTCTAAGTACGCCACTCCGAGTAGGCCACTTGGAGCCAAGGGGGCGAGTGACTGCCCTTGGGCTTAGAAAAGAAAATCTATGGGCCTACTATTGTAGCATTTCCCTAATCCCCACATGGATTGGTTGTTGAAGGAGTTTCAATCGTAAGAGGTATGGATTAAGCAGCATGGATAGGGAAAGCAGGTACAAGTTTATCCACTAGGTACGCCACCCCATGTTGGATAGCCGCGTGTCTGCCACTTGGGGCCAAGAGGGATGGTATATCTGCTCTTGGGCTTAGCATGGATAGCTTCGGGCGGACCTATCATGTTTCTCATCCAAGTCCTAGTATGATTAAACTTCCACTATGCATTATGGATATGATGTAGTTTACATATTGTGTATACTTTAGTATTACATGTGTTCATGTGTATACTTGGTGACCTTGGAATGGTGGACGGGTCCACGGTGTAGTATGGGATGCACCGAATCCCATCTCCAATTGTCTAATAGTATACTTATAGGTATTAATACAAGTAGGTGTATTCATTACCTTATGACTTATGAATTCAAGTTTATACTCTATAACTTATATTTGCGTGCACGAGTATGCTCCATGTATATATACTTAATGTGTATACTCCATACCTTACATCTGTTTATATGTACCATGCTTTTATGGGTATTACTTCATACTTTAAGCTTACTTGTATGTTTCCTATGTGTGTATTTAGGTATATTCTTGTGTGTATTCACGTATTTTACTTCATGTTTCCTGTTTGTGTATGTGCATATTCTTGTGTGTATTTACGCTTCTTGATCTTGTGTATTTTCGTGTACTGATTCATACTTGTATGCTTCCTATTGGTATGCTTGCTCATGTTGATGAATGTGTGTTTCCCATATCTGATATATATTCTCTGCGTGTATACTTCAAGCTCCATTTGTGTTAATATGCATGCTACTTAGATATTCATACTTCATTGAGTGTATTTGTATGCAAGTGTATGCTCTATGACCTTGCAATTGTATTCGAATGTCTGCTCTATTCAAGTGGATGCTATATGCTTTTGCAATTGTATTCATGTGTATTCTCTATGAAGTTGTAATTGAATTCGAATATGACTTTGACCTTGTATACTTTATGATCTATACTCTATGACTTGTAATTATAAATTTGTTCAAGTGCATACCCTATGAATTTGTAATTGTAGTGTATTTGAAAATTGAGTGAGTGTATGTGTATTCTTTATGACTTTGCAATTGTATGAAATTGTATGACTTGTATTCCAAATTGAATGAGTACATGCCCTATGACTTGTTTTTGTATAAATGAGTGTATGACTTTATCCCTTAATTGAGTGTATACTCTATGATTGTATTTGTATTTGAGTGTATGACTCTATGCCTTATTTGAGTGTATACTCTATGATTGTATTTGTATTTGAGTGTATGACTCTATGCCTTATTTGAGTGTATACTCCATGATTGTATTTGTATTTGAGTGTATACTCTATGCTTTGTACTTATATTTGAGTGGATACTCTATGACTTGTATTTGTATTTGAGTATATACTCCGTGACTTGTGATGGTATTTATATTTGGATGCATACTCTATGATTTGTATTTGAGTGTATTCTCTATGACTTTGTGTTTGTTTACTTATGACTGTGTGTATTCGAGTGTGTACTCCACGACTTATGCACACTTCATGACTTGTATCCATGTGTATACTTCATATTCGTGTATATACTTGCGTGTTACATGTATGCTTCATGCCCTATGTATTGCGTGCATGCTTTGTGTTCCAAGTGTATGCTATGTGTCTCATACGTATACTTGTATTACATACTATGTGCTTCGTATACTTTTGTGTATCACATATTAAATGTATAAGCTTTGTGTATGCATCACGTACTACATTTGAGTTTCCTATAAAATCGTGTGCATATACTTCAACATGGATATTCTCTCTTCTAATAATTGTTTCTATCACACAATCTTATCATCATTATTAAACACTTCTACAATCTACCTTCTCTACAATATCAACAGACTCATCTTTCCAAATTTTCAAGATGTCTTCTTCATTCCTTGGAATCTTGGAATTTCAATACTCTCAAATTGTCTTAATCTATGATAATTGCATGCCATCGTTATTATTCAAAAACATCAAACAAATGCTCTTAGATCACAAGTCCTCTTTCATGGAATCACAATCAATTTCTCTTCACTCAAGCATGTTCATTCTGAATCAGAATGACTTCGTAGCCGTTAAAAGTGCAAGTTATTGAAAGAACTCGTTGTGATTGCTTGAGGACAAGCAATTTTGAGTGGGGAGGGCTGTCATGTTCCGATATTAAGGCATTGTTTAAATTAAAGATTTAAACATCATAATGAAGACGGAGAAGTCACTTTTATCAAATATGGTGTCTGTCATCGTTAATTTGGATGATAAACGTATTAATAAACATATATTATTATTATTATATAATAACATTAAATAATATTATTTCATAAATATTCTTTTTATAATATATATAATATTTATTATATTTATAAATAATAAATATAAATACAAATATAAAATATAAATATAAATAATTTAAATATTATTATAATCAATAATCATTATAATATATTTTTAATACTATGAATATCTATATCAAGATTTAATTAATGATAGAATAAAGTGGCTAACCAAAGTCTTAATTAGATAACCATTCATTATCCAAAAACAAAAGAGATTAAGGTGGTCGAATAAGCTATACGGCCTTGCTTTGACCTAATGAAATAAAAAAAAAATATGGAAGGGCTGACCTCCTTTTGGAGCGCCACTTATATCATCTCATATATAATATGATATGAATTAAGAAGTAACCGGAACCAAAGATAGCAATCTATACACAGCGATCATATTATTGGGAGATAAGGCAAAAAGAGCAGCGAAAATAATCAAAGGTGCAACGATTTATGCAGTGACAAACATATGAGAATGAAGTGATAGATACGAGACATCAGCAAATATAAGACGAAGACATTAGGTAGAAGCTGATCAAAGAATGAACGGTATATATGCTATGAGGAATAAATATTATAATAACAATGAACATTGATTAGAGAAGGCTAACCTTGTTAAAGAGAGCGCTCCTCACATGATAATAAAAGTATTTTACTAAAGACAAAAGGTGTCTTATAATCATTATGAAGAGTTGTTTGACTAAAAAGGGACGCATCTTTGGATATAAGGTTGTCCCTCTTCGAAAGATGCCTCTCTTGGGAAGATTGATAGAGTATAAGAGAAAGACAAGGTGGGGGATTTTAAGAGCAGATCTGGAGATTGGAATATATAATCTGCAGAAGTATAGGAAGAGAAAAGATGTCTATACACAGAAATATAAATCAGTCACCCCCCGATATTTATATATACAGCAGCAACTGTCTAGAGGTATGCGATTCCCTATGTCAGATTTAAATAATTAATTTACTAGCATGGTAAAATAGAACTCAACATAAATGATTTTGTTAGTATTTGATGATGACCATATAGAGAGAATATAATCAGATTAGTACAGTTAATTAATGCATGAATAAGTATAGGAATCTCATCCTAGAATAAGATGTAACATAAGTAGAAGGCTATGATCATGCTTTGTTTCTAATTAGTTCTTGTCTTAATTGGATAAGTGAAAGTGATAGTATTAAACAGAAGTTATAGAGAGTTTGTCAGAAGAATATCATTAGTAAGAATAGATTATACTCATGGAATGAGAATACTAATGGTATTAGGAATATGATGCATGATCATTATTGAGAAGGTTTATTTAATGAATGATTATATAAGATTAGATTGTTACATGATTGCTTAGATAGCAAATTACAAGAAATAACTTAAAGACTATGAAAAACCATCATAAGTGCATGAATGAACAATGAAGTTGTAATAACAATTATCATAGCCTAAGTTACTAAGGCATAGCTTATATTGTCAAATAACTTGAATGAATACTTAAATTAATTATGATAAAGAAGAGATGAGAAGAAGGGCTCATAGTAGATCAACCAAACCCATAGATCGAGATGAAGGGTAAGGTAAGCAACGGGGTTATATTATGGTTGATGCCATAGTTGGTCAAGAGTACCATCCGGCTAAAGACCGATACATTCCCATTATCTTGTGTTGGTCAAGAGAACCATCAAGTAATGGATAGGCTCTTGTCTCGTGTGGGTCTAGAGTACCTCTCCGAGACAAGGGATGGGCCTTTGATTTGGTTGGTCTCCGGTCAAAGGAATGAAATATGGACCCCTCGATTGCTCCTTTATAAACCCTCTCTCGTTGGGCAAGTGGTATGATAAACATGTAGACCCAAGTGTACTTCTCCCAAATGGAATCATGAAATATGTTTAATGGATATCATGAAAGGTAGAATACATTTAGATTATGATTATAAGATTTGATTTAATATATATTTATGAGTAATATGATTAGATAAGAAGGATTGACTACTAATGTTCTTTTTTTGTGAGTTGAAATTGTTTGCAACGTTGCAAAAATTTTGGCTTGCAAGAAGGGGACATTACATGAAGCAAGCACCTCGTGCTTGGTACTCTCAAATTTATGAGTACTTATTAAGTTTGGGCTTCACTAAAATTACTGTAGATCTTAATCTTTATTATTTAATTAATAAATCCGATCTACAGATTTTAGTTTTGTATGTGGATGATCTTATTCTTACATGAAGTAGTGAGAAGCTCGTTGTATGGTGCAAGAGGGAGTTGGTATTGGAATTTGACATGAATGAAATTGGTCTTATGCATTATTTCTTGGGTCTTGAAGTATGGCAAGGTACAAGAGAAATCTTCCTAAGTCAAGGGTAGTACACGGTAGAAATTTTTAAAAGATAGATGTTGAATTGTAAGCCCCTTGCTACTCCAATGATTCCAAATCTGAAGTTGATTGCTAATTTAAAATTAGATTTAGTGGATCCCCGATCCATTTGTATGCAGGCACCTAATAGGTTTTCTAATGTACTTGAAAAATCCTAGACGTGATATTTGTTTTGTAGTGAACACATTAAATCAGTTTATGGTTGAGCTAAGGTAAGTTCACTGGACTGCTGGAAAACATGTGCTTTGATACTTGAAGGGCAATATTCATTATGGGTTGAAGTATGTTGGAAACTAAAAGTTAGTGTCGCATGGCTTTGTAGATTCAGACTAGGCAGGTGATACTAGTGCTAGGAAGAGCACTTCAAGGTTCTGTTTCAACTTGGGTCAAAAAGTATATCCTGGTTCAACAAGAAACAAGCAATTCTAGCATGAAGTTCAGTTGGAGAGAAGTACAAAGCAGCTTCTTTTGTTAGTTGTGAAGTTATTTATCTTTGCAAATTGATTGCAAAACTTACTGACAATAGTTTACTATGACAACCATAGTTGCACCAAACTATTTGAAAATCCAATATTTCATGATCACTCCAAGCACTTAGATATTCATTATCATTCTCTTGAGACAAAATTCAAAAGGGAGCAATAATTCTTCAGTATATTCTTTTAGATGATCAAGTTGCAAACATTTTGACAAAGCCTGTATCAAAAGGAAAGTTTGAACTATTGAAAGCGAAGTTTGAGGTTAATGGAAAACACCTTCCTCGCTAAGAGGGTGTATTAGATATTTTAAGGGTCACTCATATAGTGTTCTGGTGACGCAACAATTAGAATAAACCAAACCCTAATTTTAGTGATAAATTCTACCTACCAGGCACTAGAAAACTAGACCCTATTTTTAGTCTTTGTAATTGTTATTTTAGGTGCAGATTTTGTTCTAAGTTTAGGTACTTTTATTAGTTTATTTGAGGCGTTGTTTATAGCTCTTAGGCATTGCTTTGTTCATTGTCTGCTTTATTCTGGGCAGACAGCAGTGATATATTTTTTAGAATTGTCTTTGGGATTATGTCATCTAAAATAAAACGTTACTTTTTTCTTCTGTTTTTGTCTTTTGATCACTCAAGTTGGAGTCTATTTAGTACCCTGGGTCCTCATTAGTTTGTATCAGAATTGCAACCAAAACTCAAAATATAATAAAATATTCAGACAGCAAGTTGGAGTCTATTTAGTATTCTGATTTCAATTTTTATTTGGTGACACAACATTTAGAATAAATCAGACCCTAATTTTAGTGATTAATTCTGCCTACCGGGCACTACAAAATCAAACCCTATTTTTAGTCTTTGTAACTGTTGTTTTAGGCGCAGATTTTATTCTAAGATTAGGCATTTTTATTAGTTTATTTGAGGCATTGTTTTTAGCTATTCTTAGTCATTGCTTTGTTCATTGTCTACTTTATTCTGGACAGAAAGCAGTGATATATTTTTCAGAGTTGTCTTTGGGATTAAGTCATGTAAAATTGGATGTTATTTTTTTTCTTTTATTTTTGTCTTTTGATCACCTAAGTTGGAGTCTATTTAGTATCCCGGGCGCTCATTATTTGTATCAAAATTGTGGAACCAAAACACTCAAAATATAATAAAATATTCAAACGGCAAGTTTGAGTCTATTTAGTAGTCTGATTTTAATTTTTATTTGTCTTTCTTCTTGGACTCTCAGAAGTTTGTGTATGCAGGTTATAGCACTCTGAATTGCAGGTTTGATCGAAGTTTGAGTGAGAAAATTTATGTCAAACCCTAGAGAAACGAAATGGCTACACTACGGATGGCAGCATGGCATAGTTATAGACCTAGGTTACTATGAGGCACATAGCTACAGCACCCCATCCAATAGTGGGAACCAATGGAGATGGATGCCTGGATGGATCTGTGTGGCTGGATAGCTGTGGGGATCCAACTATCTATAGTTCATCTACCACCCCCTATCCAATGGTGGAAACTGATGGGGATGGATCCACTCAACTCCAGCTATCTATAGCCTGCCCTGCCCCCCAACTGCCCCACCCCCCATCCAATGGTGGGAACTGATGGGGATGGATCCAACTCAACTCCAGCTATCTATAGCCTGCCCTGCCCCCCAACTGCCCCACCCCCCTCCTTCTATAGTTCCCTACTGAACACCATGCGCCCTACTAGAAACAGGAAAAGGGAAACAAAATGTTGACTGCCAACATGGCAGCCTGAAATAGCTGTTAAGATAGGGAGGACTATCAAAGTTCAAGTTCTATTCTGGCCAGTTAGATTGTTTGAAAGCCTCACCAGAAACAGGAACCAGGAAACAAAATAAAAATGAGCTCAGACTGAGAAATGCAGGTTCTATGGTTTCAGGACAAATATTTTGGAGTTTTTACAAATCTTTTAACTTTCTATAGTTATACATACATGCGAAAATAAACAACAAACAATGCTCGTACAGGACAACCTTAATTGCTGCATACTTTCAATTTTGACCGAAGACATCCTTCAGTTGGAATATAAAAATATAAAATATGCAGCAGAATATATGCATTTGAAGACTAGTCTATGTGAATGGAGAGCTCCGGGTGGCAGATCAAAAGTCGCTGCAACCGAGACCTGGGGCAGCATATCAAAAAGTTGAATTATTGTGGACAGTATTAAACGAGTAATGAGATGACAGACTTAATTGGTTGTTTATTTCTTTACTTTTTTATGCCTCTTATGGACGGCCACTTATCATAGACCAGAAACAGTGGAATGCGGGTTTTGGACCTAATGACCGCTGGCTGTTAACAGAAACAAAATAATCAAGCAAGCATATGAAAGCATAAAAAAAAGGTAGGAGATAAATACCAGTTTAAGTGCAGAAAGTGCTTGATTAACATACGAAATAAGCTTCAATTTCTCATGGAGAGAAAGCAAATCTGTGCGACTCCGATTCAATTCCTGGATCTGCCTGGCAGGCTCCAGCAGATCTGCATCTAATAGTCTCACCGTGGCTTTCAATTCATGAAGCTGAGAGCAAGCCTCCACTATCTTCCCATTCAAATCCTGGAGCTGGCCTTGAGCCTCAAAGAACGAATCCGACCTAATGGAGATCTCCTTCACCAAATGCACTTCCACAGTGTCCAAATAATGAGATAATTTCTCCTGCAGCATAACATTTTGCGGAATGGAAGAAAACGGACAAGCTGCCTGGAATGTACCCCCTTCCTCCAATGCAAAATCTTCCTTGAAATACAGTGAAGGAATTTCCCTTAAGCAGGCAATCAACGCATCTCCCTGCCCTCGAATTTCTCCATTGGACGGAGAAGAAGCCGAAGCAATCCGATCGCTCTGTTCACGGCTCGAATGCTCTCTCACATCTTCAAAACGACCATGACACTCAGAAATGGAATCCAAGTAGGCCTGAAAATCTGACTTACTTATTTCTGGAAAAACTTTGGAGACCGCAATCGGGGCTGACTCAAGGGAATTGAGCGAAGCGGAGGGCCACCAGGTGCTCCACGAGGCATCTGAACTATAAACCCCAGACTTCCCGAGATGAGGATTGTTCAGAATGGACGCCAGGCTTTGCCCGCCATTGTACAGAGCCGAATCGATATCGAACCCCGATCGAATCGAAGAGCTGCTCTGAGACGACAATGAAGGAGACCTTGAACTCGGGCCACCTGAAGAACTCGGGCCACCTGAAAAACTCGAACCACCTGAAAATTTGCGGTTTACTTCTATACTCCTTTTCATGGACTTGCTATTATCATTGTTATTTGTGTCCGCCCCCCCTACCAGAGGCATGGCGTCCATTCTTCCAGCTTAATTGTTATTCGTTGCTCCTGAGATTCGAACCCCATGCATTCTGAAAACTATGGCTGCCGAATTTGAACCTACAATGAACCCTGAGATCCCGAATTTTCAAAAGAAAAGGCACAATTCAAACCAGATCTAAAAACAAATCAGCAACATATAAATAAAATAGACGTATCTTATCGCGAATCAAAAACTAAAAATTCAACGTATTTTATGAGGGTTGAAGATTGAATACTTACTGTTATTGTTGTTTTCATTTTTATTTTTGAGTGCTGGATGTTTGAAAATCTGAGAAGAGCTCGTGATTTTTCGGTTTAATTGGTTTAAACAGCTAGTGATGAATCCGCGACAGTAGCTATAAATTATTATTCGTTTCCTTTTATTCGTGAGGTGGATGGATGGATGAATTTAAGAGGAAGCGGTGTTCCGTGTTTATATGAGGGATTGTGCCCAATGTTGAACAGAGCACTTGAGATTGGCGTTCGTAAGCACTTGTTTTTCGCTCGAATTGGAATTTGGCTTTTGGTCATTTACAAGCGAAGGGTAAAAGCTGAAGCAAGTGCCCCACTGATTCAAGGGTGCTTTGGGTTTTCTCAACCAGTGTCTAAACTTTGAAGGAGAGGTTTTTAATAAGGTTACTTGACAGTTTAGTGGATGTGTAAGTGGACGACTTAGGGTGAAGTATAATCTTTTTTTTGTTGGTTTTTAGTCCTATAAATTACTTAGTTTTGAATGAATGAAAGATTTTAATAACGTCTAGAGAAAACTACTACTCAAGACATTCTCAATCTCTTTTCGAGGTCAAATCTTCTACTATGAATCTTGATCAATAAACCAACCGTATTAAGAATTCGTGCTTCCTCAAATAACTCACTAAGGTTGTCAACACTTAATATGATTTTTTTTAACTTAATATGAATTAGAGTTTTATTTTGAAATAGGTTAGTTTTCTTAATTTAATATATGTTTTTATTTGAATTGGGTTTATATTTATTATAGTGTGGAAGTATAAAGTGCATATCGTGTCCTTTCATTGTCTTGTTTTATATTTTTTGTTATTCTTATAAATATAATTTCTTAATATTTAATTTGTTTTATTTTATGTATAAGTTGACTTAAAACTTGAAGTACATCGACCATCAATCTATCTTAGCAGTGGTTTGGACCAACTTTCTCTACAGTTATCCTTATATCCTAGACTATGTCATGAGCATGTATATGTTCCTTGGAGAGGATCATACTTGCGATCTATTCCTCCCAATTCAAATCATTTTTCTCATTTTCTTGAATTGACCCTTTTAAATAATATGATTGTTACTTGTTAGCTTGTGCACCAACTACTTTGAATTGTGCACTTAGGGTCTTTTATTTAAGGACTAGACCTATGGCATTAACCCTATATCATAAGCAATTGGATATTGGATCTTTGCATCACATATATATTCACATTTTGTATTAGCACTTACATCACAATACAACCCCTTGATTCATCATACAGGCATCTTGCAGCTTTGTTTGGTGTGTATTTGAACTTCTATGTCAACATAGGGGCTTGATTGTTATCAAGCAAGTCCACTAGATTTCCCAATGTCCATAGCACGTTGTTAAAGGTGTTTTTTAGTGACAGCAAATTTCAAACACAATTGTAAGCATAAGTGAATAGGTTTTACAAATTCATCTAAGCAAAAGACATTTCTTATGCCACCAAATCTAATCCATGCCAGGAAGACCACACCACCAACATAGCCCCATCCAAAAGCAAAGCAAAATCCTGAAGTAAGTTTGTAGTAGCTAGAGTAGTGTTGTTCCAATAACAGAATTTCTAACACCGATCATTGAGGACACACTACAACATAATAGCAATCCCACACTACATCCTATCAACAAATCAAAGTTAAGGACTACTAAGATCCTTATGAATTACTTTAATCATTTATTAGTCTTAGTTCCCTTATTTAAGTTTGATTGCTTATTGAGTGCTTATCTTTATTTAGACCTACAAAATAATTGTAGAGTTCTCAAATATCTCCCTACATTTTGGTGAACCCAACTTTTTGAACACACCTTGTGCTTTCCCCTAGAGTTTTGCCTTCTATTTTCTATATTTTTAGATATAATTTTTTTAATTTTTCCATTTCTAATTCAAATTTAAAATTTATGTGAATCCCTCTATGTCTTCACACATGATGGTAGCACAAAAATGGTTTAATGATTATCATAGCCTTTCTTTGTGTGCACTCCACTATGATAGTTTCATTTACAACAAATTATATTGCCATTATGATACCTCTAGATATTTGTTTGGCAATGATGGTTTGTTCATGATGCTCTACTTTTTTATGTTTATTTTTCCTCCCCTTATTAGTTGTATGCTCTTTATGGTGCACATATTAATAAAACCCTATATTGTGTTTGCTTGATGATGTTGACATGTGTTTGTTTTCTAATAAACTAATCTCACTTGTATGTATATGGTGCTAACTCAAGGTTGAAATTGTTTCATATGCACTTTATTAGACATGCTTCACAGTGGTATAATATGATGTTGATGCTTGTCTCTACTTATATCATTGTTTATGAGATGTTTGCATATGTGGGTTTGTTTGAGGGCCTAGAGTGTGTTTGTTTCATGTTTTCATCCTCCATCCTCTAGTGGTCATTCCTTTGAACCCACGATAGACAATTGTAACACCCCACAATCCTTTGTTTTGACTAAGATTTGTAATTAAGGCAAAGCTTTAAGGGATTCTAGAATAAGGGTCCCAAATTAATTACTGGGATACCTTGGTTATATTAGTCATGAATTGGAAGATAATAAGTTTTGGTTTGACTATCATGTATATGCTCAATGACAACTAGTTTAGTAATAAGTAATGTGTTTACTATCCTGATGAACATTAATATGGATTACGTTGCAAGGTAATGTCCTCAAAATGATGATTTTAGACTATTAATTATCTAGACTTGTCTAAGATAATATTTTCTAATCCATTGTTTAAGGTTATGATACCCAAATTAATATTTACCCGGACTCATGTTTTTAGATTAATGATGAAGGGGGACTATGATTTTTATTAATTAATTGATCAAAATAATGATCTTATATAAAGATTTTTTTTATTATCAATTAAAATATATTAGGATTAATGTTATCTTAATCAAAATATTTAGGAAAACATAGTACTACCTTTGTGATGCCTAGTAATAAATCTGAGTGACATGGATTTTACTTGATTAAGGTATTCGGATTAATATTGTGCAGAGTAATGTTCACACAACTAAAGTTTTTTGGAAGTCATTTGTTAATCATAGAAGTGTTTCACAATCATGATCGTGGATAAATGCTTCGAGGACAAGGTCAAAGCATGTTTTATGATTATTCAAATTCATGACTTTAGATTAAGATTAAATTAGGATATGATATCTCAAATTCTTTTGAAACATGGTGCCTTGACAAAATTATCAGAGTGTGTAGAACACTAACATGGACAAGTCCAAACCTAGTTGAAGGGTAGGTACTCTATTTTATGGGTAGCCATTAGTGACCGATGATGCTGTATGAGTAGGTCAGTGGAAGGACAGTAGAGTAACCATATGTCAATTGAGAAGCTAGGTGTCAAGAGTTAAGGACAACATGAGCGAACTGATTGCAAGAAGTAATAGCCAACTCAAACTCAAGGATAATATGTGAGAGTAAATGAGCCTAGAGAAATTTGTGTACTTGGGAAAAGGTAAAAACTACCCACTTGATCGCATCACCAAGCATGGATAATCAAACCAAGACAAGAACTTGCATGGCATAGGAAGTCTCAAAATGAAGTAATTTTCTGACACCGTAAACATTCTAAGTAATCATTCTAAAAAAATTAATGTACTAACTTGATCAATCAATAAGGTCTAAAAGCAAAGATATCAAATGATTGTACAAATATTAGAAAAAATCACCAAGAGAAGGCTCTAAAACATAAGGCGTGAACACATAAACTATGAGAAAAAAGGAAAGGCATTGTCAAAAAAGAGGGAAAACTAAAGAGTTGTTGATAGCATATACTCCCATGACTATTCTAACAATATTAAAAGCATGTGAACATGAATAATTGTGTGTATACACATGTATATACTATGTGAGTCTCATATGAGTCTATCTATTATGATTTACATATGTGTGTGTGTGTAATTGAATGTGTAAATGAGTCAATACCTTGGGAACCGATGGGACTCAAGGGAAGTTGTGAATTCTTGAGTTTACTAAGTGATGGGGACAAGCTCATTATACGAAATGATGAGAACAAATTGAGTCTAATAGATAACTAGACAAGGGGGACAAGCTCAATATACTAAGCAATGGGGACAAACTCAACATGAAGGTTGTGACTATTGAAGCTAGGAGTCAAGAAGATAGTTGGAGATGAGTCATCTATGTTTGTGTGTGTGTAATATGTGTGTGTCCAATATTGGTCTAAATATTGTGTCATGTGTATTTAAATTATTTGAAAGAGTATGTGTTGGTAGTAATCTGCAAACCTTAGTCTTGAACTGAATGTATAGTGGATGCTACAGTGATAAGGATTGGTAAACAAAGAATTTGCACTAACTAACTATTCATGGAATAAAATCTCTAACCACCATGCACCTTGTTGTCACCCCCATGAAATTATGTACCTTGCTATGAAGGTGGTTGAGTGGAAAAGTTTGATACTTAGGTTTGGCCTCCAAGGAAAGTTGTCCACCTCCTAACGACGACTGGTGATATCTACCTTATGCTTATTAGTTCATGATTAATTTTGAATTATGGACTTGAATCTTGACTAATGTTTAACACAAATATATCTATAATCATGATACGAATGGTCTAGACAAGTCTTGGTTGATGTTATCTTAGCATGCCTACTAGAAGAAAGAGGTAGAAATATATTTGAGACTATCTCAAATCTTTCAAGATGAAGCAATAAGAGAAAGTTGGCCTTAGGTGAACATGCGACAATCTTCAAACTCTTTTAATTCAATAGAGGCTCATTCAAGTCATCTAAAGAACTTACTAGCAAGCAGATGTTAGGTAATGTATGTATTCTAGGAATTTTATGTTATAACTAGCAAATGTCTAATGCAAATAGTGTAACCTTGTCCTTGATCAAATGTATCTAAATAAATAACTAGGCACAAATGATTCTATATGATATTATGCTATGTTTATGGAAATTGCAATCATGTTAAATTACATGTAACTCAAATGTAAACATAAGTAATCAATGGTATCCATATTTCCCCCTGTATAGCTTAGAGATGTTAAGTGTCAATAGATCCTAGTAGAAGGAAGCTCTAGAACCTAGTAACTTGTATTTTAGCTCTGCATGATCATATTGGCTAAGTGAATTTCTTGGTACTATTTACTTTTAAATTTTGGACCCAAAAACCTAAACAAAATAGAGTTAATAAGAAATCTCACATCCGTCATAAGTTTGGGAGTATCCTCATCCCTTAATTCACCAAGTGAATTCCCTAACCATTGATATATTGAGTAAATTTCAAGTCTTTAATCAACTAGGACCAATCAATTGTCCGTCATATATATTCATTGTTGATTGCTTGTATCAAATAAAACCAAATATCTTGGGCCCCACTATTAGAAGATTCGACTTTGTCTAACCAATGGAACAATTGCATGCTAACACAATTAGGAATGTTCCTCTAAGAGTATGTAATTCATTAAATGTGAAAAGATTGGATGACCTACACAAGCCCAAGAACTCAATAGCCTCTAACAATATTAGAGATTATGAGCACCACACAATGGACATGAGATCAAACAACCAACACAATCCCAAAGGCTTATATGTTCTGACTCCATCCTAGAAGTGTGCAAGCTTGACGTGTAACCTTGTTGATATTATAATATATTGAGCTCGTAACTTAATAAAATAAGAAGTGGCCTGCTAATGATGATTTGGACTTTTTTGGCCAATGGCACAATATTAATCTAATGACTTCATAGAGACATCCATGAGATTGTGCGAGCCATTAAATTGATTTTTGATTAGATGGCTAGTGCAACACCATGAGCCCAAAATACTAAGTACCCTTGCAAGTTGCAGTAGCTTACCACATCTTATCCACTAACATCATACTGCATTGAGCCCCTTACCTTTATATGCACCCACAAAATTTAACCTTTATGTCAAAGTTATTATTAATGTTGTGAGCATGCACTATTAATGAAAAGGGGATGGAACCACCACATTGCTAACTTGTAAATTCATGACCAAACACACAACTCCATTCCCAGCATATTCATGTTACCACTTTGAAATTAGGAGGTTCCTATGATCTAAATGGATCAAATGATCATTAAAATCCTAGGAGCTCAAGGGTTGTGACAATGCTTGAAGAGTGCAAGATCCCTTGGATTAGATTTGATCCAATGTTAACACAACTCCAAGGATGTGGTGAGCTTTGATGGTGTTTGGGATTGTGAGGGCTACTAGATCTTCCAATTTCATCTAAAGATCATATGGTTCTTATATATCATAATATGTGCATCACATGTCTTCTTCACTGAGCTCAAAAACTTAGTTGGTTGATGTTCCCAGAGTCTATTCATTCAAAAATATGACTGGAGACATGTCAAAGTAAACCAAAGAATGCCAAGTGTCAAGCTTTCAGTGGCACTACGACCAAATGATTAAACAAAGACCATGCATCCATCATCAAACCATTTTCCCCCACCACATGATCTTGAGCACCTTGATCACAACTATTCATTCTTGCACATGCTTAGTAACTAATTCAAGTGTCTGGAAACAACATGAACCTAGTAAGGAATTCTTGAACTTGATGTTATTATCAACCATGAGAATCCAAATAATATTAAAATCAACGAAGAAATCCAGGCCTTGGTTTATCGGAGGATTTTTTTATTATTGTAAGACCACATTATTAGGCTATAGACATCATGGATGCATGATTTCATAGTTCTAGATAAGTGTGTCTCATTCTTGTGTTATCCTATTATGCGGTGTTAACTCTAACCAAGTCATTTGATGATTTATTTAGACGTGCAAAAAAGTCAGTCTAGCTTTTGGCAAGCTCGTTGGAGTGTTACAACAATCCCATTTTGGCTTATGATACATCTTCTAAGGATGTCCATTCTTATTATCCTACCTATTTATGTCATGTGGCCAAACTAATAAGGTAAATAGTGTGTGATCCTAACAAATCTGCCAACATTGATATCGCTAGGAAAGCTAGGGTCATGTGTACCAATGTATCTTTCTCTATATCTCAAGCTTTGTTCTTATAAGCTATTATTTATTCCAAAATAGTGCCTTCAAAATATATGTGTACATCCTTTCAACAATTAGTGCATCAAGATGAATCATCTAATCATGGTCCAAACAAGACTTTTACTCTATTTACACCTTGTGTTGCACAGAGTACTTGATTTTGTTATGAAAAATCCTTTAGTAATCCAAAAACCATGAGATGAGTATCATGAGGTGGATCATACATGAAAAGAATTTGCCACCTCTAAACCTTGATTCACCTCCTATTCCTAAGGTTTCTACTAAATTACATAATGAGTTTGATATTATAAATTTAATTGTGAAAGACTCAAGCTAAGATATCTTTATGGGACTTAATACATACATGTGAGGCATATAGAGATATCTTACAAAAATCTTCAAAAAATGTACTTGTTAAATCCAATATTGAACCAACATAGTTTGCTACCATGTTAGAGTGAATATGGGACAATGATGATACAATTACTTTTAACTCTAAAGAAATTCCCAATCCTTCCATCATTCATGATCATTTTCCATTACATACAATGGTTGGATATAGAAAGATAACCATGAAACGCACCTTAGTAGATAAATCACAAGGTCAAACATACATAGCAAAGAGTTTTTCATAGGGTCAATAATCATTAGGTACTACAACTTTGAGAGGAACCTCCTGCAACAAAATAATGAAAATGCACGAAGTAATAGAAATAGTAAAACACAGAAGGAATTTATTGATCGCAGGCCACTTCGAGGGGGCAACCTCCTTTGAGTAAGCTCAATACAATAAACTCGTGGATGCCTTCATTGACCTCAACACGTACTTATATACTAAGTCTAAGTTAAACAACTATTACTCCCCATGAATGTGGGATAATACAATATACTCACGGGATGACTTACAAAGCATATGTGTCCAACAACAATATACTAACAAAGTAAAGAGAATGGTTAAACAGGGGTTTCTAACATCCCCTCCCTCTTAGAAAAGCTTTGTCCTCAAAGCTTAAGATGTGGAAATTGTTGCTGAATCTGGAGTGGTTCCCATGTAGCATCCTCTGGTTGCATTATGTGCCACTGAATTAATACCTCTGTGATGGGTCGAGAGCAAAGCTGACGAGTGCATCTGTTGAGGATGGCCTCTGGCTCCAAAATGATGGATCCTTCATTATCTAGTTCTGGTAAAATAGTTTGTGCTCTGATGTTGGTGCCAAGAACTTTCTTTAGACAAGAGACATGAAATATTGGATGAATGCGGGAAGGAGGAAGCTCTAATTTATAAGCAACTGACCCAATCTTCTGAAGAACCTTATATGGCCAATAGAACTTTGGAGCCAGCTTATGACGCCCTTTGAGTTTTAGGGAGGATTGCTTGTATGGCTGTAGATGAAGAAAAACCATATCACCTACTTGAAAAGTGCGCTCAGAATGGTGTTGATCGGCTTGTTGTTTCATTCGATTTCTTGCCATGTGAAGATTGTCCTGCAAAATGTGAAGAATCTAATCTCAAGTTTGGAGAACCGTGTCAACTGCCTGAACTGATGAACTGCTGGGGGTGTATGGAATGAGAACTGGCGGTGCCTGACCATAGACTGCTTCATATGGAGTCATTTTAGATGCAGTGTGGTATGAGGTATTGTACCACCATTCATCAAGAGGGAGCCACTTTGCCCACTGATGCTGTTGTTCTGAGGTGAAGCAACGAAGATAAGTTTCCAAACATTTGTTGATAACTTCAATCTGACCATCTGTTTGTGGGAGATACCTTGAACTCATCTTCAGTTTGGTGCCAGTGTGGTGAAATAGTTATGTCCAAAAATGACTGGTGAAAGTTGCATCACGATCTAAGACAATGGAAGAAGGGATTCCATGAAGACGGAAGATCTGGTCCATGAAAATATGTGCCACTGAGGAGGTGATATAGGGATGGCTGAGGGCACAAAAATGACTATATTTTGAAAGGCGATCAACCACAACCAAGATCACTGTCTTCCCTCCAGATTTAGGGAGCCCTTCAATGAAATCCATAGAAATATCTGTCCAAATCTGTGTAGGGATGGGCAAGGGTTCGAGCAATCCAGGAAGGAGTGTCGTTTCACCCTTGTTGCGCTGGCAGGTATCACATTTAGCCACCATCTGTTGAATTGCCCTTTTCATTCCCTTCCAAAAGAAGTTATACCGTGCCTGCTCATAAGTTTTAAGGAACCCAAAGTGCCCTGCCAATGGAGAAGCATGGAGTTCATAGAAGACAGCCTGTTGAAGATCTGTGCTCTAGGGAAGCACCAGACAACCCTTGTATCTCAGAGAAGCACCATCCCAAGAGTAATGTGGTATAGCAGAAGGGTTATTGGCCAACTATTAGATGATTTGAGATAATGAAGAGTCGTTGACATAGCCCTGCTGAACAAATTCCAACCAATTTGGAACAAGCATAGAAATAGCTGAAGAGAGAAGCTTAGTCATCAAATATGCGAGAAAGAGCATCCGCCACAATATTGTCCTTACCCTTCTTGTAAGTGATCTCATAGTCATAACTCGTGAGTTTGCTAACCCATTTCTATTGTGTTGGGGAGGAGACCCGTTGTTCCAGGAAATATTTCAAACTCTAGTGATCAGTCTTGATGCAGAAATGATTCTCTAATAGGTATGGCCGCCACTTCTGTACTGCATGCAAAATAGCCATCATTTCCTTCTCATATGTAGAGAGTACTAAATTCTTACCTGAAAGGGCTTTGCTAGTGAACGCAATGGGATGTTCATCTTGAAGGAGAACAACACCAAGTCCATTTCCGCAAGCATCACTCTCAATAGTGAAGGCCTTGGAAAAATCTGGCATAGCTAGAACAGGTGTAGCACACATAGCTTGTTTCAATTTTTCAAATGCACACTCAGCAGCATGTGTCCATGTAAAAGCATCATTTTTCAACAAAGTTGTTAATGGAGCTGCAATCTTCCCGTAATCCTTGACAAACTTGTGGTAGTATCCAATTAGTCCCTAAAAACCACGAAGGCTCTTGAGTGTCTGAGGATGCAGCCAATTTTTCATGGCATCTATTTTGGCAGGATCCACGCGAACCCTTTGTGCTGAAACAATATGCTCGAGATACTCTACTTCCTCCTACCCAAAAACACACTTAGACTGTTTGGCACAGAGATGATGATCAAAGAGAAGTTGTAGTACAAGATCTCGATGCTGGAGATGCTCAGCTCGTGTTTTACTATAGATGAGGATATCATCAAAGAAGACCAAAATGAATTTTCGCAAGTAGGGTTGGAATATTTTATTAATCAATGCCTGGAATGTGGAAGGAGCATTAGTGAGGCCAAAGGGCATGACCAAAAACTCATAGTGGCCATCATGTGTGCGGAAAGCCATTTTAGGGATATCATCATCATGAACTCGAATTTGGTGATACCCAAAACGAAGATCCAACTTGGAGAAAAAATGAGCGCCATGAAGCTCATCAACAATAGGAATCAAAAACTTATCCTTGATTGTGATGTGATTAAGTGCTCAGAAGTCAATGCAAAGGCGCCATGACCCATCTTTTTTTTTGGACTAGAAGAACTGGTGAAGAAAAGGAACTGGTACTAGGGTGAATAATACCTTGCTTCAGTAAGTCCCGAACGAGCATCTCAATCTCTGTCTTTTGGTGAAATGAGTAGTGATAGGGCCTGATGTTGGGAGGAACACTTCCAAGAAGGAGCTAAATATGATGGTCCTCTAGTCGTGAAGGTGGCAATCCCACTGATTCAACAAAGACACATGCATATCTATCCAAAATTTGTTGTAGATCCGAAGGAGTAGTGGAGACCGCTAATGGTTGCATCTGAATGGAATGGAGTTGAGCGATGACACCATGTGAATTTTTCTTAAGAAGATTTTCCATGCAATGCGAACTGATGATGCTGAGAGACCCTGGTTGTAAGCCCTTCAATGTGTGTTTTTGCCCATTGTCTGAAAACTGCATCCAAAGTTCAGGAAAATCCCATAAGATGGGTCCAAGTGTGCATAACCATTGAGCACCCAAAACCACATCACATCCTCCTAAAGGCAAGGCAAACATGTCAGAGCGTAGGTTATAATCTCCAATAGAAATACGCACATTGCGACACTTCCCTTTGCAAGGTAAAGTGCCCCCATTGGCAATCATGACTTCAAATTTGGAGCAAGGATGGACAAAACAATCAGCCTGTTTGGCGATCTGAGGGTAAATGAAGTTATGAGTGTTACCAGAATCAATGAGTATTGTAAGAGGGAGCTTCTTGAAGTAACCCTTGACCTGCATGGTTTGTGGGGTGGTGACTCCTGCTAAAGCATGGAGAGATATCTCTGGGTGGTCGTCCTGAGAAGGATGGTCAACAGGTGGTTGTTGAATGTTGACTTGATCATCTACTGTATCCTAAGCATCTTCACAAACTTCAGTTGCAGGTGGAGAATCCACATCCAAGAGATAGAGCTTTTTCTTAACACATCTATGTCCCTGAGTGAATTTCTCATCACAATTATAACAAAGCCCTTTTTCTCTACGTGCCCGCATCTCTGCTTCAGACAAATGCTTGATAAGAGTTATTTTAGGAGCTGGTGTGATTGGAGGTCTTTGGGAAACCATATTTCTGAATGGAACAAAAGTGGATTTGGAGTGCTATTGAGCTGTGATCTTGTTCTCCACCAACTTAGCCAACCCTAGGGCTTCCATCATTGTGCTGGTAACCTCAGATCAGATTGCATCCTTTAGACCACTAACAAAACAACTCCTGAAGAATTCATCAAACAATCCCTCTGTGTGATTGGCCAGTTTCTCAAATTCTGTCTGATATTCTCTCACAGTGCCAGTTTGGCAAAGTTTAGTGAGTGCTCCTGTGAAGTCATCAAAAGCACTAGGGCCAAATCGTTGCAAAAGGAGTTTGCAAAAATATGTCCATTTTGGCTCTTCGTGAGCCTTGATGTACCAACGGAACCATTAAAGGGCTTCATGTTCCAAATGAAAGGATGCAAGTGGGACTTTGTTGACATCAAAAGTATTATGCAAACTAAAATATTGTTCTGCCCGGTATATCCATCCAGTCGAATCATCACCATTGAAGCGAGGAAAATCAAGCTTTGGCCCACAAAAATTGTTGGAAGAAGAGAACCCAGTGTTTGCAAAAGACTCTGGCTACTATCTATTGTTCATGGCTGAATGCTGAAGATTGAGGACGAGAAATTTTTCATCCAGATCTTGGAGTTTGGTCTTGAGGGCTGCAAGTTCATCCTCCATGTTTTTTGCTCTTGCGTGGGTGACAACCATAACCAGGATTTTTTTTTGGGGGGGGAATGGGTAGAAAAACAAAAACAAAAACTTTTTTAGTAAAGGAAAATTTGGATTTGGGAAAAACTTTGATGGGTAATTGGGGTTTGACTAGGTTTTGGACACTTTCTGAGGGATAGGGAAGCAGAAAATGGGGATTTCAAAAGCGGGGTGAAAGAATGGGAAAATTTGTCCAAGAGGGACAAAGGAGCAAAAATAGGAAATGAACACTGTGGCAAAATTTGAAGGCGATTGGGTGAGAATCAAAGAAGTTATGGCAAACCCTAAAAATAAACAAATGTGGGATTTCTGGCTTTGATAAGTGGAATTTGGGATAGGGTCCTCAAGGAAGAAATTATGCAGAATGGAATTTCAGGGGTTCCAGTGAATTTTTAGGGGAAATAGAGCTAAAGCAAGGAAGACATGGCAAAAAAATAGATTTTTTTTTGGAAATAATCTGCAACGGCTCTAGATAGATGCAATCTGCTATTTATTAGCTGGCAATAGATATGGACCCTAGGTATGTTTAGCTTCCTAGAGGTTCAGGGGATTCACTCGGCTACCAATGTTGTCTAATGGCTTGCGTATTGGGGCAGTACCCCTCACTCCACGGCTCAGGTAAAACTGATAACCGCTTTACCACAAATGACGGCTCTTGGTTTACCTCACGGATGGGAATTAGTCAATTAGGTAGGGGCCATTGCCCTTTTCGCTGGTAGGTCCTCTCAATGGGCCAGCTACTTTGTGGTTCCTATGGTACTCCTCACAATGAGTTTTAGGGCTATGCCCAGGCACTTCCCACAGTTAAGTGGATAGGGATTATTCTCTGATCCAAACCTGCAATTGAAATGAATAATACATATGCAAAGAAAAAAAACTACTGCAATAATCACAACGCCTCGAGGCCACTGCGAAAAAAAATTTGGCAAAAATTCCACCTAGTGAGCCCAAGAAAGCACTCTGATACCAGATGAGAGGAACCTCCTGCAACAAAATAATGAAAATGCACGAAGTAACAGAAAATAGCAGAACACAGAAGGAATTTATTGATTACAGGCCACTTTGAGGGGGCAACCTCCTTTGAGCAAGCTCAATACAATAAACTCGTGGATGCCTTCATTGGCCTCAACACGTACTTATATACTAAGTCTAAGCTAAACAACTATTACTCCCCATGAATGTGGGATAATACAATATGCGTCCAACAAAGCATATGCGTCCAACAACAATATACTAACAAAGTAAAGAGAAGGGTTAAACATGGGTTCCTAACAAACTTTATCTCTTACATTGGATCACATTACTTTGAATACCTAATTCCATGTGATGTTAGGAAGACTAGCATATAATGTTGTTTTGATATATACCATTTTTTTGTAGATCCTCAAACATTTGGGAAAATACCTCAACCAAGACTTGTAAATAGTATCAAACAACCTCCCAAAGAAGCATGTTCTTATGATAGTAGATTAGAGACCAAGGATACTAATGATGAATCTTTACTCTCCTTTTCAACACTCAACAAGCACTATGGACTTGGTTTTAAAATTCTACAAAAAGTATTGCTATAAACATAATGGCTTAGGATTCAAACAACAAGGCATATGTGAGCATATAGATCCATAACACCAACACAAAATAAAAGGCTTGGGATATATTCTGCCACATGCAGTTAAAACTTCAAAAAAATAATATAAACTAAAGACTATTTAGTTTTAATGGCCACACTTGAAGAATCTAGATTTAATTGATGTATCTTTAGTATAACCTCCTCCTTACGTGGACACTTTGTCTAATGGAGAGTCATTAACAAAATATTTAGGATTTTATAACTAATTTACCATCTTTTCATCTTGATTGAGGATTCCCATGCCATGCCCTTGGCATATGGCATGTATCAGATATGTGTGGGTTGACTTATGGTACACCTAGCATTTATATTTGCATTCATTAGTTAGTTGTTTCTTTGGAATGAAGGGTGTGACCCTACCTAATTATGTCTATAAATAAGGATGATTCAAACTCCCCCATATCATCACATTACAAATTTTATTCTTATAATAAGGTTGTGGAGGTTGCCCCCTTAAAGTAGCTTGTTTATATACTCAATATTCTACTATATTTTCAATCATATTGTGTTCTATTTTTGTGACTCTACTTTAATGACATAGCAATTTCATTACAAGTGTTGTTAGAGCTTCAATTTGGGCAAAAGTGGGTTAAAGCTTGATTTTGAAGAATCACCCATATCTCACAAACTGCTATGATTTTTTTGCGATTTCAGGGAAGTTTTGGATTCATTACAAGAAGTAACAATCCACTTTTCAACCTTCTATGATCAATTTTGAGTGAGTTATTGTGATATTTTAAAAAATCACTCTACAAGATGTAATTTTTAGAATTACTATGATTTCTTTACATTTTTTGAAATCTCTCAAAAGTCTATTGCCAATTAGTTCTTTGAGTTTTGGGATTTAAGGCTAGAATTAGTTTTAAAACATCTAGCCAAAGTTGGGTCCAAAGTGAAATTTTACATTGTCAAACCTCAACATGATAAAGCTACAAATTAGAGGTTGTAGTGAGACTTCATACATGCTAAGGAAAACTCTTATCAAAGATGAGACAAAGTCAAGGTGTGGATCAAGTTGGACTTTTGACATACTATTTTCTTTGTTGGATGACAAGGTGCACAACTAGATGAGAATATGCAAAACATGAAGTTTGTAATGACCAAAAAAGGAGATTTGGATAGTATCAAGTCTAAAATGGCCAAACAAGGGAATCTAGATAACATTAATAAGCAATTGAATATTCTCTAAAACTTTGTTAGCAAGTTGTTAGTTTCACAATTGACTCTACAACCCTAATGTGGATCTACAAGACAACTCAATCCTAATCTAGAAGTTGTAAAACCTCATCCCATGATTAGCACTCATAAACTACTATTTAAGGTGGATATACATAAGTTTGATGGAAAGGATCCACTTACCTAGACAAATAAAATTGATAATTTTTTTGTGTACATCAAATCTCATGCGGTTAGAAGGTTACAATGGCATCCTTCTATCTAGAACCTAAGCAGTTCATTTGGTATCGATGGCTATGTGCTAAAAAAAGACTCAATGTCACCTTGTCATTTTTTACAGAGGAGTTATAGATGTACTATAATAATAGTGTGATGGAGAATTACTTTGGCCAATTGGTAAAGCTAAAACAACAACTTTAATCAATGGTTATATTAATCAATTCCCTAGAACCTATCCTTGCAAGTGGATATGATTATGGATGAGAAATTGAACAATCTATTTATTAGTAGGCTCAAGGACCACATTCAACATGAGGTATGGATGCTTAATCCACTAAATGTATCCACTTCTATTGTCACAACATGTAGAGTAGAGGAATTATTATTGTCCAACAAGAGGTAGGTATTCACTAGAAACAAACACCATAACATCCTTGCACCATCATTTCATTCACCTACTAGGTTGATGCCTTGAGAAATTGAAGAAAAAAGAGCAAAAGGGTTGTGATTTAACTATGATAGTAAATAGTCAATGACATAAATTTGTTAAAAAGAAGTTGTTCCACACTGAAGGTGCCAATGAAGAAGAAGAGGCATTAAAAGATGTTGATGAGATAGAGTAGTCAAAACATCCCCTACCATCTAATGCCATGAACTTCTACATATTAGCACACCACAAACCCTTAAGGTAGTGGGTTTCCTTAAAAAATAGAAGGTTATAGTATTAATTGACTCAAGAAGTAAGTTGGTAGCATGATTAAATCATTTTGGTTACCCAATTCCAAAACTTTAGGTTATGATTGAGGATTGGGGTATAGTTAGTTGTTCAATAAAATTCATAGTACTAAACTCACCATTAGAGACCATAGACTATATTTCCTTACGCTTTCCATTCTCGCGAGGAAAGCAAGTATTATTTTGGGAGCCCAATGGCCCACTAGCTTGTAACAATTGAGATGAACTTCTAAGAGTTGATGCAATTTCACTCACATAGTAGGAAATTTGAACTGATATAATTACATTCAAAGTCTCTACAAATGGTAATATCTCATCAAATGCAAAAGATGCTTAAAAAGGTTACAAACAAGTTTGTGGCATAATTATTTTCATTAGAAGCATAATAGCCAAAGGTTCCTACACTGTCAAATATGTAGGCGATTAGACATGTACTTAGTAGTTTGTGGGGATATGCCAAAAGGACTGCCTCCCAAAACAAATCATGGTCATGTCATTTAGCTACAACTAGGGAACCAACGACCCAACATTAGGCCTCATAGATACTTGTATTTATAAAAAGTGAGATTGTGAAGATGGTACAGGAGATGTGGGAAGCAAGTATTATTCACCATAGTCAAAGTGCTTATTCCACTCTAATGGTGATGGTATGTAAGAAGGATAACATTTGGTGCATGTGTCTAGACTGTATAGAACTTGACAAGTACAACATAAAAGATAGGTTCCTAATTTTTGTAATTTATGATTTGCTAGATGAGTTAATAGTGTTGTTTATATTACCAAACCTGATCTTCATTATATGTATCATAAAACTTGAATTGGGGGTGAGGATATAGACAAGATAGCTTCTAGAACCTTCGAGGGCCACTATAAATTTCTAGTGATGTCTTTTGGCCTCACAAATGAACCTTTTACATTAAAGAGTTTTATGAGCTTAGTCTTTAGGTCATTTCTATGAAAGTTTGTATTAATTTTCTTTGATGATATCTTAATATATAACAAATCATGGGAGGAACACTTGCATCGTGATTATCAAGTTTTGGAAACTCCTAAACAACACCGGCTTTATGCCAAATCTTCCAAGTGTGCTTTTAAAGTCAAGGAGACGGAGTACTTGGGTCACACTATATTGTTAAAAGGTATCAAAGTGGACCTTCACATGATCAAGGCCATAGTAGAATGGAAATTTCCTAACACCCTCAAGAACCTACAAGGCTTCTTGGGGATTATAGATTATTATTGTCAATTTGTTAAAAATTACAAGAGCATAGTAACACCGCTCACCACTTTATTGAAGGAATCCTTGTTAGATTCTATGAGAAACAAGAATCATAGCTAGGATCTGTTGTCCATCATAGATCACACGCACTCCAATCGATAGATGATTGAAAATCAAAATAGCAAAATGGAGAGATTATCCTAAAATAGAGAACTTAAGAGATAAATTGTAAGAGAATTTAGAGAATGCTCACATTACTCTCAATGGCTAGTAGATGTGAGAGCTGAGTGTTGTATATATAGCAAAATAAGGGCAAATAGATCCAAGAGGTGTGATAACTCCAACTACCCAAAATAGCTAAAAGTTTTACCTACTCGATAAATGCCAAATTACATGCTTGCACCTACTTAGATAAAGACAAATAAATGGTTATGAGAGGTGGCATATAAATCCAAAAGAGGGTGTGAGACTCAATTACCCAAAAGTAGGTGAAACTAACACATGTAACTGATGGATTATGCCATGTGGTCTCATAATAACCATGTCTAAATAACCTAATAAAGCTTAATAAAATGTGTAGGAAAAATAAATATCCCCTAACATAAGGAAAATAAAAAACCTACACTAACACCCCCCCTTAAGCGTATATTAGGTGAGTGAAAATATGGGTCCCAACAAATGAAGCCTGATGAGGTACCCACTTACAAATAATTCCCCCCAAAAGAGAAGAAGGCCCCCCAATAAAGGAATAGCACCCTCCCCAAAATAGAGAGAGAAAATACCCCCAAGAGTAGAGAGAGTGAAAGTGAAGGACTAAGAAGCCCCCATAGAAGTAGAAACTGGCCGCACCCCCAACAAAGCTTGCAAATGAAGAAACTTGCTTTTAGTGAAGAGTTTGGTGAAGATGTCTACAATCTACTCTGATGTCTAACAATACTTAAGATCAATGTTGTTTCCATGAATCAACTCCTAGATAAAGTGCATGTGTATCTCAATGTGTTTGGTCCATTAGTGATGGATTGGATTCTTTGAGATTTTTATTGCACTCTAATTATCACAAAAGATTTTTGTAGGCTTTCTAAATGGAACGCCAAAATTAGTGAGAATAATATTATGAATCCAGATGGCCTCAACGGTGGCATTAATTGCCCCTCGATATTCAACCTTTGTAGATGAAAGTGCAATTGCAGACTGCTTCTTGCTCAACTAATAAACTAGATCAAAACTAAGTGAGAAGCAATACCCTAAAGTAGACTTGGAATCTTGAGAATCGTCTGTTCAATCTAAATCTATGTGTCCCACCAAGTCAATAGCCATACCCGCTACATAGTGAATCCCATAGTTGTGAGTGCCCTAAACATAGTGGAGTATTTGCTTGGCTACTTTCTAATGCAACTCATGGGGCTCCTGCATGAACTGAAAGACCATGCCCATGGTATGTGAAATGTTAGGCCTCATGTGAGTCAAACAGATGAGACTCCCAACAAGTTGTAGGTACAAAGTGCCATCAACCAAGGGTGAAGAACACTTAGCCTCAAGTTTGACCCCTGACAGAAATGGAGTCGGTGCATGCTTATAGTCATCCATGTAAAATATGGAGAGCATATCAAGTGCATACTTAGGTTGTGCAATGAAGATACCTGAAGATGACTGACTGATCTCAATCCCCAAGAAGCAATGTAGAACACCCAAGTCTGACATTAGAAATTGATCATGAAGAGCAGTTTTCACTACATCGATGGTGGATGAGTGACTCCCTATGATCAACAAGTCATCAACATAGAGAACTAGAAATATGAGAGTATCATCCTCCTGTAAAATGTATGGATCAAAATGGCATCAATTGAACCCAACTAATAGAAGGAAGGATTCTATCTTGGCATACCAGGCCCAAGGAGCCTATTTGAGGCAATAGAGACTTCTGGGGATGATAAACAAGTGAAGGATCCTGAATGAACCCCTATGGCTACTCCATGTAGATTTCCTCCTGAAGGTCACCATGAAGAAAAGCACTCTTCACATCTATCTGATGAACTTCCCAATGATGGGATACAACTATAGAAAGGACAAGTTGAATGGAATTCATTTTGGAAGCTAGTGCAAAAGTCTCAAAGTAGTCATTGCCAGGAACCTAGGAGAATCCTTTGGTGACCAAGCGAGCCTTATGCTTGTCAACTGACCCATCTACTACAAATTTTGTTCAATAGATCCACTTGTATCAAACAAGTTTCCTTCCCTTAGGAAGAGGACTAAATCCCAAGTATGGTTCCTTTCCAAGGAATTAATTCTCCCTGCATAGTAGCATCCCACTCAAGGATACCAGAAGCTTCCCAAAAAATTTGTGGATTGAAAGATGAAGCAACAAAGAGATGTGGTGTCTGATGAAATTGTGACCTTATTCTTCTAGTATTTCAAGGATCACCAACCCAGTCACCTGCTGACTGCAATGTATGATAAGCCCGAAGAGGCCCATTGGCAGGAGAGTTTGGAGGAGAATCATCAACTTTTGAATAATGACTAGTAGAGGAAGGAGGACCCTTATCATCACTATCACTCTCTGAAGTGGAGGAAGAAGATTCCTCATCATTATCAAGAAGATTAAGATCCTCTAAAGAAATGTCATCATCCTATAGTGTCTCCAATGTGATTATAGATGGAGAAGTGGTAGGAGAATAACTAGAAAGGTCCTCCTCGAAATAAACACTCCTCTTAATGAACAACTCATGTGTGGTGGAGTGGAGAAGCACATAGCCTTTGAGACTATCTAGGTACCCAAAAATATGCAAGGCTTGCTCTATGGATCCATAGCCTTGCATTTCTCTACTGGAATTTGGGCCTATGTAGGAGAACTAAACACTTAAAAGTGCTTAATTATGGGTTTCTGATTGGTCTAAGCTTGAAAAGGAGTTACCTCCTTCACAGCTCACTAAGGAACTCAATTATGGATTGTAACATGTACAGTTGATGGCCTTTGCCTAGTACTGAGGTGCCAATGATCTAGAGTGAGTCATACAATTAGCCATCTCTTTCAAGGACCCATTCTTATGTTCTATAACACCATTCTATTGAGGACTGTATGGAACTATGTGATGTAAGTCAATACCTTCTAAAGCACAAAATTGTTCAAACTGATGGTTAACATATTCGCCCCCATTGTTTGTGCATAGAATCTTGATGGCCTTCCTCGATTGCTTCTCTATAAAAGTTTTTGAAGTCCTGAAAAGAATCAAACACCTTAGAATTCTACATGAGAAAATAAACCTGTGTATTTCAAAAGATCATCAATGAATGTCAAGACATATCTAGCCTTGTTGAAGGATGGATGTGGAAATGGCCCTGCCAAATGACTATGTACTAACTCCATGCTTTTTCTTTGTCGTATTTCTCCTTAGGATGCTTACTAAGAATGCATCCTTGAAAAACTCCATTAGAAAATTGAATAGAAGGCAACCCCGAAACCATGTCATATTGACTGAGTTGCTGCAAGTAGCAATAATTCAAGTGGCCAAATCATTGATGCCACAAAGACTCACTTCATTTGAGTGAGTAGGTAATACTATTGAAGGAGAGCCAAGAACAAAATGAGAAAACTAATACAGTCTGGACTGATGATCTACTTTTCCCATGGCAACTCTAGACCCATTGTGCAACTCACTAATTACCACTGTGTCTGGTGTAAACTCAACCCTCTTGCCAAAGCCTATGTGAGTGATCTGATAAATATATAAGAGATTAGTTGACAAATATAGAACATAGAGAACATCTTGAAATGTTCCTTCGTCCATGTCAACATAACCTCTCCCATACACTTCAACAGTAGTGTCATATCACCAATTAGTATGGCAGGCATAGAACATGGCTCTAAGGAGGCAAAACCATCTTGGGAGGAAGCCATGTGGTACGAAACACCTGATTCAATGATCCAAGTATCGAGATGTGAAGCAACTATGATTAGGGCCTTGCCCCTTCCTTTCCCCTTACTCCTGTTTGTTTCCTTTGAAGACTCTTCTGATGAACCCTGTTTAACAGAGTCAGGTGCCTTAATTTTGTTATTTTCAAGAAGATGTGTGAGGTGATGATTTTGTTTCTTAAAACACTTGTGTTTATCATGGTCAAGCCTTTTACAATAGGAACAGTTGACCTTCTCATTCTTAGGGTGTTTACCTTTTGATAAAGAGGTCTAATTAGAGCTACATTTGAGGTTGTTAGTTTATGATCTTTCTTCTTCTCTCCTTGGTTCATTTGTTTATTTTCCTATTTTCCAGACCCTTTCAGTTCTTTTGTGCCTTGATTTGTAGCCAAGGCATGTGACTTGGAGGGTTTAATTATACCCATGTGAACCAATTTATCTTTCTCCTTAATGAGTTCTACAAAAAAACTCATCTAGAGAAGGTATTTTATAATTAGAACATAGAGCACATTCCGTGGCATGAAAAGTAGAAACAAATACATAATAGTTTGGACCAAGCTTAGAAATAATACTTAAGATTAGTTGTGTCTTTATTTTCTATTCCACACTGCTTTAGCTGTAATTGGATGGCTTTTAATTTTGTGAAGAAGTCTTGTATGGTGTCAAAATTGCTAGGACTCAACCCTATGAGTTCATTCTCCAATTGATGACTCCTTATTTCGTCCTACTTACCAAAGAGGTTTTCCAAAGTGGTCCACACATCATTTGGTGTAGTGGCAGATTCAATGTGAAAAAATAAGTCAAGAGACACTAACATACACAATGTACAAAATGCTTCATCATGTTTATTAAACCATTTAGGCTTTTCTGCATCCTATGTGGGTTATGTTTCAAGTTCCATCATAACCTTGTGCAATCCTTGTTTTTGGAGATAGATTATCATTTTAGAATTCCATTCAAAATAGTTGTATGGTGTTAGAACAAGAATTGTTGATTGATCCATTAGTGCAGAAAAGTAGATTGTTATGCAGAAAGAGAGGTGCAAAAATAAGACATGTCTGACACCCATCCTTTTCACTAGTTTATGAAATGACCCCCTAGAAATTACAATGTTGGCACTTTATAATTAGTGTTATTTACAATCCAAATATCAAATATTAAGACTTCTTACAGGGTTGAAAACGGCCAAAACACTAAAACTATAGATCAAGGACAATATGAGATCAATTTGAGAGCACTAGTGTGGAGTACGTAGAAAATATGAACTTTGGAAAAAAATAAGACCCGAAATTGAGTCTATTTGCATGAGTTATGGCTCCTGGAAGGTCTCAAAATGAGAATTGTGTGGTAACTTTGGAAAGAATCTTCAATTTCTGAAAAAATGGAGTATCAAATTAAAAAACCAACTTCACTATAGTGTAGAGCATGCAATTCTACCCCAAATAAAAAAAAAATGCCAAAAAGGCCTTCATATGGATGAAAAACACAATAGAGAGGGGGCAGAGTTGGGTGAGTAGGAGGGTGATGTCATGCTAAGGTCATCAATAAAATATTCTAAAAACTATCAGAATATTCTCTATGGTCGTGGGGTTTTCAAAACCACCCTTCAAATGCTGAAAACTACTCAAATATTATTGAAACAACTCACTTTTGAAACCAAATTTGACAACATTGAGTGGGAAACTACTCTAGGAGGAAAAAATTGTTTCAAGGGTGGAATATTCCAAAGCAATATGGAGGTGGGTGCAGGTGGCACCGCCTGGAGGAGGAGGAGGTGGTGGTAGGGTCACCTGTCAATGGTGAGGTGGTGCATGCACGATTGCCGATTTGGGCGGCAATGGTTGTGCACCTATGGCGTCACTTTGTGGGTAGTGTGCTAGAAAGTGCTACTACTACAATGCTGCAAAGTAGCCTTAATTTTTTTTAATTAAAATTTTTGTATGGTCATATTGTATGCCAAGTTGTACGGCTTGGGAGGCAAAAAATTGCCTCAGAGGCCAACTTCTCCAAAATCGATGATTTGATAGTTGATCTTTCTATTTTCAAGCCTTCTGAGCATGATGGCAATGTCCATTTGGGCTGAAAATGTTTTTATTTGACATCTGCCTTCTAGAACCATGCTTCAAACCCTTATCTGCAATTAGGTCATCCAATCTCTGATTTTGGTGAAACGAAAGCCAATCTTGACTTTCTCAAGCCTTCGAGATGCTATGTAATAGCTAAAAATACCTCTAGGATTACTGAAAAGATGTAATCATCCAAATCTCACAAGAACACATAAATGCAAACCAGAGTAATACAGATGCTTATTTTTCTTTAAACAATTCTGATTCTCCAGATCATTTGAGGATGCAAGAGAAGAGCATATTGGGTTTTTGAGAAAAAAATATTAGCAAAATTAGTCTAAAAATCTCTCAAAAATAGGACTATAAAATAAAATGTACTAGACAACCAAGCTTTGATACGATGTTAGATTCTATGAGAAATGAGAACCATAGCCAAGATTTGTTGTCAATCATAGATCACACGATAGATGATCGAAGATCAAAATAGAAAAATGGAGAGATTATCCTAAAAGAGAGAACTCAAGAGACAAATTGTAAGATAATTTAGATAATTCTCACATTACTTTCATTGGCTAGCAGAGGTGAGAGTCGAGTGTTGTATATATAGCAAAATAAGGGCAAATACATCCAAGAGGTGTAATAACTCCAACTATCCAAAATAGGTGGAAGTTTTACCTACTTGGTATATGCCAAATTACATGGTTGCACCTATTCAAATAAAGACAAATAAATGTTCATGAGAAGTGGCATATAAATCCAAAAGAGGGTGTGAGACTCAACTACCCAAAAGTGGGTGAGAGTGACACATGTAATTGATGGATTATGCCATGTGGTCTCATAATAACCATGTATAAATAGCCTAAGCAAGCTTAATAACATGTATATAAAAAATAAATATCCTCTAACATAAGGAAAACAAAAAACCTACACTAACAATCCTTCCATTCAAATGAGGTATCCACCATGGTATTTGAGAAACTAAAATAAGTCATGGGGTAGCACACCTATTCTCACTACTCTAAATTTTACTAAAACCATCATTATTAAATGTGATGGTTCAGGATGCAGTATGAGTGTTGTACTCATGCAAGAAAGAAGGCCCATTACATTTGAGAGTCAACAACTCAAAGGTAAGAATTTGTTGAAGCTCATTTATGAGAAGGAAATGATGGCTATATTTCATGTATTTAAACAATGGAGACCATATCTAATGGGAATGCTTTTTAAGGTAAAGATAGATCATGATAGTCTAAAATAATTCCTAGAATAAATGTTTTCATGAAAGGAACAACAAAAATGGGTCATGAAGGTGTTCAGATATTATTATGAGATCATATACAAGAAAGGGAAGGAGAATGTTGTGGTTGATGCACTATTTAGGAAGGATGAGTCCACAAAGGCATTATTACATGTTGTGTCCATATTGTAGGTTGATTGGGTGCACGAAGCATGATCAAAATGGAAGAATGACATAAATACATTAAATCTCATTTAGAAGCTCCAATAAGATCCAAGCATGTGAAAAAAAATCACATGGAAAGAAGACTCTCTATGGTACAAGGATAGGTTGTATATTTGTAAGAGCTCAATCCTTGAGCATAAGTTCCTTGTTGAACTCTAGACTTCTTCAATAAGTGGGCATTTAGGCTTCTTGAAGACTTATCATCAAATCAAGAAGGATTTTTTTGGGAAGGGCTCAACGAGGAAGTGCATAATTTTGTGGCAAAATTCATGGTATGTGAGCAAAAGAAGGTTGAGATAATTAAGAGCCTGGGTGTTTTGCAACCTCCATCTATTCCTAGTTAGTGATGGGAGGAATTTTCCATAGATTTCATTACCAAACTGCCTTAGATGTCATCATGGTTTTCATGGATCGACTCACCAAATATGCCCATTTTTGTACATTATCACATCCATTGGTGAAAAATATTGTTGCAAAATCCTTTGTGGAGACTATTCAAAAACTATATGGGACTCAAAAGATCACAGTAGGTGATTGTAATTCTACAGATTTACTCTTGTGTTTGGTTACTTGACTATCTCATATCTCTTCTTATCATCCCTATTTTGATGTGCACATTAAGGCTGTCAACAAATTCTTGGAGCGTAAGTATGTTTTACTTTGAATGAATAAGAGAGATGAATATAATGGTTACCACTAGCCAAATGTATAACAGTTATTCCATAGCTCATGCGAAATGTCTCCATTTTTGGCATTGTATGGGTACCATCTATCACATCATCCTTGAAGGTATATCCAAAGGTTTGAATAGTTGAAGAACACACTCAACACCAATAGGAGGTCTTCTCTAGTCTTAAAGAGAACTAGGTAGTGAGACGAAATTACACGAAGCAACAAGGTAACCAACCTCAAATTGAAAGACATTTTGATGTTGGCAATTGGGTTTTTATGTGATTGCAACCATATAAGCAAGTGTCCTTAAAATAATTAAAGAAAAATAACAAGTTTACCTTTAAGTTATGGCCCTTATCAAATCTTGCAGAAAATTGGAAGTGTGACATACAAACTAGTATTACCACCATCTATGAAAATTTATCTAGTCTTCCATGATTCCTACTTAAAGAAATTCATTAGACAATGAATTTTATCCTAGGATGAGTTAACGGAGCTTGATGAGGAGGAAAGAATCATTTTGGCTCTTGAAATGATCTTCTAGACACACAATAAGAGGTTGTGGATGAGTGTGATTATAGAGTATCCAATCAAGTGGAAGAGTTTGCCCCATAAGGATGTGACATGGAAGGCTAAAACATTGCTACAATAGAATCCATAGATAGTTAATGTCAAGGATAATGTTGATTTGAAGGGGATGTCATGTCCCCTTTTCAAAATTAAAATATTTGGGAGACCTTAACCTATTTCTTTATTTAATGCAGGCTAAGGGATAAAGGTAAGGAAATAATTTAATAGTAATGTATTAAGTTGGTTCCAGTAACTTTATTTTGAAACATTGTAAAAGGGCAACTTAAATAATTCTTATTTTTATTTTATTTAAGTGGTCATCTAAATGGGACATAATAAGGCCTTATATAACATTTTATTAAAAAGTGTTTTTGAACACTTTTGGAGGGAAAAGTAAATTCAAATTAAAGGGGCCAAAAAGGAGCTTATAAAAGAATGATAATTACTCAAAGGAAATCATCCATTGTTATTTGAAATCAAAACCCTTTTCTTAAAGCTTGGGCACTCGTGTTTAACTTCTCATCTAAGGATGAAAACCCTTTAGTGTGTGGGAATGTGAATGATGAAAACCCTCTTGGTTTCTAGTCGGGATTGGAGGATGTAAAGCATATTGTCCATTGAGGTGATTCCATCTAGGGATCACATTTGTGTTGTAAGATTAAATAAATTCCTATTTTTAGAAGCATTTTCGTGGTTTTCAGTTATGTTGATGGATTGCAATTTATGTTCCAAATTTGTGAAGGTTTTTAGTGCTATATTCTATTTGTTTTGTGAAACAAATCATATTCAATATTAGAGGTTTTCCTCATCGTACACATTCTATAGCTAGTCGTACACTTTCAAGGGATGGTCGTACCAATTCAAGGAACTACCATGCTAGTCTACATTCAAATTACAGTCTACAAATTTTACCAAGACTGTTGCATCTATCTAATACTAGGTTGTACAAGTTGGTGATAAAATTTTGTCATCATACCGTCTTCCTTTAGTGTTCATACAACTTCTATCTGTCGTACCTAGTGGTTCCCCCCTTGAAATGGCTTGATTATATACTCATTATTATGCTCTATATTACATCATATTGTGTTATATTTCTTTGACTACGCTTTAGTGATATAGGAATTTCATTACATCCCATAGGTGTTAAATAAATGTTCTTGGTTTATAGAAAATTTCCCTTTACGTGATCAACCATAATTAATGTAGGAGCTACTTGATTGATTACCACTGAAACTATTCTTTGAGGATAGTACATTGGTTATTGGTGATACAATATATGTGGAAATGAATAAGAAAGATTAAGATGAAATACTCAAAATTGGTGATTATTTGTCCCTTGGTAAGTGCAAAAGTTACTTTCAAACTTTTACATGAGTTTGGTGAATTATGATTTTGGTGAATTATTATCATGGTCTTATAAAGATATGATGGGCATTGCGCATGACACTGTCATGTATAACATTATATTATAATCGAAAGCAAAACTTGGAAAACAGAAAATTAGGATGATGCATTTTAAATTTGCCTTATTATTGAAGCAAGAGATCTAAAAGTTATTAAAATATAGGTTTATTCAACCCATTGATTATTCATCATGGATCTCCAATATTCTGCCTATTGGAAAAATGATGATCACTTTCAAATATGCACTAATTTTAAGATTTAAACAAATCTCCACCTAATGATGGCTTCTCACTTCCTAACACCAATATGATAATTGATTACATGATCGATAATGAAAATCTCTCTTTTATGGATGAGTTCTCAAGTTATAATAAAATCATTATCAATTCCCAAGATTGACATAAAATGACTTTTACTACCCCTTAAGGAAATTTTTGCTATGTTTTCATGTCTTTTAGTCTAAAGAATGTTGGGGAAACTTACCAATTATAGGAAATGACATTAAAATTCCATGACCTAATGCATAATATTCTAGAATATTATGTCAATGACATATTGAAAAAATCTTAAAAGTGATTGGATCGTGTTAGCAACTTTGTATCTATCTTTGAACACTTAAGACAATATCAAGTTTGATTAAATCCTAAGAAATGTGTCTTTGGTATAGAGAGCGGGAGATTACTTGAAAATTCACAATGGAGCATATAATTGGATGTTAAAAAGTATATCTATAATATTATCAATATGCTTCCACCTAAAAACATAAATCAACTTTAAAGCTTGCAAGGGATGTTGGTGTGAAAAGGGTATTGTTGTCCTATTTTACTCCCCAACCAAATAGCCCAAAATCCATGAACTCTCTAAGTGTTTTCCCCTTTAGAAATGCAAGGAAAAACATCCCAAATCGACTAAGTCCAAAAAGTCTTGAGTTTTCCTTGTGTTTTTAACGTTTTTAGAGTTTCAGAGTTCGGAGTTCTCCCCTTTGTCATGTCATCCTAATTAACTCCGAGCTTCGACTCTTTCCCTTTGAAAATTCGGCTAAGTGTTTCAGGGAATTAGACTTTGGACTTTCCTTCTTCCCTCTTCCTTTCCTTTTGGAAGGCGTAAGGCAGAAGGCCCGAGGCCCAATCTCCAACAGGTGTTAAATTTTCTAAGGCATTTCACCATTCTGCAAAACTCTTTTGGGTGGGCCCTAGCAAGCCTGCAGAACCGCAGAAAGATGCCAAGTGGTCGTGATGTCATCCAAGGAAGGCATAAGGCAGAAGGCTCAAAGGATGACTTCTATTAAAAACTTGTGAAATAATGCTAAGTGTTTTGGACTTCGGGAATCAGACCTTCCTTCTCATTGAACGTAGAAGGCGGAAGGCCCGAACGCTGACTTCCATTGAAAACTTGTGAAATAATGCTAAGTGTTTTGGACTTCAGAGATCAGACCTTCCTTCTTCTTCCTTCTCGTTGAACATACAAGGCGGAAGGCACAAAGGCCGACGTCCACCAAAAACTTGTGAAATAATGCTAAGTGTTTCAGACTTCAGGAATCGGACCTTCCTTCTTCTTCTTACCCATTGAACGTAGAAGACAGAAGGCCCGAGGCCTGAACTCCATTGAAACTTTAAGAAACTGGCTAAGTCCTTAGACTTTTGGGGCTCAGACTTTCCTTCTTCCCCCTTCTCAGGGAAGGCGGAAGACGGAAGGCCCGAGGCCTGAAGTCCATTGATATTCTAACCTTTCTTTGTATAGCAAAGCTCAGGGGTGAGGCTTTCTCCTTTCTCCTTCTCTCTTGGAAGGCGAAACGCTGAAGGCCCGAGGCCTGATCTCTGACGACTTTCATGATCTTCAGAGACAGAGGAAAAGAGGCAAAATTCAGGATTCACCATGGTTAATCTTGATGAAATCTTGCCAATAAGGCAAAATACAAGCCAGATTGAAAGTCAAGCGTCCAGCTCCAACTGGAATTTGTTGTTGGGAATTTATTGTTGCAGGTGGAGATTCAGACACAAGTTTTCAATGTAGATATTTGTTCAGCTACTTTAGAGAAGATATTTTCTACATTTATGTCAAAGACAAACAGATATTTTCAGACAATCCTTTTGTAAAATATCTTCTGATAGACCCATAGGGTGGATTTATTACAGTAGGTGATGGCACCTCATTGTAAAAATGCTATAAAGACATGAAATCAAATGTATTATTGTTGGTTGTTGGTCTAAACCCATGTCTTGTATTAGTTGTAATTGTGCCCCTTTCAGAATAAACAATAAGATTTTTACCTTTTCATGACTTCTTTTGCTCTGTGTAATACTTTTGTTTGAGTATTCGTTGTGAATTCTTCTTTCCTTCTGGATCTCAATTAGTTTCTTTTACCTGTGCAATTGGTTTATGATTTGTGTATGCTTTTCTGTTGTTTGTTGTTATTTTGTGCATACATGGTTGATTTGAGAGCCAAACATTCAAACCTGGTGTATCTCCTCTTTCATTTCTAGTTTCTCCTTCTTCCCCTTTTCCCCAATAGTGAATAGATTAGGTTTAGTCTTAGCACACTCTGAATCTTATATTCATAAAAGGAACCAGTCTTCTCTGGAGGTTTGATTTCCTTTGTAGGGTCCCACACTTGGAAATCATCCCAATGTTTCACTAGATTGTTGCAGCACTAAATTGCTCCAACATAGGGTGCAAATCCAAGTGACAACAGTTTTTGGCATGCCCGGTGGGACCAGTTTGCTCCGAATCAAGAGTTAATCTGAGAGTTTGGTGTTATTCCTAGCATTTTGTAGTCTAGAAGATGTTTCATGTACCTGGTGACTCTACTACCTCCTAGTTTTTGATTAGTCCAACGTTATATGCATGTGCAAATGCAAGTTTCTTCAAGAGGTAATTATCAGTTTGTTGAATTACTTGTTGCTGATTCAAGAAGAAGAATTAGGTTATCTAGGTATCCTAAAAGAAGGAATTATAGTGTTGTTCTTAATCACCGAAGAGGTCAATCTACACTCTACTTGTTAAGTTTCAATACACAAGAAGGGGCTTGCACATACCCAAAATAAATTTGAATACCCTAAATATGGCTCTGCCAAGAAACCTACCCTTTGTGACCTTCAATGGAGGTAATCCTTTAGACTTGGCTGCACATAATGGTATACCTACATCAGCCCTAAAGAGTATTCCATTCTTTTTGGGTGATAGTTCTACTACGCCTGCTGAACATATCAAAGACATATCTAATGTATGTTCAATCCACCATATTCAACATGAAGATGTGGCTGTTAGGCTCATGGTTTCATCCTTCAACGGGAGAGCTCTTCAATGGTTTAGGAGTTTAACCCCTGCTTCAATACATAATTGGGATGAGCTAGGAGAAGCACTCTACAAGCAATTTGGAGAAAAAGCAAACAATGTTTCTCTACTACAACAGTTGACCATAATGAAGAGAGCTCCCAGTGAGATGATAACAGACTTCAATTTTAGATTTCAGAGGACGTGGGAAAGAATCCTAGCTCTCCTCAAACAATCTCCACAAGGTGCCTTTTTATATTTTTTGAGAGCTTTAAATTCTGATATTTTTGTTATGATGCAATCTATGGGTGTTGATACCTTACCAGATGCATATGAGATAGCCTTGAAGGCTGAAAATTGCTTAATATAGGCTGAGAAAATTGCTCCCAAACCTCCTGTACCTATTTTCCCATAATTGCATTTATAGGTTTAGTAACCTGCTATTGCCCCATCCCAGAGCCTAAAGCCTCTACATCTTCTCTTTCCCAAGAAGAGAATGACCTCAAAACCCTCATTACCAATCTGAGTAACAAAGTTAATAGCATAGCTATTCAAACTGCTTCCAAATCCCATCAAAATTATAACCAGGGGCAGTCTTCAAATTAGAATTGGAATCAGGGTTATAATTCTAATAGAAATCAAAATTGGAACCAGGGTTACCAACCAAATAAGTACCAAAACCATAACCCTACTCAACCTTTGCAAATAGTCAGACCTATCCAACAAATACTAGTTTTTAATCTAGTTAGAGCCTTGGTCCCTACTCAAAACAATCTGGCCCAAGAGGCAGATTGGTGTTATCCTTTCAACCAACCTCATAATCAGTCCACTTCTGTGTTTGGAGCACAAGAATGAGCCCTGATGGTGCAAAATTTTCACACTCAGCGAGCATCATTGATGGAGACAACCAATAGCAACCTTGAGGTATCAAATGAGGTTGCTTCTGATTCCAATTTGATGCTATGGATTCTGGAAGATTTATGTGATGTTAACCAACCTATGGATAGTGTGATCATGCCCGTTAGTAGTATTGCAGACAACACTAGATCTAAGAAGAGGCAGTTAGAGGATAACCTCGTGCCTACTGTACCATAAAACTTCAGACTCAACTCAAGACAATAGGCCTGTTGCTACAAAAGAGGTTACATCATCTCCCAAAGTACCTGAACAATCTATAGAACAGTCAAAGAGGGGAGCATGGATACCCTCAATGCATAAAACAACTTCTCCCTTGAATATTGTAGAGCAAATGAAAAAAACAAATCTAAATATGTCAATATTATCAATCCCCTCGCAAAGGGATTTGTTGCAAGATGCCTTAAGGCAACTCCCAGCAACTGACTCAGCAAGCCAGAAGGGAAAATACCTAGCCAGTCTTGTACAACAAAGTGAACAATAGGGGGTCCAACAAAGAATCCATCCCCATTCTACTTGTCCCTAATCATTGGGAAATTCCTGGTACATATTTGCATGATAGATTTAGGGGCCGATATTTCAGTTATGCCAAAGAAGATAGCAGATGCATTAGGCATCAAATATACCCCTATTTCAACAGGAGTATTGCAACTGGATGGTACTTTTGTCAACACTGTTGGGGTGATCAAAGGACTGGATTTGACCTTACATGCCTGTCCAAACTTGACTATTAGTCAAGATATTTCAGTCATTGATCTTCCTTTTTTCTTTGCTATTTGCTTGTCAAGAGACTTCATAGCTAAGGTAGGTGGCTACCTCTCTTCTGACTGGTCTCACATGTAGTCGAGGACAAGATATGGCACAAGGTTCACCATTAAGGCTGAACCAATTTCAAATTATCATGTAGAGAGTTATGACCATAACCTGGTAAACCCTCATTACAAGATTCAGGGTGAGGAAGTGCATGATTCAGTGTCTCTTGAGATAGTATCTTCACCCCTTCCAACCCCAGATCTCTTTTTGGATGAGTGGGAAAGGGATCACTTTGATTTCAATCTCTATGACACCACTGAGACAACTAGACTAGGCACCTACATGATACATGAGGGGAATTCTTCAGTCCCCTTTATACTGAAACCAAATGATGATTTCGGTGGCCCATGGAAAATGTTCTTTGATGATGCAAAGAGTATAAATGGAGATGGTGCAAGGGTCTTACTCATCTCTCCAATGGGTAAGAACTATATTTTGCTCTTAGACTGCATTTTTCTTGCACAAACAATGTTGTAGAATATGAGGCATTGGTCCATGGCTTGCTGTTAGCAGAGAAGAAGAAAATCAGACATTTGGAAATGTTTGGAGATACCGAGTTGGTGGTTAACCAGGTATGAGAAAGATGTGCAACAAAGAATCAACTCCTGAGAGCTTATAGGCACAGAGTTTAGGGCATGTTTGAGAGTTTTGATGCTCTTAACTTACAGGTAATCCCAAGAAAGTTAAATTCTGAAGTGGACCAATTGGCAATAGTTGGTGCCCAGTTTTCTCCTCTCACAGACTTTTTTCAAGGCCCTAATCAGCATGTCAAGATAGTAGTTAGACCCTCAGTCCCTGATAATGATGCGAACTGGCAGATTTTTTACAGTAATGAGCAAATTGTAAACTTCATCCAAAATGAAGCTGAGTTCTCATCAACCGCACAGTCCAGGCTGCAAGAAGCATATGGTGATTAGATTATTCAATTGAAAACAAACAAGCTGCCCAAGGGATTGGTTATTCTTGAGGTGATTTTTATCCATTATGATGAATTCAAGGGCGAGAAGAAGAACATTACGTTCAAAAGGGAGGACTACCAAAAGGTTGTCATTGCCCAAGACAAAGATTTATTGTTGGGAAAGGTATGTTGTGATGATGAACAGTAAAATTTTATTCACCTTTCTCATAAATACAATGATGTTTTTGCATGGAGTTATGAGGGTCTAAAGGGCTTCGACCCTAATGTTGCTAAGTATGCCATAGACCTTGATCCAAATGCTAACCTTGTCCACCATAATCAACAGCCTATAAATCCAAAAATTGATCCTTTGATGAGGAAGAAGCTTGCAAAGCTCATTCATGCCAAAATTAGTTTCCCCATCAAGTATTCCACTTGGGTAGCTAACTTAGTACCAGTGAGGAAGAAAAATGGTGAGATAAGGTTGTGCGTGGACTTTTGGGATCTGAATCACGCCTCTTTGAGAGACCATTAAACTTAGTCGTCCATGGACCAAATTTTGCAAATTGTTGCGGGGGCAGAAATGTTTTCATTGCTCAATGGTTTTTTGGGTTATAACCAGATATTTGTGAAAGAGGAGGACATATTCAAGATAGCATTTACAACTAAGTGGGGAACCATGCCATATACAAAAATGCCATTTGGGCTCTCCAATGCTTGTGCAACTTTTCAAAGGGCAATGGACATTGCTTTCAAAGGCTTTATCAACGAGTTCATCCTAATTTATTTGGATGATATCACAGTCTTCTCTGAGAGAGGAGAAAACCACATGGAGCATCTGGAAAAAGTTTTCAAAAGATGTAGAGAGTTTGGGGTATCTTTGAACCAGAAAAAGTGTATTTTGTTGTTGCCCAGAGCAAGCTTCTGGGCCAATTGGTGTCAAAAGATGGGATCTCTGTAGATCTAGAAAGAACTTCAACTCTTCTTTCTCTTCCTCTATCTGTTCATAAGAAGGCTCTACAGTCATTTCTAGGGCAGATTAACTTTGTTAGGAAGTTCATTCCTAACTGTGCTAGTTTGGTCAAACCTCTAGGGCAGATTAACTTTGTTAGGAAGTTCATTCCTAACTGTGCTAGTTTGGTCAAACCTTTAACCCTAATGCTTAAGAAGATGTTTTTAGGTGGACCAAGGAGGGGAAAGATGGCTTTGAGAAAATAAAGGAAGAAATTGCTCATGCTCCTACTCTCATGAATCCTAATTATGAAAAGGACTTTGTCCTTTATGCCCATGGAGGAGAGAACAACATTGCAGCTGTCTTGATGCAACAAAATGACCAAGGTATGGAACAGCCCCTGGCCAATTTTAGTTAGACCTTGAAAGACTATGAGGTCAAGTATAGTCCCATGGACAAACAAGTATTTGCCATTGTGAGAGCATTGAAAAAGTTTAGATATATGCTAGCAAACAACCATGTCAAAGTATTAGTTTCTCATCCTAGTGTGAGAGACTATATAATCATAATTGAAATTAGTGAAAAGAGAGCAAGTTGGGTCACAAAGATCCTAGAGTATGATGTTACTATCAAAGCCACTAAGTTGATTAGAGGCAGAGGATTATGTGAACAACTAGCTCAACATATAGTGGATGAAGTGAACTCATCCTATCATTTGAATGAGGCAGAACCTACAACTGAACCAACAACTATGAGTTCCTGGACAACAGATATGGCTAGTTTCTTATCCACTGGTGAGTATCCTTCTGGATTGGATAAGACTAAGAGAAGATAATTCAGGTTGCAGTCCATTCCTTACGCTTTGGTGGATGGGGTCCTCTTGATGAAAAAACTTTTTGGATTCTTGCTGAGATGCATTGAAGAAGATTAGATAAACATATTACTTAGTGAATTCCATGCTGGTTCGGTTGGTGGCCACTTCTCTGCAAGAGCTACAACCATGAAAATGATGAGGGTAGGTTACTTTTGGCCCACATTATTCAATGACGCCCATGTATGGGTAAGAAAGTGCAAAGAGTGTGCTCTCTTTGCTGGAAAGAAAAGATTGGCAGCCCTCCCACTTCATCCTATCCAAGCATATCAACCTTTCTCACAGTGGGACCTGGATTTTATTGGCATGATCAACCCTATATCAAGTGCTAGCCATAAATGGGTTTTAACTGCAATGGACTACTTCACCAGGTGGGTTGAAGTCCCACTTAAAGAGGTTACATAATCAACCATCATGGATTTCTTGGATGAAATCATCACAAGGTTTGGGGCTCCTCACACTATCATCTCTAATCATGCAAGAGATTTCACTGGTTTTAGGATAGCTGATTGGGCTTTGAAATATAATTTTTTCTTGAAGACTTCATCTAACTATTACCCCCAAGGTAATGGTTTAGCTGAATCTACCAACAAGAACTTGATTAGAATCCTAAATAAAACCATGGAAACAAACCAGAGGCAATGGCATAATAACATTAGATTAACTCTTTAGGTTGATAGGATCACTTATAAAAGAGCCATTGGTAATTCTCCTTTTGTTCTTGTGTATGGAAGAGAGGTTATATTACCCATATGTTTGGAGTTTCCTTCATTGGAATTGGCTCAATAGTTGGAACTGGAAGGAGAAGATGCTAGATTTGTAAGGATGGTGAATTAACTGAGTTAGAAGAATATAGACAATCAACCATGGCTACCTTGGAAGAACACCAGAAGAAAACCAAGAAATATTTTGACAAGAAAGATCAGGATCAAGCTTTCAAGGAGGGTGATCTTGTTATAAAATGGGATGCTGACAGAGCCAAACCTGGAGGTCATACTAAATTTGATGCAATCTGGAGTGGGACATATATCATCACCAACTGCAAGCAAGCTAATGCCTTCAATCTTTCAAATTTGGACGGTGAAGTTCTACTGATCTCAGTCAATGGGATCCATCTCAAACCTTACTTCAAAGGTTGGTCTGAGATTCTGTATATACTTGTTTGATTTGTTTCTACTTTAGGTTTTCCTTTTCCCTAAGTTCTCTTGCATAGGTTGCAATCTCATTAGGAGAATGCATCCCTTGTTTTCCTTTTGTGGTGTTGTTTTGAGGCAGGGTTTTAGTTGTTCCCAACATATTTCACCCCTTTTGGCTCTATGCCCAATGAATGCTTAAGGCCACTGGTTCCCTTTTGTTTAGCAGGCACACCCCTGAGAAGTCAACAAATTGTTGTCCTATTTTTCTCCCTAGTCAAATAGCCCAAAATCCATGAGCTCTCTAAGTGTTTTCCCCTTTAGAAATGCAAGGAAAAACATCCCAAATCGACTAAGTCCAAAAAGTATTGAGTTTTCCTTGTGTTTTTAACGTTTTCAGAGTTTCAGAGTTCAGAGTTCTCCCCTTCGTCATGTCATCTTAATTAACTCCAACCTCTGACTCTTTCCCTTTGAAAATTCAGCTAAGTGTTTCATGGAATTAGACTTTGGACTTTCCTTCTTCCCTCTTCCTTTCCTTTTGGAAGGCATAAGGCAGAAGACCTGAGGCCTAATTTCTAACAAGTGTTAAATTTTCTAAGGCATTTCGCCATTTCACGGAACCCTTTTGGGTGGGGCCCCAACAGGCCTATGGAAACACAGAAAGCTGCCAAGTGGTCATGACGTCATCTGAGGAAGGCATGAGGTAGAAGGCCCGAAGGCTGACTTCCACCAAAAACATGTGAAATAATGCTAAGTGTTTCAGACTTCGGGGATCATACCTTCCTTCTTCTTCCTTCTCACTAAATGTAGAAGGCATAAGGCCTTAAGGCTGACTTTCACTAAAAACTTGCAAAATAATGCTAAGTGTTTCAGACTTCAGGGATCCCACCTTCCTTCTTCTTCCTTCTCACTGAACGTAGAAGGTGGAAGGTCAACTTCCGCTGAAAGCTTGTGAAATAATGCTAAGTGTTTCAGACTTCGAGGATCGGACCTTCCTTCTTCTTCATTCCCACCAAATGTAGAAGATGGAAGGTCCGAGACTTGAACTCCACCGAAACTTTAAGAAATTGGCTAAGTCCTCAGACTTTTGGGGCTTGAACTTTCTTGCTTCCCCCTTCTCGGGGAAGGTAGAAGACAGAAGGCCCAAGGCCCAAAGTCCACCGATATTATAACCTTCCTTTGTATAGTAGAGCTCGGGGGGTGGGGATTTCTCCTTTCTCATTCTCTCTTGGAAGGCAAAATGCTGAAGGCCCGAGGCCCGATCTTTGATGGCTTCCGTGATCTTCAAAGACAAAGGAAAAGAGGTGGAATTTAGGATCTGCCATTGTTCATCTTGATGAAATCTTCCTGATAAGGTAGAATATAGGCCAGATTGAAAGTCAAGAATCCAACTCTAGCTAGAATTTGTTGTTGGACATTTATTGTTGCAGGTGGAGATTCAAACGTAAGTTTTCAATGTAGATATTTGTTCAGCTACTTCAGAGAAGATATTTTCTGCATTTATGTCAATGACAAATAGATATTTTCAGACAATCCTTTTGTAAAATATCTTCTGACAGGCCCATAGGGTAGATTTATTGCAGTAGGTGATGGCGCCTCATTGTAAAAATGCTATAAAGGTATGAAATTAAATGTATTATTGTTGGTTGTTGGTCTAAAACCACATCTTGTATCAGCTATAACCATACCCCTCTGAGAATAAACAATAAGATTTTTGCCTTTTCATGACTTCTTTTGCTCTGTGTAATACTTTTGTTTGAGTATCCATTGTGAATTCTTCTTTCCTTCTGAATCTCAATTAGTTTCTTTTACCCCTGCAATTGATTTATGATTTGTGTATGCTTGTCTATTGTTTGTTGTTATTCTACGCATACATGGTTGATCCGAGAGTCAAACATTCAAACCTAGTGTATCACCTCTTTCATTTCTAGTTTCTCCTTCTTCCCCTTTTCCCCAATAGTGAATAGATTAGGTTTAGTCTTAGCACACTCTGAATCTTATATTCATAAAAGGAACCAACCTTCTCTAAAAGTTTGATTACCTTTGCAGGGTCCCAGACCTGGAAATCATCCCAATGTTTCATTGGATTGTTGCAACACTAAATCGCTCCAACACATGGTGCAAATCTAAGTGACAACAGGTATATTACCTAATGATTCCACGTTAGGTTCTATTCACACTTGTCTAGTTAAGTTTACTTAGGTTATAATAAGGATAGTTATATTTTTGTCTCAAGTCATGAGATTAAAACACTTGTCATAATCTTATGTTGTCCTGTGTTTCACCTTAGCATATATAACCAAGGGCTTCTCATTGTAATATACACATGATGTACATATTGTATGCATATTGCATTCTTTGATAGAATAGAATTATTCTTTCATGTAGGGTCTCTCTTGTGATTTCATTGAAGCTCCTAGATCTTGGGTGGCTACCTCCATACCCAAATCTTGCATGGTATAGAGTATTCTATACCAACTCTTACATTGTATTAGAGCTTGTATGATTGCTTTATGCTATTCTTTCAAGAGATATGGGTTACAAATCTTGGTTTCTCTTAAAAAGTTGAGCGTGCTCTTCTCTTGCATCATGTGATGACTTGGAGAATCAAAAAAACTTGATAGAAATACCAGATTTGGGAGGGTTTCTTCTTTGCGTTTTTGTATTGTAGGTTCATTTTGGAGCATGTCAATGCAAATCTTAGCTCACCATTAAATTCAGGTTGCCAAAGAAAGTCAATTTATCCTTTTGATTTGTCCAAATTGGACATTGGAGGCCAAATCTACAAGGGTTTGAAGTTAAGAGGTGGTTGCCAGATCTAGAAGGTAGCCACAATTTTGGAGTACTTTGGGTCACATCTGACCTTGCCATCATGTCCAGAAGTCCCAGGAACCTAAGGATCGACTGTCAATTTGTTAGATTTGAAAAATTTTGCCCCAAGGCCTTAGAAAATTTCTCCTCTTATGCCATTGTACAGATCACAAGGAATATTCCCTACGCATGTAGAATATTTCATAGATTCTATTGGCATAGGCGCTGGTATTGACATTCACATGTAAAAAAATCTATTTTTCAATTAATGTTTTTAGATTTGAAGTTATATAAAAAATAAAAAATAAATATGTGAATTTATTTTAAGGTACTACATACCCTGTCTGCAGGTGGCAGGTGAGCCCCACTGTATGTTCTAGTGTTGACTGGTATTGTTTAAAATCCTAGCCATAACAAATATTGGCGGGTCTCATTTCATCGGCCAACAACAACCCAACCACTGACTACCGTGAAACAACTCCAACATGATGCAATACTCTAGGCAATAGTAGATATCATGGAATATTCCCCAACCGCCAACCGCAAAACCACCCCCAGTAAGCTAATAATCTATTTCTCACCATTTTTAGGTGGTTTTCTAGCATCTAGATGATAGTTTTCAACTATTGAGGTAGTTTTTAAAATTTCAAAGGCGGTTTCAAAATTAGGAGGTATATTCCATCGATTATGGAGAATATTTTGTCTAATTTGATATATTCTATCAGGTGATGTTATCCTACGTTATTCTAACATTAGCATCTTCCTCCTGCTAACTAGACTCCTCACAAATGTAGTTTTGATTTTTGCACCCAGACTTTATAGGCCTCATTCTCAATCATAGGTGCTCCTTTTATGAGTAGTTTTTTATTTGAGGCAGAATTTCACAGCCTTCACAGTGGTACAGATAGATTTTTATTTTGGTATCTAGTTTTCCAAAAATAATAGTTTTTCACAACTATTGCTAAGCAATTCTTATTCTGGGAACTTCTAGGGTTTCGTTTGGGCTTATACAACAACATTTTTAGTGCATTTTTTTAAAGTGCATAATTTTTTGTGTGCTTCTCATTGGTGTAGTTTGATATATCCCATTCTATATTAAAATTATACTTTCAATTTATGGCTTAATTTGGCATCTACATGTACTAAGATCAAAACCACTTTCCTGTTTTGGCTAGTGGTAGATGTAATTGCAACAAGTATAAAATGCCAAAATCATATATTATTGGGGATCATTGGTTGAGTAAATTTGGGGGTGTAATCTTGTGATGTTTGTTTGCTTTCAGTTCTTTGTTGTGTGTTCTTCCAATGGGGAAAACCCAAATTGAGCTCCTAAATCCATATAATTATGCCTCATGGAAACAACTAGTATGGAATTATCTAAGGCAAAAATTGATCTAGGTCAAAAGGAGGTGTGGGAGATCAACTATGAGAAAACTCTTGGTCACATTTGCTCTTTAGTGTCTTTTGATAAACATAATTTCATTTTGAATCATTCAAAACACCTAAGGAGGCTTGGGAGACTCTTGAAAAACTGTATAGTAAAACTGAAAAGATTAGGGGATATCAAATTGATAATGATTTGATGAATCTTGATCCTAAAAGTTTTGACCACATTTAAGACTATATCTCTAAGATAAAGCAACTGAAAAAACTAAAGGATTGTAAGATTAATAAGGAGGATTTACAGTTGATTCTAAATGTGCTATCGGCATAATATCACACAATACTTCATCATGATAAGATCCTATATGAAATTTCACCAAGCATTGTTCACTCACCAGGACCTTGTGTTCATGTTGAATCCATGCTATCTTGTAGGGATTAGGGTGTTTCAATGTCTCCAGGTTCATCTTAGTCACCATCTCCTCTGAGACCAAATTATCAGTACCACCACTATCAATGATAACCTTACAACATTTACCTCCTGATTTGCATTTGGTCTAGAACAAAATTTTCCTTTGCGATGGCTCCTCAGTTGTCTCTGCTTGAAATAATGCTCTCTCATGACTAATGATTCTCCTTTCTCTGGTTTTCCAACTGAATTAGGTGATCCAACAGGTTCTTCCTCTACATAAGTTGTTCTTGCACTATTCTCTGTCTTCTTGCTTGTACTTCCTTGATGACATTCAAATGCTTGGTGTCCACCTCCACACTTAAAACAAGTTCCTCTGAATGTTCTCTTATCAAACCCTCTTTCATCTTTCTTGTACCGTTCACTCCGGTTAGAATTTTGATTCCCTCTTCGATAGAAAGTTCTATCATCTCTCCGGTATGAATTGCTATCTCTATCTTAATTCTTGAATGGACTATCTTATTTTTTCTGCTCCACATAAGATCTTTCTCCTCTGGTATGTGTTCTACCTCTTTGAAATTTACCTCCTCTACCTCTCTGTCTTTGTTCACGCTTCTTCAACTTTCAGGGCAAACTGATATGCTTCTTCTATTGTTGTCATCCTTACCAGACTCAGTTTCTCTTGAATGTTCAATCTCAGTCCATTGATGTATCTTGCCACTTTCTTCTTGCTTACTTCACCATGTCCAATCCTTATGATCATCTTATGAAATTCTTCAGTATACTCCTGCATAGATTTCTCCTTTTGTTTCAGGTTTTGCAATTTCTTCAACAATTCCAACTCATAGTCAGTAGGTATAAACTGATTTTTCAACTTTGACACCATTCTATCCCATTTTATGATCTTTTCTTTTCCTCTTCTATTTCTATCCAACTGAATTTCTTTCCACCAAATAGCAGCATGTCCTTTCAACTTAGTCTTTGCAAATCTCACCTTCTCCGGATCTTTAATTTCTTCATATTCAAAGTATTCCTCCTAGTCATTTATACAGTCAATAAATTCCTCTAGATTCAAATTTCTAGTGTAATTCGGTACTTCCACTCTAGGTCTCTTTCCAATCTTTGAAATAGCTTTCAACATCTTCAATTGATCTGATTCTTCTTCTTCTTCTTCTAGGGTTTCTTCATTTTGATCAGCGGATTGAAATTCTTCATCATCACTTTCAACATCATGTCTAGGGGTCAGTCCTCTTCTTCTATAGAATCCACTCTAACTTTCATTGTTTTCATCATCTCCATCATTTCGTCCATTCTTCCATCCATAGTGCCTACAACAGGTATCCTCCTCGGTGGCATCTCTTCCTAGGATCCGGTGCAACTGCCTCAATTTGGCGATCTGACTACAAGGTAGCAGCTGCCTCACAATCGATGATCTATTGACAAACACAAGCAGAATGCCTCAAGTCAGTAATTGGTTCACCACAAGATCTTCTAGAATGCCTTCACTTCCCAGAGGATTCAAAACTTTGCTTTGATACCACTTTGTGCAGTCATAGTCAGAGGGTTCATAGAATGAACTGTCCAAACCGTGTAGCTAGAGTAAACACAATAGAAACAACACAAATATAGAATACAATGAAAGATTCAAATGCTCAATATATCATATATTCAGAATGCTTATATGTCGGCAACATGCGGGCTACAACCTAAGGCTCACATGCCTGATTTTCTAGTTACAATAGATATTTCTTTGAAGCACTTTCTGAAACAAAACATCTAATGATCATGAACTAAGAACTATCTACTGGTTAACTGCCTTTCTAATACATCCTAGAGATCTATATATATCATCTCCTAGCTCAAGAAATCCTCTGCATCGGCCAAGAAAGGTTACAAACTCCGATGAAGTGATGTAACATGTAGAAGCAAATAGGTCTGCCTTAAACAGTTGGTAATGCTCTGCAAATGCATGAATCAAGGTGCGGACCTCAAGGAAGGTCTATTTTCTCATGATGTGTTTCATTTAGCTCTGCAATTCATGGAAGTGCTCTGCAAACCTTCTCCTTCAGTTGACTGTCTGTATGCTCTGCTTTGTGAAAGTTGATGATCTTCTGACAGTGATAACTTTCAACAGACAAGTCCAAATGACCTGAAATTTGGATATGATGTAGATGATCATGTGTAGATGCTAAGTCCTGCTCCACAAGCTCTAATATGAAGATTCTACAAAATGTAGTACAAAATGTAGTACACAATGTTGAAACTACAACTGACTGAACTGAACTAAAAAATGAAAGAAAAGAAAGAATGCAGATGTTTTTGGTTGATGCAAGATTGCTCTGCAACCTTGGATGCTCCTGCATCAACAATTGTCTTGTTTAACCCAAAATGTCAAACTAAACTACGATAATGCTTCTTAATCAGATTTTCCCTCATTGAACTCCTTGGTATATATTTGCTTGTGATATAAACCATGTCCCAATTTCCTACTTTCTCTCATTGAAATTTTATATGCAAACTTTTCCTATGATAGAAACCATATCCCAATTTCCTACCTTCTCTCCAACTAGACACCTCGGTAAATTGTCTTTGTAACCTTTATTTATCCATCAGTTTGTTGGTGATATACAGAATTGAATTTCAAATCTACCTTCATCTTCTTCCACAATGTCCTCCAAAAGTACCCAATTTTTTTTGCATCCCTATCTAAAACTACACTCTTTGGTAAACCATATAATCTCACAACTTCTTTGAAAAATAGGTCAGCTATATGTACCGCATCACTGCTCTTTTTACATGGGATGAAATGCACCATCTTAGAAAATCTATCCATGACTACAAATATTGAATCATTTTGCCTTTGCATTCTTGGCAATCCCAATACAAAATCCATGCTTACATCTTCCTTAGGTCTCTCTAATATGTAAAAAGTTGATACAAACCAACATTTTAATTGATCCCCTTGGCAACTTGGAAAGTCCTATAACCTTGGACAAATTTCCTTACATCCTTGTATATTTGTGGCTAAAAATAGTTATTACTCACTAAGGCAGTTATCTTATCTATGCCAAAATGTCCAACTAAACTACCACAATGATTCTCCTTAATTACATTTTCCCTCATTGAACTCCTTGGTATACATAATTGATTTCCCTTGAACAACATCTCGTTATGGATCAAATAATCCAACCATTTACTCCTATTCATGCTTATCAGTTCATTACATGCTTTCTATTCCTCCACAAAATTAGGATTAACTTCATACAAATGATTTAGCTCTTCAAAAACTACTACTTCTACTGTCATCTTTGTTAGCAAGTTCTGTCACCTTCTCAATGCATCAACAACCTTGTTTGAATTTCCACTCCTATGTTTCAAAATAAAAGTATAACTTTGCATGAATTCAACCCAATGCGTGTCTTTGGTTCAACTTACCTTAACAGTTCAAATATTACAATGCTCGGTCATCAATGTACAACACAAAATCCTTGGGCAACAAGTAATGCCTCCATTTCTTCAATGCTTAAACTATGGCATAAAACTCTTGGTCATAGAATGAATATCTCCTCCTAGCATCGTTAAACTTCTCACTAAAATAGGCTACTGGTCTCCTTTCTCAGCTTAGTACTACTCCAATTGCATTTCCACTTGCATCACAATCAACCTAGAATATCTTATTGAAGTTTGGTAAAGCTACCACTGGCTATTGTGTCACTTTCTTCTTCAACAACTCAAAGTTCTTGTCTAATCCTATAATCCACTTGAATTATTTTCTATCTCTCCTCATTATCTCAATCATTAGTGCACAAGTACTACTAAAATTCCTATAGAAATTTGCCAACCCATGAAATGATCTTACTCTCCAACACTTGCTAGTGTAGGCCATTCTACAATTGCTCTAACTTTCTCTATATCCATCTTCAAGCCTTCAATTGAGATCACAAATCTCAAATATACCAACTCCTTCATGAATCTACATTTCTTCAAATTGATCAATAACTTCTCCTCTCTTAATATTTGCAATAATGGTATGATATGTTCTAGGTGCTCTTCCTTAGTCTTGTTGAAAATCAAAATATCATCCAAGTAAACAATCACAAACACCCAAAATTTTCTTCAGTACCTCATTCATCAATCTCATAAGTGTACTTAGTACATTAGTCAGTCCAAAAGGCATTTAACCAACCACTCATGTGATCCCTTATTAATCTTGAATATTGTCTTCCACTCATCTCCTTCCCTTATCCTGATCTGATGATAACTGATCTTCAAATAAATATTTATAAAGTACTTTGCTCCACTCAAATAGTCCATTATGTCATCCATTCTTGGCAATGGGAATCTATACCTCATTTTGATATTATTGATTGCTCTGGAATTAGTACACATCCTCCACTCACCATCCTTCTCTGGTGCTAGTTCTACAGTACCGTGCACATGAGCTCAAACTCTTTCTAGTCAAACCTTTCCTCAACAACTCTTGCACTTGTCTATTTAATTCTTCATTTTCTAATAGTGTCATCCTATGTGGTGCCTTATTGGCAAACTAGCTCGTAGAATTAGATCCATATGATGACTAATACTCCTTACTGGTGGAAACCCCTCTAGCATATTGTTTGATATGATGTCCTTGTAATCTTTTAACAATTTTAATATTTCCTATTGTGGTGTCTCCTTATCACTTGTGGTGGTGTCCCTGGAATTTGTAGTGCCACATATCTTAGGAATCAATGCATAACATACATTCTCATGTCTTGGACCATCCAAGAACCTTCTCCCATCCACCAAACATACTCTGGCATTGCTACAAACTTGACTTTATTTGTCTTTTAGTGGCATTAACCTATGTCTCTTGCCATTCCTTATTACATTGTAAGTGTTTGCCCACCCATCATGTATAGCTCTCCTATCAAATTGTGTCTTCCCAACAATAGATGGTACACATCCATTAGAATTACATCACATAAGACTTTGTCATGGTATTCCCCTATCTTGAATTTTATGCAAAATTATTCATTGAGCATCACCCTATGTTCTTTCTATATCCAAGCAATTACATATGGTTTTGGATGTTTCAACCTCTTCTAATTTAACCATTTCTTTAGATACTAGGTTATATGTACTACCACTATCAACAACAACTTTGCAATACTTCCCTCTTGCTTTGCATCTAGTTCTAAACAAGTTCTTTCTTTGTACTAGTTCTTTTTCATCATGGTGCTTCAGCAAGGCCCTCCTCATGACAAGTGATTCTCCATATTTAGGGTCATCTTTTGATACTTGTGATCTCTAGTGTTCCTCATCTACAAATTAATCTCTTACACTACTTCCTGCTCTCTTCCCTTAACCCTGAGAACATTCAAATGCTGAGTTCCCTTCCTCTCCACACTTAAAACATGTTTCTTTAAACAATCGTCCCTCATTTCTCCAATTTCTTCCTTGCTTCTTTGATATCTATCATTGTGTTATGTGTTTCTATCTTCCTTACCTCTGCGGTAGAAATCACCATCATCCTTATCTTTGTGGTAGGTATTATTACTTCCTCTTTCATTGTGATATGTACTATTGTCCCTGCGGTATGTGATTTTAGTCTTCCTTTCCTCCCTATATGGTCTTTTGTCGCTGCACTATGATCTTTTTCTTCAAGCTATTTCTTCTCTTACTCTCTATCTGTTCTTCCTACTTTGAAACCTCCTATTCAGTTTTTCTTCCACCTCAATTGCAAATTGATATGCTTCCTCTGTGGTTGTTAACTTAACCAAACATAGCTCCTCTTGGATGTTTTCTCTCAATCCATATACATATTTGTTAACCTTCTCTTTTCCTACTTCAATATACCCTATCTTAATGATTAGCATATGAAATTCTTTAGTATATTCTTTCATAGTCCTATTCCTCTATCTCAGATTTTACAGCCTCATCAATAGTTTTAGTTCATAATCATCAAGTATAAATTGCCTTTTCAATTTTGCAACCATTCCATCCCATTTTGTTATCCTTTCTTTTCCCCTCCTATTTCTCTTTAATTGTACTTCTTCCTACCAAATAGCAACATGTCCTTTCAACTTAGTTTTTACAAATCTAACCCTTTAAGGATCTACAATTTTCTCATACTCAAAATATTCATCCAAATCATTTATCTAATCAAACTTCTTAAGGATTCAAATAATTGGAATAACTAGGGATATCAATTCAACGTCTCCTACCAATTTTGGAAATAGCCTTCAACATTTTTACTTGATCTGATTCTTCTTCTTATAGGTCTTCTAGGTCCCGTGCCTCTTCTCTCACATTCTCATCCTCATTGCTATCATCATCTTTTCTAGGGTTTAGACCTCTTTTCATGTCTTCTTCTACAACTTCCAATTGAATTTTCATCCCTTTCATCTCTTTCCACATTTCGTCCATTTTTCAACCATGTTAGTGGCACCTTGGATTCTTCATAGTGGCATCAATCCCTTGGATCTGGTGCAAAGTGCCTTAGGTCAATTGTCTGTCTACAATCACTCCTTGCAACTGCCTCTCAATTAGTGATTTGTTGATAAGCTTCTTGTAGGCTGCCTCAATTCAGAAATCTATTCATAAATAGAACCTTTGGGATACCAGCTTATTCTCCTCATGATTCTAACCTTATGCTCTGGTACCACTGGACGCAGTCATGGACAAAGGATGCAATGAAGGATTATCCAACCATGCAATGTAAATCAAACACACAACATTCATAGTGGAAACTCAATGAAACAACAACATGAACTTTACTAATTTCATAGTCAAGAATTATTCCAATCTATTGCAATGGTCTTCTTACATGCTAGTCTACAACTCTTTGATTATTAAACATGAAATACAACATTCAAATAAAACTTCCCTACATTCCCACATATCATGTTATCAACATCTTCATTGTCCTTATCAATACCATACTCCATTTTGAACTCCCATCCTCACACTCACACTATTTCCTCTGACTTTTTCATTGATGTCCTTGATGACTTGAATATGAACATGACTAATGTATATATAGAAACCTTAAGCCTCAAAGATGACTTGTGTTGGCTACAAGGTGACACAAAGCTCTATGCCACATGAAACATGTAGTCAACCAAGTGTGAATAAACCTTCCAATCATATGTGGTGATAATAGAATAAAATATCTTCATGCAATGTTCATCATAAGCTCCCCTAGGTCCCATGTATCTCTATATGAATTCCTTTGTTGACACAAACTTCAAGAAAGTTGGCACAAGTGAAGAAAATTGAAATTACGTAAGCCTATCATCTTGATTAAGGTTTAGAAACCAAGTTATTCCTTCGTGGTGGTCCAAATCTCCTAAAATGTGGATATGATGTGGATGCACCATTATACAACATACTCTCTAAACCGTGAGGCTAGATATCAACTTGTGGCAATGTGTGGTGGATTATTTTATGACTGAATAGTGACTAGAAACCTACAAACAAACAAACAAAGTGAAAGCAAATATCTTTGGTTGATGCAAGATTGCTTTTACACCTTGCGATGCTCTTTCCTCACCATTGAAGAAGAAAAAGAGGCTTCTCTTGGAGAAGCAACAATTGCACAATATTGTCTTGAATGAGTGACTATGAGCCTAATGAATAATGTTCTAAGATCTCCATATTTTAAACAAGATGTCCTTGTGAGTTGTCATAAATGTAGTGTGTTTGGTACACACTCCCTTCAAATAATTCAAGCTAGCATAGACAAATTCCTTGAGTTCTCTTTTCAGTTGTTTTCTCTAGACCGTTGAGTCCCTAATATGTATCCTCTTCAAGTTATGTGTCACCTTCCGTGGTCCACGTAGGTCAAAGCATGAGCCACATATTTCATGGTTCCTATGTGAGCCCCTCTTGGTTCTTGGTGCCTTGGTGTCATTCATGTCCACTCATTCTACAAATCAGTTAAGTCCTCAGCTCTTATGAAGAAGTGTTTAATGTTGCATTCAATGGATTCAAAAGTCTAGTACCTATGAATTTATTCTTCGCATGGTCCCCACCTCTCTTTTGTGATTAGCTTTGTATTGTTTCTCTCTTAGAAACTATTTTCTAGGCCAAGAAACTCCTACGAGTTTTTCATCATCCATCTAATGATTTGGTAGAATTATTTCTCATAGTAATGATGTAACAACAAGCCTCACATCTATGCTTGCGCCCTTCCCTTTTTGGAGGTTTTCATTGACATTTCCACACTGGCACCCTCTGAGTTATGCTAGTCATTAATCTATTGAAGGCATTGGAAGGTGTGGTTGCATTCACATTGTTTGTCCATATGACACTGGGTCTCCCTCGTTTTGGATCCCCTTTCAAGGATTTTTAGAGCCCCCTCCATGCTAGCACCTTCTATATTGCATCAACCATTGATTCAAAGTGACATTTTATAGTCTAGAGCCCCTTGGCCTTCTTTATTGTCAATCCAAGTTAGACCTTCTCTCTGATGATCTAAATGTAGTAGCCATCACTTCCTTAGTCCACTCAAATATGTTTGGTTGTTTGGTCAAACTGATATTGATCTAATGTGGCCCTCTCCATCTCATGTCTAGTTGACACCCCACTTGACTCAACAACCATTGATCATGAGCTTCCTCTCATCATTCATGGTGGTTGGTTGGGATCATTTCTCTACCAGATCATGTGGACTTTCCATTCTCGAAAGTAAGAGGTGGCATATTCATGTGAAGGAATCCATCAAGGTTTTGTTTTCCTATGGCCTAAATTCCTAACTGCCTACACATACCACCTCTCATCCATCAATTTGGCATCAATCAAACATCATCTTAAGTAAATGTTGCAACCCTTCTAAAATCCATCTCTTCTCTTCTTTCCCCCATTCTTTATTCTTTTAAAAATTCTTGGGCTCTTCTATTTCAATTGCACAAAGACTCTTGTGGTTATATAAATAAGGGCTCCACTCTAGATTGTAAATATTTTTTAGCATTGTAATATAGAAACAACTTTTGGATCTCTATACTAAAAGGTTGATTGGTCATGATTTGTTAATTTGTAGGAAATGTTTAGTGTTATGTATTTCTCCACTACTCATCTTGGAGAGTGCCCCTTGGTTCAATATCATGAGCACCTATGTGTGTTCCTACATATGCCTCTTGCATTGAAGTGGATTACTCGTGTGCATTGAATATTCCCTAGTCATAGATGCCTGTTAATGTTTTTCTATCATAGATGAAACAACGGAGAGTAAGTTGAGACAACCCCAACATAAACATCTTCTTGTTCAAGGAGGATTTGTTGCATGTCATAGAGAAGGTTAACAAGTCACCCCTCTTTAGTGCTACTGTACCCACCCTATTTCAACTATTTCTTTGAACCTTATATCTCTCTCTCTCTCAATCCTTTTCTTCTTTCTATCCCTTTGTCTTGAACTGGTTAGTATAGGGTAGGTTAGATGTTAAAGTGGTTTTTGTTCTGCATCATCTTTAGTGGTAGCAATAGTACGCATTTAGTTTCTTTCAATTCTAGGTGTATAATAGATAAGGAATCTGACCTTCTCTAGAGTTTCTCATGTAATTAGTCAAAATCAAACTATTGATGCATGGGATCCTTGTTTGTTGGAGCTTCTTAGGTACTAGCTAAAATCAACAAGCACATATTTCATATTTTTATTTTTCCTAGCAAGCGGTGGTCATGGCTGTAAAGACTTGAACACATGAGTGATTCGGTGCCCCCTCACTTATTTGCGAGTGCATGGACCTCTTCTCACCCTCTCCTTCCATGAGAGACTTTTCCCCCAATGACTATAGGTGAAAATCCACCACCGACAAGAAGCCCTCCCCAACCAACTTGAGAAATGGTTTGACCATCTCAAAAAGATTTCCAAATATTTGGGTCAATAAACATGCGTACAATTTTAATTGATACATGTAATAAATTTTTTGTAAGACCCTTGTAGACACCCAAAAATGTCCTCTTACAACACTTTGTGACAACATTACATCATTTAGGCATCTTGTAGCATGTTTTGCCTTAGGTACCCATGTCACCACCTAATTAGTTAAATAAATCTTATTTATTTGACTAATTTCATTTATTCCCTCTCTATTCATAACCCCTTTTTCATCATAGCACTTCCTCTAATAAATTAAATAAATCTAACATTTATTTAATTTATCCCATCCCTTCACATTATTAAATAAATAAATTTATTTATTTATTTAATCCCCTTTTCTCTTGAATTAAATAAAATGAATCTTTTATTTTATTTTAATTTATCACTTTATAAATAAATAATTTTATTTATTTTATCCTCACATTTCTCATGATTTAAATAATATTAAATTATTAGCTCACCTTCCATTTCCATCTCTCAAGATGACTCAAATCATCTCTCAAGTTAACTTCATTCACCTTCCATTTCTTCTCTCTTGTTGCACGATCAACTTTCTAATTTCACTACTGCTCACAAAATGGAAGTTTTATCCCTACATCCTCTCACCTTTGCCTATAAATTGAACCCTTCTCTAGTCTTTTTGGGATCCCATCTCTCGCATGCAACATCATTCTACCGAAATTCTTCCTCTCATCCATCATCTATCTATTTTCTGCTATCAAATCTCCATCTCAACGTTATGCTGCGTATTTGAGCAATCAGCATCCAATCATTCAAGCAATCAAACATGCACACATCAATCTTTCAAGGCATCTGAGGTATTCAAAAGGTTTTGGGTAAAAGGTAATGCATGTTATTGTTTTATCTTTCATATTTGTCCAAATTTTTCGGTTACAACTCTAACCCTCTCCACCATACGGAGATCTTGTCAATATATACATTCGTGTACCAAACGTTTTCAAGAACCTAAACCTGTCAATAACATGTACTAACCTTTTGGCACATAGAACATTACTTTATTGGTAGACATCAATGATCTTGAGGTCACCATTTTTCTAAGGAAAGCAACAAATATCCCTTGCCATTATATGAAAACCATGGGTTTGTTAGGAATTGGTCCATAAAAAATCCTACAAAAGTTTGTTCACGTGATTATGTTGTTTTTGGTGCTTGACATGAATAATCCATTTGAGTAGCAAATATAATTTTAGTGTAAAAATGAAACTTGGAAACAAGAGATAGTAATTTAACATTCCAATACTCAACCCTTTACAACACATATTGCTAATGGATAGACATGGAGCCATTAAATGTGAACGGGATGTGAATTAAACGTTTAATTGCATTGAATCCATTTTCAATTAAATTTGTTTATCCTTATAGATAAGTGTGAGATATCAGTTACAAAGAAGCCATTAATTAGTTAGAATTCCCTATTGAGAAGATAAATCTCTCTAACAAGGTCTTAATTAGCACCTTCTAAAAAGATAACCAGATGCTAATGTAGAAAGAATATATGAAGAAGGAGCTAAAGGGTAACCCTACTAGCTTGAACAAATAAGGACAAAACATTTAGACTGATGACCATTGGTGGTCAAGGAATTGCAAGTCTTTGGGCTCTATAATGAATTCTGATAAAACAACATAATTTGATACACTAATAAAAACAACTCCTACTTGTCATTGGATGAGCTAAAGGGGCTCTATAATAAATGGTTCATAAGGCACACCACTTGTTGAAGGTATTGCAAATGGGGTAGCAAGCTAAGTGGGCTTGATCTTGGGGAAAAATCCATGGTTAAGCATGCTCGAATCAAAGTAGTATGTGGGAAACTAGATGCAATGAGTGTTAAATGGACCATTCGTGCTTGTGAGAAACAAGTTCATGTGAATTACTACTCATGAAATATGGGTTAATGAGTTTGACTCAAAAACTACATATTTGAATCTCGATAAAACAAAATAATTTGATACATTGTGGAAAATACATGTTACTTGTTAGATGTCTTTAGAAAAATTCTAGAAAAAAAAAAAAAAAACCTTAAATTTTAAGCATAACAAGAATAAAATGCCATGCACTTTTTAAGAAAAAGTGATTAAAATTAAAACTAAAAAATATCTTGAAAAGGAAGTTACCTCCTTTTTTATAAATCTAGGGTAAATAAGTAAATAACACTAATATTTAAAATTAACCTTAGATAAAAAGGATGTGCTAATAATGAGAAATTGATAAATGGAAAAGAATCAAATGCATGATAAACAATGAAATAATGATATTAGTTAGAAATTCAATGTCTAGATATGTTATGACATCTATGTTTGTAAATGATTTGTTAGGATGCAGTTCAAATTTAGTGGTGCTTAGATGAATGCTTTTGAACCTATATATTCATTATTTGTCGTTGCAGGTCACTTCTGTAATTATGAGATCAATTGTGCACCTAAAAATTTCACATTCATGAGTGTGGATTTGATATGAATGTGCAGATCTAATCTCTATAAATCTCTAATTGTTTGCCTTCACTTTGTTGTGAATTTTGTTCTCTATTTCTGCATAAAAACTTGGTTGTGTGGTTGGGAGTTTGCATGTGACAAGGATAGTACCTACATCATGCAAAACCATGTAAGGATACATAATCAATGACTTAGAGAATGATCAAAGACAATAGATAAACATGTGATGGATACCCTATATGATGATGCAAGCATAAATGCAATGATAAATGCTCTAAATTAAATTTGGATGAATGTTCCTATTGAATTATTTTCTAGGTGCTAGGCAATCTCAAAATGAACTAGTTTTACTTTTTTAATATAACTCCAAGGATCATAAATGAAATGTTTCATACATCTAGTTAGCACACAATGGACAAGTGGGGAGGGTATGGTAGGACCAAAATTTGCATTTGAATCCTAAAAGCTCAGGGGTCATTTCCGTAATCATGTAGTTGACCTAGGTCAGCTACTCAACTGTGAATTTGACCTAGGGTAAGAAATGGATTAATCTAAGCATAAGGACCAATTCATCGGAGTGAGTGTAGATGGAGATAGGTAAAGGCCCCAATTATGTGCTAACTATCAGTGGAAATTATTCCATTTGTATATTTATCATCACATAAAAGGTAAACTAGCCAAAGTGATTCTAAAAAGAAGGGGGAAAGTGCAAGTTATGTAATTTTCACTATTACATTTTTCCCCAACTTTGATTAGCACAAAAATTACCATGAGAATGCACACCAAAAACAAACAAGCAACCAACATGAAAGAATTTATTCAAACACTCATGATAAGGATATGTATAGATAAGGATATGGATGTCACTTATTGAAACATGCTCCCTTGGAATGAGTGCCCAACCTTGTAAAGATGCATAACCAAAAAAAATCATGAGAAGAATCACATAGTCATCAAAAACAAAGAAGCCATTGTCTATGATCAAAAGAAAAAGACTATGGTGGAACAAGACATTGCCTAGGGCAACAAACCAATAGATATTTCCTTGGGGCATCAAAATTAATGTGGCACCATGCGGTATTTATTGCAACCATACTTAAGAAAGGGATGTTCATAACCTTATATTCCACCCTTCAACTAGTTGCTTGCAAAAAATTGAATTAAATTGAATGTGAGTAGAAAAATATTTGTAAAATGATATAACCTTGGAAAACTTTATGACAATACACTTATGTAAAGGTAACATCATGTGATGCCCTAAGAGGATACTAAAGGTATGCTCATAGAAGCTCACATAATTATGGGTGGCAATATACCCCTAACATTGCCTCTAAATAGGGCACACTAGATAAAAATTGATGTAAGCATAGATAAGTGTGAGATATCATCATGATAATTTTTTTGAAACAAGTATAATCATCATGAAACATGGTAACATAAGATATCATCATTGTTGGAATATTATAAAATCATACGGTGTGATCTTGGTATTCATGGAGGAACCTATAATCATCAAGAAAAAAATCATGTTAGTAAAGCATGTAATCAAGAATAATATTCGTAAACATTGAAATCATATGGAGTAATCACATGAAGTGCATCATCAATATAGTGGAATAGTATCATAATTCCATAAACGATGTGCCCGTCAAGTGGGAGACACCATCTAAATAATATAATTTATATACAAATAAGTATGTAGAACATGATAGCTCAAAGTAGCAACCAATGGTATTGGAAGGATCACCTTCCGATGCATCATCTTCATCCTGATTGCGTTATTTGAAACCACCTTCAATTTTTTGAATTCCATCAATGATATAATGCCACTTTTGGTAAATATACTTGATATATGAGAAATGAGCATGGGGCCCTATGTCATTCATTACCCTTATACTTTTGGAGTAGGATATATTTGTGACTTTGAAGTATTTTACATTTTGTTTCGGGACCCATATGGTGTTAGTGCCTTTAGAAGAAGTGGCAATGACATTGCCCAAACTTACTTTCTTATTATTCATCAAAGTATATGAATGAAATATTCCTTTCTTTGGTACATATAGATGATGAAAAATATCTATCTTGCTTCACTTGTGGGGAAGGACAATAATTATAAGTTTCATTTTGTTCTTGAGACACCTTAGGAGGCAATGAAGAGAGCTTCATTTGCTCCTTGTCTTACTTTTTAAATCATTCCTATTTTTTTGCTATAAATACATCTTATATAACTCATGGACCCTATCTTGGCACTCCTATGGGGGTGATCCCATAATAGTGTGTCCCATCTTTTGGCTAAAGTGGGACATTGAAATCAACATTTTAAACCAAATTTTCACTTTTTGTCACCTATAGTAACTAAACTGTTAAGGATTTGAAGATGATGGTTTTTTAGAATTTGTGTGTGTGTGTGTGTATAATTTTAAAAAGTAATTTGTAAATTTTTTTAACGTAATTTTTAATAACTTGTTTTTTTATAGTTAATAGTATTTTTAAAAAGGGACATTTATTCCACAACGCATAACTTTTTTTACAAAAAGGATAAAATTATAAATTCTTAAACATAGATTGCTAACACCAGTATCTAGTGCGCACATTTTTTTTCATAATTTTTTGTTGCATATTTTATTTATTATTAATTTTTATGTGAGATTAATTAATATTTAGATGCATTTTATTCCATAACGCATGACCTTTTTTATATATCAAAATTAACATTTATTTTTGTTGAAACAAGGACATAAATAGATAGTGCATATTTATTTTTTAGTATTTTTTTTCTCTATTTTTTAATTTTTTCACATATGTGGAATAAAGACCTTGGTTTTTGGTGAAAAACCTATGTTCACTAGAAAATAGAAAATAAATATAATAATTAAATTTATATATTCAAAATTATACTTTTTGGAAAGATTACTCCAAGGCTACAATCTTGCAAATTATCTTGTCATGTTGAATCTATTTGTTGGTCCAACCCATGGTTTGAAATAGAAAAATCTGAGGAAAATCGGGTGACCAAGGTGGAAAGGCCTATCCAAGGACCTTCATTAGATAACTTAAAAAATATTAAAAAATTAAAAAAAACACGTTCTTTTGAATGTTTACTTTCATTCGAAGGTGATTTTTGACTCACCTTCAAATGAAGGTACCTTCGTTCAAAGAAAAACCTTGAAATGAAGGTGTTTGTAATTTTTTTGTCCCTCACCATGCAAAATTCTGATTTCCCACGAGCGGGACACACTATTGTGGGTTCATCTAGGGAGCTTCGTTCGGAGTCTCCATGTGATACTCCTTATTATGATGTTCATGGATAATATCCTTGAGAGTCTCAACATAATTATCGAGTGTGAAATGACTTGATTTAGAAACAGGAACACATGCATCTCTCTTTACTTTCACAATTCTATCTTTGTGAACATACTTTAATGCATTGATGGACCATAGAAGGAACCACCTTTAGTTTTTCTACCCAAGGCTTACCAAGTGACATTAAAATTTATTTGATGAAGGAATAACATGAAATAAGATTTCCACTTCCTTAAGCCCTTCTTGTAGAGACAAGATGATGCTTCCCAAAGTGTTAATAAGGATATTGTTGGTTAGCTTTAATGCAAAACTGGTGTGTGCATAACTGTCTTGTTGTAAATGATAATCATATAAAAAAATCAGTACATATATTATACTAATTGGCTTGATCAATGAGGATACTTTCACATGGATGGCTATGGAGGTAATGAAACATAAAGTGGATCATAAATAGTTATCGTAGTGGATTTTCTCCTCATAAAATAAAATAATTTTAGGTATAGGAGGAGAGGAAACATTAGTATGAGTTGTGCCCATGAATGTATTCATAGAAGCATGGGAGGATGAAAAACATGATCGATATCCATAGTATATCTAGTCATATGTAGGAGGCATATAATTAACACCATACCTGGGCACTTGTTGAAAAATCAATATTATTAGATTAAAAATGTGAAGGAAATAAATTGCATACATTTGTAAATTTTGATTAGTTGGGAAAATTTAATGATTGCCCCATCACTATCACCTTCCACATGTATAACATTATTATCAATTGGATCTTGGACCTTATGTTTGAGGGCATACAAATTTGTGTGTGATGACCATTGACCTTGTGATAGTTGCAAAAAAGATGCTGATTAGATCCTTTTGGGAGTCCTCTAGCTAGATCTAATGGATGAATAGGAGAAAGACTAATGAAATTAACATTGAATAAACTTTTAACTTTGTGAATTTCCTAGGAGTTTTAGGCTTGAAAGAAAAAGCATTGGAAATAGTAGGGCCACATGATTAGAATTTGGTTTGCTAATCATTACTCCTTTGAAAAGTATATGAATTTTAGAACTTTGAAGGATAATAAGATTGAGAAGGTGTATGGGATGACCCATATTTCAAGCCATTAGAAGCAAGTAATTTAAATTGAACATTCTTAACATAAGCACAAAGGTTCACGATAGAAGTGTAGTTATTTAAGTAGACACTAAATATCTTGGAGAGGAGGTAATAAGATCTTAAGAGAAATGATTTGTAGTTCATCATTAGGGAGACCGATACTTCAATCCATTAGAAGAAAATAATTTAAATTGAACATTCTTAGCATGAGCACAAAGTTCCATGATAGGAGTGTAGTTATTCAAATAAACAATAGATATCTTGGAGAAGAGCCAATAAAATCTTAAGAAAAATGCTTTGTAGTTCATCATTAGGGAGTTGATGTTCTATTTTGGCACAAAGTGATTGAAATTATATAACATATTCATTGGTGTCCCCATTTCATCCTTGGGAACACTCAAATAAGTCAAAGATAATAGTTTTTAGGCCCATATTCACTCGAAAATGGTTGATAAAATTTGTGGTTGATTTATCAAAAGAATGGATAGATCTAAGATCCAAGGAATAAAATAATTGAATTGCATAATCTATAAGAGTGAGGGAATAAATTGACCAACAATAAAATATTATTTGCATGATATGGCAAGATTTGGAAGTGACTGTCTTTGATGGCGATGGTGGTAGTGCTTTTTTGCTGCGCGGGCTAGGGGAAACCCTATCCACACTTTTTCTCTTTTCTGCTATGCTAGTGTTGATTGGGGGGTTGTTTGTTGCAATTTGTGCCTGGGGTGGGGGCAAATTTGTTTTTTGTGGAGTTGTTTTGGTGGATTTTGCTTCAACTTGTCTCGGTTTGTTTTCTCCTCTTTTGGTTGTGTGGAGGGGTTTCCTCTTGTTGTGTGAAGATCTCGATCTTCTTTGATTTGTAAGCTATTGTGCTCGGGGGCTTGGAGATTGTGGATACCTTATTTTTGCTTATCAGATCTTCTGGTTGGGTTTTCAATATGGAGAAAGGTGGTGTATCCCCAAATCTAGAGATCTTAAAAGACATGGATATGGCAGATCCGTCTACCTCTTTGCATGCAAGGACTTTGGAGCATCTAGGGAAATTATCGACTAGCATGGGCTTTGCTTCCGTGAGTGGCTTGCCCCAAATCAAGAAAGTAAATAGTTGCCTAGAGAGAAGTCAAGAGCGTCTTGTCTTGATGATCTAGCCAGATTCGGTCTCAGAGGGTATAGATTACTTGAGCAATCTAATGGTGTTAGGTTGTCATTGATGTCAAAAATGATTCTTGGTGGAGTTGCTTCATGGTGTTCATCATGTTGAGATGTCTTCAGAAGATTTCAGGATGTCATGTTATTGGAGTTTACAAAAGTTCACTTTGTGAACATGCTTGATGTTTGTTCATATTTCATATGGTTTATGGTTCTTCAGGACTTGTTTGATCAGTGGTACTTGCAGAGAATATTTCAGGGATGCAGATTGTTTGTTACTTGATAAAGTTGTGGTTGATCTTGTGCATAGATCTTCAAGGTTGGCTCAGGTGATAGAGGTTTAATGTAGAGACAATATATTATTTGTAATGCTAACTTGTTAGTGTTGGAGACAGTTGTTCTTGTTTGGCATATTGGTCATCTCAGGATGTGCTCATCTATGTTGTTAGGAGTGCCTCGAGATTGTAATATGTTGATTACTTTATTTTGATGGCAGTCTTGGTGGTTCAGAATGTTCAATGTTGTATTCAGATGATGGTTCTAGATCATATCATGATTATGATTCAAAGGAATAGGCTTATCAAAGGTTTCACATGAAGATGTTTGATTAATGATGTTTCAGTTAATGACCTTTCATATCATGCTAAGGATGCTTCAAGATGTATGTATGTTCAGGAGATTATGATCATATGTGATTGTGTGATCAAGAAGTGGTTTTGATAAATCACATATATTAATGTGGTCAAAGGTTTTTGAATAAGGTTTAAAATCATTTAAATTCTAACATAGTTCTCTCTTTCTACCTGTCATTCACTGTATGCACTTTTGTTATAAAACGAAAGTGACCTCCTGTCACAGGTAAAAGTCACTTAAAGTGACTTGGTAAAGGGTTTTAATGTCGTGGACAATTAGCCCCATTGAACTCCTCACCATTTGCACCAGTTACTTCCTTGTGTGCGATGGGCGCGAAAGTTGTATCTATGGTCTTGTTTGAATTTTCAAAGAGCGTGAATCAAGACATCAATGGATAGAATTTAAATCAGCTTCAAATCTCCTGTGTATCCTCTTTAACGGGCAAAATGGATGTCACTATATGTGACTAGTTTGGAAAGTTTTTTTTTTGTCTATTATTAGACTCTTTTTAAGGCAGTTTTTTTTTGCTCGATTGGAAAGCTTTCTATTTAGAATCTTTTTATAAAGTTTTAGAAAGTTTTTTTTAAAGGATATTTTGTGCTCGTTTGAAATATAATTTTTAGAAGTTTTTAAGATGTTTCTATTTGAAACACATATTAATCTCTCTCTCTCGATTGAAGACATTCTTCTATATTGGAGAATATTTTTGAAGACATATTGTATTGATGGATTTTTGAAGAAAATATTTGCAGATTGGAGAATATTTATATTTGCAGGGAAGAAAATTGAAAGGTTTCTTGAATTAAGAGGGATATGAAAAGATCTTATGAAGATTGAAGATATTTTGCAGGAGGATAAAGAAAATCATTGAAGAAGAGAAATTTACAGGGAAGATGAGAATTGAAGAAGATAACTTTGTTTTCAGAGAATGTGAAAGGGTTTTCAAATTGCATATAATGGTTTTACAGGTACATTGACATAGTGTGTGTGAATTGAAGACGTCTTTGAGAAGATACAGATGATTTTTGTATGTATGAGATCATGTTTTGTAGGGGTAAATACAGAGAATGACAAGGTCATCAAATGTTTATTGAAAGAGTGAAAATTGAGCTAAGAGAGTTGATGTGAGGAACATAATGCAGAAATGATAATCTCCTTGTTGCAACATATTTTTTCAGATTGAACCTTGAAGACAATGATGGTGTATCAGGGGAATTGTTATGCAGAGATAATCAGGTGAATTGTTATGCAGAGATAATCAGGTAAAATGTTATGTAGAGATAATCAGGTGAATGAATTAATGAATTGAATGGAAACAGAGTAACCCTCTAATTTTGTTTATCTTTTCTAATGGTGATTGTGTTTGTTAGTGAGGCACAGTATGCCAATGAGGCTTATAGGTCAGTGAGACACATATTGTAGCCAATGAGGCGAATTTAGCTAGTGAGGTATCTTGTAGCCAATGAGGCTTGTATGGTCAGTGAGACCTATTTGTATGTATTAGGGGTTGGTGCTTCTAAACATTGTAACCAATGAGGCAATTTTGAGAGGTTTTTCTACCTAGGAGGGTTTTCCTCTCATATAATCTTTTGTGTCTTGGTCTCATATCTTGTGTGTCTTCATGTGTTCATATATTTCATGCCTTCAACATTATAATTGTGCATATGTATGTTAATGTCTTTCTTTCTCTTTATCCTGTAAGTCAAAAGGTGTAAAAATTGTAAAATTTATACAACATTGATTGACCCCCCTTCTCAGTGTTGTCCTGGACTCCAACAATTGGTATCAGAGCACAAGTTCCCTATAGAGGCTTAATCAGCCTGGGTAGGTCCTAGTATTGGAGTACAATGGGTAAGAAGACTAGAAATAAGACCTCATATAGAGAAAAGAAAGATGCTGATCAAAAGATGGTAAAACAAGCGTCAGTTAAGCCTGGCAATGATTTGTTACATATGTCAACCCTGAAAAAGAATGGTTCTACAGTTGAGAATTTTGATAAAGAAGAGGACATCTTGTTATCTAAGAAGAATGACAATGATGGAAGTCATTCACATGAAGGAGATGAGACTCAATTAGATTTAGAAGAAGAAGATCACAATCAGGAGTATGATGAACAAGATTGCGAGATTAACATAGAAGGAGAGCTCATATTTGCTTTGAGTGAACTCAAGAAATATAAAAAGGAGAATCACAGATTAAAGGTGCAACTACAACACGAAAAAGACTTAAAAGATAAAGTGCTTTCAGACCTTCAAGATGCTAGAAATGTGATTATAGATTTGAGAAATCAAGTAAGTCAATTAGATAAATTAATTATCAATCTAAAGATAGAAATTGATGAAGCTAAGAGAATAGATGATGGATTAAAATCTAACCTTGAGGTTAAGAGATTTGAAAATCTGAAATTAGAGGGTGAAATTATTAATCTGAGAAAAAATTATGAAGGTCTCAAGATTCTTTCTAAGAAATATTAGGAGTTTGAAGATAGCTCAAACAAGTTGCATGAGATGTTGGGCAAACAGAAGCATCATAAGGACACTACTAGTTTAGGATTTGAAGGAGAGTGTTCAAAAGCCAGAGAAACTCCTAGAAAGAAAATTGATCTTCATGTTGTTGCTCTTGAAGGCAAAAAGAAGTCAGAAGCTGAAATGAATACCAAAGATGAGTTTGTAATGCATAATCAAAGAAGAAATTTCAATAGATCTACTCCTATAAGACAAGCATACATGTACAGGTATAATTATTCATTTAATGGTTATTGTTATACCTGTAATCATCTTGGACATAAAGTAGTTGATTGCAGAAGGAATACTAACCTTGTATGTTACAAGTGCAATAATGCTGGTCACATTCAAAGAAACTGTAAAATGAATAGAAGGTATGATCCTGCATGGAAGCATAACATAAATACTCAAGGGATGTTAAGAAGGTATTATCAATCATTTGATTATGATTACAGTATAATTTGTTATAATTGCAACTCTCTTGGTCATAAAGCACATAGTTGCAGAAATACATCATCGGATTTGAAAAGGTTGAAAAGAACTGAAGCTGAAAAAGTTTGGAGGAAGAAAGAACCTGTGAAAGTTTGGAGATTGAAACAAAGGCAAAAGAGTACAGATTCTAAACTTGTGCATCTTGCACAAGTTACATCATTAGTGGCATAACAGATAGCATGAAGTAAAGGGGAGTTGTTCATGATCTATCAATTATCCCCAAGAAGTTTTAGGAAGATCATTTGAATGATGATCTTGTCATATTGACTCTTGTCAAATGAATTCTATGATGGTATTGCTAACTAAGTTGATCTTCAGTATGTGACAGTGATTCACGAAGAACTTGTTAATGTAGTTGGTTTGTTGGTAAGCAAAATTGATGGGCTGATTTGAATAATGGATCTTGGGTATATTCAAGAAGTTCTCTTCAGATAATTACTTATTTGGGCTAAGGAAGTTGCAAATGAAATAAGTCAATTCATTTATTTTTTTTGCAAAGGTATTGATAGTGGTTATGTTTATATCATATTTGACATAGAGTTTTAAAAGTGTCACGTGCAGGATGATCTTCATCAAGATAGCCTTCATTTTAGATAATCTTCATTCCTTTGAGAAAGGTCTTCATTCTTTATCATATCAAGAATTGTGTGATTGATTGTTGTAGATTTATTATGATGGAAATCTTGGCAAGGTTCTCTCTTGAGTGGTTGTCATCTCATCGTGTGTTGTGAATTTTGTAATGAGTAGTCTTCATGTGGTTATCAGATTTTTGCTTGTTAAACCTGCATTGTTGTTCATCATAAGTATTGATGCGATTTTGGTATCTTTGCATGAAGTTCAAGTTCAGATAAGTCATATCAAAGAAGTCAATTTTTATGACCATACATCATGATTTATGCTTTGGGAGATCTTGGAGGTTTGTCAAGGTCGATGATCACATCTAATACTTTGTTGAGCTATTTCAGATGTGTTTTTGTGGCATGTGTCTTACATAAGAATTGGAGCTTTTCAGGTGGTTTGGAGAGAGTGTCAAAAGAAGATGATGGACTAGACAGGTTAAGGAGTTTCTGGTGTGATAATTTCACATGTTTCTTTGATGGTTTTCCTCATTAATATGCTTCAGACAGGTATATGTAAGTTGGAGATGCCTTGTATTTTCAAGCTATGATATTGATGGTGATTCCTTGTATTACATCAAAGGTAGTTAAAGGTATGTCTAGAATCAACAATAGTAGATGATAATGGTTTTTTCAACAAGGTTTGTCATATATTGGCTTCAGAATTGTTATCATCATAGATCATCACTTGTTCAAAGGTTAACAGGAGGTTATGTCTTCTAAATTATCCTCATGATGCAATGTGATTATAATTGTTATGATCATGCTATAACATCTTTCATTGGAGTTGTTCTCAAGGGGATCTAATTCAGTCTTTGTCATCAGATGTCAAAAAGGGGGAGAAAGAAAAAATGCTTTATGGAGTTTTGCCATCAATGACAAAGGGGGAGATTGATGGTGTTAGGTTGTCATTGATGTCAAAAAGGATTCTTGGTGGAGTTGCTTCATGGTGTTCATCATGTTGAGATGTCTTTAGAGGATTTCAGGATGTCAAGTTATTGGAGTTTACAAAAGTTCACTTTGTGAACATGCTTGATGTTTGTTCATATTTCATATGGTTTATGGTTCTTCAGGACTTGTTTGATCAGTGGTACTTGCATAGAATATTTTAGGGATGCAGATTGTCTGATACTTGATAAAGTTGTGGTTGATCTTGTGCATAGATCTTCAAGGTTGGTTCAGGTGACAAAGGTTTAATGCAGAGACAATATATTGTTTGTAATGCTAACTTATTAGTGTTGGAGACAGTTGTCCTTGTTTGGCATATTGGTCATCTCAGGATGTGCTCATCTATGTTGTTAAGAGTGCCTCAAGATTGTAATAGGTTGATTACTTTATTTTGATGGTAGTCTTGGTGGTTCAGAATGTTCAATGTTGTATTCAAATGACGGTTCTCGATCATATCATGATCATGATTCAAAGGAATAGGCTTATCAAAGGTTTCACATGAAGATGTTTGATTGATGATGTTTCAGTTGATGACCTTTCATATCATGCTAAGGATGCTTCATGATGTTTGTATGTTCAGGAGATTATGATCATATGTGATTGTGTGATCAAGAAGTGGTTTTGATAGATCACATATTAATGTGGTCAAAGGTTTTTAAATAAGGTTTAAAATCATTTAAATTCTAACATAGTTCTCTCTTTATGCTCGTCATTCACTGTATGCACTTTTGTTATAAAATGAAAGTGACCTCCTATCGCAGGTAAAAGTCACTTAAAGTGACTTGGTAAAGGGTTTTAATGTCGTGGACAACTGGCCCCATTGAACTCCTCACCATTTGCACCGGTTACTTCCTTATGTGCGGTGGGCACGAAAGTTGTATCTATGGTCTTGTTTGAATTTTCAAGGAGCACGAATCAAGACATCAATGGATAGAATTTAAATCAGCTTCAAATCTCTTGTGTATCCTCTTTGACGGGAAACATGGATGTCATTATATGTGACTGGATTGGAAAGTTTTTTTTTTGTCTATTATTAGACTCTTTTTAAGGCAGTTTTTTTTTGCCTGATTGGAAAGCTTTCTATTTAGAAACTTTTTATAATTTTTTTAAAGGATATTTTGTGCCGTTTGAAATATAATTTTTAGAAGTTTTTAAGATGTTTCTATTTGAAACACATATTAATCTCTCTCTCGGTTGAAGACATTCTTCTAAATTGGAGAATATTTTTGAAGACATATTGTATTAATAGATTTTTGAAGAAAATATTTGCAGATTGGAGAATATTTATATTTGCAGAGAAGAAAATTGAAAGGTTTTTTGAATGAAGAGGAATATGAAAAGATCTTATGAAGATTGAAGATATTTTGTAGGAGGATAAATAAAATCATTGAAGAAGAGAAATTTACAGGGAAGATGAGAATTGAAGAAGATAACTTTGTTTTCAGAGAATGTGAAAGGCTTTTCAAATTGCATATAATGGTTTTACAGGTACATTGACATAGTGTGTGTGAATTGAAGACATCTTTGAGAAGATACAGATGATTTTTGTATGTATGAGATCATGTTTTGTAGTGGTAAATACAGAGAATGACAAGGTCATCAAATGTTTATTGAAAGAGTGAAAATTGAGCTGAGAGAGTTGATGTGAGGACCATAATGCAGAAATGATAATCTCCTTGTTGCAACATATTTTTTCAGATTGAACCTTGAAGACAATGATGGTGTATCAGGTGAATTGTTATGTAGAGATAATCAGGTGAATTGTTATGCAAAGATAATCAGGTAAAATGTTATGCAGAGATAATCAGGTGAATGAATTAATGAATTGAATGGAAATAGAGTAACCCTTTGATTTTGTTTATCTCTTCTAATGGTGATTGTGTTTGCCAGTGAGGCACAGTATGCCAGTGAGGCTTATAGGTCAGTGAGACCTTATATTTGTCAGTTAGCCACATATTGTAGCCAGTGAGGCTTGTATGGTCAGTGAGACATATTTGTATGTATTAGGGGTTGGTGCTCCTTGAAGTTGGTGCTTCTAAACATTGTAACCAGTGAGGTTTTTGCTTAAGCTAGTGAGGCAATTTTGGGAGGTTTTTCTACTCCAGGATTCCTCTCATATAATCTTTTTTGTCTTGGTCTCATATCTTGTGTGTCTTCATGTGTTCATATATTTCATGCCTTCAACATTATAATTGTGCATATGTATGTTAATGTCTTTCTCTCTCTTTATCCTATAAGTCAAAAGGTGTAAAAATTGTAAAATTTATACAACACTGATTCACTCCCCTCTCAGTGTTGTCCTAGACTCCAACACAATCATGCTCTAATTTGTAAGTTTGTGGGCCTCCTTCTTTCGTTGTCAGCTCTAGAGTCTTGGACTCGGTGGGTTTGGAACCCCAAAGGTGATATGGAGCTAATGATGGTTGCAAACAATTACTTTTTGGTTGTGTTTACATGCATGGCAGACAAAAATAGGGCTTTTGAAGGTGGTCCTTATTTCTTTAATCAGGTTGGGCTTTTCATGAATCCCTGGCATGTAGGGTTCAACTCAGTTGAGGAGCTCCCTACAAAGGTCACCATTTGGGTTCATCTTCCAAGGCTTCCACTCAAGTTTTGGAGGAGTGATATTTTGATATGATTGCTCTTCTGTAGGTTAAGCCAGTTGGCTCGGCGCAACAAACTCTAGATTGAAAGATAATTTCTTATGCCCGTATTTGTGTGGAAATTGATTTAAATAACCCTTTGCCATATTCTGTGGAAATTGTTCTTGGATCCAACAACTCGACTATGAAACCCTTCCTTTTAGATGTTGGCTATGTTGTGAGTATGGGCATCTACAAAGGAAATGCCCTTGTTTCTCCTAGGCATCGGTTATAGCTAATGCTTCTTTCAACTCTAGTCTTAAGAATGATAAAGGGAAGGCCCCTTTGGTTGTTAGGGATGTAGACAAGGAGAGATTTACTCTGATTAAGTCCTGTGATAGGGGAGAGGTCAGAAGAGAACTCTTAAGAATAGACAAATTGATGGGCTCTTTAATCTATTTGATGCTTTGGAGGACTTAGTACAGGAGGAGGGAATTCTAGTGGAGCTGTCTTTTGGGGTTGGGTCTTTGGGAGTGGCCTTGTTAGAAGATAAAGAAGATGATACTCTTGATTTGCCTCTAGTGGGTGTGTAGGATGGTCCATTGGCTACAGAGTTATCCACTTGGCTACCTATTGTTTCAGAATCAAATGAGGCTTTAGTTATAAAAGATGTGGATGCTATGGCTGATCTAGCTCCTTCATAGGTTAAGGAGGCTTTGGATTTAGGTAAAGGCAGTGGAACTATGCATACTTTGGGTCTACAGCCAAAACCCCTTAAAAAGGGGCCCCTGGAGAAACCGCCTAAGGTGGGCCGCAAGAAGGACCACGAGAAGGTCAAACTAATTGGGGAGACTCTTGTGGATGCTGGGATAGTGAGGACCATTGGTTCCCATTTCTCCTAGCCTTATTAATGATAGTTATTTCATGGAATGTGAGGGGTATGAATAGCATCCCTAGACAAAAGGCTATTCGTGAGATGATTGGTACTCATTCTCCTGATATTGTTTTTCTTTAGGAAACTAAGTTGACTATGGATGGTTTGTTGAATAGAGCTCTCAATATTTGGGCCTGTGGTTTGTGTCATCGTGTCGGGACTCATGGCAATTATGGTGGTGTGGCCTATTTTTGGAATCCAAGGAAGGTTGTTCCTCTTTGGTGGATCTCAATTTGCTCTTCTATTTCTTTGGCTGCCTCTAGTTTAGACTCTGGTGAAATCTATCTTTTCACTAATGTTTATGCCCATACCGATCTTCTAAGTAAATCACAACTTTGGTCTCATGTGAATTATGTTCAGTCACTTGCTCCACTACTTCCTTGGGTTGTGGCAGGTGACTTTAACATTGTTACTTGCTTGGATGAAAAAAGAGGTGGCATTGCTAGGCTTGACCCTTCTGCTTATCTCTTAAGGGATAACATAGAGCTTTTGCATTTAATTGATGTGAAGCTGGGTAATGGTATTTTCACTTGGAGCAATGGAAGATGTGGTGAAGGTGCTATTTCTTAGAGACTTGATAGATTCTTAGTCTCATGTTATTCGATTGGGGATAGGGGGAATACCACCTTGAAGATTTTGGATTGGAAGGGTTCGGACCACTGGCAAATTAAATTTTTAACAGTTCCCTTCAGTGCTCCTAAGAACCCTTCTTTTAAGTTTCACCTCATGTGGTTGAGAGATCCTTCTCTCCATGACTTAATGGTTAATTGGTGGCACAGAGGGAGGCCTGCTCATGGCAGGGCTATGTATTCTTTTGCTAAGAGACTACAGTATGTGAAGTTCAGGGTTAAGAAGTGGAATAGGTAGTGCTTCAACAATCTACACCACAATAAAATGGCAGCTTAGGATTGACTGGATAATATCACCCACTAAATTTGAGATCAAGGTCTTATTACTGATTTGAGTAGGGAGGATTCTATAGCAGCCGAGGAGTTGGAGGAATGGGAGTTGTGGGAGGAGATTTTTTAGAAGCAAAAAACTCGTATTGATTGGCTACAGGAAGGAGATAAAAAATATTACCTTTTTTCATAACTCCGTTAAAGCTAGAAAGAATGGTAATCTTATTACCTCTCTTGTGTTTCTGGAGGGAACTCAACTCTCTTCTTTGGGTGAGATTTCTGGAGAGCCTTCTCGGTTCTTTTCAGCTCTATTTACTGAAGATTCTCCTCCTGCTAGAGAAGATGAAATTCATATTCTTGACTTTATTCTCTTGTTAGTTTCTAATGAGATGAATGCAACCCTCATGCTTCCCATCTTGATGTAGGAATTGGAGATGGTGGTGTTCCAAATGAAAAAAAGGTAAAGCTCCGGGCCCTTATGGTTTTCCTATTGAATTCTTCTAGGAGTTTTGGGAAATTATCAAGTTGGATCTTTTAGAGGTCGTGCAGGAGTCTCAAGGTAATAAGCAAATGTTAAGGGCCTTGAATTCTACTTTTCTGGCTCTTATTCCTAAAAAGGAAGGTGCTAATTATCTGGATCTACAAAATTATTATCAAATTGATTGTAGAAAGGCTTAAGCCTTGGCTCAGCTCTTTGATTTTCGAAGAGTAAGGTAGATTTGTTGCCGATAGACAAATTCTAGACAGGATTGTGATAGCAATTGAAGCCATTCATTCCATGGTGACCTCTAAGGAAAAAGCCATGTTCATCAAGCTTGATATTTCAAAAGCTTATGATAGGGTCAAATGGGCCTTCCTGCAGAAAGTTCTTCTAGCTTTTGGATTTGACAGGGAGTGGGTGGATTGGGTTATGAGTTGTGTGACCTCTACTTCCTTTTCTATTCTTATCAATGAGGAGCCTTCTAAGTTATTCAGAGCCTCTAGGGGCCTTCAACAAGGGGATCCTTTATCTCCTTATTTGTTCATTATTACGGCAGAAGGGCTGGGTAGATTTCTCAAGTCTCAAGTTAGTCAAGGGTTGATTCAGGGTTGGAGTTGGAGTAATAGTCTTCCTCCTCACTCTCATCTTCAATTTGTGGATGATACTACCTTGATGGGCATGGCCAAATCAATGAAGCTATAAATTTAAGGAGAGCTTTGGATACTTATTTGGCTACCTCTAGGTAAAAGATTAATGAGGATAAGTCTTCTATCTTCTTCTTCAATAATCCTCAACTTATTCAAAGTAGTATTTTTTGGATTCTTCACTTTTAGATTGTCTCTCTTCCTTTGAATTATCTTGGGATTCCCATTTTTGTGGGGTCTCAATGTAGAGAGATATGGCAGGATGTTCTAGATAAGTTTCACAAGAGGGTAAGTCATTGGACTTGTAGATGGCTCTCGTCGGCTGGGTGTGTGACGCTTTTAAAATTAGTGGTTTAGGCCCTCCCTATTTACAGGTGTTTTGTGCAGGTTGCTCCCTTAAGTTTCATTAAGGACTTTGATGCCCTTGCCTGACAATTTCTTTGGGTAGGCAATTTGTCCTCTTCAAAGTGGAGTCTGGTAAAATGGGAATTTGTCTACAGGCTGAAGCAAGAGGGAGGCCTTGGGCTCAAGCTTGAAAGTTTGAATGGTCAGGTCTTAGCTACTAAATTGTATTGGAGATGGTGCACCTGTCAAGATCAGGATTGGGCTAGAATTCTTACTCACAAGTACCTTTGGGGGGTGGACCCTTCTGATGTGCCTTGGTATAGCCTTTTGGGGAAGGGCTCTATGATTTGGGATACCCTCAAAAGAGGGGCGAAGCTTATCAAGGATGACCTTTTCTAGATTTGTAATGGAGGCTCTGAGGCTCTTTTCTAGTATGATTCTTGGGATGGTTATTCCCCTATCTTAACAATGTTCCCCCATTTGCAAACCCTCTTGAACAATTTGCTTAAAGCTAGTTGGAGTAGGGTGGTAGACTTTAAATCTATTTAGGTCTTAGGTCAGGTGGAGGTGATGCGTTAGAAGGAACCTCATGAGTGGCTACCGAGAGGTAATGAGGAGGATTGATAGGAGCTTGCTAGAATTTTGGTTGGAAGAATGTGTAACTCTCTTAGAGGGAGGGATGTCTTGTCTTGGGGCCTTGATCCGAAGGAAAAATTCTCGGTTGCCTTGGGTTACTTGGAGTTGGACAGAAAGTTGTACGGGCAAGTTGGCGTTCCTTGGTGGAAAAAGGTTTGGAACAAATTTTCTTGACCCAAGTGTAATTTCTTTGCTTGGCCGGTAGTCCAAAATAGGTTCCTTACCTGAGAGAATTTGAGGAAGAAAGGCTTCCAGGGCCCTTCTATCTGTGTGCTTTGTCACAATAATGAAGAATGTGTTTCACATCTCTTTTTCCATTGTCCTTTCTCTATGGAGCTTTGGCACCTTTGGTGGGGGGTGTGGAATCATGCTTGCATTCATGCCACTTCTTTGGTAGAGTTCTGGGAAAGTTTGGGTAGGCCTCCAACTCAGACCTCTTTCCTCTAGAGTGTTTGGACTATTGGGCCTACTTTCATTATTTGGAACCTTTGGTTGGAAAGGAATAGGAGGATATTTCAGGATGTGAGGTTGGGGGTGGTTCAATTATGGCAAAAGATTTGTAGTAGGATCCAAGAGACTACTTCGGTAAAATGTGATCTCTCAGTTATTGTGGATCCTAATGACATGACTATTATTAGGAACTTGAATTTGGTTAACAATGGTTTGGAATTTTCTGCTAGTAGAAGACATCGACAGGCCAAGCAATGGCTTCATCGGGAGGGTAAGTGGCATCCTCCTCCCTAAGGAATTCTGAAGGTAAATACTGATGGGTCTTCTAGGGGGAATCTTGGACATGCGGGGATCAAGGGTATTGGCAGAGATAGTGCTAGTGATGTTGTGTTTTTCTTCTCTACTTATAAAGGTCTTCATATTAATTTATGGAATCCCTTGCCATTCTTTGTGCTATTGAACGGGGTTGTTCTCTTGGTTGGAATAAATAATCTATGAATCTAATTCACAAATTGTGGTGGATATGCTGAAGGAGCAAAGGGTGGATGGAGTCAATTGGCAACTGGCCATAATGGTTAAGCAGATATTAGATATTTGCTGCTCTTTGGATTATGTTTCCTTTGGCCATATTCCTCATGAGTGGAATAGACTTGCAGATTGTTTGGCTAAGTGGGCTTTAGAGCATCTGGAGAGATGGGATGTTGGGGATTGGGATCTTTTGTCACCAGAGCATACTGTGGTTTTAGAAAAGTTAATTATAGAGGACAGAAATAGGTAGTTGGTTATTCTTGGGGGATGTTGGGGATTGGGATCTTTTGTCACCAGAGCATACTGTGGTTTTAGAAAAGTTAATTATAGAGGACAAAAATAGGTAGTTGGTTATTCTTGGGGGTCCCACGGGGGACCCTTTTTGGTTCTTTGTGGACATTGGGCCTTCTGTTGTAGTTCAATAAATTTTTACCCCTTTTTTTAAAAAAGAGTGAGGGAATAAACTGGCTAAGATATTATTATCATAAGAATAATCTAAGAAAGTGATGTACTCATGGCTGAAGGGTCCAATCATGGATTATCCAACCATGCAACCAAGTAAACAAACATATACAACTGAATTCAATGAAATAGGGGATAATATAATCAATCTTTATTGTATCATAGTCATGAAATACATTATAGTCTACCACAACAAGCTTACAACATGAGGCCTTGGCCTTCAATGATATATGAGCACCAATATGTGTAAATTACATAATTCTATAATGATTGCAATATAAAGTTTTTGTTCTACCATTGAACATTCTAATTGTCATCTAATGAAGGGACGAGACTAGTGGAAGTAGAGGTGAAGGTAATACTAACGAAGGAGAGGTAGTAAAGATGGTAGTAATAGGAACATGAGAAGTGGTGAGCACACTAAAAGGTTTAACATGGGAAGTAGGAACAATGAGGGGATCCACATTGGTATGAGAAGAGGAGGGATCATCAAAATAGAAAGGGTGAGTGGGAAAGGGGGGCAAAAATTTAGAGGAAGCCATCATAGTACCAATGTCATGAGGAATGTCTATAACAAAGGATGCACAAATCAATAAATTATGAAGAGATGCCACTAAATGTGTGGGAGAAGTAGCATTAGTAAGCTCTTGGAAAATGACTTGTATAGTAATAGAAAGATCTTGCTTTAATCCACACATGTATCATGATAAAAATCATATTGCTCACTATGATTAGCTTCAAGGCAAATTTCTTGATCAACAAATTGAGAAGCCATATGAGGATTTGGGTAAGCACTTCTTCTCAAAGGTAAATTAGGGTTTTGGCTAGCTCATGGCAGAAACAAACCCTAGAAAAATAATCAATGATAGATGAAGGGTAGCTATGCATATAAATATGAGAAATATAATTAGTCTTAAATTAGAAAATCAACGATAAAAATTGAAAGCTAAAACCCTAAAGGGGAACCCTAAGGGGGTGTATGAGCAAAGGGGTTCACCAAAATAAAAGAGATAAATTACCTCATTTTCATAAATCTAGGGTAAATAAACAAAGACCACTACTATTCAAAATTTACCCTAAATAAAAAGAATGTGTTAACAATGTTGGGAAACTGATAAATAGAATGGGTTTAAATGCGTGAAAATTAAATAATAAAATAATGATACTTAATTGGAAATATGATGTAGATATGTTATGACAAATGTCTATAAATGATTTGTTAGGATGCAGAAAAATCAGTAGTGCTTAGATGAATGCTTTTGAACTTGGAAAGTTAACATCTGTCACTATGAGTCACTTTCGCAACAACAAAATTGATCCTACACTTGTGACATTGACCTGCACAAGTGTAGATTTGATATGGATGCACAAATCTAGTCTCTATAAATCTCTAAATGTTCGCTTTTAATTTCTCATGAATTTCTATTGTTTGTCTTTGCATAAAAACTTGGTTATGTGGTTGGAAGTGTGCAAGTGACAAGGATAGTACCTCCCTTGTGTCTAACCCCATAAGGATATCGAGTCAATGACTTAAAGAATGATCAAAGACAACATACAAAGATGTAGTGGATTTCTTAGACGATGATGCAAGCAAAAATACAATGATAAATGCTCTAAATTCGATGCTAATGAATGTATCTTGAATGCTCTTGTCAAATTCTTTTCTAGATGCGAGGTGATCTCAAAATGAACTAGGGTTACCTTTTTAAATACAACTCCAAGGGTCATAAATGAAATATTTTGCTTGTCTAGTTTGACACAATAGTCAAGTGGGAAGGGTAAGGTCAACCCTAAATTCGAATTTGAATTCTGAATGTTAGGGATTATTTTTTCAATTGTATATCTAACCTAGGTCATCTACACAACGGTAGATTTGACCGAAGACAAAAAAATAAATGAATTTGAAAATCAGGACCAATCCGTAAAAATAAGTGTAAATAGAAATAGGTAAAAACTCAAATTATTTTCACTATTTCAACTCTGAACTAAGAAAATTGATTATCTATACATGATATCACTATGGTGTTCAATGTCTTAAAGAATCTTAATAAAAACTTAATAGTAAGTAATCCAGTCTTTAAAAGAAAGCCCGCGTTTAACCCAACGTTATCTACTTCTCAATAAGGCGCCTGCTATTCCCATGTTCCATTGAGTATATTGATCTTGTGGAGTAAATCAAGAGTCCTCTTCGTCCGCCATAAAAATAGGTAGTTCTTTATGGCAACGTGATGGGTTGTGACCATTTTTATCCATAATCCCATCTGAAATTACTTCTATGGCGTTGAGCAATATGTATATGCTCACCGCCCATCATACATTCAGGGCTCTTCAGACACTCAAGACTTCAACAGCAGGAGCAGGGCCTGTCTTATGTGGATGCTCGATTACAAGGAAAACATTTTTATTAAGTGGAAGAAAACGGGAAAAAACTAGAATGGTTGTTAAACTTCCAAAATCCATCAATTCTTTTCGATTGTTGGCCAGAAAAAATGCTGCCGGAGGAACATTCAATGTAAGAGCTCCCTCCACTCTACTTCAGATGATCTCTATTATCAAATTTTAATACAAGTTCTCTCTGCATTCTGTTAAAAAACCATTGTGGCTTCAGAGAAAAAAAAAACAAGTTACAGGAGCTCTAGATTGAGTATGTGGGTCTCTCTGTCTTTGCTATTTGAACATGATTTCTCGTTATCAAGATGGAAAGTTATTAAGAGGGATTTTTTAACTGGGTGTCATTGAGAACTCAGAGTTTATCTTTGACACTGTCTAGTGCCATCATTTAGTACAATAAATGACAAGTCGCACTTACTTTAGTTTTACAACCTTGGACATGTTGGCTTACAACCTTATCATAAAAAATATACACAATATTTGGCACACAACTTATTCATGATTTATTAATCATTCGAAGCTGTGACAACCCAAATGTCAATAGACAACAGCTTGAAAGAGCAGAGCAGACATTTTAAAAAATTTTGGGAATCAACGAGGGGATTGGGGGAATACGACGGTAATACTGTCTAACAACATATTTTGGGAAAAAATGATGAAAAAGTACTAGAGATTTACATTCAGAACTACTCCGGACCTTGCTATCAATTAAAATTGGAGTTTAAAGAAAAGAAGTTTGAACTTTGACATTAGTGATAGATAGACTGTGATAGTCAAAATTTGAAATTTCAGCTCGATTTTCCTTATGTTTTTTTTGTCTGTAGTATAGTTTTCCAGCCTTTTGTCTGTGTTCCAAATGTGTTTATATACCAAAAATTCCCAATTGTATTTTTTTTTACTACAGAAATCAAATCCACAATAGAAAACATTGCAGCCTCTAATAGGAAATCAACCTCCTTCGATAGTGGAGCGCTTGCCCAAGTTAAGGGTTCAGGGTTCAGGTCATTGGCCAGAGCTGCAGAACTACTTTAACTGCCCCCTTGAATGTTTTGTGGACTGGGGAGGTTTGCGTTCTCCCTTTGTTAGAGTTGAATTTAATTGTTGTGCCTGTGCATTTCAGTTAGACTGCGTGGGTTTATTCTTGGTATTGGTCTGTTAGCAATTGCTTTTGTGGCTATTTGCTGCCTGTGGAGGACAAATGGGGTACAGTTTTCACAAGCAGCCTGTGAAGGAAGCTGCTTGTTGGGGTTTCTACTGAAGTCATGGGACTGTTTTGCTAGATTCATAAATATGTTGACAGTATTGTTCTGTGTGAGTGTAATGACCTCAATAAATTTTAAATAAAAAATATTTAACACTTTCTGATCACTAAGGTCCATGAGGGCAAGGTGTGAGCATATGGTGGATGAATAATAATTTCTATATGTATTATTCAAATAAACAACAATGCCTGAAAGATACAGCAATAGACCGCATGAACGATACAAGTATGCTGGAGAAAAAAAATATATTCAAATATTTTAGAATATCATCAAATAGATAACATAAAAATATGAATCAAATCGGCTATTACAATATGTTGCTGTTCCTAATACAAATATTTGCTGGTCCAAATACAAATACTTGCTGGAAAATAAAACAAAAGTGTAACGTCGAAAATTGCACACCCTACAATTTCACATTATGTCTTGCACCCGCTTGGTGACCCTTTCATGTAGACTCAGCATAGGTTATCTCTCAAGCATCAGGACATTCCAAAAATCTGTAGTAGAATATTGCTCCTTAGCTTAGTCTGAGCCCTCATGATGAACTTGGGGCAATTTTCTTTGGACGGGAGTGCTACGCGCAGACGTTCGCGTGATGTGTTGTTGTCTTGTACCATATGCCAACACAATCATGACGTCGTCTCATAATGGTTACTGGCCATCTTAACGCCTTATGCGAATGTGCCAGGCTATTCTGGTCATGTTGCATTGATTTGTATCCAGATGAATCCAAAAAGATAGCAAGTTTTTCTCCAGTGACTGAAAATGGGCAATTGATGTAATGTCCCCATCTAGTGAGTCCAAATTTTTTCTTTGACCTTACACAATTCAACTCACAAAAGAGAACATTAGAGTTCCATTTTCTTTTCATTTCATCATATTAACAATATAATCATTATTCATCCATATTCAAGTTGTATATTCATGTCCTTATATAATGTTTCCAACTTATCATTTGTTCATACACTTAATTGTCTAAGGATTTTAGCTATCACATTCATTGAATTACAACATTCATTTCATTGTATTCAATTTAAGAATGTTCACATCTATATCCATATTCCATTCATATATGTATGGAGATTTACCTTATTTCTACACTCCTATTTATTCTCATATTATTATACCTATTCTATATTCATACTTATACAGAGAATGTATATACATCATTGATGGTAATATATTCCAATTATTATCCTGATATAAGCAGTATTCATTTATTTATATTCATATTATTCTTCTACAACATTTATATCGCCTAAGCTATTAATAAGGAAAGTGCACGTACCTCTTTATGCTGCTTGTCTTGTTGAATCTGTTCATTGGATTCTATTCTCTTTCACCTATTCTTTAATATTTATATATTATAGTATTTGTTATAATATTAATAATCTTTCTCTCTCTCTCTCTCTCTATATATATATATATATATATTTACTTGAATAATTCTTCCCTATATATATTTATGATATCTTTCCTACTTATGACTCAGAAATATATATATAAATATCATGTAGATCTAATTATATTTATTTATGGGATATTCTTTTTATTTATTTATTTCCCATATCTTAGATTCACATCATTATCTTATAGTTTATATCATTCCTATTTACTTTCACGCATGAAACAATTAACTAATAGTTAATTTTACTTCTAATCATAATTCATTTACTTCTGTCATAATTATATTATTACATCATTACATTTCTTATTTATGATCATGAAATCAGTTCATTCTATTGATATATCTTTATTTATTTAACTTTATTCATTTCTGAATCCACTTTACACAGTCTATACTAGAATATTACTAATATATATTATATTCTATATTTAAATACTTAATGAAAAACATACCTGATATAATTGCAGACTTACCTTGTCTGTCCCGTATCTTCCTTGTAATTTCTCTTTGTTGTGTCTTTGATATTGATAACTCTCAATGCTGTTATTCTTTATTGTTTATTGATCTGCTATTTTTTTCTTTTTCTTAGACTCCCTTTTTTTTTCTCCTTTGCTGATGATCATATATATCTGATTATGATTCCCTATTTAAGTGTTTGATGGGCTTATACCCAACCGTCACCACTATTAGTGATAATAATTACCATTAATATATTTTCTCACTTAATTTGTTAAACACCATTTACTAAGGAATCGGTGTCTCTTTTAAGAGGCCCGATCCTCACATATATATAAAGTGCCTTTTATAATATGCAATGAAAATATATATTTATTATTTATGTTTATATTTATTATCATATTAATATATTATATGTTATATAATTTATATTTATATTTGATAATTATAATCATAATATTATCTTATGATAATTATGATTAAATTGCTATTATTTCTTTTTATATTTTAAAATATTCATATAATAATAATATTATTTTAATAATATATATATTATTTCGAATTGATATTTACTACGGTAATTTAGTTGTTTTCTTTATCAGGATGTTTAAATCTTTAATTTAAACAATGCCTTAATATGGGGACATGACAGCCCTCCCCACTCAAGATTGCTTGTCCTCAAACAATCACAATGAGTTACCTTGCACTTTAACGCTTATCTTCAATGTGTTGAGACAAAGTCATGGTTTGATTCCGGATGAAAGACAATTTGTAATCAAAAGAGTATTTGTTTGATGTTTTGATTAACAATGATGGGATGATTTGAGAGTATTGAGATTCCAAGATGCATCTTGATCTTTGGTCATGAGATTCGGTCTCATATGTTATTGACCTCAAAATTGAGAATAGTTAAGTTCTTTGAGGAGTAACTGATTATATGATGTCATGATCAAAGAAGATTTGATTTGACTTTGAATAGCAATATGATTGAGGACATTTAGTTAATCAAATGAATGCAAGAAGGAAGAATTTTTCATTGTTTAAAGAAAACTTTGGGAGTATTGATATTCTGAGATTAGAGATTTGAAATGAAATAATATTGATGAAAATCCCAAAAGATGAATCTAATGATGTTGTAAGTAAGACTTTGATTGCTTAAGCAAGTTGATAATAAGATAACGTATAGCATGATCCTAGGGGTTGATGATGAGATAATGTCCCCCCCCCTTAAAGCCTTCTCCTTAGGTTTTACCCTAAAGCCTTCTCCTTAGGTTTAACCCTAAGGCCTTGATTAATCTTTAGGTTTTACCCTAAGGCCTTCATTAATCTTTAGGTGTATCCTAGTGATCCAATTCTTCTAGGCCCAAAGGCAGAACCCTTCAACTAAAAGATAGAACTCCTTTGGCCCAAGTGAACATTTCATTTCCATCATGAGTGGCATATTTAGACAAGCACATTTCTCTCTACACCCAAAGGCAGAACCCTTCACTAAAAGGCAGAACCCCTTTGGCTCATGTGGACTTATCATTTCTCATCATGAGTGGCGTATCTAGAAAAGCACATCTCTCCTAGACCCAAAGGCAGAACCCTTTAACTAAAAGGTAGAACCCCCTTGGCTCATGTGATCTTATTAATTCCATCATAAGTGGCGTATCTAGAAGAGCACATTTCTCTCTAGACCCAAAGGCAGAACCCTTTATTAGAAGGCAGAACCCCTTTGGCTTATGTGAACTTATCATTTCTCATCATGAGTGGCATATCTAGAAGAGCACTTCTCTCCTAGACCCAAAGGCAGAACCCCTTCGGCTCATGTGAACTTATTACTTCCATCATAAGTGGCATATCTAGAAGAGCACATTTCTCTCTAGACCCAAAGGCAGAACCCTTCATTAGAAGGCAGAACCCCTTTGGCTTATGTGGACTTATCATTTCTCATCATGAGTGGCGTATCTAGAAGAGCACTTCTCTCCTAGACCCAAAGGCAGAACCCTTCACTAGAAGGCAGAACCCCTTCGGCCCATGTGAACTTATTACTTCCATCATAAGTGGCATGTCTAGAAGAGCACATTTCTCTCTAGACCGAAAGGCAGAACCCTTCACTAGAAGGCATAACCCCTTTGGCTTATGTGGACTTATTATTTCTCATCATGAGTGGCATATCTAGAAGAGCACATCTCTCATAGACCCAAAGGCAGAACCCTTCATTAGAAGGCAGAACCCCTTCGGCCCATGTGAACTTATTACTTCCATCATAAGTGGCGTGTCTAGAAGAGTACATTTCTCTCTAGACTCAAAGGCAGAACCCTTCGTTAGAAGGCAGAACCCCTTTGGCTTATGTGGACTAATTATTTCTCATCATGAGTGATGTATCTAGAAGAGCACATCTCTCTCTAGACCCAAAGGCAGAACCCCTTTGGCTCATGTGAGTTCCTTGTCCATTTGGTTGTTGTTGTTATGTGTGTTGTACCTTCTTGAGTAAGCTTGCATCAAATTTCCTCAAAGGATGGCAGGTCGAATGCTCTGATACCACTTGTAATGTCCCCTTCTAGTGAGTCCAAATTTTTTCTTTGACCTTACACAATTCAACTCACAAAAGAGAACATTAGAGTTCCATTTTCTTTTCATTTCATCATATTAACAATATAATCATTATTCATCCATATTCAAGTTGTATATTCATGTCCTTATATAATGTTTCCAACTTATCATTTGTTCATACACTTAATTGTCTAAGGATTTTAGCTATCACATTCATTGAATTACAACATTCATTTCATTGTATTCAATTTAAGAATGTTCACATCTATATCCATATTCCATTCATATATGTATGGAGATTTACCTTATTTCTACACTCCTATTTATTCTCATATTATTATACCTATTCTATATTCATACTTATACAGAGAATGTATATACATCATTGATGGTAATATATTCCAATTATTATCCTGATATAAGCAGTATTCATTTATTTATATTCATATTATTCTTCTACAACATTTATATCGCCTAAGCTATTAATAAGGAAAGTGCACGTACCTCTTTATGCTGCTTGTCTTGTTGAATCTGTTCATTGGATTCTATTCTCTTTCACCTATTCTTTAATATTTATATATTATAGTATTTGTTATAATATTAATAATCTTTCTCTCTCTCTCTCTCTCTATATATATATATATATATTTACTTGAATAATTCAACCCTATATATATTTATGATATCTTTCCTACTTATGACTCAGAAATATATATATAAATATCATGTAGATCTAATTATATTTATTTATGGGATATTTTATTTATTTATTTATTTCCCATATCTTAGATTCACATCATTATCTTATAGTTTATATCATTCCTATTTACTTTCACGCATGAAACAATTAACTAATAGTTAATTTTACTTCTAATCATAATTCATTTACTTCTGTCATAATTATATTATTACATCATTACATTTCTTATTTATGATCATGAAATCAGTTCATTCTATTGATATATCTTTATTTATTTAACTTTATTCATTTCTGAATCCACTTTACACAGTCTATACTAGAATATTACTAATATATATTATATTCTATATTTAAATACTTAATGAAAAACATACCTGATATAATTGCAGACTTACCTTGTCTGTCCCGTATCTTCCTTGTAATTTCTCTTTGTTGTGTCTTTGATATTGATAACTCTCAATGCTGTTATTCTTTATTGTTTATTGATCTGCTATTTTTTTCTTTTTCTTAGACTCCCTTTTTTTTTTCTCCTTTGCTGATGATCATATATATCTGATTATGATTCCCTATTTAAGTGTTTGATGGGCTTATACCCAACCGTCACCACTATTAGTGATAATAATTACCATTAATATATTTGCTCACTTAATTTGTTAAACACCATTTACTAAGGAATCGGTGTCTCTTTTAAGAGGCCCGATCCTCACATATATATAAAGTGCCTTTTATAATATGCAATGAAAATATATATTTATTATTTATGTTTATATTTATTATCATATTAATATATTATATGTTATATAATTTGTATTTATATTTGATAATTATAATCATAATATTATCTTATGATAATTATGATTAAATTGCTATTATTTCTTTTTACATTTTAAAATATTCATATAATAATAATATTATTTTAATAATATATATATTATTTCGAATTGATATTTACTACGGTAATTTAGTTGTTTTCTTTATCAGGATGTTTAAATCTTTAATTTAAACAATGCCTTAATATGGGGACATGACAATTGATCCTATGTAGAAAATAGAATATTTCAAGAGAATAAGCATGAAAGAATTCTTGAGTATTGTTTGAGATAGTTGCAAGAAAACCTTAAAGCTCTGCATCTTTCCTGCCAATCTAGCTTTGAGGTTTTCTTTTGGCATCGAATCACCAATTGTAGGTTTTGGCTTCCGAATCCTTTTGCAAAGTTCGAGTCCAAGGAGAGAATAGCTTGTGGGCGAGACTTAAAGGGCTAGAGCTTCTCTTAGGATTCCTCTAAGTTGCTCACCCTTGTTGTCAGAGAAAGCTACTATCATTGTCCATTTCGGTAAGTAGCATACCATATTGTGCTCTTCAAAATCCTTTGTCAAAATTACAAAGCTCTCAGAAAGCACCATACTTTTTGAGCATCTTCTTTAACAAGAGCACCAAAAGTGAATCCAGGGAAGGAGACTCTTTCTCTTCATGGAGCATTCCCTTGCTTTCAGATACTTTTGCAAAACCTTTGTTCCTTTTTCCCGCACCCAATTTGTCACCCTTGTTACCATTGCATCCTAAGCCTAGTATCCTCTCCATAGACTAGAGAGGCGCTCTTAAGAATCACATTTGTCATTTCATCCTAGTCACACTTAGGTACACACACACATTTTGAAATCTCCTTATCATATGATTGCTTGTGGAGGTTGAAAGACCAAAATAGGGGTTTGACCACTCTTGGCAAACTCCTTTGCAGTCTTAAAATTTCTTCTTAACTCATTGTAACAAGCTACTCAAAGGATATTATTCATATAGAGATTTGGTGGTGATTGGTCTCCATTATATTTGGTTTTTGTCATTTCCATTTATCTGATTTCACTTGTATAGCTAGATATTTCGCTTGCGTTTCTACTTCGTTGTGCTATGCAGGTTGGTCGTAGAATCACATAGATAAAGGGACGAATTGCCAGACAGACAAAGAACACCCCTGCTAAACTCTGTCGTTCGTACGGTTCCGTACAAACGACATCGCTTAGCGTAGACATCTGCGTGGCACACTGTCATCCTAGGCCGAGGCCTCCTCTTTTTGGTGGTAAAATAATTTGTTGTTTCAGTATTTAGATCAACTCTTAGTTTTTCAAAAAGTCAAGTCAAAACTCTGTAAATAGTGTTTTATTTATGTTCATTTGTTGTTAACTGAATCTCTTGATCAATAGCATAACTGTAATATCTAGAATAGTTTTGTAAGGATTAAAACAAAACTTCTTCGCCGTTGAAGCTAGAGATTCTAGAGTAGTGTCTTGTAAGATCACTTTGTCTAGAGGGTACAACTCTCTAGGTGGAGTTGTTATCTTATACATTACAAAAAAATTTAGCACAAATACAACCTTTGAATGAGATTTTCCTCAGCAAACCAAAGTGGTTTTGTCCTCCGATCTCCAAATCCAAGGGTTTTCGTCCATGACTTGATAGTTGAACACAAGGCTCAAGCTAAGACATAAATTATATGAAAAAATGACAGATCTCTCAAAGTCCAACAAACTCCTCAATAAATAGCAACAGTAGGGCACAAATTCCAACACCTCATTTTCCCTCTCCAAAATAATGTCACATCCCATGTGGAAGGTGTGGCTTGCATGTTGGATCAACATGGTAAAAATGAAATAACAGAAAAAGGAAATGAAAAGATAGGCGATGGAAAAATTTACCAACCCGCCATATTGGAAAAAAAGGGAAAACTTGAATGCAAATGAATGCAATATAGAGAGTGATTTACGGGTGGGAATGAGGAGAATAATTGCCTTGGAGTAATTGAACAAGACTCCTTCGAGCAATTCAAGTATACACAGAGTGAGATGGAGCAGAGCTTTAAAATAGAGCTTGATGGATTAGAGTCGGACACTATTTCTTCTCAAGGACAAGATAACTGTAATGAGATAAATGGGCACAAACCACTGGAAATGCCACTACGTAGCTCTCTTGAGCTGGGTAAATTTCTTAGAAAAGGAATTCCAAATATATTTAGACAGTGGCCAAGAGTTTCCCCTGATTAAGAGCTACATTTGTTGGTGAAGGAGATCCAAAATTACAAATCTCCAATTGAGTTCATGTAATGTCCCCTTTTTGAGCTATTATTGCAAAATGACTTATAAACTATTTTTCCTTGGCAAAATGGAGTTGTCTTATGACTTGGAGTATTTTTGTGATAATTATGGTGAAGTCAAAAATAATAAAATAATTTGCCTTGGAGTGGAGCAACCCATTTGTGGGTAAAATAAAGAGAAAATAAAATAAATTAAAATGACAAATAAAAATAAAATAATAATATTTTATTTGCCAAGGGTGGCGTCCCACTTGAAAAGTAAAAAAATAAAATAAAAATAAAATAATATTTTATTCTTAGACTTGGACGTCCCAAGTGGAAAAGACAAAATTAAAATAAAATATTATTTTATTATGGAGGTGGATTTGAAAGTAAATAAAATTATATTGGATTTGGGCGCCCAACTTGTGGGTTATAAAAAAGGTGTTTGGGAGTCATTTTGATATTGTGTATTTGTCATTTGATATTGGAGATTTTCTCTTTGGCTGCGACGAAAGTTGAGCTATGAAATCAAGGACGAAAACCCTTGCATTTCAAGGTGAGTTGGACGAAAACCTAGCTCATCAATTGGAGATTCCGTGACAGGGATCTATTTGTGCTTCATTGTTCACTGTTGGTGAAGAGGAGCAGAATTGCATAATCAGATTTGCAGATCAGACTTGGAGGCTCCATCATGGCGAGTATTGTTGCATATTGGCAAGGGTTTCCACCCTAGGATTTGAGCGCCACCATCTAGGCTTGGAGCGACTTGGTTTGTGAGGCGATTTTTTGGTGTTTGTTTGCTGAAATATTTAGATTTGTAGCAGTATCACAACAGACCTGATTCACCCTTGTTAAGGAGTGATCTTGGTGCAAGGATTCGTCATTTGAGTTAGGGTTTTGCTCTACTTTGGAGCGCCATCACTTGGAGGTATTTTGGAGGGTTGTTGTGCATCAATTGTCATCATTTTGGATCAGCAAACCCTAGCTGATTAAGTGCAGACCTTTGCGCATCATTTGGAGCAGCCTTTGGAGTGGTTTGAAGATCATTGACATTAGGGTTTAATGCCCTAACTTTGGCACCACATCTTGGAGTGCGATTCCATCAATCTTTGGAGGTCTTCTGCATTGTTTGGTATGTATAAACCCTAGGGATTATAGCTGGGCATATTTGGCTTGTTTGTCCATGATATTTTGATGTAATTGCAGATTCATACTTCTGATTTATAACAACAGACATCTGATCCATATTTTCAGTTATTGTGGTTGCTTTGTGGTGTGGATTCATTGTGTATTTCATTTTGAAATTCAACTATGTTGTTGGCAATCATATTGGCATGGTTTGTATGATATTTTGGCATGTTTATTTGGTTGTTATAAGGGTTTATATAAGTCTGATTTAAAATTCAGAACTTCAGAAAACTAGGGTTCCAGCAGAAAATCAGAAATAAGGTTAAATTTCAGAACCCTAAAATCAGAAAATTTAGTTAATATCCTATAAGGGTTCTTACAGTGGTATCAGAGCAGTGTATCTTGCCAACCTGGAGGGTAGAATTCAATTTGTTTCAGCTACATACAATAGTGTAAACAGGTTGCAACATTGAATAGAGGTGGTTCAAGTTCATCAAGGAAAAATAGACGAGATAGTTTGACTCTGAATGATCGACATATGAAAGAATTGGTAAAGTGTCAACAACACTTCATGACAGCCATTAAGTTACTTGCACAACAAGAAGAGAAAGAAGAGCCAAAGGTACAAGAAAAAGTCTTACTTCATGATGAATACAAGTCACTTTCACCATGTGTTAGAGAGGACTTGTCCTTGAACGAATTCGTAAGGCAGTGAAGGAAAAGAAGGACCACAAGGGTTGAGCATAGCATTGGTTCACCATCTTTGCATAATGATTGCAAGGAATCACTTAGCGAGTTGGCTGTCTTGAAAAGAGACATTGTTCATACATATGAAGACAAAACTGAAAATTTGTTATGTGATGAACAAAGATACATACAAGTTGCAGTGAAGGAAAAGAAGGACCATAAGGGTTGAGCATAGCATTGGTTCACCATCTTTGCATAATGATTGCAAGGAATCACTTAGCGAGTTGGCTGTCTTGAAAAGAGACATTGTTCATACATATGAAGACAAAACTGAAAATTTGTTATGTGATGAATAAAGATACATACAAGTTGCAGTGAAGGAAAAGAAGGACCACAAGGGTTGAGCATAGCATTGGTTCACCATCTTTGCATAATGATTGCAAGGAATCACTTAGCGAGTTGGCTCTCTTGAAAAGAGACATTGTTCATACATATGAAGACAAAACTGAAAATTGTTATGTGATGAACAAAGATACATACAAGTTGATGTGTTTAATGAGGATCTAGGGGACATCACACGAAGGTATGACAACAGGTCTGATTTTCTGTTTTGTGACAGTAGTCCTATTTCCTCACATAATCATGAGATAGCAGCCACTTCACATGAGGCAAATGAGGTGGAAGAGTCTCCCAAAGTTGGCACTCAAGTTTTGGGTGTTAAGCATGAGGAGTATGTTGAAGATTCAAGGCACAACAATTCTGATTTTGTACGTCATATGTCATACCATGGAGGACGTCAAGAAGACTCAAGACGTGTGATGGATGGGTATAAAGAGCTAGGAAGGCAAAGTTGCTGGCTGCCCAAGCAAGACAACACCTACAGGAGGTCAAGGAACGTTGCAATCAGCTGGATTTAGCAAGGCAACAAAGGGAGTCACACCTTAGATATCTATTTCTTCTTAGGGAAGAACATATGGAGGTTGAGCAAGCAAAGGAAAAGCCTCTTGAGGTGAGCAAGCAAGAAGAACATGCAGATTTGGTTGAACAAGAGAATTGGTATGATTCAGAAATTTTTGTTTGTCTACCTAATTTGCATCATGAGGGTCATGAGTTACCTCTAATTGAGAGCCCCTTGAAGGCTCAAGTCATAGATGAGGATGGAATAGCTGAGCATGCACTTAGTGGATCAGCCACTACTATTATATCTACACATGAAGTGGGAGACATAAGTGATTCTGATTTGGGTGAGCCTTTGGTCATTCATGGAGAGCTTGAAGAGTTGACTTGTGATGAGATACAATCCCATCATGTTGATGACTCTTTGGTAGAGTATGTGGTTACCCTACTTTCGACTTTCGAGATTTATGGCATGTGTCATGGAGGCAATTGCTTTTGATTGGCATGGACTTGGGGAAATAAAGTTTCAGCTGATCTATGATCCTAGGTACAGAGATATGGTTATGATACTTGGCTTTGAGTTGTATGTGTTTGTGTTTCAGTGGGACTATGGTGCATGGTATGGATATGATAACATGATGGCATTTGATTATAATCATAATTCTCAAGTGATTGTTATGCAAAGGGACGATATTTATGAGGATTTTTCAGTGTATATCAGCATGGGACAGCAAAAACATGATGGAGGATTGCACACATTTGGGAAATTGCCTCGATATTTGAGGAGGATTGCGAAACTTCTAGCAAGAAGGTTGCATAAACACTCTTTTGCAAACCTTGAGAAGTGTGGCATAGCACATGAGAAACCATATCTAAGTCCTAGATTCATTTGGGATCCGAGTATTGGTTGGTTCTAATGCCAATTGGTCATATGTGATTGCTTAAGGACAAGCAATCTCGGGGTGGGAGGACTTGTAATGTCCCATTTTTGAGCTATTATTGCAAAATGACTTAGAAACTATTTTTCCTTGGCAAAACGGAGTCAGATTATGACTTGGAGTATTTTTGTGATAATTATGGTGAAGTAAAAAATAATAAAATAATTTGCCTTGGAGTGGAGTGACCCATTTGTGGATAAAATAAAGAGAAAATAAAATAAATTAAAATGATAAATAAAAATAAAATAATAATATTTTATTTGCCAAGGGTGGCATCCGACTTGAAAAGTAAAAAAATAAAATAAAAATAAAATAATATTTTATTCTTAGACTTGGATATCCCAAGTGGAAAAGGCAAAATTAAAATAAAATATTATTTTATTATGGAGGTGGACTTGAAAGCAAATAAAATTATATTGGATTTGGGCGTCCAACTTGTGGGCTATAAAAAAGATGTTTGGGAGTCATTTTGATATTGTATATTTGTCATTTGATATTGGAGATTTTCTCTTTGGCTGCAACGGAAGTTGAGCTACGAAATCAAGGACGAAAACCCTTGCATTTCAAGGTGAGTTGGACGAAAACCTAGCTCATCAATTGGAGATTCCATGACGGGGATCTATTTGTGCTTCATTGTTGACTGTTGGTGAAGAGGAGCAGAATTGCATAATTGGATTTGTGGATCAGACTTGGAGACTCCATCATTGGCGAGTATTGTTGCATATTGGCAAGGGTTTCCACCTTAGGATTTGAGCGCCACCATCTAGGCTTGGAGCGACTTGGTTTGTGAGGCGATTTTTTGGTGTTTGTTTGCTGTTAGTGTTTGAAGAAATATTCAGATTTGTAGCATCATCACAGCAGACCTGATTCGCCCTTGTTAAGGAGTGATCTTGGTGCAAGGATTCGTCATTTGAGTTAGGGTTTTACTTGACTTTGGAGCGCCATCACTTGGAGGTATTTTGGAGGGTTGTTGTGCATCAATTGTCATCATTTTGGATCAGCAAACCCTAGCCGATTAAGTGCAGACCTGTGCGCATCATTTGGAGCAGCCTTTGGAGTGGTTTGAAGATCATTGACATTAGGGTTTCATGCCCTAGCTTTGGCGCCACATCTTGGAGTGCGATTCCATCAATTTTTGGATTTTGCATTGTTTGGTATGTATAAACCCTAGGGATTATAGCTGGGCATGTTTGGCTTGTTTGTCCATGATATTTTGATGTAATTGCAGACTTCATAATTCTGATTTATAACAACAAACATCTGATCCATATTTTCAGTTATTGTGGTTGCTTTGTGGTGTGGATTCTGTTGGTGCCCGAAAAATCCAACTTCCAAAATGCCCTACTTTGCCCCAAAAAAAATCCATCAAAATTCCCTATGTGTGCCAAAAACCCTTGTTTAGATCTGATTTGAGACATCTTATAAGGGTTTTATTTCAAAAAACTTCCAAGTATAAGGTCCCCCCCAGTCTATTTGTGTTTTCCTTAGAAAAATTTTCAATTTGGGCCTTTTGTCGGCAAAAGTTCTGGTTCGTGAACTTGGAGGTTCGCCAATTTGCCGATTTTTCGACAAAAGGGCGAAGGGAAAAGTTTAAAGGAAGAAAAGGTTTGAATATATTTGTCGGCCAAGTCCTTTGTCAGCGAAACTGGAGGTTCGCGAACCTCCAAGTTTGTTGACGGAAGTTCTCCCAACGGAAGATTCGCCGATTGAAGAAAAGGAGACAAAGTTGGCAGCAAGGTGAAAATTTTCTAAGGCAGGAAGATATGCTTCTAAAGAAAAGATGAAAGGTGGGCAAGGTCTTCGTCGGGGAAACCTTGAGTTCATGAACTCTTGGTTTTGTTGACAAGTAGTTCGTCGATGGGACAAAAGGCCGATAAGGCAAAAGGGGAAGCAAAAAATGACTAAGGCAAAAAAGGAAGACGAAGGCTTTATCGGCAAACTGGAGGAACTTTGAACTCGTCAAAAAGTTCGAAATCTTGAAGGTTTGCCGATAAGGTGATTGGCCGATAAAGTGAAAGGGGCGAGCTTCTTCATTGGTTTGAGAAAGGTAAGATTTGTCGATGAGACAAATAAGGGCAAAAGGTGACCATGGTTTGGAAAAAGATAATTTCGCCGATAAAAGAGAAATCTAGGCTTGGTTCGAAAAAGAAGAGATTCGCCGATAAGGCGAAAAGAAGAAAGAGAAGAAGGCGGCTAGTTCAAAAAAGCGGGAAGTTGTTGATAAAGAAGGGGCCAAGGTGGAAAAAGTCAAAGTTCGCTAAAAGTCAAATTTGCCGATAAGGCAAACACAAGTGTGAAAATGACTAAGGCAAAGGAAGAAGGATAAAGCAAAGAGTTCTATCGGGGAATCGACAGAAACCCGAACTAGAGAAAAGTTTAGATTTTTGAAGATTTGTCGATAGGGCAAATTGGCCGACAAGGTCAAAAAAGGAAAAGGTGAGAAAAGTTCGGCAAATTGAAGATTTGCCGATAAAGGAAGAAAAGGCACTAAGAAGAAAAGTTCGAGAAAAGATAAGTTTGCCGATAGGGCAAAATAGTGCTCAGGATGACGCATAGAGATAAAGGAAGGAAAATGAAGAAGGAAGAGAGGTTCTTGAAAATGAAAATTCGCCGACTAAGGGCAAAATTGAAATTTTAAGCATAAAATCAAATGAAAGTCAAAGCATTGACAGATTTGTATGCAGCATTAATGAGTTGCAGGCCGATGTTGTTCAAACGGTGAAAATATTAAATGTATCTACATATATAGAGGACAAAAAGGAAAAAAATTAGGTGTTGCAGGTGTTAGGGAGAATTCAAACCTTCCTCATTATTGCTCCGGGTACACCAGGCACGTGGGCAGTCTCCTGACATTTTCAGAGTTGCAAGAAGTGAGCAGGCTTCCAAACATGCAATTTCTCTAACTGATATCTGGGCCTAAATTTAATTTTCAGATGCATTCAGGATGGGTCACTGAGCCAATTGCCTGGTTTGTAGTGCCTCAGGAGAATTTCAGGGCTTCAAATCAAGTCAGCCTGGGCAGTGAATGGAGGAATGTGTTTTGGTGCAGCGTAGGAATGAATTGTAAAGCATATTTTATGTAGTGGTATGTCTCCATAGCTATTTGTAATGATTCAGGGGAATGCATAGTCACATCTTTGTATTTTTCCTTCACCACATTTGTTAGTGCGATTGTAACAGAGATTTGATAATGTGTGAAAACATTTAAGTCAATACATGATTTGTTTTGAGTCATATCTTTGTTGCAAATGAGTCATTATAGTTTGGTTCTGGATAATTAAGTATGTCCGCTGTATGAAGTATAATTTGAGAAATGTATGTGAATACATTTTAGTTTTCTTTTGATGTTGGTTTAGTCCCTTTCCTTCCTCTTTATTGCTTTTGATTCAGTTGCCCAATGGAGTAGGCACTGGACCATATTGGAGAGGGATCAATTACTCTTTTAAACAAACAAAATCATTCACCTGTGGTTTAGGGGAAAAAACCATCTTTCCTGTGCATGTACATTCGCATAGTTGAATCAGCTTAATTAGAGGCATGTGCAGCCAGTTTATCTTGACCTAGTGATAGCTCTTAGGGTCAAGTGTGCGTTGGTATGGTTGTGTTTGTTCATTTGCATTTTATTTCATGCCTCTAGGAATATCCCTCCTAGGTCTAGTTGAGCTTGAAGAGCAGAGGAATCTACCCACTCCTGTTAGTTGGCCAAAATCCCCCTCAACTTGTCGATAAACCTCTTCCAGTCACCTTGACGACACCCTGGGCCTAGGTGATTTCTGGAATGTTTTAGGGTTTTGAGTTATAGTCATTTTGGGAACCAACATTTTGGCGCCGTTGTCGGGGATAAAGTTATTTTAGCCGTTGCGGGGGATGAATTAAATTGTCAAATTATTCTAAATGCCCTTGTAATAGTAAGTTTGCAGTTTGCGTTTGTTTGGATAAGTTGGTAGGCCGTCAACTTACACCAACATTTTGGCGCCGTTGTAGGGGATAAAGTTACTTTAGCCGTTGCCGGGTTTTTAGGCAGCTGGAAATATTTTCAACACCTCTGTAACATCACGTTTGCAGTTGTGCAGTCTATTGCTGTGTGTAAGTTTGGCAGCCCGTCACCTTACGCCAACAGATTGGTTCCATTGCCGAGGAAGAGTAAAGTTATGGGTTAGAAAGATGTATGGATTTTGTTGGTGAGAGCAACCCAAAATCAGTTTTGCGGCCTTGAAGATCAGTCACACTTCAAGGAATTCCTCTTTGGAAGAGGTGGCGACTCTGTTGTCAAAGAACAAAAGTTTGTTACTGTTGTACCCTGGTTGCTATTGGTGATTTGAATGCTCCATCTCAATATGCAACAGCTGGTGAAATTAAAGGTACATGGTTTTCTTCCTGACCTTTGAAATTTGTTGTTCCTGTTATGTTGAAGGAACAAATTTGTATGCCTCAGTTTTTTGCCCTACATTGTAGGATGTTCTAGTCATGGAAGGTTGGAATGGATATGACTACCCTAGGGATGTTCCGTCGTGTGAGTCTTCATATATATCAGACCCTAGAAATTACATTGGGTTAGATTCCCATGACCATCCTAAAAATCCATTTTACAGTCATGGCCCTGCATGTTAAATGAACCAAAACTTATATGCACCCCTGCACAGTCAGAATGATTCAGCTAGACTGCAGTATGAAGTTGATAAGACCAAACAACTGTTGGAGTCATTGTTGCAGCAAGAAGAAGAAACAAAAAATCAGATTAAGCTGCTAGAGTCTAGGATGCAGTCCAATGCATTCCCTGCTGTCCCAAGAAATCAGTTTGATCAGTCCCCTGCTCCTCCCTTAGATCCAGTATACAATTAGCTAGACCTCTCATGGGTTGATTACAAAACAATGAGTATGCCAACCAAGGTCTACAAATAGTTGCCCAAGTTTGATGGGTATGATATTTGGGAAGGGGACACACATGTTGATGTATTCTCAGAATTTATGGAGGAGCATCAGTTTGAGGATGAAGACATGTGGATGAGTTTCTTTGTTAGGTCCTTGCATGGAAAGGCAAGAGAATGGATCCAAAGTTTTTCAGGGCAGTCCTTTGCCTCATGGAATGAACTTGTGGCAGCATTTGAAAAAAAATTTACTAAAGGTCTTGACCCTGTTGATCTTGTCATAGAGCTAGAAAAAATCAAGAGACAAGAGGGAGTCAAGCAGGGATTTTGGTCACAGGTTTGTTGTTGCCCTTCCAATATTCCAAATGATTTCAGACCTAACATTCCCGCTTGCATTGATATGTTTTTTGAAGCATATGAAACCGGACTGAGTTATGTGCGAGAAGATTTCAAAATAACAAGTATGCAGCATGCATATTTGTCCCTAGACTGCTCGGAGAAGATAAGAGATGACTACATAAAGGGTTTGCTGTCCACAAATAAGTCTTGTATTGTTGGTAATGAACATGCTAATTTGAACAATAACGTGGATAGAGGCAATCTGATGAATGTAGCATCAGATGATGATTGTGTTGGAAACTTGTTGGTGTTGTCATTGATGTCAACTCCCAGCACATGGTTCACTTGATTTCCAAGTGCTTTTGAGAAAATTTGATAAAAAGGTGTGCAATGTGACAGAGGTACTCTCAGTGTTATGCTCCGCATTTCTTCCTAATTGAAGATATGCTTGTGCGGTTTGGAAATATTGATCAGAGGTGTTATATCCAGAGTCTCAGGTTCTGGATTGTGTGGAAGTAAAAGATGTGTTTGACAGAATATTTGATTGTGAAAGAGGGTGTCTGGGAGAAATGAGAATGCTCCGCATTTCTCTGCATTGAGCTTTCCTGTCTTGTAGATTTGGGAGAGTGCTTATATTATCTGTATTTACCTTCCTTTGAAGTTTCCAGTGTTGGGATTCTCCGCAAGTTCAATTCTTGTGTTGGTGATCAGTAGCAGTGAGTCTTCATATGCATAATGAAGACATTCTTTGATTCAGACGGTTGCGATAGCGTTGTAGAAGTTTATGATGATGGTGAGTATTCCGAGAAGCTGTGTGAATGCTTTGGAGTGTCTCTCTCTGGTCTGCATGATGTTTCTGGACTTGGAGAAGTGTGGATATGGTCATTAGATCAAGTTTGGCCGACCTGGCTTACTAGCGCCATTTGCGGAGGTACCTTGTGGATTGTGGATGTGATGAGTAGCTTGGTGATACAAATTTGAGTCCTAGTTAACCCTTGACATGGTCCACTTACACTTCTCTCCACCGCGGAAGTGTTTAGTGCTGACCTAAGTGATGTTGCACGTGTATAATGCACACGCTTCATTAGGACCGACCTAATTGAGATAGGTCTTGGTTATAGATGGTATAAATGCAAGATGAAGTTGAGTGGAGCAATGTAGAGATGAGGATGTGAATGTGAATCAAGGGCAGTAAAGTGGTGTGCGAACTTAATGCTTATGACTCCGGAATGCAGTGAGCAGAAGATGTCTACATTTTAGTGTGCCAGAAGTTGTTGGAGGCAGTGAGCCAAAGGTTGTGAATTGCAAAGAGTGGCAGTGGTGGATCTCTCCTGTTGCTTTGAGATAGTGAATCTCTTTGTAACAGTCTTCTTTTGTTCTCTCTTCTAGGCAGTGAGTCTATTGATTTTTGGTGTTATTCATATATATGTGAGCTAATCCTCACCGTGGTTTTTCCCTTATTGGGTTTTCCACGTAAATCTAGTGTTCTTCTGTGTTTGCATTGATGCTTCATATGTTTACATTCTGCTAATGCATGTTAAGAGGTTTATGATTGAATTGCTTTAAGGGTTTAAGGTTTTAATAAACAACTGATTCACCCCCCTCTCAGTTGTCCTGTGCATTCTAACAATTGGTATCAGAGCTAGGTTCCCTGAAGAAGCTTAACCGCTTGGGGTAGATCCGAATGGCGTACAGGAAAGGTATGGAGGTTCTAGTGTTTGATGGAACAAATTATGCTTTTTGGAAGATTAGGATGGAAAGATTTGTTATCTCACTAGGATATGGCGTATGGAAGATTGTTGACAAAGAGTATACTATACCTCCTAATGGTCCAAAGGATGAAGATGAGATTAAAGAATATGAGAACAATGCCAAGGCAAGGAGTGCTCTTCTGAACAGTCTCTCTGATTCTGAATTAGTGAAGGTGATGAGTTATAAAACTGCTTATGAGATCTGGAAGAAGCTGGAAAGTACCTATGAAGGAGATGACAAGGTCAAGCAAGCAAAGTTGCAGATTTTGAAGACCAAGTTTGAAACCCTGAAGATGTTAGAGGATGAAAATATTGCAAGCTACATGCAAAGAGTGGACGAGGTTGTCAATTCCATCAATGGTCTTGGTGGGAAGCTGGAGGAAAGTGAAGTGGTAAAGAAGGTACTAAGAACTCTTCCAAAATCTTATAGTGCTAAAGTTTCTGCTATTCAAGAAACTCAAAATTTGGATAAATATTCTAGGGATCAAATGTTTGGTACTCTAACTACTTTTGAGATAAGAGAGTTTGGTCAAGATGATTCAAGAAAAGAAACTGCTTTTAAGGCTAGCAAGACATAAAAGAATGTTGAATCTGATTCAGAGGACTTTGATGAAGTGGAAGCAAATTTTGTGAGCAAATTGAAAAAGGGCTTTGGAAAATACAGAGGTAAGGTACCTTTCAAATGTTTCAGCTGTGGAAAGATAGGTTATTATGCTTCAAAATGTCCAATCAAAATTTCAAATGACAAATACAAAGAAAACAAAGGTAAATCATTTAAGAGAAGTTATTATGTTAAAGAAGATGATAGCATTTCTGATGATGATGAGTCTGACTATCCAGATGATGATGGTAATGAATGCTTGTTCATGGCTTTGAATGTTGGAACTAATTCTGAAAGGGATATGAAGGAAACTGCTCCGGAAACAAAGCATAATATCAAAGGAACTCTAGTAATTGCATTTCATGCAAGAGAAGAGGAGGGCCTCTGGTTAATTGATAGTGGGTGTTCAAATCATATGACAGGTGATAAGAACAAGTTTGTGAAGCTTGAGAAGTTTGATGGAAATTTTGTTAAGTTTGGAGATGATGCATCTGCTAAGATCTGTGGAAAAGGTTCAATCAGTTTTGATGGCAAACACAATACAGATGATGTTCTTTATGTCAAGGGTCTCTGACATAATCTTTTTAGTGTAGGACAAATGTTTAGCAACGGATATAACCTTGTGTTTCAGGATGGTGGCTGTGAAATTAGAAAAGAAAACTCCGGAACTCTGATTATTACAGGAACAAGGACAAAAGGAAATATATATCAGCTTAAAGGTGCTAATGGTATGTGCCTTATGACTCAAATTAATGAAAGTTGGCCATGGCATAGACGAATGTGTCACATCAATTTTGACAACCTAGTGAGGATCAACTCTACTCAAGCTGTGAGGGATTTGCCAAGAATTACAAAGCCTACCAATGCAACTTGCAAGGAATGTTAGATTGGGAAGCAAACAAGGAACAATTTCAAGATCAAAGAACATTCTACCACCGGACCTCTGGACTTGGTGCATACAGATCTATGCGGACTTACAAGAGTAGGAAGCTTTCAAAGTGACAGGTATTTCATGTTGTTGATTGATGATGTCTCTAGAATGACTTGGGTAACTTTTCTCAAAGAAAAATCAGAAGCTCTAGATAAGTTTAAAGCTTTTAAGGCTATGGTTGAAAATGAAATTGATCTGAAAGTCAAGTGCTTGAGGTTTGACAGAGGTGGTGAGTCCACCTCCAATGAGTTTAATTGCTTTTGTGAAGATCATGGAATAAAAAGGTATTTGTCAGCACCTAGGACTCCTCAGCAGAATGGAGTTGTGGAAAGGAAGAATAGGACAGTTCAGGAAGTAGCAAGGACAATGATGAAAGAAGTAAATCTACCGGATATCTATTGGAGAGAAGCCATTCACACTGTAGTCTACATACAAAACAAAGTGCAAGCCAGGGTCAACAGTTTAAAGACTCCATATGAACTATGGTATGGAAGAACTCCTACTGTAAAATACTTTATAGTGTTTGGAAGTAAATGCTACATTAGGAGAGATGAAGAGAACTTGGGAAAGTTTGATACAAGATCGGATGAAGGAATCTTCCTTGGATATTCTACAAAGAGCAAGGCTTACAGGTGCTACAACAAGAGATTGAAGAAATTAGTGGAAACTGCAAATGTCAAAGTGGATGAAGAACCATATCAAAGTTCAGTGCTATTAGAAGGATATGAATCGGATGAGAACCCTTGCAGAGAAGAAGAAAAAGAGGAAGAAAAGGAAAAGGAGAAGCAAGTTGATGAAGAAGATGCTCTGGAGAAGATTCCCAAGAACCCCAAGTATGTGCAGAAGAATCATTTTGAAGATCAGATCATTGGAGATAAGAACAAATGTGTTTTAACAAGGAGAAGTATTGCTATGGTAGATGAACAGGTAAATTTGTGCTTATTGTCTCAAGTAGAACCCAAAACAGTGACTGAAGCATGCAAAAATAAGCGCTAGATCAAGGCTATGGAAGAAGAATTGATGCAGATTGAGAAGAATCAGACTTGGGAAGTTGTCCCAAGACCAGTAGACAAAAATGTGATAGGAACTAAATGGGTCTTCCAGAACAAATTGAATGAAAATGGGGAAGTAGTCAGAAATAAGGCTAGGCTGGTGTGTAAAGGCTACTCACAAGTGGAAGGAATAGATTATGAAGAAACATTTGCTCCAGTGGCAAGATTGGAGGCCATTAGATTGTTCTTGGCCTTTGCAGCTCATAAGGACTTTAAAGTTTATCAGATGGATGTGAAATCTGCATTCCTGAATGGAGAGTTGGAAGAAGAGGTATACATTGAGCAACTGGAAGGCTTTCAGTTATCAGATGATCCAAATATGGTCTGCAAATTGAAGAAGGCATTGTATGGACTCAAACAGGCTCCTAGAGCTTGGTATGCAAGGTTGGATAGGTACCTACTGCAGCAAGGATTCAAAAAGGGCACTGTAGATAGCAATCTATACTTCAAAGTTGAAGAAGATCAAATCCTGATTGTGGAAGTGTATGTTGATGATATAATCTTTGGAGGAAATGAAGGTATGTGCAAGAGATTTGCAGAAGAAATGCAGAAAGAATTTGAAATGTCATTGTGTGGGGAAATGAACTTCTTCCTTGGTTTACAAATCGATCAATCAGATAAGGGCATTTTCATTTCATAGTCAAAGTATGCTAAGTAAATGCTGAAGAAGTTTGGAATGGAAGACTCCAAACCGGTATGTACTCCCACGACTACTGGTTGTAAGCTAAGCAAAGATGATGAATCTCCTAAGGCTGATCAGAGCAAGTACAAATTAATGATTGGTGGACTATTGTACTTGATTGCTACTAGACGGGATATCATGCATGCAGTTTGTCTTATGGCTAGATTTCAAACTGATCCCAGAGAGTCACATGTTTCAGCAGTAAAGAGGATATTAAGATACCTAAAAGGTACTTTGGAGTTCGGCCTATGGTATCCCAAGGATACTGATTTCTCGAGTGCATATACTAATGCAGATTGGGCAGGATGTACAGATGACAGAAGAAGTACAAGTGGTGGTGCGTTCTTTTTGGGAAGTAAACTTGTCTCATGGTTAAGTAAGAAGCAGGACTCTGTATCATTATCTACTGCAGAGGCAGAATATATTGCAGTAGCATCTTGTTGCACACAGGTGTTATGGATGAAGCAGACATTGAAGGATATCAAAGTGTCATATGATGAACCTATTCCTATCCTATGTGACAATCCAAGTGCTATCAACATTTCAAAGAATCCAGTAATGCATTCAAGGACAAATCATATTTCAGTCCGGTATCACTTCCTAAGAGAAAAGGTTGCAAAGAATAAGGTAAAGTTGGAGTATGTGTCTACCAAGGATCAAGTTGCAGACATCTTTACAAAGGCTCTCCCTAAGGATACTTTTGAGTACCTCCGAAAGAAGTTAGGGGTTACTGCCCCTCCTTTTCTTAACTAGATGCATAAATGTGTGTATCTATCCAGGAAGCAATTCAAGATACATTTTTGGTCCTGGACTGATGTTGAAGGCTACCTCTCCGGGGGAGTAGGTAGTGATGCTATTGGTTGGTATAGTTAGATGGAGCATATCCTATGACCTTAAGGGGGAGAGTGCAGAAAAAGTGAGAGCAGTGGAGATAGAGAAGATACTTGCTGGTGTTGAAGTTGTTGCCCTTTGCCATTGATGTCAAAGGGGGAGAGAGAGTTGAAATGATTGAAAAACCATTGTGTGGAGAGGTGTGTGAAGAGTAAGATTTGTTTTTGTGGGGGAAAGTATTATTGATTGCAAAGTTGCTGATTGATTGCTTTAGGTCTTGATGGTTTTTCAAAGAGCTAGTGTTGCCATTAATGACAAAGGGGGAGATTGTTGGAAACTTGCTGGTGTTGTCATTGATATCAACTTCCAGCAGATGGTTCACTTGGTTGTAAGTGCTTTTGAGAAAATTTGATAAAAAGGTGTGCAGTGTGACAGAGGTACTCTCAGTGTTATACTCCACATTTCTTCCTAATTGAAGATATGTTTGTGCAGTTTGGAAATATTGATTAGAGGCGTTCAGAGGTGTTATATCCATAGTTTTAGGTTCTGGATCGTGCGGAAGTAGAAGATGTGTTTGACAGAATATTTGAGTGTGAAAGAGGGTGTCTGGGAGAAATGAGCATGCTTTGCATTTCTCTGCATTGAGCTTTCCTATCTTGCGGATCTGGGAGAGTGCTTATATTATCTGTATCTACCTTCCTTTGAAGTTTCCAGTGTTGGGATGCTCCGCAAGTTCAATTCTTGTGTTGGTGATCAATAGAGTGTGTCCTGATGTGCATAATGAAGACATTCTTTGATTCAGACGGTTGTGGCGGTGTTGTAGAAGTTTATGATGATGGTGAGTATTTTGAGGTGTGTGAATGCTTTGGAGTGTCTCTCTTTGGTCTGCATGATGTTTCTAGACTTGGAGAAGTGTGGATATGGTCAATAGCTCAGGTTTGGCCGACCTGGCTTACTAGCGCCATTTGCGGAGGTACCTTGTGGATTGTGGATGTGATGAACAACTTGGTGATATAGATTTGATTCCTAGTTAACCCTTGACATGGTCCACTTACACTTCTCTCCATCGCGGAAGTGTTTAGTGCCGACCTAAGTGATGTTGCATGTGTATAATGCACACGCTTCATTAGGACCAACCTAATTGAGATAGGTCTTGGTTATAGATGGCATAAATGCAAGATGAAGTTGAGTGGAGTAATGTAGAGATGAGGATGCGAATGTGAGTCAAGGGCAGTAAAGTGGTGTGTGAACTTAATGCTTATTACTTTAGAATGCAGTGAGCAGAAGATGTCTAAATTTTAGTGTGCCGGAAGTTGCTGGAGGCAGTGAGCCAAAGGTTGCGTATGGCAAAGAGTGGCAGTGGTGGATCTCTTCTGTTGCTTTGAGATAGTGAATCTCTTTGTAACAGTCTTCTTCTTTCTTCTCTCTTTTGGGCAGTGAGCCAATTGATTTTCGGTGTTTTTATTCATATATATGTGAGCTAATCCTCACCATGGTTTGTCCCTTATTGGGTTTTCCACGTAAATCTAGTGTTCTTATGTGTTTGGATGTATTTGCATTGATGCTTCATATGTTTATATTCTGCTAATGCATGTTAAGAAGGTTTATAATTGAAATTGCTTTAAGGGTTTAAGGTTTTAATACACAATTGATTCACCCCCCCTCTCAGTTGTCTTGTGCATTCTAACAGATTGTGTAGTCAGAAGAGTAGAAGTGGAAGATGGTGCATCATATGACAACGATGCAGATGATGAGGGCAACATATGCACTTGCCTTCGGCTAGATAGCTCATCAAGTGAAGGTGAGAATGATGAAACCAATGGTGATTTCCAGCCTGATGCTGAGGTATTTGGTTCAGCGAATAATGAGGATGCTGTGTACAATGATGAACAGTCAGATGGATCAAGTTTTGAAGCTGAGTATGAAATGTGTACACAGCTAAGTAAAACATGGGATGAGCAAGAAGCTTGTTTCTTGATTGATTTAATGTCCTCCTTCGTTCCTGTTTGTGATGATGAAGCAGTTGATGTTTGCTTGTATGAGGATGATGTAGAGGTGGCTACACATCATGATAACCGATCAGAGACAGTTGTTGGTGTAGCCATGGAGTTTCAGTGTGAAGAGCTTGCCCTGGAATGTGAAGATGGTGATCATGTGGACGCATATGAGAAATTGTTTCTTTGGTGCAAGGTATGTTGTCTTCCTCATGCAGAGTGTGCTTCATCAGAGCCACAAGGAAATAAAATAAGAATGAATGTGGAAGAAGATATGTGTCATCAGTCTGTTTGCAATAGTGAATATGACAGCAGATTGCAGCAGTGAACATAAACTAGAGAGACAATTGAAAGAACTTGGTTCTTCACTTGAGGTGTCTCATGATCCTAATCTATGTGTTGATGTTTTGAATTGTAGCCTGAGTCAAGCTTATGATTCAGAAATTGAAATTTGTAGCAGCACATATGAAAGTTTTGTTCAAAAGCTTGATGGAGTTACAAATGAATATGAATGCTGCCACTTTGATGTGGAAAACTTGTTAGCTCTTGAATGTGTTGGTGCTGCTGTAGAGGTTGAGTCCTTTGTATGGGACATTGATGTAAATGAGCAGCGAGGCATGTTTATGCCCGAGTTTCAATATGTTGTAGCCCAACTGGAAGGTGTACCTAAGCTGGAGTCTTTCCAGTTTGCTCTACAAGATGAAGTCTCTTCTCTTGTGGATCAATAGTGCATTCAGGCACATCTCTCTTTGCCATGTGAATTGGAGATTTTTTCCTTTCCTCTCAATTTGCATGAAGAGGTCAGCAGGTATGACGACTTGGCAGTTGATAATAGAGGTTTGCCTTCATTTGTTTCTTTTGCTGCTGACCTAGGTTTTAGTTTTGCACCCCATGCTGCTGGAAACAAGCATGATATGGATATGAATAGGTCAAGTACCTATGTCTTATGGTTGCCTTGCAGTAATGATTTCATTGATGAAACTGACCTTGGCTTCACAAGCATATGTTGCAGATTGGTACATGTTGGGGACAGTTTTCAGTTGTTGCAGTTGGGTGAACAATGCAGATTTGGTTTGAGGGAGATCAGCTTCTTCATTCAACTTGTCTTTGACAGAGGCAAGTGGTTGCGGTAGTTTTGTGCAGGTTGGACCTACATGTGCCTGTAAATTTTGATCACAGTCAACTTTCCTTTTGTGCCTTCATGCTCATGATTGTGTTTTCCTGTATATATGCTTTGTAAATACGTTTCTGTTGTTTCCCCTGTTCGTTTTTTGTTTTTGTTTTTGGTCTGCCCAGAGATATTCTGAGATTCTCATTGTGCTTTTAGCTTGGTTTTGTTTTGCTGTTTGGGGGTTGATTCTTGGGTTTGATTGTTGACTTGTTTAGGGCAATTTTTGCCTTATCTATATGGTCTCTAGTTCTCAATTTGAAAATGTTCCGTGGACTATCATGCGAGGCCCATTTTGGTACGTTTTTATTTAGGCAGGTGTAATCTGAGTTTTTTTGGCCTCTTTAGTTTCTGTTTTTTTCTGACTCTTGGTTTGTATTTGGTTAATCTTTTTTGGGGTGAGGGCCCCAATAAAACCCTTAATTAACCTATAAAAAAAAGCAATCAGCTCATACTCTATGTTTTCATGTAGGATTAGGCACAATATTCAAATTATTCACTGCCTGATTCAAACACATCCAGGTAAATAAATCTTTCATAATTGAACATTTTCAATAGTTTTTTTACTAGATTCTACAAAACTTGCTGATTTATATGCAGCACTATACAAATCAGAAATAGTCAATTTCAGAATATTTAATACCTAAAATTTATATGCTGTATTTAAAAATCAAACTTCCAACATTCAAGATGACAATTCAAGGTTGGAAATTTCCAAAGGTTGTGTTCTCAAATTAATATTGCCAAACTGAAGTGAATTTCACCCCTTATAAATCTGATAAACAACTGTCACAAGGTATTTTGTTTATTAAATGCTTGCAGCAAATTAACATACAGAGCTGCTATCAGATACAATTTTTTCAGAGGTTAAAACACCACACAAAACATAACAGAGCTGCATTGATACAATTATACATCATGGTTTATGTCTATAACCCTTTTATTTGTTTTACATAATTCTGTATGGAATCAATTGCATACAATCTTTGTAATTGATATCCTTTGCACCAAATGGTTCAACACAAGTTCACCACAACTTATGCTTGACAACAATATGCAATCAATGTTCCATACTCTTGAACAGAGATGGAGGCAGTGAACCCTCCATAGATGGTCCTTTCCAACCTCAACTATTAGTAGACGATCAGCCAAAAAAAGAATAATTATTCATAAGAATGGATACAAGGGAAAGCAAATAGCTACGGTCTTTTGACAGGAAAGGAGGGGACATGCACAAAGACAAAGGTCAAATGATCCAACAAACTATCCTAGAGCTTTTCTTATGTTGAGGCTATTTCCAACAAGATTTCAATTATTTTAAAGCACCAAAACAATAAGACCATATTTCTTCTAAAGTCTTGTAAAAATCATTTGGAGCCTAAGTAGAAGAGCGGAGTCTAATGTATTGAATGCTTGTGTGGGGTACCTTATAATGGTGAGATGAGTAGGGCCATTAAAACAAGAGACAAGGAACATATTTCAAACATCTGTCTTAATAAGATAAGAAAGTTGACTTTGGGAGAATACTCATTTTCTTAAAAACACCAAATTTGAGTCAAGGATCCCAAGGTCATCGTTTTTCAGGATCACTACTTCTAGTGTTGCTTCAAAGGGAGGAGGTGGAGATTGGCAAACACACGTACAAATTTAAACACGGATGAGGGCTTATGTGGAGACCCATTATCACTAAAACTAAGGGAAGGTTTTCGACCATAGGGGATGGTGCATTTAATGTTTAAATTAGTGGATATAACTAAGTATTGAATTTTTTTATGACGACTAGTTTCTAACTGCCAAGTCATCTATTACTGTTTCATATTGCAGGACCTATTTGCATTATGTACTTGTACTAGAGTTATCTATGTAAGGAGCTTTTATCCACAGTCCTAATATGTCCTTCATCCTCATGATGGATCACATGCTGTGATGTTGAACTTTTATTTGAATAAAATTCTATAGAGTTTTTCATTTTCCAATTTGATTAAAATTATACAGAGTTCTTTCCACAAAATTTGTTTCTATTATTATGGGCTGTGGAAGTCTCAAATGTATTATGATATTATTTCTCAATAAGTGGGATCTTGGAATTGGGTGATGGGTTGAAATAGGAGATTCATATTCTTAGGGCCATTTTGGATTGTTCGTTTAGTCATATTATACCTAGAATTGATTTCGGGCTATTTCACATGACACTAATAAGGCTAAAGTAGATTGATTTAATTATAATAGGCAGCTTCTGAAAGTAGATCTTTTCTATCTAATGAATTTTTATTGTAGATACTTTAAACTCTTGTGCAGATAAAATTTTAATATATTTATTGTAACTTGTCTGACAGTGAAAAATGTTCTTGATTTTGTATCATAATTTACGTTAACAGTTATACTGTAATGTGCCGTCCCTGTTTGTATTTTTTAAAATCTTTTGTGTGGTCTTTTAGATAGATAGAAGATGCAGAAGGGGTTTTATGTTTTCCTGCAGATGTGGTGTCGGAGCACACAATATATTGCATAATATAGAAACTCAGAAAATCTACAATAGATATAAGAAAACTATCAACTACCCAGATAGCAGAATGACCAATAAACAATTATCAAAACATACCCATATGCAGATTTGAAACTTCAGTTTTTGTCTATTGCCGGACCAGCCAATGGGCATAGCCAGAATCACTCCAAACTCCAAGGAACAGAAAGTATCATACATATATTAATAGAAGCAGTACAGGGGCCCTAGACGCCTCATACAATGCAGAATAGAAGCTGTCCGCAAAGAGAAATGAAGCTCAAAACCCCCAACTTCATGCTTGGATGTGTACGGCCATGGCTGGAAGTGTATATTAGCAACAAGAATGACCAATAGCCTTTGAAATATCTCTGTTGGGAACTGATTGCAGTCTACAAGGCTAGGCGACCAAGTATGAAGAAGTTTGCTGCTCCCAAATGCTCCAAAAACCACTCAATTGTGGTACGGCCTCATGTAGATATGTACAGCCAGCTAGAAGGCTTTACATAGCAGCAATAACTCATCTCAACCACAACAAAATCTGCCTTTAAAACAGTCCTTCCAATCTGCACACATAAATCTCCATTAAACTGCAAATGATGTATCAAGAATTGCATCAAACCTTCAGTCCGTCAACTCCATTGAAGCACATTTGTGAACATTGAATGTATCCACCATAGAAGGCATCGTTGGGTGATCTTTCACACCTGTGGGATACCGCTACTCAGGGAGGTTTTTGTCTCCAAGAGCCTTTGGTTTGAATCCTCAAACCTTAGAGCCAAGCTCCAAAACCCTAGCAAGGGAAATCTCAAAGAGAGAAGAAAATAACAATCCAAACATATCCAAATGAGAGCACTTTTCCTCCTTTTATACTTTTCCAACTGAGAGTCTCTAAAATCCTCTTGCATATGGGATAAAACATGAGAGGGAAAATACATTTTAAAATATTATAATTCTCTTTAATTCTTTTCTCAACATCACCCCTAAATTCCCCTCTTTTAAAACAACATTAAGTTGTTGAGCCTAGGCACCAAAGTCCAATATTAAATAATAATGTTTAATTTACGAACTTTAAAACGGAGGCTAAGATGATGTCGGAAACCAATGATCTATATCTCGTTGGAAAGGTCTTGACAAGACGAATCCAACCCCACTCTCAAAATCCCATTCCAGTGCCAATCCCGAACTTACTAAAAATAGTAACGGCCATAAGCAAACTGACCCAACTCAGAGGGTGCCAACTGGATCTACAAACCATCTGATAACTCCGAGCTCAGTGCAATGTCTATGAGAGCCAACAGCTGATTGCCAAGTCGCCCAAATAGCGCCAAACTGCCACTTACTAAAAATAGCAATGACCACCGGGGACCAAAGAGAACAAACCCAGAAAAACCCAGAAAGATTAATGACATGCAAGCACTTACTATAAATAGTAAGTACGAACAAGTTGTCCGAAATCCCTCCGGAAAGTGTCAACCATCTCCATTAGATCACCCAAACACCCTGGTGACATCGAAATGTTCCTCTGATTATGCTGTCATCAACCCAGAAAGTTAGCTCTGACCAAACTGCAAGAGAACCCGAAAATGGGGACATTACAGTCCACCCTTCCCAAAGATTGCTTGTCCTCAAGCAATGCCAATACAACCTCCAAGCAACAGATTGAACCCAACTGAAACCAAAAATGATCCTAGGGTCCCAAGTTATTCTTAGCATAGAACCACCACGTTGACGCTGCGCTACTCTGATAAAACCTTCACCATGCAAAGAGTGGTTAAGCAACACCTCGGAATCCAACTGAACTGTCATGCCAAACCTATCACGACCTGGATCCCAACACATTAGAACCTCACATCCATCAATCATGAAGAGGAAATTAACCCTCGAAGTGTCTGAACCACAACATTCTCCTCTATCCTTTGCAAAACTCCTATGGATGTACTGACTACACAACATTGGTGCTGGAAGATATGAAACTGCTCCTCTCAGAATGAGGGAATGAATAAACTCTCCTCCATCACCGTTGTAAAGACTAAACATGCCATCGTGCTTACTGACACTGCAACCTCTCAAAAGCCATGTCTCCAATGGAAATTTAGGAGACCAAGAAGCTACAAACTTTGTCTGATACATATCACCATGATGGTAATATGATCTCTGACTCTGCAAATAATCCTCTGAATGTATCTGAGTCAGCCACGTGCAATCTCTAGCTCCACCTTCTGTAGATGGCAACCCTTCATCCCACAATGGATGGTATAAATCCTGAGCCAATCCACACTCACGCATCATTAGGTCATCTGTGTGTGGACTAAAGGAGAAATGATGAGCACTCCTCACTATGCAGTCATAATAAAAAGCACCTGCTTGTGTCAACGGTTGACCGACATAGTCATGGGGAACACACTCCTCATCACTCACATCACTTGGATCAGAATATGGCTCATGTCTCCGATCCTGAATAGCTAACCGGGTAGATACTCTGGCAGCCTTCTCTGCGTACCCAATAGCATACTCCCTATCACGATACAATTGGAGATATTCTGATTTTACCTCCTCCAAAGCACTCCTGATGAATTGCAAATCATGAATGTGAGTACCAGCCGAGACCCCGTACCGTCTCTCCTCCAACTCTGCTGTCCAAAGAAGGTTCTCAACATTCCTATGAGTGCAATCTAAACAAGATAAGGTTGAATCAACCTTCTCTCCAGTAACCTCCAGCTGATCTCTCCATCTTTGTGGCTCAATAAGCTATCGATTAAAATCAGCTGCATGGGATGTAGACTCTAATTTGCTTCCAAGAGAGGGAAACAAATCAACATGAGGACCGATCACTCCACTGGATGATGCCCTGCATATCTCCTGTGAAAATGATGAAGTAGTGTGGTGATCTGTCACACAACTCTCCGGAAAATTCACTACTATACCACAAGGGTCATCAATCATATGCTCTGCATCATCTGAAATAGGCCTAACCTTAGGAACACCTGGTGCAACATATTGTTCCCTGCTACACTCATCCAAAAAAATCGTCCCGTCTGTGTCACCCGCACCAGTAATTGAAAGGGATGTAGCCACATCCTCCACATACTCATTACCACCATCCGTGGATGTATGCTCATCACCACTCGCTGCCATAGATATCTGAATTGTTTTTGTAGGTGATGAAGACTGCGCCAAGGTCAACTCCACAATAAGCTCATCTATCCGTAGCTTTGACTCTTGAAGGGTTGTTCGAGTGCTCTTCAAAGAGTCTGTGGTATTCTCAAGCTCATAGGTGAGCTCATCAACCTCCTCTTCCTTTCCCCTTAGAGCATCATGATAAATACCGTCAACCCTGAGAAGATGATCTCTATCTGATAACAGCTGTAGGTAATTATTCTTCATTATCCCAACTCATCTCTAAGTGCCTGAAACTCAGCAAGGGAAAGTCCTCTATCATCATGTTCATCCATCTCAGTACTCCAACCATAGGTTGCCAACATCTATCTGTCTAGCAACATCAAAATGTTCCAAAGCTGTAGCAATCATATGGTCATTAACCTTCAATTGCCCAATCAAATGATGATGCCCCTGTGACGAATCATCTCCACACAAATCTTTCAATTTGCAATATTCACTATGGAAAGAGGCTGAATCATCATCACTCGCCGATTGATAAGCATCCTCATGTGTGCTATCAGCTCTGCACACTTCCTCAACAAAGGTATTGCTGTTATGTACCTCATGGGATGGCTCCAATGACATAATAGAAGCGGTTGATTGGACATAATCATTGCACACTGCTGCCTCCAATGTAGACGCATGTTCATCCAAAGAGCTATCCTGGGACCGGTCATTCACAAGTAAATTTTCTGATTTGTTCACATCGTCTAAAGTCTGATTTACCAAATCAAATTCGTTGTGGCATGAATCCCCAACACCTATTGTATCACTATCACCCGAAACTGGAGTGTCTGCATTGGATGACTCCACACAACCAACATCATCATGTGTAATAGCAGTATCTTCATGCTGATGCAAACCGATCAAACTGTTGTCACAAAAATCAGAACTGCTATGGCATGTATCCTCATGGTTTTCCTCGTGATTGACACTCATATTTTGCGTGCCAACATTAGAAGTATCTTTTACAACTCTTTCCTCTTGTGCCATAACATTTAAATCACTACTACACTCAGGAGAATGACTGCTGTCATAAAAATCAGAACTGTTATCAGGGTTGATAACAACCTCTTGAGTGCTGAAAGTAAACCTCATTTGCCAAACCAACATCAATTTGTGAGTCCCTTTTATCGGTGCATTGGTGGTTAGGCTCCCAAAATTCTTTGCAAGAGAAGCATAGGCCTTGTCTTCTCATGTGATTCTTGCTCACTTTCCTCTGAAACTCTTGGTTCTGAAGTCTACCTCCCCTGCGGGGTCTAGTCTTTATCTTGATGTGAGAGTACTCGGCAAATGTCAACTCGGCTTTGAACTCTTCACTGGATGCTCTCCAATCCCTTAGAATCTCCTCCTGAAACTCCGCGTCTGTGGGATCTTGTTCAGGAACTTGGTTCCTGGGAGCAAATGTAGAGATACCAGGTTTGTCACTCGCTGTAAACTGTGAAGCCCTCCTATGAGTAACTGAGGCCTCATCCTCATCATCATGCAACTGTCGAAGGACCTGTGTTATCTTCGTGTGTGATTCTCTCAACTCCTGTCGAGACGCCCTCATCTCTTGGGTGAGTGCATTCAAGAGCTCACGCTAGCTGGGTTCATCACCTTTCCTGTCACCCATATCTTCTATCACTACTATAGCTGTACCTGTAAAAGGATCAACCTGGAAAACCTGTGTGTACTCGTGCAAGTGCTGATCACTCACATGCAAAGCTAAGCTGTATGTTTGTTCAACCTCACAGGATGGCAAGATCATAGCTCTGATACCATTGTAATGTGCCGTACCTGTTTATATTTTCTAAAATCTTTTGTGTGATATTTTATTATTATTTTTGTGTGGTCTTTCAGATAGATAGAAGATGCAGAAGGGGTTTTATGTTTTCCTGCAGATGTGGTGCCAGAGCACACAATATATTGCATAATATAGAAACTCAGAAAATCTACAATAGATATAAGAAAACTATCAACTACCCAGATAGCAGAATGACCAATAAACAATTATCAAAACATACCCATATGCAGATTTGAAACTTCAGTTTTTGTCTATTGCCGGACCAGCCAATGGGCATAGCCAAAATCACTCCAAACTCCAAGGAACAGAAAGTATAGGGGCCCTAGACGCCTCATACAATGCATAATAGAAGCTGTCCGCAAAGAGAAATGAAGCTCAAAAGCCCCAACTTCATGCCTGGATGTGTACGGCCATGGCTAGAAGTGTATATCAGCAACAAGAATGACTAATAGCCTCTAAAATATCTTTGTTGGGAACTGATTGCAGTCTACAAGGCTAGGCGATCAAGTATGAAGTTTGCTGCTCCCAAATGCTCCAAAAACCACTCAATTGTGGTGTGGCCTCATGCAGATATGTACGGCCAGCTAGAAGGTTTTACACAACAGCAATAACTCCTCTCAACCACAACAAAATCTGCCTTTAAAATAGTCCTTCCAATCTGCACACATAAATCTCCATTAAACTGCAAATGATGTATCAAGAATTGCATCAAACCTTTAGTCCGTCAACTCCATTGAAGCACATTTGTGAACACTGAATGTATCCACTATAGAAGGCACCGTTGGACGATCTTTCACACCTGTGGGATGCCGCTACTCAGGGAAGTTTTCGTCTCCAAGAGCCTCTGGTTTGAATCCTCAAACCTTAGAGCCAAGCTCCAAAACCCTAGCAAGGGAAATCTCAAAGAGAAGAAAATAACAATCCAAGCATATCCAAATGAGAGCACTTTTCCTCCTTTTATACTTTTCCAATTGGGAGTCTCTAAAATCCTTTTGCATATGGGATAAAACATGAGAGGGAAAATACATTTTAAAATATTATAATTCTCTTTAATTCTTTTCTCAACATCACCCTTAAAGTCCCCTCTTTTAAAACAACATTAAGTTGTTGAGCCTAGGCACCAAGGTCCAATATTAAATAATAATGTTTAATTTACGGACTTTAAAATGGAGGTTAAGATGATGTTGGAAACAATGATCTATAGCTCGTTGGAAAGGTCTTGACAAGACGAATCCAACCCCACTCTCAAAATCCCGTTCCGGTGCCAATCCCGAACTTACTAAAAATAGTAATGGCTATAAGCAAACTGAGCCAACTCAGAGGGTGCCAACTGGATCCACAAGCCATCTGATAACTCCGAGCTCAGTGCAATGTCTATGAGAGCCAACAGCCGACTGCCAAGTCGCCCAAACAGCGCCAAACTGCCACTTACTAAAAATGGCAGTGACCATCGGGGACCAAAGAGAACAAACCCAGAAAAACCCAGAAAGATTAATGATATGCAAGCACTTACTATAAATAGTAAGTACGAACAAGTTGTTCGAAATCCCTCCGGAAAGTGTCAACCATCTCCATTAGATCACCCAAACACCCTGGTGACATCGAAATATTCCTCTGATTATGCTGTCACCAACCCAGAAAGTCAACTCTGACTGAACTGCAAGAGAACCCGAAGATGGGGACATTACATATACTGTATTGCAACTGGCAGCCTTAGTATGTTTTGCAGTTACTTTTTCATTTGATTTGCATGGGCTTATTCTTTTTTAGCCTGAACAAGGAAGTTTCAGATCTTTATGTTTGAAAAGAGTCTACCCTAAATCTTTTCTTTTTGATTTTATACAAGCCACTTGCTCCATTCTTTATCTCAATGTATTTGGGAATTTGCTGCATAGTGTTAGGATGGGAATGCACCAATGAATGTGCTTCATGTTCATATATCAATAGATAACGTGTTATATGAGCCACTTGCTCCATTCTTTATCTTAATGAGTTTGGGAATTTGCTGCATACTGTTATGATGGGAATGCACCAATGAATGCACTTCTTGTTCATATATCAAAATATAACAATGCACCAACGAATGCAATTCTTCTCCATCGTCTGTTGTTGATGATGACAGTACCATATAAAAGTTCATACGTACAAAAATGGCTGTAATGACCATAACTAGGAAAACTGAAACTAGTCAATTGCTGGCCGCCTGACAACAGTCAAGACATATTACAACAAAAACTAACAAAACCCAAAGGAGTAAAACAGATCTACCATACAAAAAACCATAGAGAACTAAAACATAAAAGAAGGAACTGGGCCTAAGACAACACATGTAATATACACCCTTGTTGTGTATATATATTGATGCTAATTTTTTTGTTTTTCTGATTGTTCTGAGTTTAGGGTTTTATTGAATATATTGCATGTATGATATTTGCATTGAATACATGAAATAAAGAGCATATGGCATAAACCCAAAAAATCTAAAATAGATATCAACAAACTGATGAAGACCCAGATTATATTATATCAAAATATGAATTACAGTGACATACCTAGATGGAGTTTTACAACTTCATGCCAATGTTGACGAAGAGCCAGCAACAGAATGCATACAAATCACCTCCAAGACTTCATACAATGAAAGTTATCTCACAGAGGATCTTTGGAGGATGTTTCACAACCCTAGGCGCCAACAATGGATAATAGAGAGTTCCCACTTGATGTTGAACAACTACCCAAAACTCCACAATTACCTTGCTGTTGTACGGCCATTGCTGTAGCTGAAAATAAGTCACAAACTCACTCCAAACACACCCCTTTATCATTGTTTTGAATCAGTTGTCATTGCAAGAGATAGGCGATCCTATTGGAAGGATAAATGCATAGAAAACTGCCCTCAAAACTCCACATTCACCTTTGAAATCAGTATGGCCCCTTGTTGAAATGTACGGCCTATGCAATGGGGTTTATAACAGCACTAAACTCTTCACAAAATGCATAAAACTATTCATTATATCTCTGTTCTAAGCTGCACAATCAAACTCTCTCAAGAATGGACAATTTCAGCTCAAACCATCATCAAAATGTATCAAATGAAAGCACAACTGCGAATACTGGATGCATCCGCTAATACAATATTTGCTAATGGAGGTTTTCATCCCTAGAAGCCAAGAACAACACTATCTTGTAGAGGTTTTCGTCTCAGCAAGACAATACCAAACCCTAGAGCCAAGCTCTAGAACCCACACAGGGAATATCTCAATAAGAGAGAAAAAATCAATAAACCAAGCATATCTTAAATGAGGCACTTGTAACATACACCCCACTGTATATGTTTTTGCACTGACTGATTTTTGTGTTTTTGCTGGTTTGCAGTTTAGGGTTTTATTGCATGTTTTTGCATGTAGGGTTTTTTCAACAATATCATAGAAAATACGACGTATAAAGAAAACCCAGAAAAACTAAGATAGATATAAACAAAGTAACACCAACCCAGATTGTATTTGACCAAAATATGATTTATGAGTACATACCCATATCACCGTTTACAACTCCGTCTGGATGCTGTAGCCGGACCAGCAACAATGCCACACCAAATTGCTCACAACTTCGTGCAATGAAGAGATTTTTCAGTACAAACATTAGCAGCAATAAGAACTACTCCAAACGCCAAGAAAGAGGCTCTAAGTTGATGCCAAAGAAGAATGAAGAGTACCCACAATGCCCACGTCACTCTACAAGGGGTACGGCCCAGCTGGTACCTTATATCAGCAAACAAAACCACTTAAAATGCCCTCCAACTCTCCTCTGATCATACAGACTTCTCAGTAGCAGCAAATCGATGGGAATAGAAACATCAAACAGCCCACAAACAAAGTGAAGGCCCCTCTAGAAAGTGTACGGCCCTATGGAGGTGTACGGCCAGCTTGAGAGGGTACGACTAGCCTTGGAAATCTCTGCAGCAATAAAAATCAGACCATCAACAGTATTTTCTGTCCTTCATCAGCTCTCCTAAATGTTGCAACAATAATCTCTTGAAAATATCTTCGTTCAATGCTCAAACAACCTCAAAATGTGTTCCCTGGATGCACAAATGGAACTCCTGGGTGAAGCTCCCGAACCCCTTCCTGATGCACTCTCTCATACACGAGGAAAGGCGAAATGCAAAGGTTTCCGTCTCTGCAAATCGAAGATCAAAACCAAAGAGCCAAGCTCAAAACTCCAATGCTGGAGCAACTCAATATTAGAGCAAAAATCACATAAGCAAGCATATCAAAATGAAGTCACTTTTGGTCTTTTATTTGCCTTCCTTTTCCAACGCCCAAGAGAGAGAATTTTTAATTTATTTTTATTTAAAACATCACCTTGTACCACCAAGAAGGCATCCATCCCTAGGAAGGTCACTTTAAGTTATAACTTAAATAAAGTGACTTTATAACATTACTTCATATCATGTCGGTCTCATAAATAAATATGATTTAAATCTTTAATTTAATTCATTTCGCACCACATGAAGTTTCTAGTCGTATCGAGACCTTGAATTCTCATGCCCTATCCAGTCATGTCTGCCCTGCTAAAAATGGAAACCCTGGCACCCGACTTACTAAAAATAGTAAGTCACTGAGGTGACTTCCTACACACATCCATTAGCCTACGGAAGTCAATTATAGGCTAATCCTGATCCTCTGGAGTGAGCTAAGTGGGGGACATTACAGTCCGCCCTTCCCAAGATTGCTTGTCCTCAAGCAACCTCAACTCTGGATGCTGCAGTATCTGCTCACTCTCCCAGGTGGCGTCTTCTACTGGCAGATTCTTCCACTTGACCAAGTATTCTCTGATAACCCGTTTCCTCAAGTGTCTCTCCCGAGTGTCTATGATAGCCTCTGGTACTAGGATCAATTTACCCTCTTCATCCAAGGGTGGGAGCTTTGTCGAGGGAACTATATTATGGCCAAGAGCTTTCTTAAGCCTGGAAACATGGAACACATTATGCACCCTGCTATCTGATGGAAGCTCAAGCTCATAAGCCACCTCACCCACTCGTCTGATAATCCTGAAAGGACCATAAAATCTGGGTTTTAACTTCTCTGCTCCACTCTTCTTGAGAGTGGACTGCCTATAGGGTTGGAGTCTCAAGTACACCATGTCTCCAACCTCAAAACTCCTCTCCACTCGATGCTGATCAGCATACAACTTTTGCTGATTCTGTGCTTGCTGTATGTTCTCCTTAAGCTCCCTGAGAATGTCTTGGCTGTCCTGTAGAAGATCCTTAGCCTTAGGCACCCGACTGTCACCAAGCAAGAGATCTGTAAAGCAAGGGGCATCATAACCATAGAGTGCCCTGAAAGGAGTCATCTGAATGGACATGTGATGTGTAGTATTGTAACAGTACTCCCCTAGGTGCAACCATCTGATCCAAGCCTTCTGCTGCCCCGAAACATAATTACGTAGGTACCCCTCGTTCCATTTATTTACCACCTCTGTTTGTCCATCAGTCTGTGGGTGGTAGCTAGTGCTAGGAGTCAACTTTGTACCACACAACCTGAACAACTCCTGCTAGAAAATGCTCAGGAACCTACTGTCCCTGTCATTGACTATGCTCTTGGGTACCCCGTGTAACCTGAATATCTCCCTGAAAAATAGATCAGCCACTTGAACATCTGTGTAGGTTGCTGAAATAGCAAAGAAATGTGCAAATTTGGTGAGTCTATCAAACACCACATAGATGCAATCCTTACCCTGTACCTTCGGCAACCCTGTAATGAAATCCATGGAGATGCATTCCCATTTCTGATCGGGAATGGGTAATAGCTGTAGTAATCCCGCTGAAAAGGTATGCTCATGCTTATTCTATTGGCAAATGGGGCACTCACGAACATACTTCTGTACCTCATCCTTTAATCCTTTCCACGTAAACCTCTCCCGAATCTGTTTGTATGTCTTAAAGAATCTAGGATGGCTAGCCATTGGTGTGTCATGGAAAGTTTTAATAATCTTCTGTTTGAACTGTGAATTGGGCACCAAAAATATTCTATCCTTGTACATAATCAAATCACTCACCACAGGATATTTTTCATCTCTGATGGTGCCCTCAACAACTCCCGCAGCCCAAGAGTCTTTAACATACTCTGCCATGATCTCATCCTTCTAATCAGCAGAGATCTCTCCAACCAAACACAAGTGAGGTCGTCTGGACAACGCATCTGCAACTACATTTTTCTTCCCTTTGACATATTCAATGTCAAAGTCATAAGCCTGCAGCCTGCTGACCCATTTTTGTTGTCTGTCATTCAGGTCTTTCTGGTTCATGAAATATTTGATGCTATTATGATTTGTCTTGATTATGAATCTACTCCCAACCAGGTACTGCCTGAATTTGGCCAATGCATGCATAATGGCCAACATCTCTCAGTCATATACCGAGTAACTCCTCTCCACACCCCGAAGTTTTCTGCTCTCAAAAGCTATCGGGTGCTTTTCCTGCATTAGCACAGCCCCAATCCCCTCTCCAGAAGCATCACACTGTAACTCAAAAGGTTTAGCAAAGTCAGGGATTGCTAAAACCGGGCATGTAGACATCAAGTGTTTGAACCTGTCAAAGCACTGTTGGGCTGTGTCACTCCATCCAAAGGCTTCCTTCTTCGTTAGATCAGTCAATGGTGCTGCTATCTGGGAGAACCCCTTAACAAATCGTCTGTAAAACCCACAAAGTCCAAAAAACCCCTTAAGCTGTGTGAGGTTTGTGGGTGGAGGCCAATCAATTATTGCCTTTATTTTCTCTAGATCCACTCTGACTCCATCTGCACTGATAATGTGGCCAAGGTAAAGTAATTCTGTCATTCCAAAATCACATTTAGATTCCTTGGCGTAGAGTGAATTACTCTCCAGGATACTCAAAACCTCCTCTAGGTGTCTCAAATGGTCTTCCCAAGTCCTACTGAATATTAGAATATCATCAAAGAAGATCAAAACAAATTTCCTGAGTTGCTCTCTGAAAATCTGATTCATACAACTCTGAAAGGTCGCAGGTGCGTTAGTCAACCCGAAAGGCATGACTAAAAACTCAAAATGACCATAGTGACATCTGAAAGCAGTCTTCTCAACGTCCTCTGCCCTCATCCTGATCTGATGGTATCCAGATCTCAAGTCAATCTTAGAAAAATAGAAGGCACCATGTAGCTCGTTTATCAATTCATCTATCCTGGGAATTGGGTACCTGTTTTTTATAGTTTTCTTATTCAAGGCCCTGTAGTCAATACACATTCTGATTGTCCCATCCTTCTTCTTAACCAATACAACCGCAGAAGCAAATGGGCTCTTGCTAGGCCTAATATGTCCCATCTCCAGAAGTTCTTCGATAGTTTTCTCAATCTCATCCTTAAGCCTCTTGAGATGACGGTATGGTGTAATCATGATGGGCTTAGTCCCATCCTCTAGCTCGGTGACATGCTCTGTTCCTCTGTCAGGAGGTACTCCAGGTGGTATATCCCCAAACACCTTACTGTGCTTGGTTAACAGCTTCTGAGTATCGAGGTGGTAACTGTCCTTCTGTTGTGGTGGAGACTCGGGCATAATAAGACACTCTGCTGCCCACTCAACCTGATCATGTCTCAAGAGTCTCTCCATCCTTCGTAGTGATACAACTCGAGGCCCACCATCTGAAATTCCCCTAAGGCATATTTTCCTCCCATTATATTCAAACCTCATCTCCATCTTCTTAAGATTCATCGTGAACTCCTCCAACTGGTTCATCCAGTGCATGCCAAGCACTACATCTGTTTCCCCTATACCAACCACGTAGAAGTCATCCACTAGCTCATAATCCCCCATGATGATTTTCAGCCCTGAAATCTTCCTGGTACAATGTATTTTGAATCCATTGGCAACCATCACCTTAAAGCCTTCAAATTCTTCCACTTTTAGTCCTCTGCGAGCAACTAATCCCTCATCAATAAAATTGTGAGTGGCTGCCGTATCAATAAGGGTGATAATACGTTGCCCACCTAGTACACCACGCACTCTAAATGAACCAACTTTCTGAAAACTTGACAGCTGGGCAATACAACCACCACTATCAGTACTGTGATGTGAAGCTCTCTCATCCCCACTCTCATGATACTCTGAATGCTGATCTGACTCTGTATCTAATCCCTTTGAATGTGATTCTTCAGCTGAGTAGTACTCAATTAGTTTGGCCTTAGCTTTCTGTGAGCACTTATGCGAAGGGTCCCATGGTTCTTTGCAATGAAAACACAATTTCTTCCTTCGGTACTCATTCAACTGTTCATCTGTCAATCTATTAGATCTATCCCTGTGCTGATCCACATCCCTGTGGAATGGTTTTTTCTCCTTCTCCTTATCCCTCCTATGAAAAGATCCCTTAGACTGAAATTTACTCCTCCACACTGATGACTCCATATCTCGGGCCTTTTTCATGGCCTCCTGGAGTGTAGCAAGGTCAAATCCCTTAACCCAACCACGGAGTGGGTCTGATAGTCCATCAATGAAGAGAATCACTAATCTGCGCTCAGATAAATCTGGGACCATGACAGATAGGTCCTGAAACTCAGAAATGTAGGAGTCTAATGATCCAATCTGCCTCAACTGTGCTAACTCCTTAAACTACAGTTCCGGGTCCTTCTTATCAAATCTGTCAATCAGACGGGCTGTGAACTCTACATATGAAGTAATCTGATCATGTCCAAGTGTGACCTTCCCGTTACTCCACCACTTGTGTGCTACTCCCTCCAAATGCAATGCAGCATAAGTGATGGCATCGTCCTCCGGCATAGGACTAATCTGCAAATAACTATCTAACTTCTGCACCCAAGCTCTAGCAGTGGTTTTTCCTAATCCATCAAAATAGGGAAGTGTCATCTTACTCACTTTCTTCTGTAGTTCCTGGTTCTGAGGTCTACCTCCTTTGCGAGGTCTATTCCTTAACCTAATGTCAGAGTATTCTGCAAAAGTCATCTCAGCTCTGAACTCTGCACTAGAAGCTCTCCAATCCCTCAGAATCTCGTCCTGAAACTCGGCCTGTGTGGGATCCTGTTCAGGAGCATGGTTCCTGGGAACGAATGTAGGGATGCTAGGTCTGTCTCCTGCTGTAAATTGTGAAGCCCTCCGATAAGTTACTGAGGCCTCATCCTCATCATCTCTGACCCTGTGTCTGTCACCATTATGATTTCGATCTCCATTATTCTTGTCCCCTTGGATCCTGTCACCATTATGTCTATCACCCACATTATGCCTGTTCCTGTCTCCATCATTGTTCCGGTTCCTGTCACCTTGATTATTTCTCTGTCTATCACCGTCATTGTTCCTATTTCTGTCACCATTGTACCTGTTCCTGTCACGGTGATTTTCTCTGTTATTCAATCCATCAAGCAACTGTGCAAGGGAGTGTCCTATCTCAGCCTGTGTCTCCATCATCTCCCGTCGAGAATCCCTCAACTCTCTCTCTAATGCCACTGAGCTCCTGGTGAGCACATTTAGGATCTCTCGCAAACTAGGCTCCTCAACCTCCTGATCACCCATTTCTTCTGTGTGTCCTGTATCTGGTGGTAACTCTCCTGCAAATGGATCTGTGCGCGAAACTAAGGAGTCTTCGTCAGTAGCTGCAACCACTATCTCTTCCTCAAATGGATCAACTATAGGTACTGGTCGCTCAGGTTCTACTAACTGTGGTATTTCACTTTCCTGAATTCCTTGCCTTGCCCTGGTATGTCTAAAAGGATATCTGTCCGACGGTCGCATGTCTCATTTTTCAACTGCATGTCATATTGTCCCCACAGGATGGCAAGATTTTATGCTCTGATACCACTGTAACATACACCCCACTGTATATGTTTTTGCACTGACTGATTTTTTGTGTTCTTGCTGGTTTGCAGTTTAGGGTTTTATTGCATGTTTTTGCATGTAGGGTTTTTGCAACAATATCATAGAAAATACGACGTATAAAGAAAACCCAGAAAAACTAAGATAGATATAAAGAAAGTAACACCAACCCAGATTGTATTTGACCAAAATATGATTTGTGAGTACATACCCATATCACCGTTTACAACTCCGTTCGGATGTTGTAGCTGGACCAGCAATAATGCCACACCAAATTGCTCACAACTTCGTGCAATGAAGAAATTTTTCAGTACAAACATCAGCAGCAATAAGAACTACTCCAAACGCCAAGAAAGAGGCTCTAAGTTGATGCCAAAGAAGAATGAAAAGTACCCACAATGCCCACGTCACTCTACAAGGGGTATGGCCCAGCTGGTACCTTATATCAGCAAACAAAACCACTTAAAATGCCCTCCAACTCTCCTCTGATCATACAGACTTCTCAGCAGCAGCAAATCGATGGGAATAGAAACATCAAACAGCCCACAAACAAAGTGAAGGCCCCTCTAGAAAGTGTACGGCCCTATGGAGGTGTACGGCCAGCTTGAGAGGGTATGGCTAGCCTTGGAAATCTCTACAGCAATAAAAATCAGACCATCAACAGTATTTTCTGTCCTTCATCAGCTCTCCTAAATGCTGCAACAATAATCTCTTGAAAATATCTTCGTTCAATGCTCAAACAACCTCAGAATGTGTTCCCTGGATGCACAAATGGAACTCCTGGGTGAAGCTCCCGAACCCCTTCCTGATGCACTCTTTCATACACGAGGAAAGGCGAAATGCAAAGGTTTCCGTCTCTGCAAATCGAAGATCAAAATCAAAGAGCCAAGCTCAAAACCCCAATGCTGGAGCAACTCAATATTAGAGCAAAAATCACATAAGCAAGCATATCAAAATGAAGTCACTTTTGGTCTTTTATTTGCCTTCCTTTTCCAACGCCCAAGAGAGAGAATTTTTAATTTATTTTTATTTAAAACATCACCTTGTACCACCAAGAAGGCGTCCATCCCTAGGAAGGTCACTTTAAGTTATAACTTAAATAAAGTGACTTTATAACATTACTTCATATCATGTCGGTCTCATTAATAAATATGAATTAAATCTTTAATTTAATTCATTTCGCACCACATGAAGTTTCTAGTCGTATTGAGATCTTGAATTCTCATGCCCTGTCCAGTCATGTCTGCCCTGCTAAAAATGGAAACCCTGGCACCCGACTTACTAAAAATAGTAAGTCACTGAGGTGACTTCCTACACACATCCATTAGCCTACGGAAGTCAATTATAGGCTAATCCTGATCCTCTGGAGTGAGCTAAGTGGGGACATTACAGCACTTTTCCCTCTTTTATAACTCTCCAAGAGGGGTGTTTCACTTTTTGAGGAAAATATTTTTTTAATTTTACGTTTAATATTTCTCAAGGTGAGCACTCCATAAAATGACTTAAGTGACCTTTTTAATATTTTATTTTATGAGTCACTTTATAATTAAACATTAAAGTCCTTTTTAAATATGCCGTTTGACTTACGGACTTTAAAATAAATGCCCAAATGATGTCGGAATGTCATGATCTATAGCTCGTCGGAAAGCCCTCGGCGAGACAAATCCAACCCCATTTCGACAATCCCGATCCGACACCAAAGCCGAACTTACTAAAAATAGTAACGACCATAAGCACACTGGGCCACACAGAGGGTGCCAACTAAATTCACAAACCATTTGATATCTCTGAGCTCAATGCAATGATTGGGAGAGCCAACAGCTGACTGCCAAGTCACCAAAACAGCACTAAATTGACACTTACTAAAAATAGCAATGTTCCCCGAGGACCAAAGAGAACAAACCTTGAAAGATTGTCGACATGCAAGTGCTTACTATAAATAGTAAGTACAGACAAGTCCGAAATCTCTCATGAAAGTGTCAACCAGCTCCACTGGATCACCCGAATACCCTGGTGACATTGAAATACTCCTCTGATTATGCTGTCACCAACCCAGAGAGTCAGCTCCAACTGAACTGCAAGAGAACTCGAAAATGGGGACATTACAACCCAGTTACTCACCAACGTCCAACGCCACCCTCTGAGACCATGGTATCCATCTTCACACCAGAAACTTTGCCTTTAGCACCTGCCCCACCTGAAGCACATGAGAGAAAATGCTTGCAATCAACCAGGTGAGGGCAATGGACACCATGTAGAGCCTCCATATGCTTAGCACCCTGAACTGGAGACCCATCCACTAAAGCTGGCAGAGTGAAAGGACTCGTAACTTCCAAATGTTCCTTGGACTGGGTAGCCATCAAATGCCTTAACACCATCCACAAATCAACACAAAAATCCTGGACCGTTTCCAGCTGATGAAAGATGGCCAGAATTTTTTCCTTTAATACACTAAGATCTGCCATAGTAGTTAAATCGGAAGAAACCATAGAAAAACTTGGTACCCAAATCTCCTCATCAACAATAGACGATGGAGAAGAAGAATCCCCCTGAGATGGAAGCAGCTTCTTCACCACCCAATTGCGAATCCCAGACTTGCAAGAAATCCTCATGTTTGGAGGCACGAGAACGAACCACAACCACATCCCCGAGAGGGCCCAGATCATTAGGCCCTAAAATGCTCTTCACAAGATTAATGGACATAGAACCTGGGCAATAAAATATTGCCTTAAGACGATGTATAGACACTGCCTGCCAGTGAAATGGATCCTGAGGCTTGCCAGAAACCCATTTTCTCACCATGAAAGACAGCAACCCACAGAGAAAGATCAGTCAGAGAAAGACTACTGGACACTGTTAAATTATAATCTTCTTACAATTTCAAAATGGTGCAATTTGTTGACTTAAAATGTGTGCAATTGTTAATTTAAAACATGTGCAATTTGTTAATTTAAAAACATTTCTTTTTGTACTATGATGATATCAGCTTTAATGTATTCAATTTGAAGTATGGCATGGTGTAACAGACCCGTCTATGATATTGGTTGATTCCAGGCATGATAGAACAAGTCTTTGAAAAGGCTGCCTTTGGGAAATAATGGAAATGGGGAACTCTAGTGTGCATTGAAGATATTTTTTTTCAAATTAGAATTATTTTAGCTGGTTTTCATTGACTTGAAATCTTAGATTGTATTTTTGCTCCCTTATCTGAAGCCAGAATATGAACGAATATGTAGAGGAGGAACTGGATAAACTGCTTGACGAGTATGGTGAGATTGTTTTCACAAGTCCTAACCAAAGGCCTCCTAGTGCAGAGTCAAATGATGATGCAGAGAGCTTATCATGTAAGTCAAAGCCTCAAACAAACAGTTCTAAATTTCTTCCAATTTTGTGACACGGGAATGGGTAGGAAGACTATATAACAATCATTTGTGAAAAAAGTAATTGTATTAGAGACAGACACCTCTTTTAAATATCAGACAAATATTCTTTGTATACCATTCATATTTTTCTTTGACCACATATATGTATATACTATTTTAGTACAAACAGATCCAAGTTATGTCCAGCAGATGGGATTCAGTAAACTATAAGTTTTTGGCAAGTGATGTTTCAAGATCCAAGTTACTTTTGTTCTAAATTTTAAATGAACATTTGTATCTTCAGTTGTTGTAGCTCTAGCAAAGGCTGCGGACGATGTTAAAGCAGCTAACATTCAAGTTTTATGCGTGAAGCGTCTTGTCTACTGGACAAGCTTCTTCATCATTGCTACAGCCTATTCAAATCCACAAATTGATGCCATAGGGTAATTGTAATAGAATATGACTGGATTATTATATTTTTCAAAAGCTTTGGTGTTTTCTTTTTATTATGAAAGATCTAATGCTTGTTATGGCTTGTTTCAATTTCAAAGGAAAAAAATGCGTGATATAGCAGAACAGCAGTTTAAGAAATTTCCTACAGGAGATTTCAAACCTAATTCCTGGACATTGCTGGACTTCGGTAAGTTCTTGGACTTTTGTCCTTCAATTTGGATTTCTTTATGGTGTCCTGTTTAAATATGTAGATTGCAATATATCCTCCAAAATTTTAACTACATATAAACAGTCTGTCCATGACATCAGCAACAAAATCAGAGGACGAGGGGTCCTAGAACCCCAGTCCTGGGTAATCAATAATAGTAGACGAGTGGCTATAGAATTCCATTTCTTAGTTGAACTCTGTGGGGCATGGAACTATGTGCATAACCAGAAGTTGTTTCTTCTACCTACATATGAACAAAATGCAAAATGAAAGCCTACAGTGCATCGGAAAACAAGCAGTTACACTTAGAAGTCTGGCACAGGGGAATTTCTTCCTCATTGTTCGCTAGGGTTTTTTATGGTTGATTCTTTGGCTGGAGTTGAACTCTTCTAAGGCTTTAGTTGTTCTTTCTGTACCCTTTTGCTCCTCTTTGTGAGTGTGGTTTTTGTAAGAACCCTGTCTAGCTCTGCCCTGAATTTCTGAGTTTTAGAGTGTTGACATTTTATCAAACACTTGTCATGCAATGTCACTGTATTCTAATTTCTGCATTTTGTGTTTGGTTTTGATGCTTGTTTTTGGTGGTTTTCATTGAAAATACATATGCCAATATATAGGAAACATAACCAAATACTTTGTATGCATAAACATTAAAATACCAACACTAAATATGCCTTTATTTTCATCAAATCAGATCTGATTACAATGTTTATCAGGTCTGATACACACTAGAACAACAATATATCCTTTATTTCAAATTAAAGATTTGAAATAGTTTACAATCTCAAAACATACCCAATTATTGTCTTCATCAATGGATACATAGACATGCTGATACAAATATATATATATGCAACCTCATTTGATAGTCTAATACAGATGACTGCTGTAGCTTATTTCCTTCACCCAATGACTCCCAAAAAGTTAGCGATGAGATCCTAGAGGCAGCGATTCATCACCAAGGCAGCGCTAGGGTTTTTGGGATCCTTTTTGAACCTATATATATTCTCCTTTGGCAGCGGCGAAACCTCCTGATCAGCCCACGATTTCCCAGCTGGGCGGTGGCTTGTGGAGAGTGCTAGGCGTTCACAAACATGGGAATCAACTCCTCCCAAGATGGCATGCACATCTAGCCCCAAACCCTAATGATAACCAACAATTAAACCCTAATTGTAGCGCTGAAATATGTTGCCCAAGTCTGATGTAAACCTGTGATGAAATCTGATTATGAATCTTCAATCACCAAAATTGTATGTGGCTACAAATCTCACAATTTTGTCCCTAAATCTCCTCAACTCCAATCTGCAGAAATATATGTCTTTGAAGCTCAAAAATCCTCCATAAATCGATCAAATCCCAAATTGGTATTTGGCACAAATCTTCAAATTTGCTGATGAAACTCTAGCAGCTATAACCTGCAAAAATAATGACTTTCCAGCTCTTCTACAATGCCAAAATCCTGCAATAATGCTCAATAGTAAACCCTAGGTGGATTTACCTCTCAAGTGGTATTGGGTTTTCGTCCAAACCACAAATGTCTAAGGGTTTTCGTCTTCATAACAAGCTGAACCAGAAGTTGCAGCAGAAAAGAAACTCTCCAATATGCAATTGACAAAATGATAATCATAATGAAATGAACTCCAAATGACCTCCTTATAAAGCCTCCAAGAGGTCTGCTCCATTTTGCCAATTTTAATTCTTTTTTGACATCCATAATAAAATAATAATTTATTTGACATTTTATTATATTTTATTATGTTACTTCTTTCCTTTCTCCAAGTGACTTTAAAATTAGTTTCACTTAACTGACTTTCCTTTCTCCAAGTCACTTTTGCTACAATGGCTCAACTATTCATTCCCTTATCATACGAATTAGCCTACGAGAACAGTGAATAGGCTAATCATCCTCTGCTAGGTGATCACTCCGCAATGGGGACATTACAATTTTTCATGGTTCAGTTGCCCCTGATTACAACCTTTCTGACACTTGCCATAATCCTTTTTCTTGAATTAGTTGTGGTCTAAGAAGAATGAGGTGGTGCCGAACATCTCCTCTGGGACCTTTTTCCATGCATTTAGTGCTGCAGTGTTTAAGCTTTTGATTCTATAGTGTCCAGCTCTTATATTGTTGTCTTGAGTCTATTTATAGGTCGATTCCTACGTCTGTTCCTTGAATTTTTATTCCCTACATATCTGATCCCTTTCTCTGTATACACACCGCCAATGCTTAAGAATTTCATGATGTTGTTGATCATTTCTTGTGCTTGTTTTGGAATTTCCCATCCTTAGTTGTCTATTTGCAAAGACGTGGGAAATCATTTGTAACTTTTTGCAAAGAATCGAAACAAAGTTCATGTTATACAAATAATCCTAACCACAGCATTGTCTTGGCAAATTTCATATTATGAAATCCCTCTTAAAATAACTGCTTATTCTTTCTTGTTAACATAGTTTGTGGAGTTTCAAGACTGTATGCAACAGGCTTTATTAACATAAGAGTTTCTATCTTTTTCTATTGGTTTAATAGCTTTTCTTTTACCCACGTCATTCTTGGTAATGAATTTTTGGATTACATGTGTTCTAGTAACAATCTCATTTTGTGAGGGAAGCAGTACATGCAGGAAATTTGAGAGGAATTTGAAGATAAGATGTGAGACTTTGGATGTAACAGCATTTCAAATAAGCTCAATTTTGACAGATTCATGAATTTGTCAAGTTTGTCATGAGCATATTGCCATATATTATTATTTAAGACAGTGTTCATCATTTCTTATCATGCAACTAACAAAGAAATCCAGACCTTTTTTTTCATCAGCTTGCAATAAGTTTTCAATCTATCCCTTATTTTCCCTGCTCAATCATACAATCCTGTCCATTCATCAACCATGCCAGAATCTTTTGTAAGGTTAGAAGGTCCGGCGATATCAAAGTTCAAACTTAAAATCTCCTCTGTTATTGCATTTATTTACTCATTTACTTTGTGTGTTCTGTACTAGAAATTAAGATGCTTCTAAGGCTTCTATGGCCAATTGCATTTCAGGTTACAATCTGTTTTCCCTCTTTGCAAAATTTTCACAACCAAGCTTGTTTGCTATTATATCCCTAGGAAAATCCTCTAAGTTTGAATATGATACATTCTTTGCTCCTATGTTAGAGGGAGTTGCACAAAAGGGACATAAGTAGGGCTTGTCGTTCAAGTTTAATATTCTTTGACGTGCTTCATTCAGTGGTATATCTGTCCATAATCTTTCTCATGCTGGAGGTAGTGCAAGCTTGTCATATATTTTCTTATGCAAATCTTCTTTGAGCTGAACATTTGGGGAATTGTGTTTGAAATTTATTTTGATGTTATTGTTGCATTATGCTATTTGCTTCTAATTGGGTTTTGGATTTTATAACTGCTGAATAACTTTGTTCTATCTATCTATCTATTTGTTTGTATGTCTATCATCTATCTATTTGTATTTCTAGTTGTCTATTTGTTTGTCTGTCAATCTCCTCTCTATCTGTCTATATATCTATCTATCTCACTATCTATTTCTTTGTCTATCTATTTGTCTATCTATCTGTCTATCTATAAAATTGATAGGGGTTTTGGTGTTTTATGTCATGCCCCCTTTTTCAACTAAAGTAAAAGAAATAATAAAGTTAATATTTTCAAGTTGTCTAATGATTTCCTTATTATTTTATTAAAAGTGACAACTTAATATTACTTTATTTAAATAATTAAAAGGTTATATTACTGAGATATTAAAAGATCTTGTAAGTGGGAAACTTTTGGAGGGAAAAGGAAAAGCAGAAAAAAAGAAGATCTATAAAGGAAGGAAATTCCTTATAGTTTCACATGCTATTTTATTATAAAAAACCTCCTTTTGTAGAGCTTGGACATTTATGTTTATCTTTTACTAGAGGACTGTAACATCCCAAATAGGATATTGCCTAAAATTCTGATTTTTATTTTCTGAATTTTGCCCTAGTTTTCTGCACTTCTAGTTTTCTGCTGAAACCCTAGAATTCTGCTCTGATTTTCTGATTTCAATTAAACAAGGACAGAGAACATATATGCCACCAAATACTCAAATAATAAAGCAATTATGAACCTTTATGATTATATCTTAAATCATGAACACATCCAACCATACGTGACATCAAATTGCAAACATATACACGGAACAAATCTGATTTTTACATTATCCAGTCTGCTGCTATAAATCAGAACTTCTGATTATGCAAATACATCACATGAATAGGCTCAAACATGCCCAAATACAAATCAGATTCCTGCTGTCACAAATCAGACCTAATGATAGGTTGATACATACCAAAAATGATGTAGAAATGATGCTCCAATACAAACCCTAGTTGGGTGAATTACATCAGCTAGGCAAGGGTGTCAAAACACATGCAAATGATGAAGTTTGATGCTCCCAAAATCCTCCACAAGATGGTGCTTGGACTGCTGCACTGAATTTAGGGTTTAGAAACCAGAACAATGAAGAAATCTGCCTTCAAACTCCAAATCACCCTTCACAAAACCAAGTCGCCCTTCTCCTAATGATGGTGCTTCACTCTAGGGTGAAACCTTAGGTCAATACCAACACAAAACTTGCCAAAGTTTCTGCTCCAATCTGATTCAAAAATCTGAATATGCAAATTTGCTCAAAAACCTCTGTAGTTCTCCAATGAAGTGCAAGTAGGCTTCCATTATGAAACCTCCAAAAGATGAATTAGGTTTTCGTCTAATTCACCAAGAATCACAAGGGTTTTCGTCCTTGGATTCAAGCCCAACAAAATGTTGCAGCCAAAGAGATAAACTCCATGAAAAGTATGAATGATTGATATGCTAAATGTCCACAAAACACCTTATATTTATACTGATTTCATTGTCTTCTCAAGCTGGCCGACCACCCTTCAAAATCATATTTTATTTTATTTTTTCCTTCCCAAATTGGGCCGACCTCCTCAAAGCAAGATAGGCGCTCAAAATACAAATTAAAGATTTGCCTTTTATGTTATTTTCTCCCTAAGCCGACCTCCCTTTGGGCGCCCACACATGAGAGATATCATTATTGTATTTGATCCAACCTTCCATTCTCCAAGGGAGAATCACTTGGGCACAAGATTCATCATGAATTTGTCTTCAAAAAGAGTCGTTCTCTTCAAGGTGACATGACATAAATCACACTTATTTTCACAAGGCATTTTCCATATTTTTCCTTTATTTTCCATCCTCCAAATGGGTCGCTCTACCTTAGGGCAAATTATTTGACTAGTGTTGACTTCATCATAATTACCATAAAAATGTGCCAAGTCATCTCCCATACTCAATTTGCCCTACAAAATTAGCCAATTGTGAAAACTCGCCAATTAGGTCATTCCCTTAGCCCTCCGGCTTAGCCTACGAGAATGGAAATAGGCTAGCCACTCCACTAAGTGATCACTTCGAAAATGGGGACATTACAAGGACGAAAACCCTCATGGTTTCTAGAGAATTGAAGGACGAATCCCTTCGATTCAATCCGGTGATTTCATTTAGAAATCATATTGTGCTAGGATTGAATAATTTCCCAGTTTTAGTTTGGAAGTTTACAGTTGTGCTGAAGGTTTCATTAATTTCCAGAGTTTCCAGTAGTGGATATTATAATAAATTTACATAGTCAATTTGTAATAACTCTGTACTTGTCTGTACCATTTGTAGTCATTTATTGTCTATCAATAAAGGCCGTACAGGATGTTTATTTCATATGAATTGTGAGCATATTAATCTGCCGTACATCCTCAAAAGGCAGCTATTCATTGTTGCAATAAGCCGTACTCTTTTGGAAGAGTTGCGACCAGTTTAGGGAAGGCTGTGATTTGATTTTTTGGGACAGTTTTGGGTGCTGCACCATCTGGTACAGGCCATACACATTTAAAATTATGGCTGCAGATTTTGATCAGTAGCTAGTGATTTTTGGTCAGTTAATTTGCTGATTAATTTCCTTCATTCAATCATCTTTTTTGTGAAATTTGTTACTATGAATTATGAATCAGAATTTGGAAATGATAAATGATTTATTGTTCAAAAATTATGCATGCAAGTACATTTGAATAATAGTTAGATATATTAGTTCTTGAGTTATTCCAGAAAAAATAATGTATCAAATTATTCGTGGGAAAAATATCATAAAATATTCCTTTGGGGATATTACATTTTAACTGATTGAAATTGAGTCATTTAGACTTCAATGACAATAGACTAGGTCAAGATTCAAAGAGAATTTTGGGCCATATAGATAGAGATGGAGTCATTAATCTATCTATATATAAAATTGATAGGGGTTTTGGTGTTTAAATTGATTGAAATTGAGTCATTAGACTTTGATAGTAATAGACTAAGTCAAGATTGAAAGAGATTTTTGGGACATATATATAGAGATGGAGCTGTTATTTATCTATCTATTTTTCTATTTGTCTGTTTATCTATTTATTTGTTTGTCCATTTGTCTATCTATCTATCTCTCTATCTGTCTGTCTATCTCTTTATCTATTTATTTGTCTATCTATCTATTTGTCTCTGTGTCTATCTATCTATAAAATTGATAGGGTTTTGGTGTTTTAACTGATTGGAATTGAGTCATTTAGACTTCAACAACAATAGATTGGGTCAAGATTCAAAGAGATTTTTGGGCCATATAGATAGAAATGGAGTCGTTAATCAATCAATCAATCAATCAATATATCTATAAAATTGATAGGGGTTTTGGTGTTTTAATTGATTGAAATTGAGTCATTTAGACTTTAGCGACAAAGACTAGGTCAAGATTGAAAGAGATTTTTTGGCCATATAGATAGAGATGGAGTTGTTATCTATCTATCTATCTATTTATCTAATTGATAGGGGTTTTAGTGTTTTAATTGATTTCACTTAGACTTTGACGACAATAGACTAGGTCAAGATTGAAAGAGATTTTTGGGCCATATAGATAGAGATGAATTTGTTATATATCTAAAAAATTGATAGGGGTTTTGGTGTTTTAACTAATTGAATTTGAGTCATGTAGGCTTTGATGACAATAGACTAGGTTAAGATTGAAAGAGATTTTTGGGCCATATAGATAGAGATGGAGTCTCTATTTGTTTGTCTAATTGATAGGGGTTTTGGTGTGTTAAACACTTAATTGATTGAAATTGAGTCATTTAGACTTTGATGACAATAGACTAGGTCAAGATTGAAAGAGATTTTTGGGCCATATAGATAGAGATGGAGTCTCTATTTGTGTGTCTACCTACCTGCCTGCTTGCTTGCCTATCTATCTGTTTGTCTATTTGTTTGTCTAATTGATAGGGGCTTTGGTGTTTTAAGTGATTGAAATTGAGTCATTTAGACTCCGATGATGATAGACTGGTCAAGATTGAAAGAGATTTTTGGGCTAGATGAATAGAGTGTTAGAACACAAGCAATCTACTGAGAGGGGGGGCGAATTAGTAGATCAATAAAACTTAAATCTTCAAGCCTCTAGAATACAGATCAAATTAACTTTCAATGCAATAACACCAATAACAAGAAAGCATGCACACATGAACACTAGATATACATGGAAAACCCAATACGGGAAAAACCATGGTGAGAAAATGTTGCTAGGATCTACTGTCCTAATCCAGCCTCACAAATGAAACCATTGATTACAATGTTTAAGAGCACTAACTCTAAGGAGTCACCAAACCCTTGATTTAAGAGCACCAACTCAATCTATAGGAGGCAACAACCTCACTGAATCTTCACATATTCAAGTATGCAGCCATTTGGTTCTTCATAAACCTCAATTGCACCTTTTCAATTCATACACAGTCTTCTCCTCTCACTCTACTCACCCAGAATCTCTCTGCACTGAATTCTACTCACGCATTCATCATTCCGTCTCTTACACATTCTATTTTCAATCGCTTTTACATTTATAGCTATCTCTGCATACACTTGCGCATCTGCATGTACGCACTCCAGTCTTTCTGTACTTTTGCTTTTTGCATGTCTAGAAAGAGAACTCTGCATGTAGCTTTGCACATGCAATCAATTCGTTTAACTGCTGTTTATCCATTGTTATCTCCGTCATCCATGCATCCACTGTTATTCCCATCCCATTCAGTTTACGCGCCAAACACTACAACCTGTTTAAAACATTATTTTTGATCCGTTGATCTTCCTTCACTATTGGCAAACAACACTTTTTACGAACCTTGGCTTTCATCCCTTTATTGACGAATTTCACATTCTTCAAACTTTTGGCTTTTAACCCTTTATTGGCGATTTTCATCTTTTGAGAACTTTGGTTGTCTTCTTTATTGCCAAAAATCCCATTCTTCAAACTTTACTTTTATCTCTTTATCGGCGATTTCTCGTTTTTCTGAACTTTGGTCTCTTAGCTCTTTATCGGTGACAAAAATCATATTTTTCGAACTGACCTATGTCTTCTTTATTAGCGAAATTTGGTTTTTGCGAACCCCTGCCTTTGACTCTTTTATTGGCGCACTTTACCTTTTTCGAACCTTGGCTCTTGTCTTCTTTGTTGGCGAAACTCACTTTTTACGAACTCTCCTTTTATCTCCTTTTGTCTCTATCAGCAAATGTTCCAACTCACGAACTTTGCTTTTTGTTGCCTAGTCGGCGAACTGGGAAAAAAGCTAACTTGAGAACAAGTTAGTCATTCACAAACTTTCTCGACAAGTAAAACACTTGTTTCTCTTTAAACACTTTGCATTTTATCCTTCACACACTGCTTCCTTTCTCTGCCACGTGTTGCCCAATCGGTGAATCGGCGAAATGTTGAACTCACAAACTAGTTCTCAAAAAGAGAACTTTCCCGACAACGAGAAACTTGCACTTCACAACACTTACCCTTTTTCTCTTTCTTTTGAGTCTTCATTGAAAAGACTTTCCTCCTCTTCTGTTGGCGAATCGCCAAATCGGCGAAAAAATAACTTTCAAACATAAACATTTTGCCGAGACTTCAACTTTTTCGATCTTTCCAAATCATTGAAAAACACTTACCTTTTTCCTTTGTCGGCAAATCGGAGAAAAATGAAACTGACGAACCAGTTCGCATTTTGCACATTTTGCCGACTGACTATGTTGCCGATAACTTAGAAACTGTTTCGTTCGAATCAGGGACAGTTTGCTGACAACTCTTCAACAAATTCCTTTGACATCAATGACAATATTTCAACATAGAGATGGAGTCTCGATCTATCTATAAAACTGATAGGGGTTTTGGTATTTTAATTGATTGAAATTGAGTCATTTAGCCTTTGATGACAATAGACTGGGTCAAGATTGAAGGAGATTTTTGGGCCATATAGATAGAGATGGAGTTGTTATCCATCTATCTATCTATCTATATATCACCTTTATACACTAAAATTGATAGGGGTTTTGGTGTTTTAATTGATTGAAATTGAGTCATTTAGACTTTGACGAGGACTAGGCCAAGATTGAAGAGTTTTTGGGGCTATATAGATAGAGATTGAGTCGTCATGGAATGTAGTGCGGTGGAAGGAAACAAGAGGCCATTTCTTCATAGCATAATGGGAGGAAAACCTGATGTTTTTTGCAGAATGTACCAGCACCCACATCCTTGAAACATGAACCTGAGTAAACAAAATGCTACTTTAGAAATAAACTTTCCTTAAGGATGCAAACACCAGGAAAAAGAATTGAACAAATTACTATTGGTGTTTTGAAACTGGACAAAAATGGGACCTGCATCCAGTAGACTCTTTACACATAAAGCTTGTGTTGGAGCTGAGTCCAGCTTCCATGTGATGAGGGTTCAGAAGGTATGTGGCCATTTAGTGCTGAAGGATCTGGTTTATAATTTGAATTGTCTCAGTCTGAATGTTGCCATAGCTACTAAAGCTTCGCTACATTGTGTGGGACATTGGCATGAGGACAACCCTTAGGCCATGGCATTGGTATGGACAATGTCAGCTACAATTCTTTTAAGGTCACTAAATGACTCCTAATGGGACTGTTGTTTAGCACCTTTTAAGAATCTTGATTATTTCATCCAGGGATTCCCTAGTTCCCTATAACTGGGTTTGGTACTAAAGGTGTAATTCAAAATTTCACACTATACCTTTTCCCCTCTGTCCAATGCTCCAACTAGAATTTCATATGGTGGTGATATATTTCCTCAGAAGATTTGAACATATTGACTTTTGCTTCTAGGGCAAAAAGGTTCTTCAAGGTGTTTGGCTGCTGCCATGATGGTTTGAGTAGCTGTTTGGGTGGGGAAGTCCTAGCCAGATTGACTTCTTCTTATTATGATGCTGGAGCTAACCATAGGGCTCCTTTTAGCAGATAAGAGATGAAGGGTGTTGTCATCAAGGCTGAATTTGGATTGAATAATCCCTAGATAAAAACCTTCTAATCATGAACTGGAGTTGGATTTGGGAGCCCCTTGATCAGCTCAACTGTTTGATATAATTTTGTCTAGATATCTGTTTTTCTCTGTTGTGATGGCCACTGATCTGAGTCCAAGAACAGATTAATCGGTCTATCTTGATTTTTTGTGCATCTTTTTTTGTATGCCTATAACTTTGTTTGATGGCTGCACAACATGTATAAATCAAGGTGCTGAGGGTGAGGAAGGAGAAGGGTTTTTAATGGTGGAGCGATAGAATTTTCTCATCATTAACCCCTTCGACTTAGGGTGACTAGGGAAGGTTTTAGCATTGAATAATATTTTCTCATTGAGAACAAGCTTCAATAGCTTTTTTAATTCATCTGGTTATTCTGAACGGAGAGTTGTCATTTGTTTGTGTTAATTAAAATTTCCTGTTCCAATGTTTTAATTGATTTCCTAGGTGTTCAAATTCTTGTTGCTATTTTTGCTCACCCTTATGTTTCTATGATATGTTTACTTATTGTAGGGGATAACTTTTGTTAACGTGCCATTTGTCAGCGTTTTAATTCGCACCTTTCGGTGTGACAGAAAGTCTTTTTACGAGATGATTAAATCTTGCAACAAATTCTCTCATGAGCTCATGAGATTCCATCTTTGAATTCGAGAGCTGCGCAAAGAGCAAGTGACTATCTTCAGCTGGTTTAAACCTTGATAAGAACTTCTCACTCACAATTTGCCAATTTGTAATGTTCGGGCCTCCAAACAATTAAACCAATCAGCTTGCATTTCCAACCAGAGTCTCAACAAAGAGACGTACAACAACATTTTCGTGAGCAACACTCAAAACAACGCAAGCCGTAGTGAATGCGGAAATGTGTTCGTCTGGGTGTTGACTTTTGTTGCCTTGAAATTTTGGAAAATGCTTTCTCGACCCTTTGGGAAGTTCGTTGTTGCTAGCAAGAGCCAAGGGACCAATAATGTTTCCCCATGGCAAAGGAGGTGCACGCCTTCGGTTGCCACCATTGTTGTTGTTGCCAGCTACATCATTGTTATCACCCATTGCTTGAAGTGGTTCTCCCAAATTAGAGAAAAAATTATCTAATTCAAGAATTGTAGCAGAGGAGTCTTCACCGTCTGAGGAATTAAGTGCTTGAAAGAAAGGATCAACAAGCCCAACTCTCCTTCTTGATCTTGTATAGACTTTAAAAGGCAGAATTACTTAGTTCCACACAGGAGGAGGCAACGCGGGTCTTCCTGCTGCGAGATTTGCCTTTCTTTCTTCTTCGTCAAGGATAGTAGTTGTGGCTCTCCAATGTGTAGGATTTTTCCTCTCTTAAAAAATGAAGCGCCTTAGACTATCCACAATGCCCTCTTGCTCATGCTGAACTAGATTCAAATGAGGCTGTAAAACAGGACGCTAAATGGTCATTTATCGTGAAGTAAAGCGTTGGTTGAAAATATTTGCCTCGTTTCTCACGGTGGGCACAAAAAACTGTTAGCATTTTAATTTGCACCTTTCGGTGTGACTCGAAATGGTATGTGTATAGTAAGACTGTTCTTCGAATTTGGAGGGGAAGCTCCCTCTTACAGAAATTAAAAAAGAAAACTAACTAAGACCTATCTTTTTTGCTTTCTCAGATATGAGCACAAGGCGATTCAACACTTTTGCATAAATGAGAATTTTTCCAATTATTCCAGAAATATATACTATAATTACGACGTTTATTTCCTTCAATTAAACTCAGAGATTGAAAGAAATAAATTTACAAAGGCGAATTGATTTAAGATAAACACGAGTAGAAGCAAACAATAATAGGATTAAATGCAAATGATCATGAATAAAGTCACAAACATTCATTCCCAACCTCAGCAACACAAGGTTTGCCAAGATCAAAGAAGTTATCTAACCCTCAAGAACAATTGATCACAAAACAAAGATGAACAGTAATTGATAGCACAAATAAGCTCGAACATTTACCATTAGAAAAATAAGTGCATACAAGGCACTTATTTATACCCTAAACAAAGAATTGCATGAAAGGGAAAATAAGAGTGTAACTCCATTAGCTCTACTCTATCCTCTAGGCGAGCTTGTGCCAAGTTCATTCCTACAGCATGAACAAAGTAATCCTCAGGACACATCAATTCTTGTGGCTTATTGACATTGGTGTCATATGAGCGATCATCAATGCTTGCTGTGTCGGGTCATATTATGATCACATCCGCGGGCGCACTGGGGCTTTATCTTCCTTTTGCCTTCGAGCCTTCATTTTGGCCTCATAAGCTTGTTGAGCGGTCTTCATTTGTTGTTGTAGATTTATTGGTGATTGAATAAAATTGCCTGCAAATGGAAAACCTCGAGGGAGTCCATACACAAAAGTGACCTGATGTGGAGGAGCGAGCATAGCTACGAGAGGCAATGGAGAATGTACCATGATAGTGGAAGGAGAGAAGGGGGTAAACTGTGAGTATGTGGAAAAGACGGAGCAGGATCTTGTTGGGATGCTAGAGAAGAGAATGATGGTGGTAATGGAGTCATGGGCATTCTGAAGGGTTGCATAAAAGGAAAAGAAACTGGTGCAGTCATAGGGGTGGTTGTAAATATGGGGAAGGCTTGCATAGAGGGAGTTCGTGTTTCCACCGTAGGTGCTATTGTGGAGGGGGTTAATGAGATCGGGGACATGATGGCTATGGGCATGGGTGCATGAGAAGGGGAAATAGAGTGAGTGGTAGAAAAGGGAAGATTAACACTTACCTGCGTGAATGTCGAGGTTGTAAATGATGCAATTACTCTAGTTGATAGTGGTGCAGTTTTTGCCTCCTCATCAAACTCTTTTTCTAAGACTAATTTCCTTTTCTTCCTTGAGAGTTGCTTTGTTAGTGTAGGATCGAAACTTGACACTGCAACCGATGGCGTTGCTAGAACCCAAGCCTCTACACTACCCACCAATGGTGTCACTGTAGTAACTGAGGGAGTCGTTGCGATTATTGTTTCTGCCTCTGGTGTTATTTGAACACCTATTGGAAGAATTTGCATTGTTACTTCTCTAATCTTTTCCATTCCTTGTTCATAAATTATGTGCAGTGTGACGAGCTTGCACGAGTTCTGCTCTAAGGCCCCTAGATGCTGAAGCTATTTGGGCTGAATGAGCAGGATCTTGTGAGGATTGTCTCTCAACTTGGTGTAGTGGAAGTGGCCATTGTCTACAATTGGGATTTGGTCCTGGAATTTCTTTGATAGAATAACTACCAGCTTCTGATTCAAAATATTCTTTAGTTTCTTCTTCTTCTTGAACTTCGAAGCTTTCTCCTGCTTGGATGTTACTAGTATCATAGTTTGAGGCAGGTGAGTTATGTCCCTGATCCCACAATGTTTCCCAAGTGCCGTCAGTAGAGACTAATCCATATGATCTCTTAGGCTCTGCTATTTCTTGCCTATATTTCCAATAGGCTTTGATCTTATTCTCGCACCATTCAGCTCTTATGAGGCCTATTGTCATGATCTTAGAGAAGTCATAGACACGCACGGGTTTGTAGAAGGTCTCCCAAGGAGGCAGTGGCTTTGTTGGAAGCTCGATGATCTTGACGTATGCATCTAGTGAATTTGTATCATGGATTTTTTAGCCTCAATGGGTGACCAACCTTGATGAATGAACATGTACTTCATCTAGGCCCAAATTTGCCAATTTCAGTGCTAGGAGATGCTCCACTCCTCTCTTATTAATTGTTATGCCTCCAAAAGAGAATGGAATGTCATAGAATGGCCTTTTCTTTCTTCCGGCTCCGAATTTAGAGTCGATTACATCAAGTTGCCGAGCATATTCAATGGCTAGGATTCGGTTCATGAGGATTTTGGGGAGTTTGAAAGGCTCCTCCTTGAAACCATGCATTCGAATCATGATGTAGTGCACGCCAAAGAACCAATCACAAGGAATGCGGCTATTTGTCATTAAACCCCTTTGACTATCATTCAATCTAGAGGCATTGTCATCAAAGCTAAGGTCTATGAGGGTTGGGATGAGAAAATTCTCAACAAACTCATAATAATTTGAAGTTCAGGAGAGGATAGGTGTCTAAATGAACACTGGGATAATCTTTTGAGAATCAATTAATTCATCAACAATAGAGATGTGCATGTGAGGCTGAAAAAATTGGAAGTTTTGGTATAACATCAAATGAAGTAGAAAGAAGGGATACCTGAATAGATGTTGTGTACTAAAATGAGCCAATTGGTAATTTATTCTGTCAACTACCACTTTAGCAAAATCAAGCTTGAGGGCTTGTTCGTGAGTGATAGACTTGAGCTTGAAAAGAGCACCCAACTAGAAGTCGTACATGCTCCTGTCATCGTCCAAGTTGAAGATAAGGGCCATCATGGAACAAGCGTTTTGGACGTCTTGAGTGAGTTGCGACAAAGCAATTGGGGTGGTAGGAGGGAGCTCAGTGTTGCCTTCATCTAAATAGAGCTCTTTATTTAGGAAGTTGAGTTGTCGCTTCCTAGTATCGCATGTTCATTGCAATCTTTTATAACTACAGATGAAAGCTTCTTTGTCATATTCTAGCCGCAACATTTTCTTGATGGTGTTGGCAGTGATTGTCACTTGAATGTTCCCTGAATCACCCCTATTTTTATGTCAAAGCATTTGAGGCAAGCTTCAACAATTTTAGAGCATGGATGGACGATTGGAACCATATATTGGGCCAAAGTAGAGCTCCATATCCTTATCTCGAAACTTTCTTTCTCCCCCTCTCTTATCTTGTTTAGCATTCGTACATGTGCCCCTTCTCTTAGATTTTTGGTAGGCTCTGACATTATTGTATCAAAAACATGGCTAGCCATGTTATATACAAGAGGAGTCTACACACTTTCCTTGTTGGGCTGCCCTTACATTTGGGATGTATGCCCTTGGTTGTGTAGGAGCTGCGGCGTAGGATTTACTATCTCTAAACTTTGGGGGAAGATCTTGGAGTGGGTTGGAAGATGAACTCCTTTTCCTTTTCGGCATTTTGATCTCTGAAAGCACCTTCTACAAGTCTACTTCCTTTTGCATGTAACTTAGTGGAAAATCTCAAATTTTGCAATGAGCAGAGGTAAATATAGCTCCTTTGAAAGTATACAATAACGCTTCCTCTGTATGCTTGGAGCTTAATTTATAGCTATGACCTAATGTGCAAAACGTATGCTCCTGACAAGATGTATTAATTGCAATACTTGAAACCTCACTTTGAGCATCACTTCACACGTTTGGGCTATCTCATCAACCATCCCCTAATTTTCTGCATCATTGCTCCTTTTGTGGCGATCCTCTGCATTCAATACCCATTGTATTCCATAGTCTTAGTTATCCATCCGACCCTTTTGTCAATGATTTCTCCTTCTAGGATGTACTCTCAAACACTAGGATGGACCACGTAAGCCACGACCCTATTGCTTGATATTAGATGTTTATACTTTTCAACCCTTTAGTGCATAAGCTTGTTTTTCCACAAAATTGTACTTCTCATAGTCTTTTAGGGTTCGAGAACTGAAGGCCATTAGGTGTTCTCCTTTACCTGTATCGTTTTTCTATGTCAAAACTACTGTTATGCTATGATCTCCACCGTATACATACATGATAAAGTCCTTCATAAAGTTTGGGTTCATAAGAACTGGCACAATGGATATTGCTTGTTTAATTCTTTTAAATGTTTGTCTTCCTTCAAGGGTCCATTTAAACTCCTTATCTTCCTTTAGCATGAGAGTGATAGGTTGAACCAATCCTGCAAAATCCGAGATAAATCTCCCCACAAAGTTAATCTTTCCTAAGAAAGATTGAACTACCTTCTTATTAACTAGTAGTGTAGATCTAGGATAGTTTGAACTCTGTCAGGGTCTATAGAAATCCCTTCCTTTGATACCATGTGGTCGAGGAGCTTACCTTGGGGAACTCTAAAAACACACTTTTTGGCGTTCAAAGAAATTCCGAATTGTTGACACTTTTGGAACACTTTTTCCAAATGTTCAAAATGATCTTCTTTAGCCTTTGAGAACACTGTGAGATCATCAAGGTATATTAGGATTATTTTGTTTATCAATTCGCTAAATGCTATATCCACAACGCACTGAAAAGTCGCTCCTGCATTTGACAGACCAAAAGGCATCTTCGTGTAAGCGAATGTTCCCCATTTAGTAATAAATGTTGTTTTATGTTGATCTTCATTATTAAGCCAAATTTGGTTATATCCAGAAAAAACATCTAGCAAGGAAATTCTCTCTGATCTTGCCATTGTTTGGAGTATTTGTTCCATTGAAGGGATTGGATAGTGATCCTTGAGAGAAGCTCGATTTAAATCCCCAAAATCATTACAAAGCCGGATTTCACCATTCTTTTTCCTCACCGGCACTAAATTTGACACTCATGTGGAATGTTTGATGGGGAAGATGATCTTAGAATCTATCAGTTTGCTGAGCTCTTGCTTCATGACAGGCTCTATCTTTGGGTTAACTGGCCTTTGTTTTTGCTGGATAGGCTTTGAACCAGGCGACAGTTCAATAGTGTGTTGAACTATGTTCTTATTATATCCTCTCAAATCTTTATAATTCTAGGCCATGACCCTATCATACTTGCTACAAAGATAAATCAGCTTATCTATTTCTTCTTGAGTAGAAACTTTGCCTACCTTTATTTTCTTATCAGGTTTGACTTTGACTTATGTATAATCTCCTTTATTCACCGAAAACCTTCTCTTATCCACTTTTGCATCATCAGGATTAAACAAGCTTTCGAGAGTTATCAAACCTTTTGGAAGCTTATTGGATCTCAATTGCATCCCCTGTTCCTCGTCTCTTCAATGTTAGATTGAAACTGGTTTGCAAACTCTCTTTACTGTTGTAAAAATAGAGCTATTTATGCATCACTCTCAAACACTTACCAATGATCTCTATTATCATGAATTGCAGGTCTCATGATTAACTTAACAAAATCCTTATTCACAAGAAGGTCATTGGTTATATCAAACTATGATCCAATAAGAGCCATTTGATCTTCCTCTGCATTTTGGGATCTCGGGATCACTTGAATATTAAGGCTTCAAATCCCTCTAGTAGATCCCATATCCTATGGCGATATGATCTCATTTTCACATCTTTAGCAACAACCGTCCCTTTGACCTATTCGATGACTAATTCTGAATCACCAAATACTTGTAATTGCTTTATCTTCATTTTTTGAGCCAAAAGAAGCCCATGTACAAGAGACTCATATTCCGCCTCATTGTTGGTATAGTTGAATTGAAAGTGGAAAGCTTTCAGGACCTTTCCATCCGGTGAGAGAAGGGACACACCTGCTCCTAACTCGTTTGCACATCTTACACCATCAAAATATAATTTCCATAACTGTGAACTACTGTCAGTGTTTTCGTTCACCTTCGAAGGGGAACTGGTTACTTCAAGGATAATTTGCTCTTCATCGTATATCACATATGTTTCTAGATTGGTGGAATTAAAATTCCCATAAGGGTCTGATTTAAAGGTCTCTAGGAGGAATGCTTCTTGCTCAGTCCTGTCACTCAGGGCAACTTCATGATCGATGAGTTCCATGTTATGTCTTTCATCCTTCATGATCACGGTATGAGCTGGTTCAAAATTAGTCATTACCTCTTGGGTAATATGCTCTTTGTGAAATGGTTCTAACAAAATTTTCAAGTTGGAGCCATATTTAGTTCGGAGGATCAGATGGGACCAATCGAGGGAGAAATATCCACCAATTTTGGCAGTAAAATCCCTAGACAGACATAACCCAAAGACTGAAAAAACTGGGAGTTTTGGTATAACATCAAATGAAGCAGAAAGGAGGAATACCTAAATAACTACTGGGATTGATTACTAAGGGAGGGACTAAGAGACTTGGGTTGGATGTTGAAAGTGATCTTGTAATAGGTCTCTTAGTCATACAACCATAATTTAAGATACTATGATTATCCTAAGCAACCAAAAACTTAATTTTCGGGTCCGTCCCACCGGGTGTGCCAAAACTGTTGATATTCAAATCATGCTTATGGCAAAATTTGTACCAACATTGAGAATTTCACATGTATGGGACACAATTGTGAAATTTCCTCTGGGATTCGGAAGCCGGCTCTTCATAAGATCTTCAATGAGTTCTAAATAAAAGAGTAGAAAAGAGAAGAAATAAAACTATCCTAAGGCGATGCGTCGGATTTTGAAACTTTTACTAACTTTAGAAATTTGCACAATGTTCAATATCTACATAGATCATGATAATTCATCATCGTAACAAAGGGCACTCAAGCACACAATCATCACACAATAAGAGATCATCAATCATTTAAGTACATGAACAAAGGTAAAATGATAGAATAACACTTGAGAAGAATACTTGCAAAGACAAATTTGGCATAGGATGTCAATTTTCCCTTCATTTGTTAGCTGCAATTAGATTACAAAAGAGGCCAAAAGCACAAAATTTTCAATGTTCAAGCAGTTTTGGGAAATGCCCAAAAAGGCCCCAGTCTACTACAAAATTCCTCCTACCATTAGAATTTACATGCATGTTTATATTTGAAATGAATCCCTACATGCCCTGGCATTGGAGCAATATCAGTTAATTTATGCATTAAATTTGGTTTTGCCGAGTGCTCGGTTGTTCTGTTGGTGAAAAAGGGGCATTAGAAAAATGAATGACGGATATCACTCAAGAACTATCGGTCCTGAGATATGCCAAGTAAATTGCACTTTTCGTTTCCCTGACCAATGGCACAACAAAAAAGTGTGTCAGATTTGATAGTTTTTGGAGGAGTGCCGAGCTGTCAAGTGTCACTGGGATGTCATTCTTTGATCTTTATCATCGGGCCCACCAATGTGCTTATTCATCTTTATCACCCAATAGCACAACAGTATAAAGTTGTCAGACTAACAACGTTTATGTGTTGTGCAAGCCATCGGATCTTTTGAAAATGATCAATGCCTTGAGTTCTTTTATATCCTGTCGAGGAGATGGGGTCCGCCAATTCCAACTTGGCACTAATCGAACCAATGGCGCAACGTTTTAGACTTGTTAGCCCTGCCACTATCAAATGCTGTACAGTGTTTCCATGTGGCATTCGTGATCCACATCATACTTTATTTGCTCGACCCTTCGGAGAAAAATTTGGACCCACAATACACGCTAACTCATTTGTTTTGGCCAATGGCACAATGTTATGAAGTTGTTAGACCTGCTACTCTCAAATGTTGCAAGATGTTGCCATGTGGAGCTTCCCTACTAGAACATCTCGACTCTGATATTTCCCGAGCCTTTTGAACCATAGGGCCCACCAATTGTTGACTCATACAAAGTGACCAATGGTGCAACATTATAAACTTGTTAGACTGACAACGTTTAAATATTACACGATGTTGCCACGTATCTTTATTGACTTTGATCGATGGTTATGAAGAATCAACGATGCACTTCAAAATTGAAAATTGTCAAAGGAAAATTGAATTTGCCATTTGAAGAATGTCAAGAGAATTAGAATCTGATGCTAAGTAACAACACTGTAGAAAGACAAAAGGAAAAGCCAAAAATTGAAACAAAAAGACCTGGTAGCTTGAGAGAAAAACACAACTCGAAGGGCAAATGAAGAGTAAAGCTCTACAAGTTGTTGAGACATGTTTCTTGTCTAACACAATTGTCTTGATATGACTTGTGAAGGTTCGAGGGGCACTTTCTAGCGTGGTTATTAGCCAAACTTGGTCCATATGGAGGCAAAACAACATTAAGATGACAATAAATGTTAAGAGGATGATCCTAGATGACTCTTGGTGGGATTGTGTGCAATATCTCCTTAGTTTCACCGAGCCTGTTTTGAGTAAGATTTGTTATACTGATATGGACAAGCCTTGCTTGGGGGAAATATATGATGGCATCGACTCAATGATTGAGAATATAAAGAGCATCATAAATGAGAAAGAGCAAGATCCTCAAGAAACTTTCTTCAAACAAGTGCACAAAATTATTGAAGATAGATGGGACACAATGATCACCCTGCTACATCTTGCTTGCATTGAATACAAAATATTATAGTGCTGAGATTCTTGTTGTGCCAACGAGGATTGCCCCATGGAGAGATTATGAAGTCCTTGAAGGGTACAAGGCAACATTTCGTAAACTCTTCCCTAATCTTGATTTACAAGATGTAGTCATGAGTGAGTTCATTGATTTCGTACACTCCAATGGTCACCCCGCTACATCTTGCTTGCATTGAATACAAAATATTATAGTGCTGAGATTCTTGCTATGCCAACGAGGATTGCCCCATGGAGAGATTATGAAGTCCTTGAAGGGTACAAGGCAACATTTCGTAAACTCTTCCCTGATCTTGATTTACAAGATGTAGTCATGAGTGAGTTCATTGATTTTATACACTCCAATGGTCAAAATATTGAGGCTCTTCGTGATAAGTTCAAGAAAGATGCTCACAATTGGTGGTACTTCCATGGCCATCAATTCCGACACCTACAACCTCTCGCAATCAAAGTTTTATTGCTAGTAAGTTTAATAAATTTTTATTTTTTTATCTTTAGACTTTGAAGTTGCATTTATAATTTTTTAAGTTTTAAATTTTTAGAATTTATAATTCTATCTCTACTTTGTCTTCATAGGTTGCTAGTTCATTTGCATCTAAGAGGAATTGGAGCACATACTCTTTCATCCACTTAGTAAAGTGCAACCGATTGCACTCAAAAAGGGCAGAGAACTTAGTGTATGTGCATTCTAAGTTGCACCTCCTTTTGCACAAACATGGCTACAAGGAAGGGGACTCAAAGTTGTGAGATATGGAGCTAGAGCATACTAACTTGGATGCTTCCACTTCCCAACATGTTGCACTTGAGGAGTTAGAAAGCGAACACACTTATACTGCAAGTGGCTATGGCTGTTCAAATGTTCCTGCATCATCTAATGTCCATGATGTTGATGACGATGATGTTCATGATTTATAAAATCCATATGACATTAAAAATTGATTGTTGAACTTGATATTATTATTTTGGTATTGAACTTGAAGTTCGAACAATGAATATTTTTATGTTTTAAAATTTAAATGATATTCGAGTTTATGGTGGTTTTGTTGATTATATGATGCTATGTGGTATTCTGCACCTAATTCTTGCTTTTAGGTTGCATATATATATGATTTTTACCTAAGTTACCGGGTTCTCCCCCTCAGGGTCCTGGTCCCATGCCGATCGGGAGTGGGTCCTGGAGCGGCGATCGGAGTGGTGATGAGAGCACCCAGGGCACGACCTAGTCGCTCGCGGAGCTCCTGCGTCCTTTTAAGCACCTTTTTTAATAAAAGAAACGCTAAATCTATTTTTTAAAGTGATTTTTAAACATTTAAAACGAAAAAAACCCTAAAAAGTGCCTACATGCCAAAACGCGCCCATTACAACTTTCATTTGACAACAAACAAGTTTTTTCAGAACTTCGCATTTTTTTGTCATTTTTGCATTTTGGAGGGCAGCTGCTATATTTTGGAAAGAAATCGATTGCAAAGTGCCAAGGGAGGATTCTAGCTTGCACAAAGGGCATCTATTGGTCCAAGGTAAGTAGTTTAACCATTTCTTTCAAGTTTTTTCTGATTTTTTTCTAGTTTTTTATGGATTTTTTCAAGTTTTTTAAAAAAAAATTCAACATTTTTTTTGATAAAAAACCAGTTCTAACATTTTTTGAAATGTATTTTAGTGTTTGTCTTGAATGTTTATTACTTTTATTAGTTTATATATTGTGTAGGGTTGCATTTTTTTAATTATATTTTAATTTAAATTTTATAATTTCTTACAACAACAATCTATATGAAAATTTGAAATGGCTACTAGTTCAAGTTTAGTGGGTCTTGAGAAGGGTAAACAATTTAAATATGATCATCTCCTCTTTGGAAATATGTCATGATGGTTGAACAACTAGCAGGAGGTGGGGCTTTTATTTGGATTTGTAATGAGTGCAAGGTCACATTTAAGAGCTCATATAGTCGAGTGAAAGCTCACTTATGTGCCATATGTAGAAAATGAATTAAAATATGTGAAGGGCCAAACAAGAAGGGGTTGCCAAAAGGACAAATTATGACATTCATTAAAGAACAAGAAGCCCGATGAAAAGAGTACAAGAGAGAAATTAAGAGCTCATCTTTTAGCAAAGAAAACATCAATGAATCCACCTATAGAATCTCCTTCAATAATGCCACAACATCCTTTCTTGGAGGCAATGTCTATTCAAGATGAAGATCCCTCACCTTCCTGCAAAAGAGATCCATTGGCTAAGGCATTTCAAAATGAAACAAGAGATATTGCAGATGAAAAAATTGCACGTTGCATTTATGTCAATGGTCTTCCTTTCAACTTGGTGAGGTCAGCATATTGGCAGGAAATGGTGGTAGCAATTAGTAATGCACCTTCTAGTTACACAGGTCCTGGTTATAAAAAGGTGCACACCACCTTATTCGCAAAAGAATTTTTTTTTGTAGAGAAATTACTAAAACCAATTAGGGATTCATGGATTGAAATAGGAGTGTATTGTTTCTGATGGATGGAAAGATAGCAAAAAATGACCTTTAATAAATGTTATTGCAGTGTCCTCCAAAGGGGCAATGCTTTTGAAGGCGGTTGATTGTGAGGGGCAAATCAAGGATGCATAATTCATTTCCAAAATCCTCATTGACCATAGAGATGGTGGGTGTTGATAATGTTGTCCAAGTCATTACAGACAATGCAAAAAATTGTAGGGCAGTAGGTGCTTTGGTTGAAGAAAGGTACATATTTTGGACACCATGTACTGTACACTCCCTTAACTTGGTGATGCAAACAATTGGCACTCAGATAGAATGGGTGAAAACTACATACATTGAGGGTGAGGAGATTCAAATGTTTGTGACAAACCATGAACCATCATATGTCACAAGGCATCTTCAGAGCTTTCTCGCATTTGGAGTTGTTGAAGGTAAATTTATTTTATTTTAATTTTAATTTATGCCATATTTTAATTTATTTACATTTTAATGTGTTATTAAGTTATTTTTTTACATAACATTAGGTTGCTGAGACCCGATTCACATCACACACAATTGTTTTGAGATGACTTGTGAAGGTGAAAGAGGCATTGGGCACCATGGTCACTAGCCACCAATGGAGTATATGAAAGACATCTAATTCAGAGAGGGCTCAAAAGGTGAAGTCATTGATCCTAGATGATGATTTCTAGGATCATGTGCAATATGTCTTGAGTTTCACTGAGCCTATCATGAGTATGCTTAGGTTTGTTGATACAGATCAGCTATGTTTGGGGAAAATCTATGATGGCATTGACTCCATGGTAGAAAAAATAAAGACCATAATAACACAAAAGGACAATGACCCCGATGAAACATTTTTCCGAAGTGTAAAAAAAATCATTCATGATTGTTGGGACAAGATGAACACACCTTTGCACCTCCTTGCATATGCCTTGTCCCCCAAATATTATAGCACTGAGATACTTTCTTTGCCGGGGAGAACCTCATCATATAGAGATATTGAAGTTGCTAATGGCTGCAGGATAGCATTATGAAGATCTTCTTAGACCGAGAAGTGGTGGATAGTGTTAGGAAAGAGTTTGGCAGGTTCATACAAGGACGAGTGCATAGTTTGTGTGCTCTTCGAGACATGTACAAGGAAGATGCTCATACATGGTGGAACCTCCATGGGCAAGATTATATTTTCCTCCAACCTCTTGCAATCAAAGTTCTATCACAAGGAAGCATGTTTTATTATTTAACATTCTTAATACTTACCATTTTTTGCATTTTTTAATTTTTAAGTTGTATTGACTAGAGCTCTAATTTCAATAGGTTGCAAGTTCTTCAGCTGAACGGAATTGGAGTACATACTCCTTTATCTACTCAGTGAAGTGTAATTGGTTGGTTGCTAAAAGAGCAGAAGACTTGGTCTATGTCCACTCCAACTTGCGTCTTCTATCACATAAGCAAGTTGACTACAAGGATGGGGCAGCGAAGAATTGGGATATAACCCCTGAGTGTGCCAACTTGGATGCATCTATTGTAGAGCTTGCTACAATCAGTGTAGATGATGAGGAGAATTTCATACATGATGTACCTAGTGGGAGTGGCACTCCATATGTTTGTGCTTCAAATGATTTGGAACCAATCGATGATTTAGATCTAGATCCATTCGATGAAGATTGAAGACCGAAATATAGACTTTTGATTATAGTATTTTCAAATTTTGTAATTGTAATGATTTTCAATGGTCATCTAAATTATCAATTGACAATTAAATATTAATATTATGATTATCTTTAGACTTTAAACTTTCAAAGTTTATTTGTTATGATTATCACTAACATTGATCAATGATGAAGTATCATATTACCAAAGATTCAAATGTCATTAATATATTATAATTATTAATTTATTATAAATTTATATGATATATGATAATAATATAATTGATATATCAAATGTATTTTCAATTTTGTATATTTTTAAATTTTTTTGTGTGTATATATATATATATATATATATAGTACAGCTGCACCCAACCGTACCCAAATCAAAAAAAAAATTGCCGTACCGGTGTACCAGAACTGGCAACTTAGATTTTTACATGTTTTTTGTACGGACGAACCCAAAACAAATCCAACCTCCAAAAATTTTTGCTAGATCCACGAATTGAATTTGCAAACCCAAATCAGGATCTGAACCAGAACCGACAACTTAGCTTTACATTATGCTGTGTTCATTTCTTAGCTTGGAGAATATTTTAATGAGTGATGTAGATCCTTTTGTAAGAGTCACTAATGGACTCAAGCTCCAAGGATCACCTGTGAAACTATAAATAACCTTCCACAAGAGAGTAGCAAGAGGATGAATTGCTTGATTATGGTGCAAAATGATATAATGATACTTGAATTATATGAGGGACCTTGCTTATATATGCAAGGTAATGAGAAAGGACAGCATAACATTATGACAAGTGTCTTAATCATATTACATGAGATACAAAGAGAACTATCCTAAGTGTGCCCTAAGTAAACTTAAGTAAATTAGTGCGAATAGGACTTAATAGGGAAACCAGTTAGGTAATAAACCCTGTTCACACCAACAACCCCTTTAAGTGCAACTTAGGGAGAATGCAAATGATGTAAAGATGCAATGATGGACGGGTCCCGGCTACAAGGCCATGTTAGGTACCCATGTAAAAAGATCTCTCACAAACAAAGTAAAGGAGAAAACCCTGTAGGGAAAAACCCCTCTCCAAAAGAGAGAGAACATGAAAGAAGTAATAGGAGGACTCAATATGACCCCCTAAGGACTACATTCAACTCAAATACACAATCAATGACCACCCCTCCCCCCCCCATAGGAGAGAAAGAGTGAGATGATAGATCCCCTCCACATAGAAGTAGCTCTAGTGCCAATGATGAGTGCCTGAAGACAGAAAACAATCCACTACCTACAAACAACATTTCTCCCTTTCGGAAGAAACAGATCCACTGATGTATGTAGAAGCCATTCCTCCACTCTGGATGAAATGGGAATCCAAATCCAAATGTGTCTTATAATACAACTCAGATGTCCTCATGCTGGAAAAAGATGTCTTCTCTAAAACAAAAATTGTCTGCCCAATCAGAGAAGTAGAACGAGGAGAGGAATAATATTGAACTGCATTTGAAAACATTGAAGATGTGATGACATCATTGCCATCAAAGAGGAGAGATAAACCCTCAAATGTGTCCTCTAGATTTGATAAGTGAGACTCCACAAACAAGGATGAAATGTCTGATAAATAGGAACCCCAATGAGGTGTATCTGGAAGACTCAAACTAACCTGCTGCAAATAATCACTGGAAGTTGTCAAAGATGCAACACTGGACTTTGAAGTGGCAATAGGGGATGGAGATATGATCTCGATAAAAGGAGCAACGAGAGAAGTCTTTGTGCCATCAGAATTATCAAGACTTGCCAAATATTCAAGCTCCTCTAAAGTATCATCATCTAAGGGTATGTTATCTGCATCATCAATGGGTAGTAGGCAATCCATAGCAGGATCATTGGGGAATGGAGAGAGATGTGTCTCTCGATAAATCTCCCAAATTTTGATCCAGAGTGTGCGTGGGCACTCAAGGTCTAGAATAACACACATAGTGTCATAATCAACACTGGAACAAATTAATCCTACGACATGATCAATATTATTTCCCCATGCTGACTTCCTCTTAGGTGTATTTGGTTCAGGGATGAGTCCATAAAGATAAGACAAAAGATTAAGCCACCTGAGATGTGTTAGGATGCCTTTTTGCCAAGACTCATAGTTATCCCTTTTTAGGGTTACCACAGAAGGGTGAATAGAAAAACCCATGATACCTCCTCAAATGATAAAATCAAATGTCAATACATCCAATACATATCAATGCTGATAAATGAAGCCCATCAAGCAAAGATCAATTACCAATTTCAACAATTTTCCCAAGCAATGAGTGACAAATACCCAAAGTGGCCTCAAATTGAAAATCTGATGTCTAAGGCAGAATTTGGAAAGGGATCATCGGGGAATGGAGAGAGATGTGTGTCTCGATAAATCTCCCAAATTTTGATCCAAAGTGTGCGTGGGCACTCAAGGTCTAGAATAACACACAGCGTCATAATCAACACTGGAACAAATTAATCCTACGACATGATCAATATTATTTCCCCATGCTGACTTCCTCTTAGGTGTATTTGGTTCAGGTATGAGTCCATAAAGATAAGACAAAAGATTAAGCCACCTGAGATGTGTTAGGATGCCTTTTTGCCAAGACTTATAATTATCCCTTTTCAGGGTTACAGAAGGATGAATAGAAGATCCCATGATACCTCCTCAGATGATAAAATCAAATGTCAATACATCCAATACATATCAATGCTGATAAATGAAGCCCATCAAGCAAAGATCAATTACCAATTTCAACAATTTTCCCAAGCAATGAGTGACAAATACCCAAAGTGGCCTCAAATTGAAAATCTGATGTCTAAGGCAGAATATGGAAAAAGTGCATGGATAGATTTGTAGTGCTTAGAAATACCTTTCCAACGCCTATAAGAAGTCAAAATTTTGACATCGTGGGCGAAAGATTTGGCTTGGCGAAGATACAAGAAAATTTGGACTTCAAACAACAATATCAGACACCCACAAGAAAATTTGGAAAAATGACCTATACCATTGCAAAGTGCTTGGAACCAGCTTTTCGATGCCTATTTGTTTTCGAAAATCCGATTCCGTTTGGAACCAACTTTTCGATGCCTATTCGTTTTAAAAAATTTGATTCCGTATGAGGAAGATATGGCAAAAAGAAAAATACATGTACCTTAGGTAGAATGAAATAGCCATAAGCGGTCCTATGGTGGTGCCTGGGCGGGTCGATGGCTCACTGGTGGTGTCGCCAGACCTAGCCAGGCAGTGGCGGAATACCAATCAGTGGAGGTTGCAGGAGATTGCGGGCTTGGAGGTGCCGCTGGGGCACGACTTGTTGTGCCTTAGCCTCTTTGGGGTGGAAAGGACTAGGGGCTTAAGGCTCTTGTGTCCAAGGGCTTCGGCCCAACTTAAAAATCTCTTGTCGAATCTTTGAAATTGTTGGTCAATACCATTAACCACTAGAAAGAAACCTTAACCCACTGATGAAAAGTAGCGACTATTAGTGATGCAGGAGCATCCAGTGGTGTAAGGGCAATCTTGCATCACCCAAAAAAAAGATGTGTTTCAAAATTGTTGATGTTCTTTCCATTTCCTTTCAAAATTTGTGGTTCTGGTTCCATAATCGCTTGAATAATGACGTAGAACTTTAAGTTTTTCCAAACTGCTAAAAATAACAACCTGTTATTTTTAGAAAGTTTGCATTTGGGCATGGAATGAAGTGAAAATTTATAGGGAGCTTCATAACTGAAAAATAAGACCTTTGGCGAAGGAATCACGCAAAGATCATTTGCGAGCTGAAAGATATTAAAGTTTCCATTTCTCGAAAAATGCTTGAAAATTATTCAAACTTAGGTTTGAGGCACTAAATGGCCCCGTACGGGCCCGAAAATGGCCAGAACCGGCAGAGCTTTCCGACGCATAAAACGGTTCGTCAATCGGACACCCAGATCAAAAGTTATGGCTCCCGGAAGTTGACCTATTTTTGGAGGGAGATGCAAATTTCGAAATTAGGTTGTTGGCCGCCAAAAGGGCTATTAATAACCATTTTTGGGAACCCTGGGTAGTAGTAGAGTTAAGGGGGAAAGTGTAGAGTCAAGAATAGGCGAGAAAATAGAAACCCTAGCAGATTTGGAGTTGCAGATGGCAGATGATTCCAGAGTCTAGTGAGAGGAAGCTATAATGTGTTGCAGCTTGTGGAGGGTTGATTCCTCTGATTGTATTTGAGTTTCTGTAATGTAATAAGTTGTCCAAATCAATAAAGAAAGTTCTATTTTCTGTGTGCAATTTCTGGATTTACCCCCTTCATCAATTGGACAAAAGGTAAAACCATTAGATGATGCTGAAGACTGCGGAATATTCTGTAGAAGATGCCTTTGAACCAGATCTGCGTAGTGGTGGTACCTATGATCATATGATTGTACGGATCTGTACGGTCTTGTATTGTACGGATTTCGTACGGAATTTTGACTGCAAATTTTTGTCAAACCCTCCAAAAATGGCCAAAATTTTCTTGACACTAAAATATGAAGTGTTTTATATCAAAATTCATCTCTTGGGCCTTCCGGATTCAACGGTGGGGTTCTTTTTGCCCAGAAATGCACCCAACAAAAGCTCCCGCCTGAATCACTCCCAGATTTGAAAAGGTGCTTGCAAATCTAAAGCTTTGATACCATGAAAGAGTTGGTAAAGAATGCTCTGATACCATGTAAGAGTCACCAATGGGCTCAAGCTCCGTTCCCAGGATAACCTGCAAAACTAGAAATAACCTTCCACAAGAGAGTAGCAAGAAGATGAATCGCTTGATTATGGTGCAAAATGATATTATGATACATAAAGTACATGAGAGACCTTACTTATGTAAGCAAGGTAATGAGATAGAACAACATAGAATTATGACAAGTGTCTTAATCATATTATATGAGACACAAAGAGATAACTACACAAAGTGTGCCCTAAGTAAACTTCAGTAAACTAGTGTGATTAGGACCTAATAGGGAAACCGGTTAGGTAATATATCCCCTTCACACCAACACCTTTTATTCATTCTTTCTTTTTCAGTCTACTGAGTGTGTTTGATACAATTCCTAGAGAGGAGTCCAGAATGGCAGGAACAAGTATTGTTTTAGAGATTAACTTGCAGGTTAGAGAAATCTGCATCATTTTGGTATTAGAGCAGCCAAAAATGCTATGAGTGGAGAATTCATGAGAAGATTTCTGAATAGCTTAGAGAAGAGTTGTGGATGTGGCTATGACTATGGATGCAAAGGTGGAGTTGTGTTTTGATGTGAAAATGAGGGTAATGAAGTTGGAAGAAGAAAATAGACAAAAGAAGAGGTAGAAGCAAACAAAAGACAAGCAAAAAGAAGTTACAAAAATTGGAGTTTGAGTTGGAGGCATTATGGTGGGAGTTGGAGCAGTATGAGGCAAACAATAATAGGAAAGCAAAGAAAATTAAAGCTGAAGCAAAGGCATTCAAGGGTGGTGAGAAGTTGAAAAGATTGGTGGGAATAAATACTCACCTTGTGAGCAAGGGCTAGTTTCAAAGAGGAAGGCCATAGAGTCTAGGATTAGTCAAGGGATAGAATTGCTAGAATAGGGAAAGATTAAATCCCCTGAGGAGTTGGTAGAATTATTAGTTAATGGAAGACCCTTAAATGTGATTTGCAAAAGAGTTTGAGAGAAAGGGGATAAATGAATGTGATGAAGATGAAGAGGATGACTGGGATGAAGATGAAGAGGATGAGTGGGATGAAGATGTTGAGCTCTGTTATCTCGAAGAATGGGAAAATATTGATGATTACAATGGGAGAGGAGAAGAGTTTAAAGATTGCAATGAAGAGGAATGCTGCCTATTACTAGAGGTGGCCCAAGATGTTGCAGTTGTGGAAGTAATCCATATTAGAGATGAAGTAGCAACACAGATGGAGATCTTTGGAGGCCCCATATTTGATAGCGAAGACGTCCTCATAAAGGAGGATGACATGTGAAGAATGAATGTGAAGGGCATGATATTGTGAGCATGCTAGAAGTTGATATGGCAGTAAAAATAGATGAAGAGGAAAATGGACTCTTGATAGTTTCTGATAGGGCAACAAGCCATGGAAAAGATACAAGCTGCAAAGAAGAATTGGAAAGCATACCTAAATGGATTAATGCAGAGGAGTAAGCACCTGTGGGAATTTTTGATTCCTTTAACTTGATTTCTGCTTTTAATGATTTATGTGCAGATGCAATAGAAGGTTGCAAATGATGGTAAGAGCCATAATGGCTTTTGGTGGAGGAGGACCACTAGAAGTGGGTCTAAGCCCACAAGAAGCTAGGAAAAGAGAAAGAGAACAAATTGGCAGAGGAGGATGATTTATGGTCCATCAAGAGGCTGGAAGCAGAGGAAGGAATTATGTGGAAAAATGTAGAAGTACCTGACATGGTGGAAAGGCAAGCTGTGGCAGTCCAATTCTTTAGTTATTTGAACTAGAAGGTTCAAAATTTTGAAAAGATGAGAATGATGTAACTGCCCTTTTAATGACTATGTCCCACCTCCTGTCAGTTTCAAGTCATTTAGATATTTTAGGAAAATATTTGTTGTGGCTGTCTTTTATTGAATTTGTAACTGCTGTAGTGGTTTAGTGGGGGTTTGCCCATTTTTGGGGTGGGGTTTTTATTTATTTGTGGGGTGCGTTGTTGGGAAAAAGGAGAGTTTTTTGGCAGAGTTTTTGGAGAATAGTTTTTGGGAGTTTTTTTTAGGAGTTTTTGGGAGATAGGAGAGATCTGGGAATAATCCATGTCTGATGTAAAATGAGATACAGTAGATAGTTTGTAAGCATTCTTTTTCTGATAAAAATGTAATATGGTCTGTGTTGTGTGGAAGTATTATCTTGAGCTGTAGCTTTACATTATGCTGTGATCGTTTCTTAGCTTGGAGAATATTTTAATGAGTGCTGTAGATCCTTTTATGTATTCTTTCTTTTTCAGTCTGCTGAGTGTGTTTGATACAGTTTCTAGAGAAGAGTCTTGAATGGCAGGAACAGAGTATTGTTTTAGAGATTAACTTGCAGATCAGAGAAATTTGCATCACTAGATCTATGTGGGTTTTTCCCTTTCCTCGTCAACAGATGATATGCCTTTATACAGTATAGTAAGGAAGTGGCTTGCTTGAAGGGTATTTCATTAATAGTGAAACTGGGGTATAGAGCATAGTACTTGAATGGATTGGAAGAGTCTGCATCATACGCAACATTTATCTGTTGATGACAAATCAACATTCTGAAACTCTACAAAAAGATTTCATAAACTAGATTGTTTAAATTGCAATTAGATACAGAAGGCCTTATCTATGCAGACTAGAGATAAGGTTGTCAGATGTCATATATGCAATGATACTTTCTTAGGAGGAGAGTACTAGGCTAAGCCTTTTGTATCACCTTAACTAAATAGGAAATGGGGGTAATAGGATATTTAAGACCGGCGAGTGAAAAGATAAGCTGTTGGAAATCTTAACTGTCTTTCAAACTATAAATGCATGCTTGATTAGGCATCTGCAATCTTTCAAAAAAGAAAATCCAGTTTGAACAATAGGTGCATGTGGTGTATCATAAAGAAGAATACATCATATTCTCACTGGCAATGTAAGATTGCACATACATGTAGATATTGGATGTCAGAATATGCTTTCCTCTTTATTGCCTTTCATCATTGAAAGGAAAAATTAGCATGGCTGATTTGACATCATGGTAAATACATTTGGTGATCTATTCAAGTATGTGGTCTTTTCTATCAATGTACATGCAGGACGGCTTTTCATGGAGAGTTGTCTAACCGTCAACTGGCGATTCTAGCATTTTTAAGGCATGCTTAACTGCTAGTATTTTTGTCCTACTTGATGTTGTAGGAAAGGTTTTGATTCTTTGTGAATAGCATCAAGATGTTAACCATTCTTGCCCTTTTAGTGTAGAATTCTGTATGGCTGCTAAATTACCTCATATAATTCTTGTACTGTTTTATACAGTTAAGTAAGATGCATTTTTTCAAAAATTAAATAAAAACAGAAGTTTACTTTTCTAAAACTACAAGTCTATGAAGCGCTTATTTCATTCAAGTAACTAGCAAATGAGTAAGGATTATCAGAGAAAATGCAATAAGCAAAGTAGTATAGCAAAGGACGTATGGGCGAGTCATAATTTGTTGATGGGTGCGCTTTACCTACTCCTTGCCACTTGCATCTCCACGCTTCATCACCTATGAACATGCCTTTTCCGTACAGCTCTCTTGTATTTTCTAGGCATGTGTTTCTCATAATCCCGTAATTCCAATCATGGATGGGTTAAATCTGTTTGAAATTGGTAACTACTATTTTCTCTGTTTAATTTCAAATTGCTAAGTTATCTAATCAGGCACGTGCATTATAAAACCATGTGAGCCAAATTTTTAATAGACCATGTGTCCCAATGGCCAGGAATCAAGAGATTCAGTTGAAGAAGAATCTGAAAATACTCTGGATGGTAGTATTCTTCCATTTTATCTTTTAAGATTTCTATGGAGTATATTTATCTCTCATTTTCAAATAACTAGAGAGTTTTAACATTTAAAAAAAATTCTTTTCCTTCCAGATTTTATGCTTATTTTAAACTCACTCTGCACAACTGAGTTGCATGATTAAATGCATACATTTCTCATTCATTATCTGTTTTTTAACCATAAAAAATGTATTTCCTTTTAGAAACAACTAGTAAGGTCGGAGTATTGGTATATTGGTGTGAAGGACCACTTTGCATTAGATGATTGGTCTCTGATCTGCTTTTACAATATATGCATACATGCTAAAATTACAATTCTATCGTTTCATTATGTTTTCATTTGTCCATTCACCATTTCCTCTAAATCCATCATAGGATGCACGCTGCATTGTGTTGCATTCTTAACTAGAATTTGAATACTCATAGGCAAACTACATAAGTGGAAGAATTTTCACAATCTATACTTCCATGCATCAAGGTTCAAGACTTAACCTGCAAAACGATCAGAAACAGATTGGAGGGATACACATGCTTATCCCATAAAGCAAAGCTTCATAATATGATTTTCATGGTAAAATATGACGGCAAACACAATTTTGCACATAAATGTACTTTTTGTCTGTTAACAGTGTCCTTTGTAATTTATTTTCATATTTGCTTCCTGTCCTTATTTTTAATTTGGTAAATTCCTTTTGCGGGGGTCCTTTGGCTTAGATGGCATGATCAAGGGATATCTCTTCCATCAAATTCAACCAAGACTTGTACCTGGCTTCGTCTATTGGAATACGCCACACCTAGAATTGGATGTGGTAGTTTACCTGTTCAACATTCAACATTTATACATTAAAGTATTTGAACATTTAAACATGTAACATGTCTTTTAGGATTTGAACATGAGTCTCCCCTATAAAAACCCCGATGATTTACCACTTGGGATTGTCCCATTTGCTGTGGTCCTCCAATTGCATGATTTAATTCATCCTACATGCCAAAAAGACTATTCTTAATCTATTTCAGATACCATTTTTGGTGTGCATATTGTAGCAAAGCATTGGTCTAGGATCAACTCGGTACTGATACCTAGGGCCTAGGGTATAGGGGCAGATAATTAAAACAATGCTTCAAAGTGGTGACCTTGTAGTGAATTTGACTCTGCGTACGTTCTAGGAACATTTCTTATGCTTTAGGAGTTTAGTGCCTTAATACTTTTCCCTTCCTCTCACCAACTTGAAGGAAAATTTTTATCATCTAATTGCTGCCTTGCTTTTTTTTATGCATGGCTAATATTCTTTTGGAATTTATTTTGAAGGTTGTTTTTACTCTGACTTCAAATTTTTGCAACTCATAAACCTGGGATGGAATTTTTTTGGATCTTGCAGGAGAAGTGGTTGTACACATTTTCCTTCCCCAACAAAGGGAATTCTATAATTTGGAAGAGTTTTATGGTAATGCAACTCTTATAGAACTTCCATTTAAGACTCAGGTGTCACGCCAAGAATGATTAGTGAGTTTGATTTGCTATTCTTATAGAACTTCCACTTAAGATTCAGGTGTCACGCCAGGAATGATTACTGAGTTTGATTTGCTTCTTGAGAAATAACGGGGGATCAAAAGCTTTCTTGTTTTTCAAGATGTGATTCATGTAATGCCCAGTGTTCAAGTTATATGTACACAATTGCATTGTTGCCTACTTGAGGAAAATGGTGGTGTGGGGAAAAGATTTTGATTATAATGTTTTATGACCACACAATCTCCTTGTAAATACTAGTTCATATTGCAGAATACCTTATTTACAAGGAGAAAATGTGTTCCGTTAAAATTAGCTAGTGAAAATGTTCATCAACATAATCTGTAGATAGCTTCTATTGGGTCATATGTATTAAATAAATTACATGATTTCAGAAGAGCTTGTTGGAGAAAGTTCTATGATATTATATTTATTTATTAACTGCATTCATGTTTCAATTTCTCAATAAATGTTTATTAAAGGAAGTTACTCTTAATTATTTTGTAGAACTTTGGACTAAGAGTGATTTGCATGAGTCCACTTAATCACTTGTTTAAGGCTACCCTAGTTGGGTAAGCTTTTGAGATGACACACATTTTAAATAAATATTGAGATTTAATCCTTCCTCTTATAATTCCCTCTTGAAATCTGCTAGTTAGAGCTGACCTATCTACCATTTGTATTATCTATCATTTCCATTAGATAAGTACCTTTTATTGTTAATATTGGAAAAGTACAATTTTTAAACATTTTTATGTGATTATTTTTGTGCGATTTCTTTCACATACACTTAATGTGTTTGTGAATAAGGATATTTTCAAATGAATTTATATTAAATTTATTGACAAATAGTTATATCAAGGTTCATAAAATATAGTCAAATTTGTATACAAGCATGAACTTAACATTTTGTTTTCCATAAAGTTATTTTATTTATCACAAACATTAAATGTAATTTCAAGAGCACTAACTTAAAATGAGAGTGCAAGAGTAGTAGGAAACAAAGGACAAAGGTAACCAAGTTTTGATGCATCACAAAGGCCCCTACTATAACTCCAATTCTTTTATAAAAAGTTGACATCTATAGTTATGGCTTGGACAACTATATTTTCTGGGAAGGTGAATGGTGTATCACAATACAATAATGAACCAACACATTTCTTTGCACAAACTCAGATTACATATAAATGTTATCATTATTTGATAAATATGTGCATTTATTCTCCAAATTTATAAAAGAAAACTACTTGTTGAGTGATTTCCTTAATTGTTTTTTGCAATAAAAAATACTCTAAGGAGAATTGGGGATATGCATTCGACATTTCATTTATTAACAATTAGATATTTGATGAATAACTAGTTGTGAGAGCAATTTCATTAGCCACCAAGACATTATATTTCATCCTTATTTAATTGAAAATGAGCATTTTTACTGAAATTCTTGCTGCTACTCAACGTTTGGTACTCTAATTGTTGGGCTCCTAGTGCTGCTTGTGAGACACAACAAACCAAGGATATTTCTTTGTTCTACCATTAAAGGATATGCAAGTTTTCATTGCATGCGATTCTCCTTGCAACAAAGGTGGTATAGGATTCTTGATATCCAAAATAGGGCCTAGTTATTTGTGTTAAATGAGTTGTTTGAATTGGTTTTGGTAAAAACCATGGAAGATTGACACAAGGTATTGTATTTTTCCAAGGTAGTACATATTTTTCAAAATAAGCAAAAAAAAGGCATTCCATATTTTAAGGCTTTTTGGTCAGCTTTGGAGCTTCAAGCTCTCCTCACTACCCTATCCCCTATCTAAACTAAAGGGTCCTTTGTCATATGAGTATTTTGAAAGCATGTAAGGTGGCTAAACCTCATATTTAATAGGATGGATATTGGATTTGTACTAGTCTCTTTTTTGATGATTACACTTCATAGGTATCTCTCATGTTACATGTGCACCATCTTACTTTGATAGAAGTTCCTTGGATCAAAGCTTTAAGATTTGCTCAGCAAAGAATTAAGACCACCAAGGAGCTCTTCTCTTGAATATCTAGAGAGTGGCTCCTTTTTTGAGATTTTTCAAGTCAAATATAAACTCTCAACTTCCGATTTATAGACATTATTTGATAAAGGAGCATCCGGGCTCACTTGCAATCCTCTGTCACCGAAAATGTGTTTTATTTTCTAAGTTAGTTTTTGGCTTTGTTTCCTTGCAGATTTGGTTTTTGTTTCAGGAGGCAATTTCAGATTTGTTTGGCCAAACTGAGGACATAATCTTGTTAAAAACCCAATTGAGTTTCTCCAGTTCAAATTTGGTGAAGCTTGGGCGAAAATTGGTTAAGTTATAACCAGTCGGCGATTTCCTTAGTTCGCGAATTGCTTAGTTTGCCGACCCAGCAGTTCACCGATCCAACAGTTTGTTGACAAGTTAGAAGAACAATTTCATATTTTCAAAGTTGACCGAAGGAAAGCCTTTGTTGGGAAAAATTCTATTTCGTGAATTGTTAAGTTCGTCGACGGCTCAATTCGTCGACAACCTAGTTCGCCGACGACTCAGTTTGCCGACAAGCCTTTATACAAGTTCACTTTTCAAGTTTTCCAAGGGAAGCCTTTTGGTCGGCAAAATCCTGAGTTTGCGAACTCTTAAGCTTACCAATGGGAGCTGACAAGCCTTTATATAAGTTCACTTTTCAAGTTTTCCAAGGGAAGCCTTGTAGTCGGCAAAATCCTGAGTTCGCGAACTCTTAAGTTCGTCGACGGCTTAGTTCGCCGATGGGAACTTTCGCCGACTAACCTTGAAGGGAAGTTCACATTTTTCTCTCAGTTGCTGAAGGGAATCTTGGTCGGAAAAGTTTGAAGTTTAAGAACTTTGTTGGCAAAATCACTAGTTCGCGAACTCTTAAGTTCGCCGACGGCTCATTTCACCGATACAGCTTGGAATCAAAGTTCCTTAGTTTGTTGAAAGAGGAAATTGTTGATAAAAGGAAAAGCATTAAGGGTTCAGGATTTTTGGAGATTACCGATTCGCCGACAAGGGTCTAAACATAGTTTTTGTAAGTTTGTGTAGTTGGAGATTTGCCGATAGGAGAGTGCACTGTTTCCTAAGTATCGACAAACCTTTTAGTTTGTGAACCAACTAATTTGTCGATAGTGTGTGTCAACAAACTTTTAAGTTTGCGAAGTGCCACATTTGCTGATAACCTTCTTCTATTGGAGAGTCGGGGAATATTTAAATTTGCGAACTCGAGCAAATGTCGATAAAGCTGGTTCTTGAAAAGATAGAAAACTCCATAGTTCACGGAGAAGGATTTTACTGATGGACTGTTTTGAAGCTCGGGTATGTGTAATTTGCCAACTATATACAGTGGTGACTGTTATACACCAACGGGGATGTTTGAGGTGGCGATTCAGTTTTATAACTGCTCAACTGTAGGGCGGTTCATTTTCTTCTGGTATTTCAACAGATGGTGACATGGTTCAACTGCTTTTGGTAGAATAATATAAATACATTCTTCTAGTTTTGAAAGGGAGTTCGATTGCCTTGCTGAATGTAGATGTTGCAGAACACTTTGTAAAGAGGATATTTTGATTTTGAAGCATGATTGTAGAACTTGAATTTGTACTCCTGTAATTCATTATTGCTGTTGAATAAATAATACAAGTTGTTGTGGGTGTGGTGTTGTCTTTTGTGTTGATTTCATTTTGTTTCTTAATTCGGTAGTATGATAAGACCCCTGAATTTAGTCCTGTACCAAGTGGTATCAGAGTGAGTTTCCTAAGGAAATTGTGGACGTGTCAAAGAAGAGATTCTAATATTTTTGTTGTGGGTAAAGGAGAGTAAGTGTAGACCTGCAACTGCAGAGGATTTGAATAAGACATGGCACAAAGAGGACGTGGTAGAAGAGGACCACAAGGAGATATGGTGATTATTGAAATGTTGAGTGGAATAACCACATGATTAGATGCTATAGAGATGGCGTAGCGCAGAGTACATGTTGAAGATGTTAGTGAGGATGAAAAAGAAGTTGACGAGAGAGAGGATGATGCAAATGAAGGATACGAACTAGAAATATGATTTTTGAGAGCAATGTCCAAAATAAGCAGTAAGCCTTGTTTAGATCCTCCAAGTTATAATGGTAGTTTAAATCCATAAGAATTAATTGACTGGATAACGAAGATGGAGAAATATCTTGACTTTGAATCGATTGAGGACCTCAAGAAAGTGAAGTTTGCCTACACAAAGTTGAAGGGTTATGCTTCCCTATGGTGGGAACATGTTTAGATGGAACGACAAAGAAAGGGAAAGGAGAAAATTCAAACATAGTAAAGAATGATAACCAAATTGAAGGCCAAGTTTCTGCTTGTAGACTATCAAATTAGTTTGTTCAAGAAATTGTAGAATCTGAAGCAAAAGGAGAAGAATGTACAAGAATATATTGAAGAATTCTATAGATTAAATATTCGCAGTGGTCTTGTTGATGATAATGTTGAGAAGGTTTCTAGATACATCAATGGATTGCACTACTCCATTCAAGATGAAATACGCATGGTGTGAATCACCAGTGTTGAGGAAGCCTACCAATATGCCCTGAAGGCTGAAGATAAGCTTGCTAGAAAGAAAAATAGTTCTAGAGGTAGGGGTAAATCTTCACGTGGAAGAGGCCAGTCTAGTGGTGGAAGAGGATACCAGAATAAACAAGGAGATGCCAGTTCATCACAAACAAATACCTAGGAAAGTAAAAGAAGAGATTCCTCAAGAGGAAGAGGTGATTATTTCAGAGGCAAAGGATCTTTTGGCAGAGGTAGGGGAAGAGGATTTAGTGGTACTTGTTTTCAATATGGAGAGATTGGACATAGGGCGTTTGAGTGCCCTTAGATCCAACAGAGTACTAGAAAAGGAAAAGAGGCAAGAGTGAATGTGGCACAAGCTGAATGTGAAAGCGTGTCTTCACCGAAGTATGGAGAAGATCCCGTTGATGGAGAATCCTTGATGTTGAGAAGGATTTTGTTAAATCTAGAGAAGGAGAAATCTAAACCTATTCAGAGGAGAAACTTGTTTCGAACCAAATGTAAGTCAGGTGGTAAATGTTGTAAGGTGATAGTAGATAGTGGAAGCACATACAATATTGTGTCGGCAACATGACGGGGGCAACTATATCCTCCCATAAATTGAAGTTGAAGCATCCCAACCCTTATAAATTTTCTTGGTTGCAGAAAGAGCATCAATTGGTGGTAAGTGAGCAATACCTAGTTAATTTTCAAATTGGTAGTTATAAGGATGAAATTTTGTGATATAATGCCGATGGATGCATGTCATATTTTGTTGGGCAGACCATGGCAGTTTGATAGACAAGTTGTTCATGATGGGAAAACAAATACATATGGGATAAAGAAGGATGGGAAAAAGTATACTTTGAACCCTATGAAGGAGAAGGAAGATGAAGTAGAAAGTACTCCTAGAGTTTGTTTGATTTCTGGAAAGAAATTCTTAAAAGAATTGAAGAAAGGAGGATGGCGTTTTGCTTTTATTCCCAAACTCGAAGTGGTGATGATAACAGAAAAACAAGAAGAGCTACCCATGGAAATTCAAGAGATGCTGGAAGAATATTTAGATATAATGATGGAGTTGCCGGATGGGTTGCTACCTGTGAGAAATATTAGTCATTGTATGGATTTGATACCTGGTGCAAGTTTACCAAATAAGGCACCGTATAGGATGACACCTATGGAGAATGAGGAGATAAATAGGCAAGTTCAAGAATTGTTGAATAAAGGGCTGATCAGGGAACTTCTCAATCCACGCGCTGTACGAGTAGTGTTGACGCCAAAGAAGGATGGAGAATGGCGAATGTGCACAGATTCGAGGGCTATTAACAAAATAACAATCAAGTATAGATTTCCATTGCCACAGATAGATGATATGATGGATTGCTTAAGTGGAGCAAATTTTTTTACAAAGATTGATTTGAAAAGTGGGTACCATCAAATTAGAATCAGAGAAGGGGACGAGTGGAAGACTGCCTTCAAGACAAAAGATGGATTGTACGAGTGGTTGGTGATGCCTTTTGGGTTGACGAATGCTCCCAACACTTTCATAAGGTTGATGAACGAAGTGTTGAAGCCATTTCTTGGTAAGTTTGTTATTGTATATCTTGATATTTTTATTTTCAGTAAGACAAAGGAAGAACATTTGCTGCATGTTAGGGCATTATTGTAGAGGTTTAGAGGAGAAATTGTTAGTCAATTTGAAGAAGTGTAGTTTCCTGAAGGAGTTAGTTTATTTGGGATTTGTAGTTTCTGGTGATGGTCTGAAAATGGACCCAGAAAAGGTCAAGGCGATTGTGGATTGGCCTTCACCTCATAGTATGTTTGAAGCTAGAAGTTTTCATGTCTTGACGAGCTTCTTTAGGAAGTTCATTCGCAATTTTAGTGGGATTTGTGCACCTATTACTGAGACGATGAAGGGTAATAGGAAGGAGTTTGTGTGGACAACATCAGCTGAGAAGAGTTTCAAAATTTTGAAGAGTAAGGTAACTGAACAATTAGTTTTAGCACTCCCTGATTTTGGAAAAGTTTTTCAAGTGGATTGTGATGCAAGTGAGACAACGATTGGAGGTGTCCTTAGTCAAGAAGGGAAACCAATTGCATACTTTAGTGATAAGTTGAATGAAGCAAAGAAGAAATATTCTTTTTATGATCAAGAATTCTATGCAATTGTACAGGCACTCAAGAAGTGGAGACATTATTTGCTGCAGAAGGAATTTGTATTATATACTGATCATCATGCTTTGTAGTTCATTAATAGCCAAGGTGAGTTGAATAAGAGACACATAAAATGGGTTGAATTTCTGCAGAGTTATTCTTGTGTTTTGAAACATAGAAGTGGACAATCTAATAGAGTAGTTGATGCATTGAGTAGGAGATGTCTGTTGTTGAATGAATTGAGATTGAATGTGGTTGGTTTTGATTTTATGAGAGAATTGTGTAAGGATGATGTTGATTTCAAGGAAGCATGGACTGCTTGTATGAATCCAATAGAGAAGGATAGAACATCGTGGCTGGAATATTTTATTTAGGAAGGTTTATTGTTCAAAGGACAACAATTGTGTATACGTCAAGGGTCAATGAGGGATAATTTGCTGAGAAAGAAACATGGTGGTGGTTTAAGCGGACATTTTGATGTGGATAAAACATTGGCACAATTGAGTGAAGGTTATTTCTGGCCTGGTATGAAGTTGCAGATGTGAAGAAGTTGGTACAAGGATGCAGAGTTTGTCAGTATTCTAAAGGAGTTAGGCAGAATACTAGTTTATATCAACTAGTGCCTATACCTAAGAGACCGTGGGAACACATAAGTATGGATTTTGTTTTGGGGTTACCTCGAACGCAGAGAGGTAATGATTCTATCTTTGTTGTTGTGGACATATTTTCTAAAATGGTTCATTTTATTCCATGTGAAAAGAGTAATGATGCTTCTCATATTGCAACATTATTTTTCAAGGAGGTAGTTAGATTACATGGTTTGCCTAAGAGCATAGTTTCAGATTGCGATGTGAAATTTGTTGGTCATTTTTGGCATACCTTGTGGAAGAAAATGGGTACACAGTTGGGTTTTAGTTCAGTGTACCATCCTTAGAGTGATGGTCAAGTTGAAGTTGTGAATAGAAGTTTGGGGAATTTGTTAAGATGTTTGGTAGGAATAAGCCTAACAAGTGGGACTTGGTTTTGGCTCAGGCATAATTTGCCTATAATAATTCAGTCAATCGGTGTGTAGGGAAAAGTCCCTTTCACATTGTGTATGGTTACAGTCCAAAAGGGGTAGATGAATTGAGGGATAATGCTTATTTGACTTAGAAGAGTGCTGTAGTTGAAGATTTTGTAGAATATATCTATGATTTGCATAAATAGGTGAAGGAAAATTTGGAGAAAAGTGCCGCCAAATACAAGGAGCGTGTTGATATTGATCGGAGAGAATAGGAATTTCAGGTTGGAGATTTGGTCTTGGCACATTTGCAGAAGGAGAGGTTCCTGTAGGGAACTTACAACAAATTAAAATGAAAGAAGATTGGACCTTTTAAGGTCTTGCGTAAGTTTTCATCTAATGCTTATGAAATAGAACTTCCACTAGGTATAGATATTTCGTCCATTTTCAATGTGGCGGATTTGTATCAATATTACGAAGGAGAGTCAAGCACACATGAAGATTTTAGTTTAGATGTTTAGGATAAACGTGAATGGATAGGCCAATTGCTTGAGAAATAGTTTGAACAGGTTGATCAAGTGATTGATTCTCGTGTGGCTAAAAGAACTAGGGGAAAAGAATACATGGAGTATCTTGTTCGGTGGAAGGGAAACTAGCTGATGAAGCTTCTTGGATGCAAGCTTTTGAATTGGCTAAGTATGGGATTTCTATTCCAGACTTGCCAAAATGTTCTTGAGTTGCAGCCTCAAGAAACATTTCTCTTACCTGGTGTGTCTGATGTAGGAGCATCCGGGCTCACTTGCGATCTTGTCACCAAAAATATGTTTTATTTTCTAAGTTGGTTTTTGGCTTTGTTTATTTGCAGATTTAGTTTTTGTTTCAGGAGGCAATTTCATATTTGTTTGGCCAAACTGAGGACATCATCTTGTTAAAAACCCAATTGGGTATCTCCATTTCAAATTTGGTGAAGATTGGACAAAAATTGGCTAAGTTATAGCCAGTCGGCGATTTCCTCATATCGCGCCACTTTGCTGACCCAACAGTTCACCGATCCAACAGTTTGCCGACAAGTTGAAGGATAAGTTCATATTTTCAAAGTTGATCGAAGGAAAGCCTTTGTCGGAAAAATTTCTATTTCATGAACTGTTAAGTTCGCCGATGGACGATTTCACCGACAAGCCTTTATACAAGTTCACTTTTTAAGTTTCCCAAGGGAAGCCTCTTAGTTAGCAAAATCCTGAGTTCATGAACTCTTAAGTTCACCGACGGCTTAGTTCGTTGATGGGAACTTTCGCTGACTAACCTTGAAGGAAGGTTCGCATTTTCTCCCAGTTGCTGAAGGGAATCTTGGTCGACAAAGTTTGAAGTTTAAGAACTTTGTCGGCAAAATCACTAGTTAGCAAACTCTTAAGTTTGCCGATGACTCATTTCTCCGATACATCTTGGAGTCAAAGTTCCTTAGTTTACTGAAAGAGGAAATCACCGATAAAAGGAAAAGCGTTAAGGCTCGACTTGTTTGGGATTTTTGGAGATTGTTGATTCATTGACAAGGGTCTAAACGAAGTTTTTGTAAGTTTGTGTAGTTGGAGATTTGCCGATAGGAGAGTGCACTATTTCTTAAGTATCGACAAACCTTTTAGTTTGCGAACCAACTAATTTGCCGATAATGTGTGTCAGCAAACTTTTAAGTTTGCGAAGTGCCACATTTGCCGATAACCTTATTCTAGTGGGGAGTCGGGGAATATTTAAGTTTGCGATCCTGAGCAAATGCCGATAAAGATGGTTCTTGAAAAGATAGAAAACTCCATAGTTCGCAGAGAAGGTATTTTACCGATGGACTGTTTTGAAGCTCCGGTATGCGTAATTTGCCGACTGTATACAATGGTGATTGTTATACGCCAACGTGGATGTTTGAGGTGGCGATCCAGTTTTGTAACTGCTCAACTGTAGGGCAGTTCATTTTCTTCTGGTATTTCAACAGATGGTGATGGTTCAATTGCTTTTGGTAGAATAATATAAATACATTCTTCTGGTTTTGAAAGGGAGTTCGATTCCCCTGATGAATGTAGGTGTTGCATAACACTCTGTAAAGAGGATATTTTGATTTTGAAGCATGATTGTAGAACTTTAATTTGTACTCTTGTAATTCATTGTTGCTGTTGAATAAATAATACAACTTGTGGGTGTGGTGTTGTTTTTTGTGTTAATTTCATTTTACTGCTTAATTCGATAGTCTAATAAAACCCCTAAATTTAGTTCTACACCATTTCTGGCTTCCTATGGGATTCTTGATACTCTACTTCGCAAACTTCCTTTCTCACCTTAATTGTGATGGTGAAAGGACTAGAAGTGGAATGTCGATACTCCATGAAATGCATGCTGGATTGTCATGTCCCATTTTCGTTCGCATCAATTCCAGTGTGTTTGGAGCATTCCAAGATTCTTGGAGAAGTCCACAAACCTTGGAGAGTTTCATTTTCAAAAGTTTCATATTTCCTACTCAATTTTAGCTAGTAGATTTTTTGGAAATAATTTAATTAGTCATTTTGGTATTTTTTGTAGTTTAGTGCTAGAGTGGGAAAATATTTAAAAATAATAATTAAAGTCGGTCTTTATATTAATTATCATAACTTTGTAAAAAGACCACTTTATTATTATTGCCTAAATGGGGCCAATAAAGCCTTTTGTAATATTAAGTTATTTCTTTTTAGAATGGGTGGGAAATTACAAAAGGTAATTTAAATTAGGTTTTCAGGGAAAAGTAAAAAAGTAATATTTTATTTCCCTCCTAAGCCTATAAAAGGAGGATGATAGCTCATTGAATGGATTCCATCTGTTATACAATTTTTATTATTTCAGTGTTAGCTTTGTGCCCAACTTTGGCTAAATTATGAAAACCTTTAAGGCTGCCCGAAGGATGAAAATCCTTAAGGCATATGGGGATTGAGGACGAAAACCCTGTGTTCCAGTTGACAAATTTCATTGCAAGAATTTTCTGTGAGATGAATCTGTTTTATTCATTTGATTTATTGTAGTGTGAAGATCTTCGTTGGTGTGAGAATTTCCATTTCTGTTGTGATTTCATATTCCAGAAAATACAAATAATAAATATTTATGTGTGAGTATCAGATTTGTGTGATTTAAGTGCATGTGTGTGCATTTCCAGATGTTGGAGTGAGTTGAATATTATTTATACTGATTTTATTACAAGTGCTTGTGAAGGAGGATACCCCAAGTTAGCGGTACCATCTTTGGTTTGATATCAAAGCCTTATTTTTGCCGTACCATATGCTAGAAGATATTCCAAAGCAAGGCAATATTTCCAAACTGCCATACAATCTCAATAAGGAGGCATGAGGTTTACTAAAGGAATCCCAACCTACTTTGGAGTTATTAATTTGCTAGATTAATGTTAAAGGGGTGCCGTACCATATATGGGAAGAGTTTGAAAGGGATCTTAGCTGTGTTAGCAGCTTTATTAGTTTATGGTTAGGAGGTCATGAGTCTAACAACAACGTATTGGGTTTGAAATTATTATTTAGGTTGTACGTTTTTGAGCTATTAATTATAGCTGGTAATTTTCATTAAATATATTGTGTTTACTAAATGATGTATATGTAATGGACTTGAAGATATGATTTGAAGTATATATCAGTTGAGCTAAAATATTGTAAATTATCTGGAAGGTTTACCAATGGATAATATTCCTAGCATTGTAATATTTTGGAAGGTCATCCGTTGGAATAAATTATTTACTCTGTACTTGCATTGTAGAAAAATGTTTGGATGTTATAACCACCAATCATTTACATATTATTCACCATTGTTGGCATTGATTCATATCAACTTGTTGTCAGTCAATTTGGCTTGACTCAATTTGTAGTTGTGCAATTTTATTATATTCACTTGTTGGACGTTGATTCGTATACTGGTCATTGCAATTAGTCTATTGATTTTTATTCTCTGTCCACAATCTAGTTGTATCCTCTCACCTTGCCTACATTGAGAATTGGGTGATAAGAAAACTCGGATTTGTGTTGATTGCAAAAGTTTATAAAAATATTTTGGTGAGTTTGGTTGATGGTTCCGCAAGGGACATTACAATGGTATCAGAGTTGGTGGTCTTGCCAGCTCGTGTTTTTAGAAATTGACCTTTGTAATGTAGAGTTTGTGATTACATGCACCGGATTGAGAGGAAAGAAGATACTACCAGAGAGAGTTCAGAAACCAGTTTTAGTTTCTAAGTTATCAATAGGGCATACATTTTCATAAGCTAGAGTTGAAAATTAGATTCCAATAGTTGGCTTGGAAGTGGTGATAGAGGAAATAAATATGGTAGAAAGAGATAAGGGAACAAATGCACCAAAAAGTCTTCGTGAGAGATCTAAAAGAAAATTTGATATAATGTTGGATATGATGTCCCAGTTGCTCCATAAGATGGATCACAACTTGAATGTGCCTCGAAACCAAAATAGTGAAACAAGTACTTCAAGGGCAAATAATCAACTAGTAAATAATATTTCCACTAGAATTGTTATTGGTTCTACAACCAGACCATTTCAACCTACTTTCATTCGTAAGGAGGAAGAACTACCTGAACCAGAGACTCAAATTCCCATGGTAGATGAGATTACAACTGGTTACGTTGAGTATCAAGCCCTTCTAGATGAGATCCAGAATGAGTTGTCTCTCAATTATTTCTTGATTTAGAAGAAATCTAGGGGAGGACCTAGATAGGAGAATAGACCACAAACACATCAGAGAGATTACCAACATGCATTGGGAAAGTTGACACTTTCCCCTTAGACGTAACAAGTGTACAAAACATGCCTAGATTCAAAAGCTGACACTTATTTGTCACTTTGACCCATGACTAAAGATGAAGCCATAAAATTTGCAACTCTTCAGCTTGAAGGTGTCACTCATGAATGGTGGTATCATGGGCTGGTCACTCAAGGACATATCCTCATAGACACCTATGATGAGTTTAGCAAAAGACTCATTGAAAGGTTTGACATGAAGGACCCTAAAGTGCATTTCTGGGAGCTAGCTCAACTCAAGTAGTATAGGAACGTGGAGAGCTAAATTGCTGATTTCCAAAAACTTTCTATCATGGTACTTGACATCTCAAAAAGGAGATTGGTTGTGCTTTTCATTGAGGGATTAACATAATCTCTCAAAGGGATGGTCAAATCCTTTGAACCTTCTTCTCTACAAGAGGCCATTAAGAGGGCATTGGCACTAGAAACTTCCATGCCGAAGAACAAGTTCCAGAAGAAGACTTTCCCTCCAAAGAAGTCTTTTCAAAAGAATGCATTATGACCCAAAAATCTGCCATTAAGGAAAGACTAGGAGACGAAGAATGAATTGAGAAGAAATAAACTTTGCTTTAGTTGCAAAGAACCTTGGTCACCAGGACACAAATGTCTTGGGAAGGGGCAAGTGCACTACATCAAAGTAGTTTTTGATGATGAGTCAAGAGCTAATGAATTTGAATCACCAAATGAAGAAGAACTTGTTGTGGAGCTTGAAGAAGAAGAAGAGAAGGCACAAGAGGAAGAAGTCTTGGGAAGCACACTTGTGAAGCTTTCAAGAATTCCCAAGTATAATCCTTTTTGAATTCCTGGAGTTTTGTGGGGACAAAGAGTTACCATACTTATTGACGCCAGTGCAATTCATAACTTCATAGATGAAGGATTGGTGACCAAGTGAGGTCTCAAAACAGAAGAATTCAAAGGTTTTAATGTTATGGTTACTGATGGATTCACCCTCCAGTGTACCAGGAAGATCCCCTAGTTGAACATGAATTTGGGAGATATGACATGAAGGATGACTTCTATGTTGTTAGCATAGGAGACACAATTATGGTTTTAGGTATTCAATGGTTGCATTCATTAGGGGAAATCACTCAGAATTTCCAAACCATGGAGGTGAAATTTCAATCAGAAGGAAAACAACTATACTTCATGGGATCATAAATGGAGTACCAATGATCGTATCTACAAAGAGAATGGAGAGAACCTTTCGCCATGAACAAGTAGCTTGGGCTACACATTGCCTTGTGTCTATGACCAACTCTCCAGAGAGAAAAAAATAATACCATGTGGATGTGCAAAATATTTTGGAAAAGCACAAGAAGGTTTTCGGTGACATTCCTTTAGGGAGACTGCTTGACAGAGGTTTTGAACATGTTATTGAGTTGGAGGAGTGCATCGAGCCCATCATCACAACCTCTTATTGGCATCCTAGGAGGCATAAGGAGGAGATTGGAAAAGAAATCAAGGAAATTTTGGACATGGGGCACATTAGGCCTGGTTCGAGTCCTTTTGTTTCTTTTGTAGTGCTTGTAAAGAAGAAAGACGACATAATGAAGATGTGCATTAACTACAAAGCGTTGAACATGAACTTCATGGAGCAATCTATTTCTAAAAAATAGACCTTAGATCAGGTTACCACCAGATTCGGGTCCGAGAGGAGGATATCCACAAAACAGCTTTCAGGTGCCATTATGGGCACTATGAATTTCTGGTCATGCCATTTGGTTTGACGAATACTCCAACAATCTTCTAGTCATGCATGAACCAAGTGTTCATCAAACAATTGAGGAAGTTTATCATTGTGTTCTTTGACAACATTCTCATCCATATTAGAACTTGGGAGGATCACCTGAGGCATATTGATGAGGTGTTGGGAATTATGGAAGCACAGTCTCTTTGAAAAGGAGTCAAAGTGTGAATTTGCTATAATGAAGATTTTATACTTGGGACACATCATTAGTGCAAACGGAGTGCAAGTGGACATGGAAAGGATCAAAGCTATTCGAGATTGGCCTTCTTTGAAGACCTTAATTCAACTGCAATAATTCTTTGGCCTCTGTAGATACTATAGAAGATTTGTTAAGGGTTTCTCTCAATTGGATGTCCCCTTAACAAATTTGAAAAATAAAGGAGCTTTCACATGGAGTGAGACAACACAATGTGCTTTTGACAAAATGAAGGAGGTCTTAAGCTCGTGTTCATTGTTAGCTATTCCAGATTTTTCCCTTCCCTTTGTTCTTGAATGCGATGCTTCTAGAGAAGGGATTGGAGCAGTGCTTATGCATAATAAACACCCTATTGCTTTTAAGAGTCATAAACTCAAAGAGGTAGAAAGATGACTCAATTTATGATAAGGAGATGTTGGACATTATGCATGTGTTGACCAAGTTCAGGCAATACTTGGTGGGTGGCTAATATGTGGTCAAAACTGATCACAATAGTTTGAAGTATTTCCTTAGCTAGAAGGACCTCAATGAATGACAAAATAAGTGGGTGAGTAAACTTAAGGCATATGAATTTAACATTAAGTATGCAAATGACAAGAAAAATATTGTTGCTCATGCCTTGTCTAGAAAATCAACACTGTGCTCGATGTCTCACATTTCAGCTGATTGGAAGGTTGAAATTCTAGCAGAATATAACTAATGTTTTATAAGGAAATTTGTTGGATGATAGGTACACTATATTCAATGAACTCATTCTTTACAAGGGAAGAATTTATTTGATGCCAGAATCAAGGATGAAAGGTGAGATATTAAGAGTTGTCCATGATACTCTGTTGGCTAGCCATCAAGTTATTTCAAGACCTACAAGCAAATCCTTGAGAGGTTCTCATGGAAGGGACTTAAGGATAATGTCCTTAAGAACATTAGAGAATGTTTTGTTTGTTAACAGGAACAAGACTGAGCAAACATTTCTTGTTGGTTTGATGCAGCCCCTACCCATTTCAGAGAAAAAATGGGAGAGTATTTCAATGGATTTCATCATTGGACTTCCCAAAGTCCAAGGTAAGGATTGCATATATTTTTTGTGAATAGATTCATGAAATATGCACATTTCTTTGCTATTTCTCCAAACTTTAAGGCATCCCAAGTTTCTGATCTCTTTTTCCGAGAAGTGTTTAGACTTCATGGGTTGCCCAAAAATATCATGAGTGACAGAGATAGTTGGTTCTTGAGTTTGTTTTGGCAAGAACTCTTTCATTTGACAAGAGACAAGCTAACATTTAGTACTAGCCACCACCCTCAAACAGATGGCCAAACAGAAATTGTGAACAAATGGATGGAAGGCTACTTGAGGAATTATGTTGCTAGTTATCAGAAGGCATAAATCAAATGGCTCCATCTGGGGGAGAATCATTACAACACTACATATCACATGTCTATTATGATGATACCATTTTTGGTTTTGTATGGTTATGAAGCTCAATCTTTTGTTGACCTTGTTATTTCTGATAGCAGGGTTCTGGGAGCAAAGGATTTGGTGAGCCAAAGTGAAGAAATTTTAAAAACACTAAAAAATAACCTATAATAAACACAAAATCAATAGAAGATGTATACTCAGTGTCACATAATAGAAAGATCATTTGAGGTTGGAGATATTGTGTTTGTAAGACTATAGCCATACAAGCAATCTTCCCTCAAGGCAAGTGGATCTGAGAAGTTGAAGCCTTGTTTTTACGGGCCATACCAAATCTTGAAGAGGATTGGTGAAGTTGCCTATGAGTTGGAGCTAGCTAAGGAGAGTAAGATTCACAATGTGTTCCATGTGTCATGCCTAAAAAGGCACTTAAGAAACACATTGTCCCTTCAGTGGATTTGCCTTTAATGGATGAAGAAGACAAGTTGATTTTGGATCTAGAAGCAGTGATTGATGTGAGAGATAGGAAGTTGAGAAACATAAGCATCACTAAGTACTTGGTATGATGGAAGAATCTTCTTGTTGAAGATGCAACATGGGAAGACCCACAGATTTTGGAAAATCCAAATTTATAATTGCTTGAGGGCAAGCAATTCTAAGTGAGGCAGATTTGTCATCTCCCATTTTCGTTCGCACCAGTTCTAGCATGTTTGGAGCATTCCAAGATTCCTAGAGAAGTCCACAAACCTTGGAGAGCTTCATTTTCAGAGGTTTCGTATTTCCTTCTCAATTTTAGCTAGTAGATTTCTTGGAAATAATTTAACTAGTTATTTTGGTATTTTTCCATAGTTTAATACAGGAGTAGGAAATATTTTTAAAAATAATAATTAAAGTCGGTATTTATATTAATTGTCATAACTTTGTAAAAAGACCACTTTATTATTATTTAGGATGCTTAAATGGGGTGAATAAAACCTTTTGTAATATTAAGTTATTTCTTTTTAGAATGGGTGGGAAATTACAAAAGGTAATTTAAAATTAGGTTTTCAGACAAAAGTAAAAAAAAAAATTATTTCTCTCCTGAGCATATAAAAGGAGGATGAGGGCTCATTGAAGGGATTCCATTTCTTCTACAATTTTATAATCTAAGTTTGAGCTTTGTGCCCAACTTTGGCTGAAGGATGAAAACCCCTAAGGCTGCCCAAAGGATGAAAACCCTGAAGGCATATGGGATTGAGGACAAAAACCCTCCATTCCAGTTGAGGAATTCCATTACAAGAAGTTTTAGTGAGTTGAATCTGTTCTATTCATTTCATTTATTGTAGTGCAAAGATCTCCGTTAGTGTGAGAATTTCCATTTCTGTTGGTATGATTTCATATTCTAGAAAATACAAAGTCTATATATTTTTGTGTGTGTTTTAGATTTGTGTGATTTAAGTTGCCCGTGTGTGTGCATTTCTAGATGATAGAGTGAGTTGAATATTATTTATACATATTTTATTACATGTGATTGTAAAGGAGGATACCCCAAGTTAGCTATACCATCTTTGGGATGATATCAAAGCCTTATTTTTGTCATACCATATGTTAGAAGATATTCCAAAGCAAGGCAATATTTATTGATAAGTGTTGGTATCCATTTCCAAATTGCCGTACAATCTCAATACGGAGGCGTGAGGTTTACTAAAGGAATCCCAACCTACTTTGGAGTTATTAATGTGCTATACTAATGTTAAAGGGGAATTGTACCATATATGGGAAGAGTTTGAAAGGGCTCTCAGTTGTGATAGCAACTTTATCAATTTATGGTTAGGAATTCATGAGTCTAACAACAACATATTGGGTCTGAAATCATTATTTAGGTTGTAGATTTTTGAGCTATTAATTATAGCTAGTAATTTTCATTAAATCTATTGTTGTGTTTACTAAATAATGTATATGTAATGGGCTTGAAGATTTGATTTGAAGTATTTACTAGTTGAGCAAAAAAATTGTAAATTATTTGAAAGTTTTACCACTAGATAATATTCCTAGCATTGTGTTACCAAATTTTCAAAATTTTCACCATCTTTTAGTTAATGTAACATTTTCTTCCTTAGTCTTTATTGTTCGTCCCCTTTGAATAAATTTGTGGTCTTCACATAAGTGTTTTCCTTCACAGTTGGCAATTTCAAGTTTTTTGAATCCTCTGTCGGTGGGTTCTAAGTTTTCAAAACTTGTCGATTACTCGCCACTTCCCCAAGTTGTGAGTTATGTCTTTCTTGTCGGTCTTGTGTGGGTTCTTAATGTTAAGTCTTTCCTAGTCGGCAAGTTGGGAGTTATTCAAACTTCCTAACTCCCCACTGGTGGTTCATAAGTTTCAAAAATCTCTGATTCCTCGATCTAGCGCTCAATCTGCATATTTAAAGCCTACTTTCCATTCATTGTTATGTATAGAGAAAGTGACACCTGTCCTTTCATGATAAATACAGAATGTCTTGAAAAACACACACACTTTTCATTGGAAATTTAAAGCGGCTCATTGATGGATTGTATTGCCATACATGCCATCACAATCAATGAAATTTATTGAAGTATTTTATAAGGGCTGCCACCCTCGCAAACATTTCATTTCAAATTTTTTGTTGGTATGCTTTAGAGAGTTATGACGTGGTGACTCCTACCAGTGTATTGTTTAGGCTTCTCTAACTAGGTCAACTAATTTGGCATTCTTTCTCTCTCTTTTCTACAACAAATTTAAATTTTCTTTAGTCTGTTTAGTGGGAAAGGCATTTATTTTTCATGAGTTTAGACTGTTTGTTTCCCCCAAATGTTCTAGGAATTTGCTTGGCACCCTTAGTAGTGATAAAATAATTCATTTACTGGTTTCTCAAGTTAGTAAGAATGAAGTATAAGTACCAGGGTTTTCCAATTGCTTCTATTGTTGAGAACGACCTAGCCAAGGTAAAGGGCACTGAGCTGGCGTATATAGATTTGAAGGATTTTTGGAGTCGAATGGAGCAAAACTCTAGGTCACCATTGACCAAGAGAATGTTAACAAGTGAGTTACCTCGCGCTGGGGATTTTCCACTAGTTGTGCCATGTCCAGACTTAGTTCTTGCATGTGTAAAGAACTATTATCCAAAGTTTCAAGAAATAAGAGCCTTTGACGACTTTATAGTGACCAAAATCGATGCAAAATTGATTTCTCGTGCCTTGAGACTACCAGAGAAAGAAGAATTCATGGAGATATCTATTACCATGGGGTGGAATTATTTTCTAAACATGAAAGATTATTGTCTGACTTCTATTGCAAAAAAATGGCTAAAGGTGGAGAAAAAGGAAAAATTTCAAGTACCCACCAATATGAAAAGAGCACACTTCAAAGAAGAAATATCAAATATGATTACACTGCTGCATCGTGTTGCTTGAAATGAGGAGTTAGATTCTTTTGAGAAGTGGATGTGTTAGTTTATTCTAGTTATATGCAGTGAATCTCAATATGTGGATTGGGTTAAACTGATTAGTGGCCAACTAAATGAACAAATGACTAATTTCCATCAACATGTTTCTTTCTATATGTGCTCATATTTGTTCTACATACTGGTTAGTAAAGAGGTTGTCTGGCCAAGGTTAAGGACTCAAGGTTCTTTAATGCCAGACACATCTGTGTATGAATATTTCCCTCAATTGCAAAGAGATGTTGGTGTTAAGGATTGCTGCCGTGTAAATGACGCTTTTCAGATGTTTAATGCAAGAAAGAATGTAGGCAACCTAGAAGTGAGAATTTATCTTGAAGCCTCAACATTGGTTATGAGATATGGGAGCTTCTATATCCAATTTGATAGATTCACCTATCTTAGAATTGGTGGGTATGAAAATGCCCCATTGGAGGTATGCCTGCGATTATTTCATTCTTTTGGAAGTTTCTCGCCAGATGGTCGATGTGAATATTAAATATCATGGTATGAAGAAGAAGGGGTACACTTTCCCTGTGCCATTATCATTTTTCAGTTGTAAAACCAATGATAATGCTAAAAATGTAGAGAGGATTTGGCTGAATACAAATTTCGCCCTCTATCTATGAGGACATTCTTTGATAGTAAAAACTTTGTCAAGAGGAATTTGCATGGAGGAAACCTCTATGAATAACAAACCCATTTGGAAGACTACTGGGAGGATTGTGTGGATGAAAGAGAAGTTCAAAGGAGAGATTGGATGAGGTTGACTTTAGACCAAATATGTGCTTTCAATTTGCCGCTACAGATTTCTAGTGGCGTTGATGATAATTCAGACATGACTGATGAAGAGTTTCATATTGTTGCCTCTAAACCCTTGCCTCGTATTCAATGGTCAGAGAAAGAGATTACTGATATCAAGACTTGGCCCTCCTTTGCTTTGGACAAGACTAATAGGTGGCTCAGTGGAAAATTTCATGAATGCACTCGATCTTCTTTGGTACAGAAGGAACCTGGGACAAAAGAACAGGGAACTTCTCATGCCACTGGAACTCAAACAATTTCAATTAGTGTTTAGACAACTCGACCTAGAGTTGGTTCACAGTTAGGTGGAGATGGAGAAGAACCTGAAGATAGCAGGAGATTAAAAGGCACATGTGAACAACATTGCAAACCTGCAACTAGAGGATCAAGAGTAGAGAAGAAACTTGATGCTTTACAGCAGCTTCAGGATGATCATATAGCTCCTCCTATTTCCCCCTTGCCTGGTAATGATTCTTCAATTTTTCAAAAACGTGGTGAAGATATTACTTTTTGTTCTTTATTTGAGATTTCAGCCTCCCATGTGTTAAATGAAATTCCTGCCCATAATGTTCAAAATCAGCCAGACAATGTTGTTTTAGATGCTAGTGATAGTGGTGCATTATTGCCATCCCATTCCTGGTTGAAGAAGGTAGTAGAGAAGAAAAGAAGATACACCCCCATGGTAGACATGAATGTTGATACTGTAGCCAAATTGCTACAACTACACCTCAGCCTAAAAAGGCTAAGAGGATGTCAACGATGGTGACAGATTCTTCTTTAGGACATCAAATTCTAGAAATTGCAGATCCAATTGGAAACAAGAATGAGCATGAGGTTACAAAAGAAGACTTCAATGTGAGAAAACTTGACATGGGCCCTCCCACCGTTGAGGGTGACATTTATCATGCTAATTTTTTTGTGGGGATGTTAGCAAAAAGAGTCAAAGTAGAGCAATAGGAAAATGTAAAGCTACAAACTTAGGTGAATGCTTTAGCATCTTTTATTTAATCTATTCTGAATGCTTCTTCTCAGTCTTTTGATGCAACCTCAAGTGTTACTGTGGATGGAGTAGACTCGAGCATGTTACATCAGATTAAGAGATATCAGGCTTTAGCTAGAGTCACTGAACAATGGATTGAAAAAGTTACCATTGACAGTCTACTGTACATTGAAGAGGCTATGAGGTTATATGATCTCATCTTGAATAAGAGGAAAGAGTTAGTTGCAAAATTGTAGAATTTCAAAAAGGATGAGAGTGGTTTGCTCATGGTATACAAGGAAGTGCACGAAATCATAAGGATTGATACGAATATTCTGGTGGCTGAGAAATTTCTAAATGATCCTAAGGACAATGATTCTATCTCTTGGTTAGATGCACTTGAGTGGAAATTGTCCGTGTTGGGGTAGTTTAACAGTGAAATAAGGGGAATTCTGAATCAATACCATGCTGACCTTGAGGACATCAAGAAAAACTGTATAATTTTAGAGACAGAGATTCTGGATGAAAGTGGAGAAACATTGCTTGATGTGAAAGAAGTGAAGCAATGCTTCAGGAAAATGCTCAATGAAGAGATTGTTGGTGCTGATACTGTGAACGGTGTTTCATTGGGAAAGCTTGACAATATAACAATTTATGTCAGAAATTTTAGAACATAAGTTGATGATGTCAATAGGAGGTTGACAGATGTGGAGAGAACGATGAGTAAATGGAGACTTCGAGTACACATCACTCTTAGTCCAAGTGGCAAAATTTTATCTCCCATCATTTCTAGGTAGAGGAGCTACAAAGCGAGGCTTAGATCATAGGTGGACTCAATGAGCGATGAAGAACAAGATAAAGGAGGTGAAGCAGTTCGAGATGAGGATCAAAATGCTACCACGTGATGTCATTTCTTATTTTTATGCTATTTCTTTCAAAGTGCTCTGAAAATTGTTATTTGAAAAGACTTATTATTATTTATCTTTTAAATCGGCTATCTTCAAGAAGCTGTTATTGTTTTAAAAACATTTATTTGAGACAAGGCTATATATACAAAGCTTGTTGATGCTTTGAGGTTCTTTTGGTAAACTTTATGTTGTTGATAGGTCATTTTTTGTGTTATGCTCTCTTTCAATTATTTTTCAATATATAAAGGAAGTTTGGGAAGTTGAATTCAGATATCGTAAACTTTGTGTTATGGTGGATGAATATGTATTCTTCTTACGTTGAATATCTATCATCTCTTTAGATTGCATTTTTATATTGGAATAATTGGAAGTCTCCATTAAAGCTCATTGTTGTGGATTAATTTTCTTTCGATGAATGATTGTAGTGGTGATTATGTTATGAGAGATATTAGTTTATGATTGTTGCTACATGAAGTCTTTGTGCTTCTTTATTCTTTAGCTATTCTTTGAGATTCATTGCATTTGTTGCTTTTTGGTTAAAAGCACCACCTCTCCCACTTTCTAGTTAAAAGCACACATAGTTTTTATTCATTTAAGATCTTTTGAAGGTAGTTGCATCTTGTAAAATAATGCAGAGAGTCATTGCAAATATAATTGCAATCGAGCTCAACTATTAGTGCAGTTGTCATTGTGTGGGTGTGAGAATATATAGTTAAATGACAAATCTATAAACTAACAGATTTTTGGTGATTCTAGTGGGGACTCATCTGTATTCAGTTGCTTTATAAGTAGTCTTTATGGTACTCCAGAGGAGATTGGAACCTATGCTTCAACCTAACGTCAATTGGTTAAACGTGGAGCAAGAAGATATCATTACTAATTTACGAAATCTAGCCTGGAGACACAGGAGAAGCAACAAATAGTTTCATCAAATAGATAGAATCTTGGATGGAGAAGAAGAAATTAGACAAGACTTGAGAAGACAGGATTGAGAGTTTGGTCTTGTTCACAAAAATTTTGTTGTTGAAGGATTTGTACATGTTCTTAGAAGGAATAGACCCTTTCAAATTCGCGCTGTTCCTGAAAACCCGTCAAGGAACCAAAATAACCCACCAAACTGACCTTAGGGTAACCAGGGCAATCAGTAAGTTGGTTGGCAACTCTGTTGTTTGACACCCTTTATCTCTAAAGATGGCTTACAAAAGATACACATGATCAGATAGAAAGAAAGGTATTCTTGATTCTGACTAAATGATTTACTGCAAGCTTTGAATTTCTCTACTTTTCCACCAACTTGTAAAGTAAATTCTTCTAGTAGACCATCCTCTCCTCCTCCAAGAAGGGATACATCTAGCTCTTCTTGTCAAGCCCTTGTATTACACGAGACTATTTTACCCTTGCAAGTTAATTTCCTAGTCAATATGGCTCAACTACTGCCTGTCCCATGGGGAGATGCCATAGGCTCTTTTAACTTAGGGGTGCAATTACATGAGTTACCTCAAGGGTATGGTAAAATAATAACCAAGTTTAGCGGAGATGACAAGGTTACCCCAGATGAACACTTGAATGCCTTCTTTGCAACTTGTTCTATTCTAGGTGTACAACATGAGGATGTTTCAGTTAGACTATTTGTGGAGTCTCTGGTTGATGTAGCAGCTGAGTGGTTGTATCATTTGTCTAATGCATCAATTAACAATTGGGAAACCATGAGGACCAAATTTGAAAGTAGGTTCAAGACAACGAAGAATGAGCATACTCTTGTGGCTCAATTGTCCTCTATGAAGAAAGAAGTGCATGAACCCATCAGAGAGTTTGTAGCCACATTTAACAAATTGGTAAACTGGATTCCTACGACTACAAAACCTGGAAATGCTCTCTTGAAGTGTTTCTTCATCAACACTCTCCCTTTGGATGCCAGTTTCCCTATCAAGGGAGAAGGTACCGCTGAATTGGCAGTAGCACATAAGAGAGATATTTCTATAGAGGATGACTTGATAACTGCAAGTAAATAGAAAAAGGAGTTGTAGACTGGGAAACCTTAGGAAAGTAACTCAACTGACTCTATGATTCAAAGGTTGGCCAATGATATCATCACTCTGAAGAGACATATACGTAAGGGATCTCAACAACCCTTTTACCATGATGTGCCTAGAGAAGATTTTGGTTAGCAAGGCAATTACAGTTCGCCTTTACCTTTGGCTACCCTACTCAAAGGCTTGATATTGAGGGTTCTCCATCTACGAGGAAAGGAAATCACATGGTTTGTAATTTTCATCTTACCACAAATCATGATGGTGCTTCATGTATCGAAATGACTAGTTTCATGCAGATTCTTTCCATGAATGAGCATGCTGAAGAACCATATGTTGAAGAGGAACAAACTCATTCTGGAGATGCTGGGGTGGATTTCTTTGAGTATGAGTTAGATTCATATCAGGGTGAGGGTGTATATATTGAGTTGGATGACACTAATTGTACTGTGATCACTAGGAATCATCATTCACAGAAGAGAGAACATGATTCTAAAGGTCAACCGAGCAATTCCTCTTCTACTCCTAAGTACATTTTGTCGATACGTGCAACCAATGTTTCCAAGAAAGTAGAGCCTACTATTCCTAAGGCTTCTTCCTTTGAGGTACCTTCTACTTCCTTCTCTAAGGAACTTATTTTTGATTCTTTTGATATTGTTGAGTCATGCAAGAGCACAATAATTCAAATTTCCCAAGCCGAATACCTTAGACTAAATCCCACTGGGTTAAATAGGCTAGTCAAATATGTAAAAAAAGAACCTTTCCATTCTCACTTCAATGCACAAGTATCTACAAAAGTTAATGCTAATGCTGAAGCACAAAATTGCTCAAGTTCTCATTCTAGATTGTCTCATTCCAAAAACCCTTTTGAGAAACTTGAGCCTTTCTATGTGTCTTTATATATTGCTGGTTACAAGTTGAGTAATTGTGTCATACACTATGGGGCCTCTGATAATGTCATGCTTGCTCAAGTGGCTAATGCTCTCGGCTTGTCTCTCACCTCCTCCCATGGAAAATGCTACTCTATGGATTCCACAAAGGTGGTACAGTCACAGTAGGAGGGTTCACAGAATGAACTGTCCAGACTGTGCAACAAGAGTAAACACAACAGAAATAAATCAAAGAAACAAAGCATATGCAGATTCAGTCATTCAATATATAATAGAATTCAAATAGAGATTAGCCGGCAACATGCGGGCTTACAATTAGGGCTCATAGGCCTAATTACATACATGTGCAAGATAAGGCTTTGAAGCTCCCTTCGCACAAAATCCAAACTAAATATTATGAATCAATTACTAACTGCTTTCTTAAGGATCTATTACATCATTATATATCTAATTCGGACCAATAGATTCCTCCGTGTTAGCCCAAGGAAGATCACAAATTCCAAAGAAGAGATGTAACATGTACACAGATAGGTCAGACCTAAATGCATAGAACACTTCTGGTAAATGAATGGAATGAAGTGTGGATCCCCAAGGAAGGTCGGCCACGAACCAAAGATCATCAACTCATGTGTCATTAGGTTCCAAGGATTGGGAAATGCTTCCGCAAGTTTCTCCTTTAGCTGATTGCCAGTGAATATCAGGATGCTCTGCTCTGAGAAACAACAATCTTCTGATAGCGATATACTTTCGGTATTAACATGCGGACCTCTAGATTTAGGATATGATGTTCATGAATGAATGTAGATGCTAAATCTAGCTCCACAGGATCTGAAATGCTACTGGACTAGAAATACAGAATCTGCTCTAATTGAACTTCCTGAACTGAACTACAAAATGAAAGAACTGCAATGTAAACAAACTAAAATGCAAATGTTTTTTTTTGTTGATGCAAGATTGCTCTTGAATTAGGGATGCTCCTGCATTAGACATCCGGGGTTATTGAAAAAGTGAGGCCCTCACTTTGTTGGGGCTAGGGGAGAACCAAGATGGTCCACCTCAGCTTGATAAATCCATGAATCTTCTTCCGGTCTGCTTTTCCACTTCACAAGGTATTCTTTATATTGTCTTCCTCTAGTGCTGTGTCCAACTCTGCTGTCCAAAATGTCTTCAATTTGTTCTGGTGCTTGTTGTGGTAACTGCTTCTTCAAGTCTTCTTCCATGATGTCACTGAACTCTACTTCATGATACTAATAAAGATCTGCAATGTTGAAAATAGGTGATATACCCAATGTCTCCGGTAATTCTTCATATGCATTTCCTGAATCAAATTTCCTGAATATCCTACAAGGTCCAAACTTCTTCATCTTCAACTTGTTATACGTCCCAACTGGAAATCTTTCTTTTCTCAAGTATACCATCACTTCCTCTCCAACTTCAAATTCCTTGTCTTCTCTTCTCATCAGCCTTTTCCTTATACTTACTATTCATATTCTCCAAATGCTTCTTTATCTGATTATGCATTGTCTTCATATGATCTGCAAATTTTTCTGCTTCTGCACTTCTTTTTTCATCTGCACTGATGTCTCTTAATTCTGCAACTCCTCTAGGATTCACTCCAGTAACAATCTCAAAAGGTGTTCTTCTGGTACTCCTATTCACTGAATTATTGTATGCAAACTCTGCTTGTGAAAGAATCAAATCCCAACATCCGGTCTTCTCTCCAACCAAACATCTCAACAAGTTTCCCAAACTCCTATTTACTAGCTCTATCTGTCCATTGGTCTGTGGATGAAAAGATGAACTGAACTTCAAATCTATCTTCATCTTCTTCCAAAGTGTCCTCCAAAAGTATCCAACAAACTTTGTATCTCTGTTTGAAACTATACTCTTAGGTAAAACATGCAATCTCACAATCTCTTTGAAAAATAGGTCAGCTACATGCACTGCATCAGTTGTCTTCTTACAAGGTATGAAATGAGCCATCTTTGAAAATCTGTCAACCACTACAAATATTAAATCATGTCCTCTCTGCGTCTTTGACAATCCCATCACAAAATCCATGCTTATATCTTCCCAAGGTCTCTCTGGCACTGTCAAAGGTTTATACAATCCATTATTTTGACTACTCCCTTTTGCAACTTGGCAAACTCTACAACTCTGCACAAATTTATGAACATTCTTATTTATCTGAGGCCAAAAGTAATTTTCACTTACCAAAGCCACTTCCTTATCAATGCCAAAATGTCCTGCCAATCCACCACTATGCTTCTCCTTGATCAAATTATCTCTCATTATACTTCTAGGTATGCACAATTGACTTCCTTTGAACAACATATATTCTTGAATGAAATAGTCCAACCACTTACTTCTATCTATTTCAATAGGTTCCTTACATGCCTTCCAAGGTTCTACAAAATCAGTGTCTCCCTCATACATGTTCTTCAACTCATCAAAACCCAACACTTCAACTCTCATCTCTGTCAACAAGTTTCTTCTTCTACTCAATGCATCATTAACTTTGTTTGATTTACCACTCCTATGCTTCAACACAAAAGTATAACTCTGCATGAACTCTACCCATCTCATATGTCTCTGATTTAACTTACCTTGACTATTCAAATATTGCAAATCTTGATGATCTGTATACAACACAAACTCCTTAGGCAATAAGTAATGTCTCCACTTCTTCAAGGCTTGAATTATGACATAGAACTCTTGATCATAAACTGAATATCTTCTCCTTCCATCATTCAACTTCTCACTGAAATAAGCTACAGGGCTACCTTCTTGACTTAACACTGCTCCTATTGCATTCCCACTTGCATCACAATCAACTTGAAATACCTTATTGAAATCCGGTAATGCCAAAATAGGTTGCTCTATCACCTTCTGCTTCAAAATCTCAAAGCTTTTATCTTCTCCAGATGTCCACTTAGAATCTTTTCTGTCACCTCTCATAGTCTCTGTCATAGGGCTACAAACTGAACTAAAATTACTGATGAACTTCTGGTAGAAACTAGCCATTCCATGAAATGATCTAACTTCTCCAATGCTCTCCGGTGTAGGCCATTCAATAATTGCTCTCACTTTCTCAGGGTCCATCTTCAATCCTTCCACAAAAATCACAAATCCCAAATATACCAACTCTTCTTTCATGAAACTACACTTCTTGATGTTTATCAACAATTTCTCTTCTCTCAATCTCTACAAAACTTGTCTAATATGCCACAAATGTTCTTCTTTTGTCTTACTGAAAATCAGAATGTCATCCAAGTATACAATAACAAACTTATGCAAGAATTTCTTCAAGACTTCATTCATCAATCTCATGAAAGTAATCGGTGCATTTGTCAATCCAAAAGGCATCACTAACCACTCATACAATCCTTCATTTTTCTTAAAAGCAGTCTTCCATTCATCTCCTTCTTTGATTCTGATCTGATGGTATCCACTCTTTAAATCTATCTTTGTGAAATATCTCGCTCCACTCAAACAATCCATAATATCATCCATTCTAGGTAAAGGGAATCTATACTTAATTGTGATCTTGTTTATTGCTCTAGAGTCAGTACACATACTCCATTCTCCATCCTTCTTAGGTGCTAGCACTACAGGTACTGCACAAGGACTCAAACTTTCTCTGATCAATCCTTTTCTCAACAACTCTTGTATCTGTCTATTCAATTCTTCATTCTCTATCGGTGTCATCCGGTGTGCTGCTTTGTTATACAAACTTGCTCCCAGTATAAGATCCATGTGATGACTGATACTCCTTATAGGTGGCAATCCATCCAGTACATTATCTGATATGATGTCTTCGTACTCTGTCAGTAACTCTCTTATCTCCTCCGGTTCAGTCTCTTTCTTCAATGCTTCAAGGTTTTTAGGAATCAAGGCATAACACATACTCTCTTGTTTCAAACCATCCAAAAATTTCCTTTCATCTACCAAACAGATTCTAGCATTTCCACATACCAGATCTTTAGGATCATCCTCCAAAGGAATCAAAGTAATTCTTTTCCCATTTTTTGTTAGAGTGAAGTATTCTTTCTCCCATCATGTATAGCTTTTCTATCATACTGCCAAGGTCTACCCAACAAGATATGACAAACATCCATAGGCATAATATCACAAAAGACTTCATCATGATAAGATCCAATATGAAATTTCACCAAACATTGTTCACTCACCAGTACCTTATGATCATCCTGAATCCATGCTATCTGATAGGGCTTAGAGTGTTTCAATATTTCTAACTTCAACTTAGTCACCATCTCCTCTGAAACTAGGTTATTTGAACTACCACTATCAATCACAACTTTACAACACTTACCTCCTGATTTGCATCTTGTTCTAACCAGACTCTTCCTCTGCAGTGGTTCTTCATTTTTCTCTACTTGAAATAGTGCTCTTCTCATCACAAGTGATTCTCCTTTCTCTGGTTTACCAACAGAACAGGGGTCATCTAATTCAACAGGTTCTTCTTCAACATAGGTTGCTTTTCCACTATTCTCTGTCCTCTTATTTGTACTACCCTGATTACACTCAAATACTCTATGTCCTTCACCTCCACACTTGAAACAAGTACCTCTGAATGTCTTCTTATGAAATCCTCTTCCTTTTCTTCTGTATCCTTCATTCTGGTATGCACTAGGGTTTCCTCTCTAGTAAAAATTTCTGTCATCTCTTCGGTAAGCATTGTTATCTTTGTCATCCTTCTTAACTGGGCTGTCAAACTTGTTTTGCTCCAGATGTGATTTGTCTCCTCCAGAATAAGTCCTACCTCTCTGAAATTTACCTCCTCTTCCTCTCTATCTCTGATCGTGTTTCTTATTCAGCTTCTCTTCAACTTTTGAGGCAAACTGATATGCTTCCTCCAAAGATGTCATCCTTACCAAACTTAGTTCTTCTTGAATGTTCAATCTCAGTCCATTGATGTATCTAGCCACTTTCTCCTTGCTTGCTTCATAATGTCCTATTCTTATGATCATCTTATGAAATTCTTCCATGTACTCCTTCACAGATTTCTCCTTTTGTCTCAGGTTTTGCAATATTTTCAACAGCTCCAACTCATAGTTAGCAAGTATAAACTGATTCTTCAACTTTGTCACCATCCTATTCCATTTTGTAATCTTTTCTTTTCCTCTTCTATTTCTTTCCAACTTAACTTCTTTCCACCATATAGCAGCATGTCCTTTCAACTTTGTCTTTGCAAATTTCACCTTCTCCAGATCTTCAATCTCTTCATATTCAAAGTATTCTTCCATATCATTTATCTAGTCAATCAATTCTTCCAGGTTCAAAGTACCAGTATAATTTGGGACATCAACTCCAGGTCTCTTTTCAATCTTTGAAATATCTCGCAACATCTTTACCTAATTTGATTCTTCTTCTTCATGACCTTCTAGGGTTTCGCCAGTTTGTTCAGCAGATTGAAATTCTTCTTCATCATCACTTTCAACATTAGGTTTCGTTGTCAATCCTCTTCGCCTATCTTCTTCAACAACATCCAATTGAATTCACGTTGTTCTCATCAATTCCATCATCTCATCCATTCTATTAGCCATTATACCAACATGAGGAACTCTTCGCGATGACATCTTCCTCGGATCAAGTGCAAACTACCTCAAATTCAGTGATTAGGCTACAAGCGATAACTACCTCTCAATCGGCGATTGGTCACGCACAAGTAACCTGTCTCGAATCGATGATCTGCTTACAACAAGATCTTATGGAATCCCCTTCGCTAATTTGCTCTAAAGAATTGAACTTTCACTCTGATACCACTTGGTGCAGTCACGGTAGGAGGGTTCATAGAATGAACTATTTAGACTATGCAACAAGAGTAAACACAATAGAAACAACTCAAAGAAACAAAGCATATGCAGATTCAGTCATTCAATATATCATAGAATTCAAATAGAGATCAACTAGGAATATGCAGGCTTACAATTAGGGCTTATAGGCCTAATTACATACATGCGCAAGATAAGGCTTTGAAGCTCCCTTCGCACAAAATCCAAACTAAGAATTATGAATCAATTGCTAACTACTTTTGGTGCAGTCACGGTAGGAGGGTTCACAGAATGAACTGTCCGGACCGTGCAACAAGAGTAAACACAATGGAAAAAACTCAAAGAAATGAAGCAAATGCAGATTCAGTCATTCAGTATATCATAGAATTCAAAATAGAGATCCGCCAGCAACATGCAGGCTTACAATTAGGGTTCATAGGCCTGATTACATACATGTGCAAGATAAGGCTTTGAAGCTCCTTCGCACAAAATCTAAACTATCAGCTATCACTATATCATGAACTTCATAATTTCCTGATTACTTTCCTAGGGATCTATTACATCTTTATATATCATTTCTGGACTAGTAGATTCCTCTGTGTCGGCCAAGGAAGGTCACAAACTCCACTGAAGAGCTGTAACGTGTTCACAGATAGGTCAGACCTAAATGCATAGAATACTTCTTCAAATGAATGGAACAACGTGCAGACCCTTGGGGAAGGTTGGCCATGAACCAAAGAACATTGAATGATGTGTCAATGAGATTTGCAAGTCAAGGAATGATCCACAAGCTTTCTCCTTCAGTTGATTATCAGGAACTATTAGAATGCTCTGCTCTTGAGAAAATAGTCAACTTTTGATGGCGATATCTTTCCGGCAACTGATCCAAATGCTCTAAATTCTTAATATGATGTAGATGAATGAATTTAGATGCTAAGTCCAGATCTACAAGATGTGAAATGCCAAAATTGGACCACAAGCTGAGAACTGCTACTGACTGAACTAAATTGGAAAAGGAAAGAACTAAAATGCAAACAAACTGAAATGCAAATGTTTTTGGTTGATGCAAGATTTCTGTTGAACAAAGGATGCTCTTGCATCAGACATCTGGGGTTATTGAAAAAGTGAGTCCCTCACTTTGCTGGGGCTAGGGGAGAACCAAGATGGTCCACCTCAGCCTAAGAAATCCAAGATGAATCTTCTTCTGGTCGACCTTTCCACTTCACAAGGTATTCTTTGTATTTCCTTCCTCTAGTGCTGCGTCTAACTCTGCTGTCCGAAATGTCTTCAATCTGTTCTGGTGGTTATCGTGGTAACTGCTTCTTCAAGTCTTCTTCCATGCTATCACTAAACTCTGCTTCATGATACTGATAAAGATCTGCAATGTTGAAAATAGGTGAAATACCCAATGTCTCTAGTAATTCCACTTCATATGCATTTCTTGAATCAAATCTCCTGAGTATCCTACAAGGTCCAAACTTCTTCATCTTCAACTTGTTATATGTCCCAACTGGAAATCTTTCTTTTCTCAAGTACACCATTACTTCATTTCCAACTTCAAATTTGTTATGTCTTCTCTTCTCATCTAGATTTCTTAATCAATTATGGAAAAGTAGAAATATTGTGCTATTTTCTAAAGATACTTCTATTCTTACTTTCATCAACTATGGATATAACAATTATTTCTAATGTTTCCTTTAGAGTGACAACCAAGTTGAAAAAGTGTAGCTAGAGTTTGTAGTTTTACTATTTATCTCCCATTGGAGGATTGCTTTGCACACCATGAACATATTTCCTCCTATCGACACTCACTTATGTTCCTAGTTCAGATCATTAGGGAAGGAGCTCCAAGTGGGATTGTGTTGTGCCTTTCACACATGCCCCATTTTTCCAAATGGAGACCCCCTCTTTTTCTTTGGCTTGAAGTCTCAACCTTTCTACCTTATGATGATGAGAAGGTGAAATTGTGCTTAGAATGTAGGATTTGCTTCAAATTTGAGTTCTTGGCATGTTTGAAGTGATTTGATGTCATGCATGATTGATTTGGAAGTGTCTTGTGCTTGAAAGATAGCCATTTGTTTCCTTTTGCGCTAAAATTGGGTGCTACTACATTTTTCTCCAAAATTCCATGTCACTGGATATTGTCCTTGAAATTACTTTTGTAGGATGTGTCATGTTGAAATTCTTAGTTTCCAGATCTTACAGTTGTAAAATCGTGTCAAATTCCATTAGATTTCACTAGGGGTCCATAAGCTTTCACCTTGATACATGTTCTTGAAGCCTTGATTTGGCTAAGTCTGAAACCCTGAAAAATCTTGAAAAATGGCTATCTGAAATCTAGTGGAACCACAAAATTCTAGAATCTACATATGAAATCCTATGGATCTGGAACCCATCTCAAACATCCTGAAAGTATATTTAAAATTATTTAAAGTATAAATATATTTTTAAATATACTTTCACCCTGGCCAATTCAAAATCTAGCACTAAAAATGACCCCAATTGCAAAAAGCAATAAAACTACCTCCTATTGACCTTTGCGCTAAAAACAACTTCCACAGACCTTGCGCTAAAAGTGCCCTTGACCGACCCAAAACATAAAAATAGTCGACAATCTTCAAAAATCCCACCACCAAGTCCTTGCGAGAAAATTACCATGGTCCGACCTTGCACTAAAAATTTTGTCAACTGACCTTCGTCGGACACCTTCAAGATTTGCGCAAAGTCGGTCGCATAAAAAATCAGTGCTGACTTAACACTTTACACTTTGTGCTAAATTCATTCGCCACTAACTTGTGCTAAAATTCACACCAACCGACCTCATGAAACATTACTAGTCAGTCAGACCCAAAATCCCCGCAAGGTCGGATGAACCCAAAATCCCCGCAAGGTCGGATGAACCCAAAATCCCTGCAAGGTCGGATGAACCCAAAATCCCCGCTAGGTCGGTTGAAAGCAAAATCAGTGCTTTTTGGTTTTTTAGCCTAAAAATTAAGTTTTTCAAGGAGCAAATTGGATTTTATTGATAGATTTGAATTGCATATCTATTTGTCACATCATGATGAACATTTTACCAAGTTTGTGTGGAGTTTTGGCACATTTTACGATAATTAATGTCACTGCACATGAAAAATCCGTGACCCCCAAAAATCTTGCTTTTTGCAGAAAAGGATAGAAAAACATGAAATAAAAGTTCCCAAACGGTAATGACTGCAAAAACTTCTTAAATCAATAGATAGGCCAAATGGGTACTTGAAAATGGTAAAAAATGCAGAAAATCATGTGAAAATCATAGGATTTAAGAGGAGGTTCATAGAAAAGTGACATTGACAATTAGTTGTTTTTGACTGATCCATGACTGCAAATGAACATGTTTTGATCCAAATTGATGAAAAATGACTTGTTAAGATGAAATTGATGCTTTGCATTGTGAATTGTAGGTCTTGGAGGACATCGGGGCTTGTTGGAGCCATCTTGGAAGGATGTACACACATATATGCGGTGCTGATCCAGAAATGTAGAAACTTTATTTTATCAACCAAATTGCTGCTACACCTACAATAGAAAGTCAGTATGATGTCTCAGATGATGGAGATGAGCTTCAAGAGCTAAAGACATACAAGACCAAGTCTATTTCATTGTTGTTCCTACAGATCCAGTCCAATGTCCAAGACATACATATAGCTGTCCTAGTAGTCTAGTCATCAAGAATCAGTCCAACAAGCATCTAGTTGGATATATATTCACTAATAAAGTGCCACATACTCCTCTTGGTCCATTCAACACTTGGAATCCCGTGAATCCACATCAGCTCAAGTTTTCAAGTGTCATGTGACTATTTTGGCTTTATTAGGCCTTGAAAATTGACTTTTCATCATATACAACCAAATGGGTATCCATTTTGTCCAGATTCAATGTATTTGCAAGTTGTATTTTATCTTTTTCCTAAAGGACAAATGCAAATATGAAAATGTAACAAACTGATGTACTTCATTAAATGTCATGTAATCTGGACCATTGGTGTCGAGTTAATCTCCACCGTCCATTCAAAAACTCAGTATGGTGCCTTGTCTATAAAAGAACCATCATTCTCTTATTGTAAGAAGTAAGATTTGATACTGAATTGCCAAGACTCTGCCAAATTGTGATCAATACAAAGAAAGTTTTGCAGGTTGCTGGGAATTTGTGTTCTTGTTTTATCCTCTTTATTTTTTCATGGTTCATATCAATCTAAATTTAATTAGTTGTGCTTTTGCAATGATGGGTAAATATTAAGATATCTGATGAATGCTTTGGTCCATACTATTAATGCTTGCTGATTGTAAGTTGTTGTGTATAGTTAGCCTGGGCCTTGTCATCGAATGCAGTTCAGTTGCACTCCACTAGTTAAGTTGCGCCATTGTCTGGGTGTTTAATGAGTGAATGCAATTTAAAAATCATAAGGATCCTTTGAAGATTGAATCATTTCTTGCAACATTGTGGGTTTCCCATCCTGGTGAAACAAGGAATGGTTTATTAAAAGTATTTATCTATCTGTAGCATTTTACCTCATTGTGACTGTCACTTAGGAGCTCTTATCCCTTTCTCTCTCCCTTTCCTTTTGCATTTTCTTTACATAAAGTTTGGTAGATTTAGGATTTGAGCAACATTACATTGATCATCTGCCGAAACCTCAAACTTCACAGCTTGAACCACCTAGGGTTTCTGCACTTGCATTGCTACCATATTTTCATAAACCCTACATTTCATGTAAGACCCCTTGTTGGCATAGCTAGACATACCACCGAGTCATTCCTTGGGGTAGTCCTATCTTGGATAGGATACCTTTTTTAAGAGAGGTGTGATACCAACAATTATACCTACATTGTTGTGTGCTAAAATCACCATCAACAGATTGGTCTACATATTCCAATGCTAATGGTAGCCATAGTCATGTTGCAAGTTGGTCTCCCCTATTATTCTTCTAGGGGTAGGGCTCCTCCTAGCCATGATAAGGCCATCACCACCTTGAATTTGGCTCTTTGTCCCACTCAACCTATAAGAAAAATGAGTAAGTGTGTCATGGTGGTGGTATGGGTTGGGATCCCATTATGTTGGAAAATTTATAGAATGATATGTGGGGAAAAAAATCACAATAATGACTCTCTTGTTGGCTCTCTTATCATAGTTTTTAATGCATTCTTGTTGGTGATGGTGACTAACTTCTAATTTCTTTGTTATGAATTTTATTTTTCCTTGTGTTGGCTTTCTTGTTGGCCAACATGGTGGCATTGTTTACTTTTAGACATGGACCATGATTCCATTCTAGCCACTTTTTTTATGTTAAATGAATTTTTTGAGTTTTTTAAAATTATTAATCAATTAAAAATTATTTCCAATACACAAAGACAATCATTAGTCAAATAAAATTAATATATAGTTGATATTTCTTTTACCAACATAAAGTTGATCAATGTACTTTAATTATAATATACTTACTCTAAATGTTGTTTGTTTTAAAAATATTTAACAATAACTAAGCATAATAAATATTAATTTATTTTTATTATGTTTAGATCATTCTTAAGTGTAAATAAAAGAGTTATCTATTAACTTTAACAACCTTTAATTTCATATGTAGTTTGAAGTAGTATGAAACTTCCCATAATGAAAAAAATAAATCAACTAAATAAGATGATGGTAAGAAGGTTGTGTGATTCATTAAAAACACTTCTATTTAGGTTGTCAAGATAAATATGTGCCAAAGGTGTTTATTGACCAATATAATGTAGATTGTTTTACTCACCTTTTTATAAATACCAATGACCAACCCACCTAAAATAATAATCATTTACAAATATATGTTTCTGTATTCACATAATTTAGAACAAAATGCAAAGAGATTAAAATAATATTAAACCCTTATTCTAAATCATGCATAACCTCAGATTGAATATAAAGAAGATTCAAACAAAACAAGTATTTGATAGATATCACCAAATAGAAACCCTCTGTGTTGATGGAGATGTGCTTAGCGGATGTGGATGCTCAAGGACTTGTGCAAGATTTTTGCAACATGTACCTATCAAGATTAGTTGTTCATGGATGACTTGATAGAGTATTGGTGACGATCTCTTGATATTTCAGCAGTATGCACCTATGGATCGATCATTCATTCTTGACTTGAAGGAATGGCTTAGATTTATAGATGTTTGATTGTGGATGTGAACGACTAAGATTTGATATTGAATGAATGGTGGAGATTTATTGAGAGTGAGTAGAGAATCTTCCTTGACTAAAAATAGTGAGTTAAAGCGGGGTTATGATAGATTTTTAATGAGGTCTAAAAGTAGGTGGGGGAAATTAGTCATTTATATTCATTTGTTTTGACAAATTAGTTGTGCATGGACTAAAATTAGGGGGAAATCACGGAGGAGTTATGAAAAAATATGAATGGATAATTAGATTTTTTAATTATTTGTGGAAAATAAGAGAAAATGGATTTATTTATTTATTTTGAACATTAGCCTAATTAACTAAATAATGTGAATTATTTAATTAGTTAGTGGGGATAAATGAAAAGGGGAATTAACATGATAATGAAGAAATGCCAACATGGTATTAGGATGCAATGACATGATATTAGGTGGAAATTAGGTGTCTACATTTTGCCTCTCTTTGAAATGGTGTTGTGAAATAACAATGTTTTAATGAAAGTAGATATAGGCACTCAGTGGGACAAGATTAGTGATAACATGCCCCAAGCATTGAGATTTTGATTTTAGGATTGATTGATGGATTAAAATTGATTTGAAATTTATTGAAGTTGGTTGATTAGGTTGATTGAATGATGATTGGTTTTTTATACTTCAATGCTTGGAGGGATTTTGGATTTAGAATGTCGACCTTAATTTTGGATGATTTGGTTTAGGGATGTCCCCTTGAGAGGACAAGTAGGCTTGAAGAACATAGGCGTTCTCTCGAAATGGATGAAACATAGATAAGATGATTAGGGATGGATGGAAAAGATAGAAGTGAATAGATTTTGGTGTTAATGATGGGTGAGGGGATTGGTGATAATAGATAGAGTTAGTTAAAGGATGGATGTTAAGGATGAAAAGATTAGTGGAGAAACAGAGAAGAGGATATGAAAATTAAAAATGAATAATGAATGCTAATAATGTGTGAATAGAAGATGATAGATGCATGGATGCTGATATAGATGGATGATGAAATGATTTTTTTTTGGTTTTTAGGAATGTAGATGATGAAAGGCTAGGTGGATTGGATATGACAAGGTGTGAAGGATTGAGATTGTTAAAGTACATGTTATGAATCTTACACAAGATGCCAACTATTTTGAGCAACCTAGTGTTTGTTATAACATATGACAAGTGCATAAAACTATGATGATGTTGTTTCCATGTGATGTAGGACTGCCCCCATCAAAAAGGGAACAATCAAGCATATGTCATATGGAACCATGATATGAAATATCATGATGTTATTGTTGCGATATGTTGCAAGGGCCATTACAGATGCAAGCAAAATAAGAAAGATGCAAGTAAACAAGAAAGCAAACATGCACAAAAATAAACAAGATTTTGCCCCTAGTCAAGCTAGAAGCCTATTACCCAGGTTTTGTTTCTGGGTTCACTAAACTTTTATTGTTCATCCTTTCATTAACTTGGGTTGTCTTACACATTTTTCTATTTGGTGAAAAGCATCTTTGTTTCTTTGTCGGCAATGCTGTGTGTTCACGAACCTTATCGACGGGTTCACTTGTTCACAAACCCACCGATATAGCAATAATAACCCAAGGTTTATCAATGTGTTCTTATCAGTGTATGCCATCTTTGGTGAACTTGCCTTTGTTGTTATTTCCTTGGCGATCAATTTTTAAATTAGTGAATCTCCTAACTTGGAAATGACTCCTTTTTCTTACAAGATTAATTTGTAAAGTCACATCTTGCCGATGAAGGAAGCATGTAACTCACATCACTCATTTTGAGAGTTCACGAACTTTAAAGTTTGCCGACGAGTGTAGTTCTTGATGCACATGTACAATATGAAGATCGCTTAATGGCAAATTGGAGCAACATTCAATCCACGAACCAATTGGTTCGTCAGTGAAAGAGTTGGCCGATAGCTAATGTTGCCAATAAAAAGAGTCCATCAACCGAATCATTACTTGATTAAATTATGGTTCATGAAGAGTGATTTTTTCTGATAAGAAAGTTTGGCGATGGAACATTCTGCCGATAGTGACAAACCTTATTAAAAAAGATATAGTCAAATCACTGGAGGATGTAAGTTCCTGACTCAGTGTTTGATCAATTGTGGAGAATTTCATAGTGTTATGTTTTGTGAATTAATAAAGTAATTAGTAGAAAGGTTTGTGGGTTATGAACCTAGTTGATGCTTTGGTGATAATAGCATTCATTACAAAGCCACATTAATTAGACCCATTTTGTGTCCTAATTCTTCAATATAAACACACCATTGAGTTTTGTTTTGTATTACTATTTGGAGCCCGCATTTTACGTGTCAATTAGAGCCACTCTTCCATAGTTAGCTTGTCATAGCTTGCAACTATTATGGTAAGCCCATTGTCTTATCACTCTTTCCATTTTATGTTATGTGTTGCTAGAAACCAATTGGAAGAGGTGTTAGGATGACTCTTACAAGTTCATGTTTACTGAATTTACTACATACTGTTCTCCTTCACACATTTCTCCCCTTGTGATAAATCAAACCTTCTTAATAGTAGTTAATTGTGTGGTTTGGTGGTTAATCAAGTTCGTGAAGATGAAGTATAAATACCAATGGTTTGATGTATTTACCATAATTGAGAACAAGCTCATGAGAATTAAAAACATGACCTAGGGCACATGGACTTGAAAGATTTTTAGATCAGAATGAACACCAATCCTAGAGAACCATAGCTAAATTAACATTTTCGAGTGGACTTGCTCACGCTGGGTGTTTTCCTCCCATTGTACAGTGCCTAGACCTAGTATTGGCTTGTATTGAGAATTATCATGCAGAATCTTGACAAGTTAGAATGGTAAACGATGATGTGATAGTAACATTAGATGCCAAATCCATCAACAACACTTTCAAATTATCAGTATGGCAAGAATATGATAACATATATATGGAAACTGGATGGACATATTATATAGATGGAAAGAACTAGTGTAATACTGCAATTTCCACAACTTGGCTTAAGAAAGAAAAGAAAGGGAAGACACAACTTCCAAAGAATATGGCCAGGGCTCTTTTCAAAGAGGATATTTCTGATATAATCGCCCTTCTACATAAAGTGGTGGGATGTGTAGATTCTAATGAGTTTGTAGAGTGGATGTGCCAATTCATACTGGTTATTTATATTAGGAAACAACATATTTACTTGGCTTAAATTATTAGTGATCACCTGTATGATCAATTGGTTAACTTTTGAAGGAAGAATCAATTTCATACGTGCTCTTACCTTTTCTATGTTTTGGCTAATACACAAAGGGTATGGCCTGATTTAAAGACTGCAATTACCTTCACTGGTGATACACAAGTGTATGATTACTATCCTCAGCTACAAGATGAAATTGGCAACAAGGATTATAGAAGGGTTAATGATGCCTTCTTGATGTTTAATGTGAAGAAAATATGTGGAAACCTTGAGGTCAGAATTTCAGCAGAAGCAACAAATCTTATTTTTAAATTTAGGAGCTACTTCAGTCAATTTGACAGGTTTACCTATATAAGAATTGGTGGTTTTGAATAGTCTCCCTACAAACTTCCCAAACATGTCAGATTATATTATATTCTTGGAAATCTATCGATAGATGTCTTAGGATAGTAAGAGGTATCAAGATTACAAGAAGAAAGGATATTCTTTCCCTTTGCAATTGACTCATTACACCTGAAACAAGCATGAAGATGCAAGACATGTTGACATGATAATTTCCAAATTTAATTTCCATCCATACGTTTCAAGATCATACTTTGATAGCAAAATTTTTGTGAAAGATAACTTGTACCCTCCTTTATTGCATGAACATTGTCCTCACCTTGAGGATTATTGGGAAGATTTCATAGATGAACATGAAGTTAGGAGGGATTAGATGAGATTGAAAATTGACTAGATGAGAGCCTTTAATATAGGATGGAATCTCCCAAGTATTGTAGATGATTACTTGATATGATTGATGAAGGCTATTATGTAGAAATACCTAGGGCCCTACCTAGATTGAGATGGTCTGAGAAAGAAATTACAAATATCTTTTTTAGATCCTCGTTTGTATTAGATAAAAGTGAAAGGTGGCTAAAATCTAAAATGGTTGATCACACTACAGGTTCTTCTTCACCAAAAGAGCAAACAATGACAGGGCAAAAGAATGTTGTTGCATCTATTTCCCAAGAGACACCTTCTAAAGGTCATTTTGCCAAGGCTAAATCTATTTTAAAGGATGGAAATGACGGAGATGATAATCCATAAAAAGATGGTAAGATAGAAGGGTAGTGTGAAGGTGATAGAAACCAACCAAGGAAGAAGATGGAAATCAAAAGGGCCCTAAAACCTTATTCTGAGGGTGTATTGAACCAGGAATAGGGATAAAAAGATCAAGGCCATGGATTAGCCTCTTCTCCAACAACCTAGGATAAAGTTTCTCCACCTAGAATACAAACACATCTACCAAATTTTCATGATGCAAGATCTTCCCCAGGTCCTCCACTACAGATAGGAGATATTCCAAGCACTCCTCTTGATTTTGTGCCCAAGACTTTGATTGATTCTCAGCCTGTCTTTCCATCACCAACTTGCTTGAGAGATATTGTTAGAAAGATGAGGAAATACAAACAGGTAATAAATGTAGAGTTTGATGTAGTTTCTAGATTGCTACATATGGATTGTCCACCTAAAAAGGCCAAAAAGAAGTCTAGGTTGATGGTGGACCCAATCACAAAACATCAATTTGTAGAAATAGTTGAACCCATGATGGACAAGAATGAAAATGAACTTTCTATAGATGACTTTAAAGTGAGTAAGGTTGATTTGGGACCACCTACTATACATGGGGATATCCATAATGTAGAGTTGTCCATATAAATTTTAGCTACAAGGCTGGAGCAAAAAGAGAAAGAAAATGAGTTGCTAGCAGAGCAGGTCGATATTCTTACTTAATACATCAAATCTATTGTAGACACCACAACCTAGCCCTTGGATGCATCAATGAACACTCTTTTGAAGGTTCCTCCCAAAAGGGCGAGTCCAGATGTGGTTGATCAGATAAGTATCAATTTTTGGGTATAGCTACTAAAGAGTGGGTTGAGAAGCTGACAATGGAAGGGATGTTGTATCTCCATGAGGTGACCCTCTTATATCCAAAAATATCTACCAAACAAATTGAAGTACTTTCTAAGATGAAGCTAGCTAAGAAAGAATAAAGTGTATTGAGTATAGATAATAATGGTTTGAAGGAAATGGTCAAGTTAGACACCCATATTTTAGTTTATGAGAATGTGATTGGTAAGCCTAAAGATAATGAGTTTGCAAAATGGCTAAACACCATTGATTGGAATATTTTAATGGTTAAGCAATGTTTGAATGTTTTGAAGAATATTGTCAAAAATTATAAATCACATTTGATGGACCTTATGAGTTCCTGTAAAACCCTAGGGATGGATATCCTCGATGAGACTTAAACATATCTACTTGAGACTGGTACTGTCAAGTAAGGGTTTAAAGATTTATTAACAGAGGAGTTGAAAAGTAAAAACACTATAGAGGGAAATCCAATAGATAAACTATACAATATGTTTTTTTACCTCATGAATTTTAAAAGGGATCTTGCTTAATTTCATAGGAAGTGTGAAGATTCAAATAACATCCTTGTTATGTGGAAGACTCATCTAAATATGACCACCATACCTAATGGAAAATTCATCGCTCCTGTGTTGAATAGATTCAAAGTATTCAAAGCTAAGATGGATGCTTCACAGGTACCTAAAGGTCAATCAACTAAGGTTAATCAAGATGAGCAAGAAGACAAGGATGAACAGGTTGATTGAGATGTTGAGGAGGAAGAGAAAAATGATATTTCAGCCCAGTGTTTTGTCTATTTTATTTGAAAAGACTTTAAAATGTATTTATTTATGTTTATTGTACTTTATTAAACCTTACCTTCTTTATGTAATATCAAAAGAGGGAAAGGCTTGTTTTAATTGGTCATTCCAAGAAATAGTTATAAGGTGGATTTAGTTTTAATGTTATTCTTATATAAGGAACAAATGAAGAAGCATAGGGGTCTTTTGGTGAAATAGTTTCATGATTAGATCATTGGAAAAAGTTAGTCATGTTTTAAATTATTTTGTTTCAAAACATTTGGGAGGTAAGGGGAACATTATATGCAATATCTAAAAAGGGAGTATTGAGCTCCATTTTTGCTCATAAATACAAGAGAACAGTGGCATTGAGTCAATCTTCTCTATTATGTTATGGATTCTTCTTATGTTGGATTTATGGCATGTTTTTGATAAATTCAACTAGAAAAAAGGGTGCAAAACCCTGTAAAAAATAGCCTAGAGGGAAGAGAAAATCTTCAAATAGGCAAAATACAATACTTTAATAGACTAACAACATAACAAAGTGTAACCAAAAAACCCAACCAAACCAACCTTAAGCAAAATCTAACATCATAAAACACAAAAGAAACAACTAAGGATTGCCATCAATCCCATGCTTAGTGAGGAACTTAAACATCTCCTCAGTCCCTGAGGATTTTGATCCCAATGCCCTGGATCTTCTCATCAAACTCCTTTAGTGCAAAGAAGGTAGTAGCAGCATAGTGCAATACTTTGACAGCAAACCCCACCATCACTCTCCAATTCTTTTGCAACTCCCTCACCTTAGACTTGAGATCAAAAACCTCTTCCATAGTCTTCTCACATAGAGTACATTTACTCTTGTCCTCCTCTTGAACATGGGTGTCCTCATCTTTTGAGTAGGGAGTATTCTTTTCTGGGAAGTGACTAGTGCCTTCTTCCTCTTGCACAGACCCCTCGGGCGTACCCCCTTCATCTTCATCCAAAGTCTCTTCCTTAAATTCAGACGCACCCAAAATCTCAATCCCTTGAGGGTACCTCCACCTTGCTTAGTAAAAACATTAAAGTCCACAAATTTAGACACAACTACCTCATATTGAACATCCTCCTTCTCCTCCTTTAATTTTTTATGGGAGTGGGTCCTTCCTTATTTCATTTCAATTGCTCTCTTAGCAGAGGAGACCTCCCTCTCCTTAACAATAGTAGCTTGAGATTTGGGGTTCTTGCTTTGCTTCTTTAGGGTTTTTCTTTTGGGGGTTTTAGAACTAGGTTTAGGATTATGAGTATCAGTTGATGGGGAGTCCTAGATTTCCTCAAATCTAGGCTAATCCTCAGGGATATCAGAAGGGGAAACCACCTCTTTTTGGAACACCACATACTTCATCCATTTACCCTTAACACTAGGGCTACCAGTAGTAGGGTTCAGACAGGAGTCATGGAGAACACTAACCTTAATGGTCTTAGGAGGACACAAAGCCAAATGGAAATGGTAGAGGTGGAAAATAAGACCTTGGTGGAGGGAGATGAGCTTCCCTCACCACCCTAATGTAGTTCTCCAAGGAGGATAAAAGGAAAATAGAATTCTAATCTCAGAGCTGTGATATAAATGATTAAGGTGAAATGATAGTGAAAGTAAACTTTATATCACCCTTCAAGCATAAAATGTTTCTTAACCATCAAACACACCTGGTCCCATAGAGTCGGAAGCTTCTCCTACTCAAAACCCCTGCATTTTGGTTGTAGATTCCCCCTCTCTAAAGAAAGTTGCCATACATTTTGGCTTCTGGACCCTACTCTAAAGGAAATGCTTCCTCCGTTTAGTAGACATCCCTATTTCCTGGATGATGACCTCTTTGATGACCTCAAAACCTTTACTTCCAACATGAACATGCTTGTTGTCCCAAGAATTTACAAATTGATGAGAGAGGTTCTTTTCATGCCCTTTCAAAATTTCAAGAAAAGGAAGTCACCCCCCTTCTTGGAGGATATACCAAATGGTAGGGTCATGCTTGAATTCATTAGGGGAAGAGGGTTCCATTCTCACGATATCTCCTACTATACCAACACTCTGGTTAATTACACACAATAACAAATGTATCATGGAAATATGTTTGTCTTTTTTGTAGGAATTGACCCAAGCTATGTGATAAATGGAATGATAGATTCTTGATCCTTCCGTGCGCCCCATATCACCCCAATGAGTGCTCCACTGGATTTGATAGGAGTTGTAATGATAGATCAAATGCATGGAGCTCCTACCACCTTGCTTTGCTGTTAGGGGAAGAACGTACACCCACCACCTCATGTCGAATTCAATGTAGAGGCGATAGGAGATGATATCATGATGAGTGCTATAATGCCAGCTTGTTCACCAACCATCCCCAATAAGTGGGCCGCCTTCCATGCTAGTAGTCTAGGCATCAACATACTGTTGACTCATGATTTACCATTCCACGTTAGCCTTTTGGATTTTTTGGATTAATGGCATGTTGAGTATAGAAGATATTGTATCTTTTCTATGTGAAGTGTTGATAACCTGCCTTAGTTTTTATTTACTACTATCATCAGTGTCTTCATTCTTATGTCTAAATTTGATGTGATGATGGTACATTGAAATATTGATTGCATAATCATCAAATCTTTTCATTCTTGTGTTTAGATAGATCTTCGGTGATTCTATTTATTGTAAGAGTACATTTGGTACTATTCTTGTAGTGCATTGGGCATAGGGGAATTCATTTATTTTCATATTATCAAAAAATTTCTTTTTCCACTTTTAGGTTAAAAGCGCACCTAGAAAACTCAAAATTCCATCATATAAAGGGAGCTGCCCCTTTTCAAATTTAGAGAACGATTACTGAATTACAATTATGATTCACTCAATTGTTAGTAAGGTTGTCACTATTTGTGGACAAATTTGTATACAGAGTCTGGTGACAAATATGTTTACTAACAAAGCCAAAGATTGATTTGATGATGATAGAGTTGTTGATGTGGTAACGGAATATCTTGAGAATAACGTGAGGGTTGGAAAAGATATATCCCAATAATGATGTAATGATTTGTTTAGAACTAAACAAGGCTTGTATCAAGACAAGGAACAAAGCCTATGGATGTTTTCAAATGGTTTCTAGAGTGCTTGGATAGATTAATTTGGATTGTTTTGCTACTATGCTTAGATTGTGGTGCTAGGATAGTTATGTTAGATCATGCTATATATTTGGATCACTTGCACGTGGTTGGATTGCTTGTGTTTGGTTTGGCTTTTTGGTAGTCTTTTGCTTGTTTGGTGAGATGGGATTGTCATCTCATTGTTGTAACCAATGATAAGAGAAAACCAAGTCTAGGGACAAGGATGAGAGATAGGTTGATTTAGAATGATGGGTTTGATGGATTAGAAATTTGATGGATGAAGGATATCCAAGGACTATGTCACAAAGAAATAACATGCCCCATTCTATAAATATCTTTTAGGATGTTGGACTAAAGGGATATAGTGTATTGCATAAGATTTAACAAGAAATTTGGAGGATTTGTTGTAGAAGGATTTGTGATGTCAAGAGATTTTCAAATCCTATTTCAAGATGTGCCTTAGTCCTTATCAAGATTAAAGGAAAGCACATAGGATAGATGGGAATGATGGAAAGGATATGTTGATATGATGGATTAGGATGATATGATGGGAGTAAGATAGGATAGACGAGACAATTTTCCCCCAAGTGTAGGGTACATATACAACCGATTTACACATGATTCCCACGAATTAGTTTTCATCATGGTACTTATCCAAGGTGCCATAAAAAGGTTTTCACCATTGGATGAATGATTTTCTCTTTACTATTTTGATTTTTTTGATTTTTTTTGGTTTTCTAATTTTTGAATTTTTTCTTCACTTATTGGATGGCATTGATAGCTTGATATTTAAAGGGTCTTCTCATGTCCCTGTCTATTTGATACAGTTGATGTAGATGCTCTGGTCATAACATGCTAGTAGTGACCTACCCAGAGTAATAGCTTCATCTCAATCATAATGGTCATGTACAATCCATAATGTTGTTGTGATCCTTATTGATAACAGAGTTGGCCTTATCAGAATGTTTAAATCTTGATAGGGTACCATCATATCCCTTATGATAAAGTGTTTCTACCACAAGGTGATGGATTTGGGATTTGGGGTTTTTGGATTTGAAGCATGATTTTGGACTTGGATGGGAGATGTTGGTGTTGGCAAGAGACACTTCTCTAGAGATAATCTGTGTGTTGTCATTAATGGCAACAAGGTCAAGAGAATCCATCAGCATGATAAAGAGACACTACTTTGGTAGACAATCTTGAGTTGGCAACAAGGCATAAAGTATTTTGGTCTAGAAGTCCAAAATGGCTAAGTATGGGAAGTATTCTGACTAAGGGAAAGAAAGTGAATCAGTATGCCTCCGTAATTGAAGACTTGCAGATGCAGTTTAGGTATGTTGTTTATAGCCACCTATTGCTATTATGTTCCAGTGATCAAGATCTGACTTCCTCCGGAAGTCATTAGGTGAAAAGTCTATGTCCGGGTGGATACTGTTAAGATAGGAACAATGTACAATACAGAGTAAAATGGTCTGCATTCCTCCGCAAGTGAATGTTTTATTATGTGGTTATAAGGTGTTGTAAAAACTTGTATGAAGTGTTTAATTCTAGAGTTGTGAGATCTGAAGTCCACTGGAAAAATAGTTGTAGGCTATTGAGTATTAGCACAATGTTCAACATAATGTGATTGAGACAGAGTCTGAGTTTTGATGGTCTGCAATTCTCCGCAAGATGATATCATGCCTTGCGGTTCTGAGGGTAAGATTAGGAATATGTGAAGAGTCCTTGATATGATTTTGGAAGAGCTTTGTGATCCATAGTAAAAGTTGTAAGTCAACAGATGAACCTGTTAAGCATGCCCTTAAGGAACATGCCGACTGGTATAATAATTCATTATGTGGAGAAGAGAAAGTGTTTGAAGGATCTACTTAAGTAATTAAATGATTAGAGCTGACCTATATGAACATGTTTGGGCAAAGATCTAGGTCCGCATAACATATAGTGCATTGGATTGAGCCGACAAGCTACATCTTTCAATGAACACGTTTCATATCTTGGATGTTGACCTGATTATGAATCAAATTATGATGCAGATATATATAAGAGTGATGTATTTTAGTTGAGGAAGTATGGATGTGTGAGTGTGATGCGAGCATGCGAATAACAGAGTAGAAATAGAAGATCAGTGATGATGAAGACTTGGGATTCAGAATTCAGTTGTTAAAAGACTGCACCTTGGTATATTGACAGATGCTTATGCAGTACTCTTTTTCATATACTATTTGATTTGTATTTGGTAGTGAGCCTTCTTCATTAAGGCAGTGAGCCTCTAATAGGGTTTAACATCCCTCAGGGTTTAACAACCCTCATTGTAATCTTGCTAGGTTTAGGGTTGAGACAGTGAGCCTGCTAGACCTAGTTGTGCTTCATGGAAGTGAGCCATCATGTTCTAGGCCCGTGGAGTGACCAAGCCTGAACATCATTATTTGTAAAGATTTGCAATATATATTTGAGAGATAATCCTCTTCATGGTTTTTCCCTCTTTGGGTTTTCCACTTAAAAATCTTGGTGTCCATGTGTCATGTTTTTATGGTTTCTATTCATTTGCACGTTGTGCTCTTGTTTAATTTATTCTAGGAATTGGTTAAAAGAAAAAGTTTATAGAACATTGATTCACCCCCCTCTCAGTGTTCTGACATTCAATAATTGGTATTAGAGTGAGGTTCCTTGGAAAAAGTCTAAGAACTTAAGGAAGATCTGGGATAGTGCGATCATGGCAACAAGAAGATTTGGAAATTATGAAAGCAACAAGGAACTAGAAGTAGCTCTTATGGATCTTGAAAAATCTAAAGCAGAAGTCAGGGATTTGAAAGAAAACTTGCAACAAGCTGATGAATGCATCTCAAAGCGAAAAGTGCAAGTCAAGAAATTCAAAGACAAATACAAAGAAGTTAATGATCAATTGATATCAACAAATGAAGTCCTGTATGATCTGAAAGCAGGCATTATAGAAAGAACAAAAGCATAAGATAATCTGAATTTAATTGTGAAGAGCAGATCAGAAAATTGTGCCAAACTTGAAAAAGAAATTGTAAGTCTAAAAATAGACCTGGAAAAGGCCAAGAACTTTGAAGAAAAATTCAAGATAAGTATTGCAAAGCTTGATGAAATGATTTCTAGTCAGAAGAGTGCTGATGACAAGCAAGGTTTGGGATTTGAGAAAGGAAAAAATTCAAAATCTGGTTAAATAAACACCGAGTCAAGGAAAAATAGAGGATACCAGTTCAGAAATCAAACAAGAAGACTTAGAAGACCTTCGGTCAGACAGCCAAATGCTCAGAGGTATCCAGCCTTCAATGGTTTATGTTTTAAATGCAATGAGTATGGTCATAGGGCTACTCAGTGTAGAAGTAGAATGAATCAAAATGTTCCATCCTTATCTGGTAATGTTTCAATTGCAAGAAGATTGGTCATAAAGCAAATGAGTGCGGAAGTGTGTTAAGAAATATGCCAAATTATTCTAGGAATGGTCAATTCTTCAATGGATAATGTTTCACATGCAATAGATTTGGACACATGGCTAATCAATGCAGATCAAGGATGAATTCATTCAGAGGAAGAAATCAAGGAAAAGGAAACATTGTATGTTTCAATTGCAACAAATTTGGACATGTTGCAATGTTCTGTAGAAGCAAGAATATGAAGAGAAATTACTATGCTGAAGAAAGAAAAATAGAGTAGAGGAATGATAAGGGAAAAGAAAAGGTTGATCCAATGAAAACCAAGACTGAGATGAGTATGATCTAGATTATAAAGGATGTGAACAAGGTTAAGGATGGATCTGCACTAGTATTTGGTGTAGACACTTCCTTCGGGAAGTAAATTGAGAGCTCTGGCTCAGGGGGAGTAGTGTTGAAAATCAAAATTCCCCAACCAGAAAATAGGTGCTAGAATCTGACATGAAGGTGTATGATGAAATATGATGAGACACATCTCTTAAAAGAGAAACTGGGAGAAAAATGGTAAATGTAGGACATTGCAGAGCAATCTTGATTGACTGTATCCATCAAAGAAGATATGCAACTTTTTGGGAATGATCATTTATGACAACTTAGGTCAAGTCATGCAGAGGATAAAAAGGGACTTGCTTGATTTCAAAATCACTTTGCATTCAAGATATCAGACATCCAGGAGAGACTAAGGTGAAACTTGAGCAACAAAAACCAAGATTTGAAGCGTTTGGAACAATTCAGAGAAAGGAAACCCTAATTTGGCAAAACAAGGTATTTATTCTATTAACTTGACTGAGAAATGGTAAACCCTTTAGTTGTTGATATTAATGAGTGACCACGACCCAAATGTTAAGAAAAGTGTCTCAACCTTGCAACTTCGAAAGATTACTATTCTTCCCAGTTTTGGTCTTTTTGAATACCATTTATCTTGGAGAATGGTCTGGAACCTTCAAAGTTTCCAAACGAGCTAAAAATAGTGAGACTTACTATTTTTAGTAAGTTCTTCAATTGAGCTCGGATTGACCTAAATTTTTTTGCTGAAGGTGCAGAATAGCTAAGTGAACATCTCGGGTGAGTTTCATCTCAAGATCATATCTGGATTGCGAGATATTAAAGTTTCTATTTTTTGAAACTGTCAGAAAAAGTCTTTGAACTCAATTACCAGAATCAAAACTTCTCTAAATGTACCAAAAATTGGGATAACTAGCATAATAGGTTATAGGGTGATAGATCTCTTCACGAGCTTTCCAACGCATTAAACAGTTCGTTAATCAGACACCCGGATCAAAAGTTATGGCCTCCAGAAGTTGGACCTTCTATTTTGGGAAATGTAAAAACGTGTTGGACATATAAAAGAGCTGTAAAGGGGAGAGTTACACATGTTGATATGTGGTTTGGAAAATCACAAGACATCTTTGATTGGAGATAATTTGGGTGCCATTTTTTGGGTGGTTTTAGCTCATGGTTTTGTAATTACCGTTGGCAGTGTATTGTATTGTATCTCCTATATATAACAGGAACTTGAGATGAAGGTTGTATGTAAGAATCTTATAGATGTCGAGTTACCCCTTGGATCTCTGGTTGGATATACTCCTATAAAATCTTGCTCTGCAAGTATATTGTAATCTTTGTGATTTCTGAATAATATATTGGGCAGCTTTGGAGTGTAGGGTTTTTTACCTGAAAGGGTTTTCCCCACGTATATCTTGTGTTGTGAGTTTTATCTTTGCATTTGGAAGTTATTATTATCTTTATGTTAATGTGCATCTTAATCTGTAATTGTAAAAGTAAAAATTTGCATAAGTCTTTCCTCATTAGATCAGTGTAGGAAGCGTTTCTGCATACCTTGCTTCCTTTCAGTTGGTATTAGAGCCTGATCACCTTTGGTTCTAGTTGTTGGGTAGAGGGTTTTTTGAGCTAATCTTCGTTTGAGTGGGAGCTTGTGTAGAGGATTTTGAAATCTTTATTGTAGGTAAGAGATGGCGAGCACATCTAGGAGGTTTGAGATAGAGAAGTTTAACGATAGTAATTTTGAGTTGTGGAAACTCAAAATGGAGGACATGCTTGTAGATCAGGATTTATGGGAAGCCATATCTGGTACAAAACCAATGGCAATGTCTCAATAAGACTGGGATCTCAAAGATAAAAAATCTAAGGGTTTGATAAGACTCTATTTGGTTGATTTAGTGCTCTTGAATATCCATGAAGAGAAGACCGCAAAGGAACTTTGGAAGAAGCTTGGAGATGTTTATCAAGCTAAATCCTTGGTAAACATGTTATTCCTATGAAATAAATTATATTCTCTGAGGATGGAAGATGGAGGATCTGTCACTGATCACCTAAATACATTCAATATGCTTGTTTCCCAGTTGACTTTTGTTGGTATGAAGATGGAGGAGGAGGATCGATGTATGACATTACTGTGTTCCTTACCAGATTCGTGGGACCACCTTGTTATGGCCATTGGGAGTACCACTACCACCTTCCAGATGGATGAAGTGGTTTCTTCGCCATTATCTGAAGAGATGCAGAGAAAGTCTTCTGAATCAGCTAAGGAGTCTCGTGCGGTTCGTGGTAGATCTAAAGAGAAGGGAAAGAAAAAGGAAGATCCAAATCCTGTGGGAGATCTAAGTCTCCTGGAAAGTCCAAGGCTCTGTGTTGGAACTGTGGCAAACCTGGTCACTTCTGCAAGGAGTGCAAGGGGGAGAAAAAGAAGAAGAAGAAGAATCATGATTTGGATTCTAACAAGTCCTTTCAGGATGAAGGAGAAGCATTTGTCGCTGCCTTGGCAACGCATGCATATGAGGATGTGTGGCTTATTGAATTTGGTGCATCTTTTCACATGACCTCGCATCAGGGATGGTTTTCGAAGTATGAAGAATACGATGGTGGAAAGGTGTACTTGGGTGATGATTCTCACCTGGATATTGTTGGCCATGGAAGAGTCTTGATTTGATTCCCTAATGGATGAGTAAAGGGAATCAATGGTGTTCTGCATATCCCTGGTTTGACACGGAACCTTCTTTGTGTAAGTAAATTGAATGATGTGGGTGTGCAGGTTGTTTTATCGGATGGAGGATGCAAGATGACTAGAGGATCTATGGTGTTGGATAAGGGTGTTTGGAGTGGCACTCTATTTTAGCTTAATGCATGTGTAGTTTAGTGCAATGGTGCCTCTATTTTGAAGAAGAGAGCTTCAGAGTCTTCATCCTCACCATTGGAACCAACAACGAAAAAGACTATTGCATCTACTTCCAATGGTCGTTCTTTCTGGGTACCTAAGGGTGCTCATTCTATGGAGATGAAACTCCTAGCTGAGAAGATAATGTTATGGCACCAAAGGCTTGGTCACATTGGTGAAAAGGGTTTGAGGAACCTGAAGAATAAAAATCTTGTTGAGGGTATGAATGATTGTAACCTTGAGTTTGATTTCTGTGAACATTGCAATTATGGAAAACAAAACCATGTTTAGTTTTATTCCAGTTCTCACAAATCTTTTGAGGTGTTGGACTTGATTCATTCTGATGTGTTTGGTCCTATTAATGTTCCTTCGATTTCAAAATCTATTTACTTTGTTTCATTAATTGATGACTACAGTAGGACATGGGTGTGTTTCTTTAGAAGTAAATCTGAAGTATTTAATAGATTCAAAGAGTTCAAAGTTCTTGTAGAGAATCAAAAGGATAGAAAGATTAAGTGTTTGAGGACTGACAATGGTGGTGAGTTTTGTTCAGCAAATTTTGACAAGTTCTGTAAAGAATAGGGGATTAAGAGGCACAAGACAACTTTGTATACCCCTCAGCAGAATGGAGTTGTAGAGAGGATGAATAGAACATTGATGGAGAGGGCAAGGAGTATGCTAAGTGGAGCTGGTCTTGAACCAAAGTTTTGGGCTAAAGCTATTGCTACTGCTTGTTACCTGGTTAACAGGTCTCCTACATCAGCGCTCGTTGATAAGACACCTATGGAAGTGTGGTCTAGTAAAAATCCTTCATTAAGACATATTTGAGTATTTGGTTGTGAGGCATATGCACATATGCCTAAGGAGAAGAGCTCTAAGTTGGAGAACAAGGCTGTAAAGTGTATCTTCATCGGTTATGGCATCGGTGTGAAAGGGTGCAAGCTTTGGGATCCAGTATCTGAGAGAGTTCTGTATAGCAGAAGCATGATCTTCAGAGAGCTCAATCCTTCTTTTGTTGTCTTGCAGCTAGAGAAAGAAGAGAAGAAAGATGATGTGGTTCAGCTTCCTTCCACCCTTGAGAAAGTTGAACCAAAAACATCTATTGGACTTGATAATGAGGAGAGCTCTAGTATATCTGAAAGTTCAGAAGAAGATGAAGAACCTCAACCTCAACCTTTGAGGAGGTCCACGTGGATAAGGAAGCAACCTGATAGGTTTGGTTATTCATTGCATGATTCCAATTGTATTTTTGCTTTGATTTCTAACACTGATGAGCCTAGAACCGTGAAAGAGGCTATGGGTATGAAAGATGCAGGTTCCTGGAAGGAGGCCATGGAAGAGGAGATGGCTTCTTTGGAAAAGAATAATACTTGGGACTTGGTGCCTTTGCCTGAAGGATGAAAACTTGTTGGGTACAAATGGGTGTTCAAAAAGAAATTCAGTATAGATGACAGTGTTGAGAAATATAAGGCTAGATTAGTTGTGAAGGGGTATTCTTAGGTGGAGGGAATTGACTATGGTGATATTTTCTCTCCCATTGCTAAGCTGACATCTATTCGGTTCCTATTATCTCTTGTAGCAACGTATGATCTAGAAGTGGAACAGATGGATGTGAAGACATCATTCCTTCATGGTGACTTGGAGGAGGAAATCTATATGTCATAGCCAGAGCACTACGTGGTGAAAGGTAAATAAAATCTGGTTTGCAGTTGAAAAAGTCTTTGTATGGTTTGAAACAGTCTCCTAAGATGTGGTACCATAAGTTTGATGCTTTTGTGTTGAGAATTAGATTTCAAAGATCGAAATTAGATCATTGTGTTTACTACAAGTTTGACAATGATCGCATTCTCATTATTGCATTGTATGTTGATGATATGTTACTCATTGGGAATTGTAAAAGTTTGATTTATGATTTGAAGTCTCAGTTGTCAGCACAGTTTGAGATGAAAAATCTAGGGGCAGCTCGGTACATTCTTGGAATGGAAATCAAAAGAGATAGAGCAAACATAAAACTTTGGTTAGGCCAGAGTAAGTATGTTAACACTGTGTTGGAGAGATTCAACATGATGGATTGCAGACCTTTGACTGTTCCTGTTACAATGGGGACAAAGTTATCTATTGAAGATTGTCCAAAGACTCCTTCTGAGATAGAGGGTATAATAAAAGTTATTTATGCTAGTGCAGTTGGCAGTTTGATGTATGTGATGGTCTGCACAAGACCAGACATTGCCCAAGTAGTGGGATTCCTTAGTCGATTTATGGCTAATCCTGGACTGGTACATTGGGATGTAGTGAAGAGAGTGTTTAGATATTTGTGGGGTACTTCTAATTATTCCTTATGTTATCATGGTTATGCTATCTAGGACCTCAGCATTCACTTTGTATTCATGGATTTGTGGATTCAGATTGGGCAGGTGTGTCGTTCTCAAAATTAGCTACGTTCGTTTTTGTAGACAACCCCTACAAAACTTTTCAGTTTCATAATCTACACTCTAAGTCTGCAAATCGAGACAAGATTCTCTTGGTCTCGTGCGACATCCTAAACTAGTTTGCGACATTCCCTCGAATCGATTCCTCGAAGTTGGCGCAAATCGATTAAGTCGTAAACCGATCAAAATGTGAATTTTGGTCATTTTTGGGGTGTTAGTGAAATTTTGAGTCTTTATATGCAAAGTCAGTCAAATTCACCACTTTTGCATGTCTTTTTGTTTGCTTGTGTAATGTCGGCGAAAATTGCCGCTTTTACATGGTTTTTCTTTTCCCACATGCCCGAGCAGCACTTTTCGCCGCCATTGTATGTTCTCTTTAAAAAGGTTAAGTTGCATGTGCAAGGTCGGCACTTTTTTTCGCTTTTACATTTTTTTGAAACATGTGTTAGGTCGGTTGAAATCACCGCCTGAGCAAGATCTCCAAGATCTTGGACTTCAAGTGGCATTAATGGCTATTCGTGCGAAGCATTAAGGGCTTGTTTTTAAGCTTTTAAATATGTTTTTTCGTTGTTTCTTTTGTCATTTATTTTCTTCTAATACTTCCTAGTCAGTCATTGGACTCTCCTCGCACCATTCAACTGCGTTGTTTTAGATTCTACCGAATTCGCCGTCGTCAAGCTTAGGGTTTCAAACTCGACAGGTAAGTCTTTTCAACCGCTTTTACTTTTTAGGGTTTCTGTTAGTGTAATTGTTGAAAGGCTTTATTAGTTTGAATTCGTTAAAAAATTTTGTTAGATGTTGTGTTACTGTTTGTTATGGTCGTCTTTGTCTTGATCTTGGCTCGTTCTTCAGACATGTGTTAACTTGTTAACTGTGTCTTCAAATAGGTCTGATCACTTTGTGCCCTAGATTGTAAATAGACAATTCCAAACAGAGAAAATCACCGACTGATCTCTGTGCCCTAGGTTTTATACCAACATGTGTTGTCGGTTGTCTTTGTTGATCAAGCCTCAAAACCTACTCGCAGTTCATAGCCCTTGCATGTGTATTGCTCTATCGGCTATATTAGCCATTCTAACATTTTTTGTGGATGAGTTAAAAGTGAGGTCGACATAATTTTCCGCTTCCACACTTGAGCATGTGTTAAGTGGAAGTGTCTGGGTGGCAAAATTCACCGCCCTTACATGAAAACCGTGCAACCCTACCCTACATGCATTGTTGGCATTTTTTGCCGCCCGGACACTTGCGAATTCCTCGTATCATCTACAATGGTGGCATTTTTTGCCGCTCAAACATCAAACCTAAATTTCCTCATTACCTGCAGTGTCGGCATTTTTTTACCCCTCCAACATAACCATTTTTCCTGTAAAATGCAATAGTGGCTAATTTTACTGCCGATGCACGTGCACAATATCCCTCACATGCAAGGGTGGCAAATTTTGCCGCCCATGCAAACATTCTCTCAAAATTTCCTAACTCTGGGATATTTTTGATTTTGTTTTTTTGAGTCCGCTTTCCTCTGATTTTTGGCCTACTTGCACTATAGCCCTTTCAAGCGTGTCTCCATAGTCGTGATCGTCAACATGCAATTTTCCCAGATTACCAGTATTTCCCCTAATTGCATGATCATGACTTTTTGTTGTAGTTTCTTCTGTGGATCTTCTATCTTCATTGACATCCTTCTGGTGATAGCTCGTTCAGATGAATGAGTTGTCTCCGAAGATGTTGAAAGCAATGAAGTACAAATATCAAGGTGTTTTCCCAATCACCTTAGTCACTTCTAATGTCGACGACATTAGAGATACAAAGATTGGCCATGTGGACATGGCTGAATTTGTGGAGAGAACCAAGTCAAATAATCCCAGCTCTGCAATGAAGAAGATAATTGACAGTAACATTCACTTGGTGTCAGCTTTCCCAGTGGCAACTCACAACACAGGATTTGTCCTTTAGTGTGCTCATTTTTATAACAGAGATACTAGGGCTATGGTGGACACAAGTGGTAATGTGATAATCAAACTAGATCCTGAATTCATTGATAAGGTGTTTAGGTGCCCTCTTGCTACAGAAGTGATAAAGCTAGATTTTGCTGAAGCACAAAAAGAGTACAATAAAAATTCCAGAGAAAGCAAAGAAGGTAATTAATACTAAATGACTCAAAGCTCCACGATCAAACTTGTCTAGGTGGCCACGTAGCTTTCCTAGGAGTGACTTTATAGAAGAAGTTGGTGATTTGATTACTCTTCTTAGCAGGATAAGGGGATTGTCCTCTTCTTCACTGTTTCATGAATGGATGTATCCTTTCATCAAGGTAATACTCCAAGGCAAACAAACTATCTTCTGGGGTGAACAAATCAGTAATGCTCTGCATGAGCAATTGACAAAGGTATCTACTACTTTCAAGTTTTACAAGACTTCTTATCTAGTGTATATAGCAGCCTCAATGAGAATCTTTCCAAGTCTAACATCAGAAGGAGATAGGAGGGTAATCCCTGTGTATCAATACTACTCTCAATTGACATTAAAGGGTTCTATTCATCATTTTAGGAGAGTAAATGATGCTTTCTTTGCAGTATTCTTGTGTCTTTTTGACCCCCAATTAGAACAAAGAAGAGTGTTAGATGAGGCTTGGACAGTGGTAAATGATTTTGGATGCATGTTCTTACAGTTTCCTTCTTTCTCATACCTGAGGGTTGGATTTTTCCAAGGTCATCCTTATATGCTGCCAAGGTTCCCCTCAGACAAACTGGTTTTAATGGAGTTATGTAGACAAATGATCGTCATGCATAATAAACAAATGGAGCTCAAGAAGCCTGGTTTCAGGTTTCCAATTGAAATTGGCAGGTTCTCAGTATCAACTGCTACAAAGGCTAGGGCCATGGAGACTGAGATGCAGCTTGTTACCATGAAGCAATTCAAGAGAAGACCAAAGTTTGACTACAGGGGCATGAAGGACAAAATCAAAAGGAAAACCCAATTCCATGAACCCATGGTTGAAGATGTTTGGGTAGATTTGAGGACAGAAGAAGATGTTAGGAAGTTGGACTACAACAGGTTATCTCTTGAGTAGATTGAATATCTGGGACTTGCTGATATTCCTGAGGATCTAGTGGATGACGGAGAATTGGTCGATGACAAATATAACACTGAACAGATTGCTAACACTCCTCTCCCTCCAATTCAATGGTCTTAAAAAGAGTTGACCTCTTTGAGGAAAAGATTTGAGCCTATATTGGCAAACACCAATAATTGGCTGGTAGATAAAGGAATTACTGTAAAAATTTCTTACAGGATCAGAGATTGAGATCCAAGAGCAAACTGGTAAAAAGGTGGAAAATAGAATGAAGAATAAGAGTGATGTTCCCTCATCCTCTAAAACACATAAGCCTAGAATCAAGTTTGTGACGAAGAAATCAAAGACTGTGGAGAAAGAGGCTGAAATAGAAGATATGGAAATTGAGAAACAAAACATTGAGGAGCCAGCCATAGAAGAAATGGAGGTTGAAGATAGGCCTGCAGATCAGTAAGAAGATGAAGCTTTGTCTCCTCAGGAGAATGTACAAAAAGAAACCGGAGTCTCATCTCCTTTGCCAGACACACCTGTGGCAGTTCCTTTGTCTGCTTCTCCCATTGATATTCCCTCTTTTGAATCTCCCTCACCTTCCAAAACTATTTTTGACAATCCTTAAAATACTTTTGAGGATGTTCTTCGTTCCACAGAGTCAATTCCTAGCTTGTCTTCTTCATCTTTTGATATTGAGGATACTTCCATATTTGATCACTTTGTAATGAATACTAAGCAGGGCTCTAATGTAAATGTAACAGGTGCAGTTTTCACTAGCACTCCACCTATTGTTTCCACTACCAGTGCAAGTGCAGTTCCGACGACACCAACAATGGGAACCGATCCCAATGTGAGTACTTCTCTGCTTCCACCTTGGTTGTCAGCTTATACACCAAAAAGGAAGAAACAAGCCATCTCCCCAGATGACTTTGATTTCAGTAAGCTGGTGCCTGCAAAAGCCAAGGCCTTGAAGAAGCCAAAGATTCTTTCAAGAATGCTTGGGGACAAGGGACACAAATTTCTGGAGATTGCAAGACCTCCACAGGATGCAACAATGGAAAATTTTAGTATGACTGGTTACTCTATCTCTAGAGTGGAGTTAGGCAAGATAACTCCTGAAAGTGCCAAGATAGACATGTAGTCAGCTATGGATATTCTAATTCAGAAATTTGACAGGGAGAAAGAAATGAAAGATCACTACAAGGCAATGGTAGAACATTTGACTGCAGTGGTGAGGAAAATCACTTTGAATTTAGAAGCAGTAACTCCTGAAGCCGTATCTGTAGACGACCCCATCATCCAGAAAGCAGAGAAGACTCACCTCAAAGGAAAAGTACTTGAAGAGTACTTAGACAGGATGCACACACAAGGGATATCTCTGTTCACAGAGCTATCTGAGAAGACAGATAAAATGGAGAAAATAAGAGCAGAGCTTGATGATCTCATTGATGTTATTTCTCAAGATATTGAGCGCATAGAAAAGAATCATGATAAATGGGTGGAAATGAGAAAGCTAAAAATAAGCGCTCTGATATCAATTGGTGCTATTCCTAATAGGGATTCTTATACAGAGACCAAAGAGGCATTGCCATATAGGAGCCGTGTGTTGACAGATTTGCTCAATGACCTGGAAGATGCAAGGAAACTCAGTGAACAAAGTGATGTTAGTCTTTTGCATAAATTGGAGGAGCTGCCATGCAAGCTTGTATCACAAGATAACCAATTTCTCTCTGCAGAAGAAATGGTTCAGGAATTTGAAGATATGTTCTAGAAAGAGTTTGAGGATAAAACATTTTCAATGGCCTTTGTGGACAATATTCTAGACAATCAGTTAATTTTGGATAATCTGAAAACCAAGTTAACTAGTCATGCAAAATCAGTCACCACAGTCAGAGATGCCATAGTAAGAGCCAAGATGATTTTTAGGAACACAGTTAGTCCAGACAGTATTGGTATGCAAGCAACTTTCACCATGTATGATTGTCATATGAAAAAAGATGGCGGTACAAGTTGAAGCAATTTTTCCCAATACTTAGTTTATTTTTCTGCTTTTTAGATGTACTTTTGAAACAATTTTGGACATATTTACATGTACTTTTTCCATATGTAATTACATGTAAAAACATAGGAAGTCCCAAGTCAAAAAGGACTCCTTTGTTGAATAAGTCAAAGTAGTTGTAAATTTCCTATTTTTGCTCCAGACTCCTCCCTATAAATAAAGAGGGCCTCTATTGTAAATATGATCTTTTAGTTATTGAAGCGAAACTCTGCCAAATTGAAGAGCATTTTGAGACTTTGAGTTCAAATTGTAAATCAAATTTTATCAAGTGAATAAGAAAGCAAGTGATCATTCAAACTTTGTGTTGAAATAACTTGTATTGTATTGGAAATTGTTCTTATGTCCTTTTCCTAATACGGTCTTATTTGTTTGATCAAATAGTAGTGTGAGTGAGAATAATCTGGGAGATGTTCTAAAGTTGATTGTGGAGACTTTGTGCTACAACAAATATCTTTAGTTTGTGATTTAGTGTTTTAAAGTAAAAGATATTGGAAAGGCTTTGAACTACTGTTATCTTTTGTGATCATATATTTTGTTGTAATTTTCAGTGAAGACTTTGAGTTGCACCTCATTCTACTTGGTTTTAAGTTATAAATCAGCAAAAGAAGCAATGATAGACTTTGTGCTCTCGTGGGTTTCTTGGTTATTCAGTTTGTATCAAGAAAGTGCTCTTTTATTTTATAAACATCATTTCTGAAAAAAGAGAAATGGATGATATGGTCTCACCCCTAAATTAGTATTTAGTTTAAAGTATTTTGTGATAAGTGATAGGGAACCTCCCCTTGATGAGAGGAGAGATTTATCTCATTACACTGTGGTCGATATAACCATTTTGGCCTTCAGTTAGTTGAAGACAAAATATTCACCCAACAAGGTGACATTGACAGTAGGAGATCCACCAGTACTTATGTGTTCACTATGTTTAGTGGTGTTATTAGTTGGATGAGTAAGTGGCAACCTATGGTTGCTTTGTCCACTACTGAAGCTGAGTACATTGCAGCAACTCATGCTTGTAAAGAAGCCATTTGGCTTAAGAGATTTTGTTCTGATGTTGGGTTTGATGCAGGGAAGATTACTATTTGTTGTGACAGTCAGAGTGCCATATGTTTGGTGAAGAATCCTACTTTCCACGCAAGGACTAAGCATATTGATGTCTAGTACCATTTTATTCGTGACATGGTAGAGGATGGGAAGGTAAACTTGGAAAAAGTTGAAACTTTCATGAATGTTGCAGATTCCTTGACAAAACCTATGAGCACAGAGAAGTTTAGATGGTGTTCAAAGTCTATGGGCTTCACGGCCCTTAGCAATTAAATCATGGTGTTGATACTACCTTTGCTCTTGCAAGGTGTTTGACAAGTGGGAAAATGTTAAGAAAGTATCTCAACCTTGCAACTTTGAAAGATTACTATTCTTCTTAGTTTTGGTCTTTTTGAATACCCTTTATCTTGGAGAATGGTTTGGAACCTTCAAAGTTTCCAAAAGTTTCCAAACGAGCTAAAAATAGCGAGACTTACTATTTTTAGTAAGTTCTTCGATTGAGCTCAGATTGACCTGAAATTTTTCCCAAAAGGTGCAGAATAGCTAAGTGAACATCTCAGGTGAGTTTTGTCTCAAGGGTGATAGATATCTTCACGAGCTTTCTGACACATTAAATGGTTCGTCAATCGGACACCGGATGAAAAGTTATGGCCTCCGAAAGTTGGACCTTCTATTTTGGGAAATATAAAAATGTGTTGGACACATAAAAGAGCTGTAAAGGGGAGAGTTACACATGTTGGTGTGTGGTTTGGCACATCACAAGGTATCTTTGATTGGAGATAATTTGAGCGCCACTTTTTGGGTGTTTTTAGCTCATGGTTTTGTAATTACCGTTGGTGGTGTACTGTATTGTATCTCCTATATATATCAGGAACTTGAGATGGAGGTTGTATGTGCGAATCTTATAGATGTCGAGTTACCTCCTGGATCTCTGGTTGGATATACTCTTGTAAAAGCTTTCTCTGTAAGTATATTGTAATCTTTGTGATTTTTGAATAATTTATTGGGTGGCTTTGGAGTGTGGGGTTTTTTACCTAAAAGGATTTTTCCCACATATATCTTGTTTTGTGAGTTTTATGTTTGCATTTGGAAGTTGTTATTATCTTTTTGTTAATGTGCATCTTAATCTGTAACTGTAAAAGTAAAAATTTACATAAGTCTTTCCTCATTAGATCAGTGTAGGAAGTGTTTCCGCATACCTTGCTTCCTTTCACCAAATTCAAGAAACATCCTCACAAAGCAATTGAAGTTGATCAAATGGAGACTGTTGAGCCTGAAATAGTTTGGATCATGCCCATGGGATATGAAGTGGATAGTCAAGTACTGGATAGCTATGCCCAATACATGTTAAGAAAACCTAAGGACACAAAGGAAGAATGGTTTGGTACTTATAAATAACTATCTCTAAAACTTCAAGTTGAATTCAGGAAGCCAAAATCCACCAGAAAGGTGAGAAGAGAGGTAGAAGAAATTGTTGCAAGATATGGTATCACCAAAGAACAACTGAAAGAAGTAAGGGAAAAGCCAGAGAAAGCAAAAGAAGAAAAACAAAAGAGTGAACCGGTGAAACAAGACAAGCCTGAAAAGACTCAGAGATCTACAAGGAGCACTGCTGCCTCCTCTGGTGCCACACCATCAGTGAGTATGGATCAAACATCAAGGGAATCTACTGTCAGAGATACAAAGAGGAAGAAAATGAAGGGAAGAAGATTGTATGTCAGTGTTGGGAGCAAGGCTGAAGAAGAAACTGAGTCTGATGAAGAAGTGACAAGGATTAAAGCTGAGGTTACAGAGGCCTCTAGAACCAAGAAACCCTCCAGTATGGGTAAGTATACAAAAATACAAAAGCAAGATATGCCTATGATAGAGGAAGAAACTATAAGTCTTGAGGATGTTCTCAAAGCCATAATAGTGGATGGTAATCTAAAACCAATTGCACAATTGTATGATGAATATAATGATCCAAATAAGAGGATCATTGAGACTACTGTGGTAGAATACTTAAACATATACAACAAAACCCTAAATGAAATAGTTGATGATCTTCCACATAGCTTGACAAGCATAATGAGTGAAAGGAAAGAAGCGGCTCTGTCAAAGGATATTGAGCTCAGGGAACACTCAATGATAAGATTATGTCCGGAGATCACCCTTGAGGACAAGGTCATAATCTCTAAAGAAATCAAGGATGGCTTCAGGACCAAGAGAGGAATGAACTTTGATGTTGGGAGAAATTGATAAAGTGGTCAAGGAAATAGAGGAGATCACTCTGGCAGCTCTAAAGAAAAACAACATTCCTACCATTTATGACAAAGAAGAAACAGATGGTGAAGATAACACATCTATTCTAAGAATCAATGTTGAAAAGGAAGAATCTGATCAAACTATTGTTGCTAATGATCAAGACTCCGCTGAAAGGGATCAAACTAAAACAAGTCGTCCTCCAAGAAAATAGACTGATAATTTAGAAAACAAGGAGGAAATTGATGAACATATCAAAGTTCATAATCAAGAACAAGATGAGGAAAGCCTTACACTAGAGCAAAATATTGGACAAAAAGAGAAAATGAACATGGAACCTCTGAAACAAAATCAAGAAGAATTGTCTGAAGAAGCAACAAGAGACACTGTGGAGACAATAAAATAGCTTTTGGAAAAAGAGGAATTAGTTCTCAAGGAGCCTGAATTAATCCAAGGTCCAATAAACTTGGACATAATGTCTCCTTCTCAAATGTTCAAGTTGGCTTCAGTTGTCCAAGAAAAATCAAGAAAAGAGATTTTGAAGTCCCACATTGAGGATAGTGAACTCATAAATGATGCATGTAGCATTTTGGAAAAGATGGTGCCAACATACTAGAAGGATACCTCTCTATATGCAACTTGTCAACTCAAGGGACTAATTCATTCTATAAGTACACATTTTGAATCTCTTGAAAAATCTGCTAAAACAAAAGTTAGACAAGAGTTTGATGATAAAAGGTTAGGTGAGTTGATAAAGTTGATAGCCCATGATAAAGCTCAGCTAGATAATGGGATACAGAATCTTCGGAGATCTATTGTAGAAGCTGGTGATGTATATAAATTTTGTCTATCATGTTTGGAAGTTACAAAGAAGATAGAAGAAAAGATCAAGGAATTGGAAGGAAAACTAATGAATATTTCTAAGAATTTTGATCCGGTACATGAATCAACTAGCAACCAAGAAGCTCAAGTCATCAACATCCACAATGACTTGAATGGTTTAATAAATTAGAGGTATCAAATAAAGAGTAGAATGGGACAGTTGAGAAGATTGATCAGTCCCAAATTGGATTCAATGACTAAGCTTGCAGCTGAAGCACAACTTGCTGCACAAACTACCACATCATCAGACCTGCAAAAAGCTAAAACTTTGGTTTTTCTACTCAGTGGGCATATACAAATTTTGGATGGTGCTAAGAAGAGCTAGGATGTTGAGATGGCTCAACCAAAGAACATCTTTAGTGACATTCTCCAACATCTAAAGTAGAAGACTGTACTTGTAAATATGCGGTAGAATATAATAATTTTGACCAATTTTGTTTGAAGCCACACCCTTTACCATTGATTTCAAAGGGGGGAAGATGATCAGTGAAAAATGGATAAACATCTCAGGGGGAGCAGGAAAATAAAGTGTATATAGTAAGGGGAGCAGTCAAGCATTTTTCACTAAGTGTCGCCATCAATGCCAAAGGGGGAGATTGTTGGCAACAGACACTGCTCTAGAGATAATTTGTACTGTCATTGATGGAAACAAGGTCAAGAGAATCCATCAGTATGATAAAGAGACACTACTTCGGAAGACAATCTTGAGTTGGCAACAAGGCATAAAGTATTTTGGTCTAGAAGCCCAAAATGGCTAAGTATGGGAAGTATTCTGAGTAAGGGACAAAAAGTGAATAAGTATGCCTCTGCAATTGAAGACTTGTAGATGCATTTCAGGTATGATGTTTATAGCCACCTATTGCTATTATATTCTAGTGATCAAGATCTGACTTCCTCCGGAAGTCATCAGGTGAAAAGTCTAAGTCTGGGTGGATACTGTTAAGACATGAACAATGTATAGTATAGAGTAAAATGGTCCACATTCCTCCGCAAATGAATTTTTTGTTATGCGGTTATAAGGTGTTGTAAACACTTGTATGAAGTGTTTAATTCCATAGTTGTGAGATCTGAAGTTCACTGGAAAAATAGTTGCAAGCTACTGAGTATCGACACAGTGTTCGATAGAATGTGACTGAGACAGAGTCTGAGTTCTGATGGTTTGCAATTCTTCACAAGATGATATCATACCTTGCAGTTCTGAGGGTAAGATTGCGAATATGTGAGGAGTCCTTGATATGATTTTGGAAGTGCTTTGTGATCCGTAGTAAAAGTTGTAAGTCAATAGATGAACCTGTTAAGCATGCTCTTAAGGAATAGGCCGACTGGTTTAATAAATCATTATGCAGAGAAGAGAAAGTGTTTGAAGGATCTACTTAAGTAATTAAATGATTAGAGATGACCTATATGAACACGTTTGGGCAAAGATCTGGGTCCACATAACATATAGTGCATTGGATTGAGCCGACAAGCTACATCTTCCAATGAACACGTTTCATATCTTGGATGCCGACCTGAATATGAATCAAATCATGATGCAGATATATATAAGAGTGATGAATTTTGGTTGAGGAAGTATGGATGTGTGTGTGTAATGTGAGCACATGAATAACAGAGTAGAAATAGAAGATCAATGATGATGAAGACTCGGGATTCAGAATTTAGTTGTTAAAAGACTGCACCTTGGCATATTGATAAATGCTTATGCAGTGCTCTTTTTCATATACAATTTGATTCATATTTGGGAGTGATCCTTCTTCATTAAGGTAGTGAGCCTGGCAATGATCCTCCAATAGGGTTTAATAGCCCTCAGTGTTTAACAACCCTCATTGTAATCTTGCTAGGTTTAGGGTTGAGGCAGTGAGCCTGCTAGACTTAGTTGTGCTTCATGACATAGAGCCATCATGTTCGAGGCCTGTGGAGTGACCAAGCCTGAACATCATTATTTGTAAAGATTGCAATATATATTTGAGAGCTAATGCTCTCTGTGGTTTTTCCCTCTTTGGTTATTCCATGTAAAAATCTTGGTGTCCATGTGTCATGCTTTCATGGTTGCTACTTATTTGCATGTTGTGCTCTTGTTTAATTTATTCTGGGAAATGGTTAAAAGTAAAAGTTTATAGAAAACTAATTCACCCCCTTCTCAGTGTTCCTAGCATTCAACAGTTGGATATGAAATTAAGTGATTGAGGTTTGTAGGATTTAGGTTGATCGATTGGTAATTTAGATTGGGTTGGAGGGTTCTTGACTCACCATACTTGGGATGGTGGATTATGGAGTTTAGATTATGGATTTGAATGGTGATTAGGACCAACATTTCTATACACCTTATGTGTTGGGAGTGATGATAATCTTGAAGGTGGGGGACACTTATTATATGCAAGGTACATCTTTTGATGTGGCTCCATGTTTTGAGTGACTAATTGATTTGGATATTTTGCTTTTCTTGATTTGATTGGTCCACTTTGCTTTGGGAACCATATTTCTCTTATGTGTCCTTGATTTTTGGATTCATTTAGCTTTGATGTTTAATTTTGATCCTCTGGTTTGTATAGTTTACAATTTTGTTGGTCCCAATCGATGGGTTTAGTACGTGGAGGATAAAGTATGATGTTATGAATAGTGGAGGTGGAATTATTATTGGTAGCAAGCTTGTTGTAGGGTCTATGAATGGTCCCTATCTCAATTCTTTCATTAGATGAAGTTACCTTAGTGATCACTAAAGTATCACTAACACCATTAGATTGTTTAGATGATTAATATTCGATGCCTTGACCATGATTGATGTAGACGTTTTTGGAAAAAGATTTAAAAATATATTAAATCAACACTAGATTGCAAGGACCACGTAGTAAAAGTCAGAAAAAAATCAAAGCATGAAAAAGTAAAAGGAGGTTGCTTAGAACAACAAAACTCCTAAAACTGTCACTTGCGATACCTTTCTATACTAGCTAAGGCCTAAATTTGCTCATCAACCTGCCTGATTCTCTCTTCATTATCATCCATATCACTGTGCCACCAAACCTCTAAATCCCTCTCGAAACTCGTCTTAGCCAGGAAGTCAACCACCTTATTCAAATCTATACCCACATAAGTTGGGATCACATCATCTAAGTCTTTCCACAATTGCTTAATTTGAGAGACCAGAATCTTCACTCTTCAAGACTCCAAAGAGAAACTCCTTATACAGTCCAAAGCTCTAACTAATATTTAAGAGTCAGACTCTATGATTATCTTCCTATAACCTTGGATAATAACCCAAATGGAGGAAAATTTTATGGTTAAGGCCTCAACTTCATTGTTTGAATTCTTGCCAAGGCTGTACAATTCCCATAAGGGAACTGTGCCATCATGATTCTTACATACAACCTGATGCAGGAGCATCCAGTGGTGTAAGGGCAATCTTGCATCACCCAAAAAGAAGTTGATTCAAAATCATTACAATTGTTTTCTTTTCTTTCCATAATTAGTGTTTTTGGTTCCATAATCTCTTGAATAATGATGTAGGACTTTCAGTTTTTCCAAACTGCTAAAAATAGCAACCTACCAGTTTTGGAAAGTTTAACTGCCATTTTAGGAAAGTTTGCATTTGGGAACGGATTGAAGTGAAAACTTACAAAAAGATTCATAACTAAAATATAAGACCTTTGGTGAAGGAATCAGGCAAAGATCATTTGTGAGCTGAAAAATATTAAAGTTTTTATTTTCTGAAAAGCCCTTGAAAATTTCTGAAACAAGATATGAGGCACTAAAACATCCCATAATGTCCTAAAAAGTTGACAGAAATCCATTTAGGAATTTCCGGTGTGATAGTTCACATCACGAGCTTTCTGACGCTTAAAATGGTTCGTCAATTAGACACCCGAATCAAAAGTTATGCTTCCCAGAAGTTGACCTACTTTTGGAGGGAGTTGCAAATTTCAAAATTTAGCTGGAGGCCACCAAAAAGTGCTATTTATGACTATTTTGGGAACCCTGGGCAGTAGTAGAGTTAAGGGGGAAATTGTAGAGTCAAGAATTGGGGGGAAAACAAAAACCCTAGATTATTTGGGGTTATAGAAGGCAGAAGATTCTAGAGCTCGATGATGTGTAGCTGTAGTGTGTTGCAGCCTATAGAGGATTGATTCCTCTAATTGTAATTGAGCTTCTATAATGTAATAAGTTGTCCAAATCAATAAAAAAATATTATATTTTTTGTGTGTCGTTTCTGTTTTCGTGTGTTTTATGATTTACCCCCTTCATCAAGTGGTATTAGAGCAAGGGTTCCTGAGTGTGTAGACATATCGCCAACCGTGAGGCAGTTTACACCAGGACCTGAGGTTGTGGGTTTGTTGCGGAGATCAAGATGCCTCCATGAAGAAATTGTATTGGAAGGAATTCTTTGATGGAAGAGGGTTTTAGAGCCCTGCAAAGACAAATCGATGCATTGCAAGAGGAGCTGCGAAGAGGGTTTGAGCCGAGAACAAGAGAAGAAAGCGAGGATGGCTGCCCAAGTTGGGCTATGACATGTTATAAGAGGAATTTACTATATTTAGTCTTGTATGATGAATTTTCTTACAACATTTAAGGTTGTTATGTTGGAAAAATCTATGACAGCTGTAAGATGTGTAAGAGCATCTGTCATAGTCTAGTTTTAGCCTTGGAGCACTCCATGTTGGGAAAGTCAAATCTGCCATATATGACAGATGTAAGAGATGTATTTGTAGATTGGACAAGTGTCCTTTGATGTGGGATAATGGCCATGTGGCCAAGGTGGATGCCTATCTCAAGAAGCTTGCAGAATATGCCTTGTATCTCTGTAAAATGCATTATTTTGGAGTTGTAGTTGCATAGTGTTTTTACAGGTATTGTTATGCTGAGGGAATCACTCCATAAATGATATTTGAAGACTCTTGGAAGAACTTGCATTGCAAGTGTATTGTAAACTGTTATTGTTTCAGATAATACATTGTGTAGGTTTTAGAGTGTGGGGTTTTTACCTGAAAAGGTTTTCCCCACGATACATCTTGTGTCAATCTCTTATGTGTTGTGTTGCTGCTATAATTTCTTATGTTATATGTTTAACATTTCTGCAATTGTAAGGATTAAAATAAATTTGCATACATTTCCCCTCATTAGATTGGTGTAGGAATTGTGTTCCATATACCTTGCTTCCTTTCAGTTGGTATCAGAGCTTGATCACCTTTGATCTTAGTTGTTGGGTAGGGGTTTTTTGAGCTAATCTTTGATTGAGTGGGAGTTTGTGTAGAGTATTCTGTGATCTTGTTGCAACAAGAAGATGGTAGGCACACCCAGAAGAGTAGAGGTGGAAAAGTTTAATGGCAGCAATTTTGAGTTGTGGAAACTCAAAATGGAAGACATGCTTGTTGACAGAGATCTATGGGAAGCAATTTCTATTGTAAAACTAGCAGCAATGTCGCAAGATGATTGGGATTTCAAGGATAAAAAAGATAAGGGTCTTGTGAGACTCTATTTGGCTGACTCTATCTTGTTAAATGTCCATGAGGAGAAGACTGCGAAGGAGCCGTGGAAGAAACTTGGTGATGTTTATCAGGCCAAATCCCTGGTAAACAAGTTATTCATATGGAAGAAGCTATAATCTCTAAGGATGGAAGATGGAGGATCCGTTGTAGACCATTTGAATTCTTTTAACATGCTAGTTGCACAGTTGACATCCGTTGGTGTGAAAATAGAGGAGGAGGATCATTGCATGACCTTGCTTTATTCTTTGCTAGACTTATGGGATCATCTTGTTATGGCCATCGGGAGTACCACATCCACTTTCAAAATGGATGAAGTGGTGTCTTCACTGTTATCTAAAGAGATGCGGAGAAAGTCATCCGAGTCAGCCAAAGAGGCTCTTGTGGTTCATGGAAGACCCAAAGAAAAAGGGAAAAAGAAAGACAAGAAAGATGAAAAGGGCAAATCCAAATCTCGTGGGAGATCCAAATCTCCTAGAAAGTCCATGGCAGTGTGTTTGAACTATGGAAAAATTGGGCACTTTCGAAAGGAGTGAAAAGAGGAGAAGAAGAAAAAGAAGAACTCTGATTTTGATTCCAACAAGTCACAAGATGATGGTGATGCTTTTATTGCAGCCTTGGCCACCCATGCATCTGAAGATGTGTGGTTGATTGACTTTGGTGCTTCTTTCCACATTACCTCTCATCAAGGTTGGTTTACAAAGTATGAAGAATACGATGGTGGGAAGGTGTACTTGGGTGATGACTCTCACCTGAAGATAGTTGGGTGTGGAAGAGTCTTTATTTGATTCCCTGATGGATAAGTGAAGGGGGTCAATGGGGTGATGTACATCCCTGGTTTAGCATGAAACATGCTCTCTATAAGTAAATTGAATGATGCATGCAGGTGTGCAGGTTGTCTTCTCAGGTGGAGGATGCAAGATGACAAGAGGAGCTATGGTGCTTGCTAAGGGTACTAAGAGAAGTACTATGTTTCAGCTGGATGGATGCACTAATCAGTGCAATAGTTCTTATGTTTCAAAGAAAAGACTTTCAGATTCTTCATCGTCACCATTGGAACTCGTAGTGAAAAAGACTGTTGCTTCTACTTCTGATGGTAGTGCTTTCTAGGTACCTAAGGGTGCTCATGCTTTGGAAATGAAACTTCCTGCTAAAAAGACAATGTTGTGGCATAAGAGACTTGGTCACATTGGTGAAAAGGGTCTTAGAGCCGTGAAAAATAAAAACCTCATTGAGGGGTTAAATGATTGTAATCTCAAGTTGAACTTTTGCGAACATTGTATATATGGAAAAGAAAACTATGTTCAGTTCTACTCTAGTTCTCACAAGTCTTCTAGTGTTTTGGATCTTATTCATTTTGATGTGTATGGTCCTGTGAATATTTGTTCGATCTCTAAATCTATATATTTTGTATCATTCATTGATGATTATAGTAGAAGGACATGGGTTTATTTTCTCAGAAGCAAATCTGAAGCCTTTAGTCGGTTCAAAGAGTCTAAAGCTTTTGTAGAGAATTAGACTGGTAAAAAGATTAAGTGTTTGAGAACTAATAATGGTGGTGAGTTTTGTTCCGCAGAGTTTGATAAGTTCTGTAAAGAACATGGGATTGAAAGACATAAGACAAGTCCTTATACCCCACAACAAAATGGAGTTGCAGAGAGGATGAATAAGACATTGATGAAGAGGGCTAGGAGTATGCTTAGTGATGTTAGCCTCAAACAAAAGTTTTGTGTTGAAGCTGTAGCCACTGCTTGCTACTTGGTTAACAGGTCTCCTACCTTAGTGTTCATTGATAAGACACCCATGGAGGTGTGGTTTGGTAAGAAGCCCTCATTCAGACGTCTTTGTGTTTTTGGTTGTGAGGCATATGCACATGTGCCTAAGGAGAAGAGGTCAAAATTAGAGAACAAGGCAGTTAAGTGTATCTTCATTGGCTATGGTGTCAGTGTGAAAGGGTACAAGCTTTGGGATCATGTGGCTGAAAAAGTGTTGTATAGCAGAAGTGTTATCTTCAGAGAGCTAACACCTTTCTCTTGTTGTTCTACAGCCAAAAGAAAAAGAAAAGAAAGAGGATGTGGTTTAGTTTCCTTCTACCCTTGAGAAGACTGAACCGAAAGACCTTGTTGGACCTGATGATGAGGAGAGATCTAGCATCTTTGAAAGTTCATAAGAAGAGGTAGAACCTCCACCTCAGGCTTTGAGGAGGTCCACATGAAATAGGAAGCAACCTGACAGGTTTGGTTATACATTGCTAGATGCTAGATGCTAGTTGTGCTTATGCGTTGAGTACTAACACTGATGAGCCTAGAACTGTGACAAAGGCTATGGACATGAAAGATGCAGGTTCATGGAAGGAGGCCATGGAGGATGAGATGGATTCTTTGGAAAAGAATAAAACTTGGGACTTAGTGCCTTTGCTTGATGGACGGAAACCTGTTGGATGCAAATGGGTGTTCAAGAAGAAATTTTGAGCAGATGGCAGTGTTGAAAAGTACAAGGCTAGATTGGTTGCGAAGGGGTATTCATAAGTGGACAAAATTGATTATGGTGAAATTTTCTCTCCCGTTGCAAAGCTGACATCTATTCAGTTCCTGTTATCTCTTACATTAGCTTATGACTTAGAAGTGGAACAAATGGATGTGAAGACAACTTTCCTTCATGGTGACTTGGAGGAAGAAATTTATATGTAATATCCTGATGACTATGTGGTGAAAGGTAAAGAAAATTTGGTCTGTAAGTTTAAGAAGTATTTGTATGGTTTGAAGCAATCTCCTAGGATGTGGTACTTGAAATTTGATGCCTTTGTGTTGTCCATTGGGAATGGTAAGAATATGATTTCAGATTTGAAGTCTTAGTTGTCAGCACAATTTGAGATTAAAAACTTAGGGGCAGCCAGGTACATTCTGGGGATGGAGATCGGAAGAAACAGAGCAAACATAAAACTTTGGTTAAGCTAGAGTAAGTATGTGAAGACTGTGTTGGATAGATTCAGCATGGTAGATTGCAGACCATTGTGTGTTCTTATTTCATTGGGGGCAAAGTTATCTGTGAATGATTGCCCAAAGTCTCCTTCTGAGACGGAGGATATGAGTAGAGTACCTTATGCTAGTGCAGTTGGCAGCTTGATGTATGCTATGGTCTGTACAAGATCAGACATTGCCCAAGTAGTGGGAGTCCTTAGTCAGTTTATGGCTAATCCTGGATGTGTACATTGGGATACAGTAAAGAGAGTGTTTAGATATTTACAAGGTACTTCTGAGTATTCCATATGTTACCATGGTCATCCTACAGGACCTCTGCATTCTATGACTATTCATGGTTTTGTGGATTCTGATTGGGCAGGTGACATTGACAATAGGAGATCCACCAGTGCTTATGTGTTTACCATGTTCGGTGGTGCTATTAGTTGGATGAGTAAGCGACAACTTGTGGTTGCTTTGTCCACCACAGAAGTAGAGTACATGGCAGTAACTCATGCTTGTAAAGAAGCCATTTTTATTAAGAGGTTGTGTTTAGATATTGGTGTTGATGCAAGACATATTACTATCTATTGTGATAGAGTGTGATTTGCCTAGCAAAGAGTCCTACTTTCCATGCTAGAACAAAGCATATTGATGTTTAGTTTCATTTTGTTCAAGATATGGTAGAAGATGGGAAGGTGATATTGGAGAAGGTAGACACTTTGAAGAATATTGTTGATGCATTGACGAAATCAGTGGGCACAGAGAAGTTTAGATGGTGTTCGGAGTCTATGGGCCTCTTAGCCCCTAGCAGTTAAATCTTGTCATTTCTTTTGGCTCTTGCAAGGTGTTCGACAAGTGGGAGAATGTTGGGAATTAAGGTGTCTCAACCTTTGCAAATTCCTAGCATTATTCATTTAATTGTATATTTATTTATTGCCTAATTTAGTTGAGGTGGCATGGTGACATGTCATCTTACTTGGAATGTGACTTGGATGGTCAAGTCAAACCTACATGGATTTGGGTGCCCCATTTGAGGTGGCACTAATATGCCATGTGTCAACACCTTGTGGTATGTGGAAGAGGATATTCCATATGACAGAATCTATGACACGTAAGAGCCAAGTTTGGAGATTCCTATGACAAGTGGGGACAAGTGTTGGTGAGTATCTTTGCATGAGGGAAAGACATCTTCGGGCGCCCAAGTTGGGCTATGACATGTTGTAAGAGGAATTTACTATATTTAGTCTTGTATGGCGGATTCTCTTACAACATTTAAGGTTGTTATGTTGGGAAAATCTATGACAGTTGTAAGATGCGTAAGAGCATTTGTCATAGTCTATTTTAGCCTTGGAGCGCTCCATGTTGGGAAAGTCAAATCTGCCATATATGACAGATGTAAGAGATGTATTTGTAGCTTGGACACGTGTCCTTTGATGTAGGATAATGGCTATGTGGCCAAGGTGGACACCTATCTCAAGAAGCTTCTAGAATATGCCTTGTATCTCTATAAAATGCATTGTTTTGGAGTTGTAGTTGCATAGTGTTTTTATAGGTATTGTTATGCTGCCGAGATCACTCTAGAAATGACATTTGAAGACTCTTGGAAGAACTTGCATTGCAAGTGTATTGTAAACTGTTATTGTTTCAGATAATACATTGTGCAGGTTTTAGAGTGTGGGTTTTTTTACCTAAAAAGGTTTTCCCCATGATACATCTTGTGTCAATCTCTTATGTGTTGTGTTGTTGCTTTAATTTCTTATGTTATATGTTTAACATTGCTGCAATTGTAAGGATTAAAATGAATTTGCATACATTTCCCCTCATTAGATTGGTGTAGGAAGTGTGTTCTGTGTACCTTGCTTCCTTTCAGACATAACATTGAAAGCTTGGATTTGATTAATCCAAAAACATTCCACTATATTGTGCAATATATCAACATGTATGTTTTTACATGGAATCCGTGAGGAAATATGTAGAGGGAACAAATGGTGTATCTTCCATCCTTGATGACCCTCGCTTGCTGGACATACTAGAAATCCTTGCATCCAACTCCTTTGCAGACTACATCGAGTTACTTAATTACGTTCAATGCCACACAAATATGGTGAACAAACATGCTTGTAGAGATAGGGGTCATCAATGGTCTTTCATTAACAAATATCCTTAGGGTTTGTAAACATCATCTAGTTTGGTTGCAAATGATAATGGCCACATGCCATTCATGGATGCCAGACATGATTATAGGTTAGACATCCAGAATCCAACAATTCTTTCAAGTTGGTGTGAAAATGTTGATTACCAACCTATTCTATCTCACCACATTGTGTTCAAATACATTGCCAAGTATGCCACAAAAGCAAAGTGTTGGTTTGAAATCTATTACCAAATTTTGAAATGTATCTCAAGAAATGTTGACCCAAAAAATCCACCTTCTACTGTCACAAGTTTGTAACTGGGGTATTGTTGATCATTATATTAGTGCACATGAATCCTACCAATTGTGAAATATACCATTGAAAATATGTAGTCATTCCTTTGCTTCTTTGAATGTGGATAGGAAAATCTTGTGCCATGTACCTTTAGCTCAAGAACATATAGTAACTACCTCAACCTTCACTGCCAAATATATGGGGTGACTTCTAGCTTCCGAATCATTATCATTGATTGAAGGTGAAGCCAAGTGAAACTCGACTTTTTGCAAGTCCCTCACAACCTACAAGTGGACATAAAGGGAGATTCCAAACATTGTTCATGTTTCGCCTTGCTTCACAACTATTTCTTCAAAAATCGTTGGCATGTTTGAGTCTTTCTATTGGAGTGAGACTCTATTCTATCTACCTTTCTACGACATTCTTGTAGAAATTGAGTCTAGGTGAGAGATTATCAATTGTTGGGAAGGCATGCTTGACACCTACCATGCATGGCATGTTGATCACACACCTCCAAAATCAACTACTAACACTGATGATGAACTTATACGTTTACCTAGAGGGAATGATGTTGATGATCTAGACATGCTTGATCACTGAGACTTTGACACTTGTGACAAATGAATTGCCAATACATTTTCCCTTGCTTGATGAAGAATGCTATTGCATTTATTGACTCCAACTATTCAACACACCAGGTTGAACAAATTCAAACTAGTTCATGTCTCGTAAAGGACAAACTTTATTTTAATTAACAATTTGGCTTCAACATCATTGTAAACCATTCTTCTATGTTAGGAGTGCAATTGCCACTTCCAATGATCATACAAGGTACTACACAAACAAGGAAATCATACTTGATTAAGAACATCAAGATAGCACTCTTTGCAAATCTACCCCATGCACAAACACCCTTGCTACTTCTCATCCCATTAGCTGTGGTTTCTTTCAACATCAATGCATCAACCATTCATGCAACACTTCACATACTAACAAAAGACATATACCATCTTCAAGGTCAAGCTCTATCAATTTTCTAGACAATAAACCATGTATTTCATTTATTGCATTCTAATTAATGAAATCAACTCCATTAGACCTAGGTTGTGTTAGATATTCCCATATCACAATCAAAGTTTGTTTGGTGGTCACTTTGTTGTACTTGGTGACCTAGGACAATTGCCACATGTACAGAACATTAGACATAATTTTCTAAAAAGTTGGGATGAATCTATCCAAATCAAAATTTGCAACCTCCTTGTAAATATAAGGAATGTTGAGGCAACACATACATATTGGCATCTCCTCATGTTATGTACCACTACTTGCCTTTCTACAAATGAACAAGATATGTTTTGTTCATCAATACATTTGTTTGGAACAAATGACTTGGTTGTAATAGATGACAAAAAATGTTAAAATCAATGGCCATACTAGTAGCATGCTGCATTGTTGAGCAAAGAAGGGATAGGAAAAATTTAAATTCAAATGATGAACAACTAGAGGCAAAGGTGGTGTTGTGCATTAGACAACAAATTGTGCTAAATACAAATTTGTGGGTTGCACCTAGACTTGTTAGGGTTCACTTGGAAAAGCAGTTGTTACTATCTACAAAAATGTGAGCAAGCCCCTTGATCTACCTCTCTTTGTTGCAATAAAGTACCATCATTACATTGGACTTGCAAGGGACACACAAGAGCCACAAGCGATTCCAATTGTTCTCGTCACTTGTGGTGGTTGATGACAAATCCCACTAAAAATGGCTTGGGCACTAACAATCCCTAAAACACAAGGTCTAACAATCAATAGAGGAACAATCACCATTGTAAACATAGACTGTCATGGTCTTACCTTAACAACAGTGTCATAGGTTCAAAGATTGTTAGATCTACGAATATCCCCTACATTTTCATTCCAAAGATATGTAAGCATTATGTATGTAATCCTACAAAAGCAAGAGGAGGACCATCTCTAAAAATGTCCAAAAAGAATTCATAAAAATCCATTTGGTTCATCTCAATATGTAATGTACAAAAAAATTTGATGTATATTCATCTCAAAATATAATATGATGAAAAATTAAAAAAAAATTATAACATAATCGAATAAATCAAACATATCTCTCGAAATATACAAATAATCTAACTGATTAAAAAATATGTAACAATGTTTACAATTTCTTAAAACTATTGACATACCCATTAAACCTTTAGGCCCAATTGTTAGTGATAATTGTGATGCCAGCCCCCAAAGTTTGAAAATATTCGGTATTGGTGTTGTATGCAGCCATGTAAGTAAGCAGTAGAAGCGTTTGGAGGTCAAGAACAAGTTTGGAGTGTCAAACATAGCGTGTAGACCAAGCCCCAACAATTATATATTTATTATGGATACACATACATTGTCAAACGAATTTGTTCATTGACTCGTCTAAATCACGCGGTCAAAGTAAGCAGGTGCGTTCTTGGTCTAAATGCAGGACTTCAACAACACAATAAAAGAGTTATTGATGATGATCCATGTAACACATCTTGCTTTTGTGGGGCTAAGGAATAAGTCAAATTTGGGGAATAAGTAACTTGGTTGTTCCTTTGGTGTTAAAAGAAAAGTCACAAGTCTTTTTATCTAAGTTGGCTTTGAGGATGCGAATAGTTAGGCATCTTTATTTTAATGGTGAAAATTGTAAATTTTTATTTTTAATGTTTTGGGTCTATTTTAATCATGGCGATCTTAAATATTATAATAAAAATATATCTATAGTATGTCTAGAGATATCTTCTAGAGGTTATGTACTTGCTTTTTGCGTTTTCCATACTTACATTTTTTTCAATCCTTTCCAATTTCTTTTTTTATTTTTATTTTTTATATTTTCTATTTTTTTTTGGTTCCATATTTTTTTGTGATTTTCTCCACCTTTCTATCCTTCATGGTTTTTATTTTTTATTTCCTCTAATTTTTTTTGGGTTTTTATTTTTATTTTTTTTGTTATATATTTACACGGAAAATGAGTGCTCTCATCTCCATCCCGTTGTGACTGTAGAATGCCTCTTGGCATAATAATAATAATGTATACATTTGGTTTCTTTTAATATCCCAATTTTGATATTACTGATCTCTAAAATTTCATTCTTGACTCTTAGATCTATTTTTCAACACCTTAGATCAAATTTGTAGGTGTAGATTTGACCCAGGTCACTTTTGCACTTGTAGATCTGGACCTTGAAATTTTAAAATTCAAATTTAAAATTTATCTTGCTAACTCCCTCCTACACGCTTGGTGTTAATTTGAGCGTTATGAACTGTTGTATTTAAGGACTTCATTTACTTATTTAAAATCATGCTAGAATGTGAAAAGAATATCTAGGTCAAAGAGCTTAAGGGGAACCTATTGTGCATTGTTTGCTTGTGACATCATCCTATATGCATTGCACACTTGTCTGTTGTCATTGAACCTTTCATTTAAAGTCATCAAGCCAGTTCAATCAGGGGTCTAACTGAGGAGAACTTGACCCTTATAATTCAACAAACTCCCAAAGGTGTTCCTAAACATTGCTAATCCTTAAGAATATTTAAACATAAAAAAGTAAGGTAAGCAAATTCTAATCATCCACATTCTGCCAACTTAGATCCACGAGTTATAGTTCAAGTCTACATGCAAGTTCAAATTTGCACTCACAAAGATCGGGTCCACACTCATGTAGGTGAACTTAAGAAAAATAGTCAATATGTATATTTGAGATCTTCATCTAAGCGAGCACTAAAATTCCAACACCTCAAAATTAGTCTAACATCTATCACAACACACCCCCCTTATCAAATTTCAAGTTAAGTATTGCATTTAATTTATTTCAATTTTTAACTTCAATTTTTTAATAAAAAGATCATGTATATTAAAATGAAGCATTCGAGCATACAACCAAATCCTCAAAAAGGCAAGCGACATGGGATCATACTTGAAAGTTAGACTAGTAGAGTAGGGATAAAAAAACAAACATGTGGCCCCAAAAGGGAAAAAGCCACAAACTGAGAAAGTCTATGGATCCACAAGGGAAACATCTGTAAAATTACTATTGACCTATTCTTTCCTCTAGCAGGAGTCAAAATAATTCAAGCAGGATCAGTCAGTATTCATATCCCCATGAAAGCCATGTTTGTGATCCTGAAGTCTTAACCCAATTTCAAATCTGAAGCTTGCCTGAAGAGGTTTACCATGTGAAAGAGCTTGGAAAAATAGGCAGGTTTGTTTTTTACATCACCTTGAAATTCGTTAAGATGAGGAAGTTATGGAGGGTCATCACATTTGAATATCAGGTCATCTTCTTTCCACAAGGTCATATTTCATATACCGGATCATATTTCGTACATCGGGTGATATTTCTGAATATCACCCTACATTTGAAATGTCACCCAATATATGAAACATCATCCTCCTTACGAAATATCTCCCGACGACCAATATGACGGTGACGTCATCATCCCTTTATGCCTCATGCTGATATATTTCCAACTATTCCCCCCATCTGATAACATGATGATGACATCAGGGTAACTGCAGTGATAAACCAAGTCATATGCTGCTGACGTCATCCAGATCCATTCCGGGGGAAGATCATCTTTCTCGCGAGGGTCATCATATTTCTGCCAAATGGATATTTCACATCAGGGTGATATTTCTGAATATCAGGTACCTTGCAAATATCGCTCTTGCTTTCGAATATCACCCTACTCTAACATGCTGATGACGTCACTTGGATATGAAGAGGTATGTTGTATGAACATGATCAGGAGGATCTTTCCTCCCCGACATCCTACTGACATCATCCTGATTTTCAAACATCGGGGTGATATTTTATATCATGTTACTTCCGACAGGAGGATATTTCGGTTCTTGAAGATGATGATGAGGCTCAGGGCTAATTTCAAATATCGGGGTGACATTCTATATCGGGCTAACATGCAATCAACCCGCCAATGTAAGGAGTCTTGCCGATGGGACATGATGAAGCGGGACATGATGAAGAGGGAGATGATGATGGGGCTTATGATGATGCCGTCAGGAGCAAAAGCACCGACATTATATATGCTCACGACCTAGCTTATAAAGTGATGGAGGCGTCTTCTCCATGTGCATGTGGGATAATCATGTCCTGTAGAAATTTGAAAATATTCGGATGACAACCTTTTGGCCGGAATTCTTCTGGAGGGTTCCCACTTCCATTTTTGATCCGAATCTTCATGTCGGTCGGGTGGACTTTTTCAGAAGCAACTTTCTCGAGTTGGTGAAGATATTTTTTGCATTTATTGCTGCACAGGAGGGCACAGCTCGCATTGATGGCCCAAAATATCCCGCCACCGCTTCATCTCCGGTCTTTCCTCCACCGCCTGATTGTCGAGAAGGATCAGATTGATGACGCAACTACTTGCATTAAAGACTCAGAAATATCTTCCATCTGCCCCAATTCCAGGTTTCAATGCCATAACTCCTGTCAGCTGGATGTCCTTTCAAGGATATTTTCTGATTACAGCTCCCTGAGCGGATTTTGTAACCGACCTAGGTTAGTTTTGAAATGCTATATATGCTGAGGCTTATGATGTAAGAAGGGTTGGAAATTTTTTGGAGCATCTTGTTCTCCCTGTTTCCAAACAGAACTTTTCATGCTGTAACCTTGCCTTTCATTAGATATATGCAAGCTATCACGCCTTTTGCTGATTTCTCTATCTCTGTGTGAATCTGCATATGGTTGTCTATGAATATTTTTTGTTCCTCTCAATCATCTTGCTTCTTACCTCTATTAGAATCATCTATTCTGTGTATATTTGCTTGCTGTATCTGGTTGTGCTATGCATGCTTCAGTTTTGTGAATGGTTCTTTAGATCTATCTGGTGCATCACCCTTTCATGTTTTAAGTATTGATGCTTTATCTTTCATTTCAGCATATTTCTTCCCCCTTTTTACCCCAAAAATTTAGTAGTTTAGGTGATATCCAGTCAAGGAAGTCGGCCTTCTCCGGAGGTTTGATCTCATTTAGCAAAGTCCCACACTTAGAGATCAATCCCATTGTGTCATTGGAATGCTCGGAGTCCCATTCAAGCAGGGTGCAATTCCATGTGACAACAATTACTAGAACAACATTAAAATGGAAACCAATACAATTAAGCTACAAGGGTAACACTACTATTAGGAGGGGGGTCTTACCCATTAGGGTTATCCTAGCTGCCACCTGGCAAATCCCTGTCATCATTTAGGGCTCCCACCCCATGATGAGTAGTATTGTCACCATCCTCAGGTTCTTCCCAGGCTTGATTTTGAATAGATCTTGGTGGAGAAATTGCAAGTGCTGCCTTAGGGAATTTTGTCTAATTAGGAAGGGTCCATCCATGTTATTGAGAGCATGTGGAGGAGTGATGCAAAGGTAGAGACCACCCACATTGGTAACTAGAAGCTTGAGGTGGAGGTGAGGTCCAACCAAATTATTACCTTATTGGCAGTGGTGAAGGTGGAGTGATGACCTTCTGACACTAGTGTGAGTGGCGATGTGAGGACTCCAAGTGGTTGTGCCTCCAATCCTAGTAGGAGGATCTGACATACCATGGTGGTGAAGGTAGAGCCTTGGCCATAGTGCAAGGGACATTCCCTTAGTGATCCAATAAAGTCTAGAGATGTTGAATTTCCTGCACAACCTTGCTAGCATTAATTTGAATCTATGTGATCACATTAGAGATCACCAATGATTTGGAGTGAACTACAAAATTAATATCCATGCTAGAATTAACAAAAATAACATAATTTCTCTTTCTCAATGTAGAAAAGAATCTCAATAGGAAATTTGCCCTCATGCGACAATTGGGAAAACTCAACAGGAAGTTTGCCCCCATCCCCCAAAAATACATTATGCCATGTGAATAATTTAGGCCTTAGAGGCTAGAAAAAATCATATATCAATTGCCAAGTGTTTTGAGCATGAACACAATACTAGAAAAGCCTGTGAAGAAGGGTTTCAAGTTGCCCACAAATCTTAGCTCCTATACCATAGGTTTTTATTATTATTTAATTATTCATCCTAAGTGAAAAACATTTTATTTTCATTAGAATTATAAATATATTATAGGATCTTTATATAAAATTAACAATATTAATAAGTTTATTGTGTCTTCAAGTTAAATATTCTATTTAGAGTATTTAAATATTTTTTAAATATATTTCAAATGAATTAGTATAAGGGAATAAAACATACCTCACGTAAGTAAATAAATTAAGTTACAAAGAAAAATAATTTACCAAGGATAATGAACTGGGATAGAAACTACTTAGAGTAATACACTGAGATAAACAAGGAAATTAAATGAAAAAAACAACAGTAATTAATTGGAAATCCAATGTAGATATGTTGCAAAAAATGTATGGAAGTGATTCTTCAATATGTAAAAAATAATGATTGATCAAACAAATGTTTTAGAAATCTAGAAAGTCACTATTTGTTTATCTAGGTCACTTTCACAATTGCATAATATATCCACAGACTATGGATCTAAAGTAGGCCCGTAGGTCTAAATTTTGGTGCATGGATCTAAACCTTGCTAAAATTTGATGTCTACTTTTCAGTTCACCTTGATATCTATGATCTATATTAGTTGTTTGGTGAAACCCATAGGATTTGATTTGATGACTTTGGAAAAGATCAATAATAATAGTCCAAAGCCATGTAGAGTATGCCCTATATGTTGATGCAAGTAGGTAATGTAGTAATGATGGTCTGATTATGCTCTCTATGTTATAATGTATGTTAAAAATTAAGAGCTCTTGATGAATTCTAGGTGTTTTGAAATGAATTAGGGTCATTAAGTACAACTCCAAAGGTGACAATTAATGAAGAGGAAAAGTACAAGGTATGCAATGTTCACCATTACATTTCCCCCCACTTTAACTTGCATGTGAACTACTATGTGCATGCACACCACAGTATAATCAAGTAGTTAACATAAAAGTAAATATACTACCACTCACAAAAAGGATATAAATATGCTTTTTGATGTGTGGTCATTTGTAACGAGTTTCTTCTTTTTGAAACCTACAAAAACCAAAAAGAGATCAATGAGTAACATCTTATAGGAATTTAAAATAATTATGTGTTGTTTACAATCAAAAGGAAAAGTGAAAAGATGAGAGATATTCCACTTGGGGTGGAATAAGGATACTACTTGGGGGTAGCAACATAAATAGGTACTACTTTGGAGCAACAATATAATGTGGTACCATCTGAAAATGGAATAGGATCATGAGATAGTCACTACAACCATACATAAGAAAGGAGCATTAGTGACCTTGTATTCTCCATTCTAATTAGTTGCATGCAAATAATGCAATTAATTTGGAGGAGAGTAGAAAAAATATGTAAAATTATGTAAACCATGGAAATCTCAACAATAATATAGGATTGTAAAGATATCATCACATGATGTAACATAAAAAGATACTAAGGTATGCTCATGAAAGTAATATAATCTCAATGTTTCTCCCATGTAGGGGTTAAAGCGAGTGAAAGTAGCCATGAATGCTAGAAAAAAGATCTTGTAAGCACCTACAAGTGTGAGATATCATCATGATAAGAATTAGGAAAGGAATCAGCATCATAAAGCATGTTAGCACAAGATGCAAACATTGTTAGCATAAACATGAACATATAGAGTTAGCATAAGAGTATAGGATGTAAGTATAGTAATCATGGAAGATTGTGTAATCATCATAAGAAAAGATCATGTTAGTGAAACATGTAATCAAGAATGGATTAAGTGTATCATCATCATTGTAGAAAGGTGGTGTATATCATAAAGGATATGTCCCCAAGTGGGATATACCATGTAAACAAAGTAATGCATATGTAAATATGTAGAGTATAGAAGTTCCAAATCTTAATGAATGATATTGAAAGGATCATCTTTGATTAAATCATCTTCATCCCAGTTATGTTCTTAGCTGTGGAATAGGTGTTTTGCCTTTTATATTCATTGCTCTTGTGATTTAGGAGGTAGATTTACTTGACATCATCATTGTTTTTTGGTACCCAAGTGGTGTAGGGACCTTTATAATTAGTAATGGGAAAGCATTGGATATCTAGCTAGATGCTTCTAGTTAAATGATCAATGAAGATAAGTCCAATATCTTATTCTTCAATACTCCCTTGAGCATCTAGTAGAGAATTTTTGATTTCTTCATTTCAAAGTAGGCTAGCTTCTTTTTTATTATATTGGCATTCCTTTATCTATTGGCAATCCCAAAAGGGATTAGTAGAAGAAGATTATTGATAGATTTAGAATGAAGATTATCTATTGGACCTTTTGATGGTTATCATTTTCTGGCCAACTAACTTTGCTAAAGTTTATTTTGCAAGCTCTACCCATCTATAGATTCCTTTCTATCTACCCCCAAAAATATACTCAATGATTTTGATGCTCTCTCTAGGAAACTTTTATGGACATGCACCTTGGATTCTAAAAATGGAGTCTTATTAATTGGGAACAAGTGTGTAGACCTAAGTAAAATGGTATATTGGGCCTTAGGTGGGCCAATTACATTATACAAGCCTTGGATGCTAAGATTTATTGGAGATGGTGTAAGCATTCAGATTATTTGTGCTCTAGAATTCTTAATTTCTAGATTATACTAGCCTATAGAAAATATAATTCCAACGTCGGCGTTACAGCAAAATAATCTCCAAAGTTGGCTTTGCAATTTTAATTTCATCGTGCACAGGAGCGACCCATCCTGAAATTATGGGCTTCTAAAAATTGGGCGCAACACACATACTTAGGTTGACACAAAAATGGGTTTGGACCCAAATCTAAAAAAATCCACATGCTACAATGATGGCACCAACAATTAACTTTCTGATCTCTATTTCCAAGTTAGCTACATATATATTTAAATCTTTGAATACACTAGTCGTTAATCCATCTTATCAAGTCGACCTTCAAAGCTAGATATTTAAATATTTAATTTGAATTTATCTTTTATCTTTATTTTGTTATCACTCCAACTTAACTTCCAACCCTTTATCAATGAAAACTCGCTATCATGAACTTAGCCTAAAAGGCCTTTATCAGAAAAAACTTGCTTTTACAAACTTGACCTTTGTTATCTTTATCGATGAAAACTCCCTTTCACGAACTTGCCCTTTGTCGCTTTTATTGACAAAATCTTTCTTTTACAAACTTGTCCTTTGTTGCCTTTATCGGCAAAATCTTCCTTTAACGGAAAAATCTTCCTTTAACGAACTTGCCCTTTGGTGCCTTTATCAACAAAAAGTCTCTTTCACGAACCTTACACTTATATGCCTCTATCAGCAAAAGTTACTATTTACGAAGAATTGCAAAATCCCTTTATCAACAAAAATTCACTTTCACGAACTTTTAGCTTTGTCTCCTTTATTGGTAAAACTTTGAGTTGACAAACTTAACTTTCCACAAGCTTTGTCTTCAAGCCTCCTTTGTCACCTAGTCGACAAATCGGTGAAATGAAAAACTCGTGAACTAGTTCATGAAACACACACTTTTCCAATAGCACAAACCTTATACTTCAAACTTTTCTTCTTCATGCCTTTGTCGGTGAATCAGCCAACTTACGAACTCGTGAACCAACTTCACTTTCTCTGTTGTCGGTGAATTGGCAAATCGGTGAACTGTGAAACTGACAAACTAGTTCACAAAACAAAAGTTTTTCCGATAAAGATATTTCTAATAATTTAACTTCAAACTTTTTCTTTCAAACTTCCATCACCATGCCTCTGTCAGTGAATCGACAAATCGGCGAACTATGAAACTCACGAACTAGTTCGCGAATCAAAGGATTTGTCGATAACTAATCCTTTCAAACACTTCTTCTCCATGCCTTTGTCGCCGAATCAGCAAATCAGCGAACCAACGAACTTTGAAACCGGCGAACCAGTTCACAAACTAAACATTTTGCTGATCGAAGGTAGAAATCATTCATGCCTTAGATTTTTCATTGACAACTTATTATCAACAAACTGCTCGTCAGTGAAATTGGTTGTTGACGAACCTGTGAGTTTGAGAACCAAACAAATTGTTGACTAAAGGCTGGAACCTTACCTTAGAAGCTTTTTCTCCCTTTCTGCCTTAGACACAAATCTTCCTCTCTTTGACATCAATGACAACACTTCAACAATCTCTTTCTTTTGACATCAATGACAACACTTCAACAAATATATCCTTTTATTTCAAATTTACCTAGGGTGTGGATTCCCCTTCGTCTATCATTTTTTTCCATATCTTGACTAGGGTTTGAGCATGCATATTAATATAATTACCTCTTTGATCTCACCCTACCCAACCTTGGCATCTATAGAGTTGATGTTTTAGATCAATTATTGACTAATTTTCTAATTTATCTCAATTCCTATCTCGTTAATATATTAGTTATCCATCTTTAGTAGGGTTTAGGTTTTTTATGGTCAATATTTATTAGATCCATATTAAAACATCCTTAGGTTGTGCTTGATTGATATATCATTTATCATGGATTCTTATGATTCTTTATTTCTGGATTATCTTCATACATATATCAAGGATTTGGTAGAAACATAAAGCTTTGTCTCACTTGTGGGACACTTCCAAAATAAAAAATTTGGATCCCTTCAAAATTGACCATCTTTGATTGAAGATTGTGGCAAAGCCACATGGACACAACTTACACTTGACCTTTATTTGAAGGTCCTTCATTATATAATGTGACATGACCTTTGATTGAAGATGTCTAAGTGGCACCTATGTGGTAATTGACTCCTTTCATTAGACATTTTAGGATTTTGCCGGATATAAATTATTGATTTGGGCTACTTTTTCCATGATCAAACAAAGTCGTCAAGACACAAGATTTTGAAGATCCCAACCCTTAGAGTAAACTTTTTGAAACATATATCTTTTAATATATTTTATTTAATTATTACATTTATTTTATATTTTCAAATTAAAATAGGTTTAAATTACCAAACATAAAGACCTCTATTTGACACGTGGAAAAATAGAAAACAATAGAAAAAATAGAAAAGTACATTTTCCCTCCACATTGATGTCTTTCTTTCAACCATAAAAAGAAATAATGTGGGCATATATGAAAAAATATGCATTATGGGGAAATATGTGTCTAAATTGTAATTAATCTCAAATAAAAATAATAATAAGTAAAATATGGAGCAAAAAATATGTATGCCATAGACATCCGTGTTAATGATTTATTCTTAAGAAACTATGAAAAGATCTTATTTGTAGATCAAATTATGCGTTATGGGGAAATATTACTCATTAAAATACTATAAAGAATACAAAACAATTTATTATCAAATATTTTAAAATGGGATAAATTATTAAATATAGGTTTATCTCTCTAGTAGAAGATGTTTTTTTCTCTCTACTAGGGTTTCTTGGCATAGTAGTGTGTATGTCAAACTATAGTTTTTCGCAGGATATCCTTAGCACTTGCTTGCATTTATTGTGACATTTTATCAATTGCTAGGCCTGCGGGCATTTTCCTCCCATTTATATGGCCTCAACCTTTCATTCCTCCACAGCTGCTGCTACTAGAGCTGAAGGTTCGACAACGATCACCAATGACACCCCTGCCTAGACATCCCCAAATTTATTTTACCAAGGTGTTCCATGAGGTATGTCCCCTAAAACACCTCTAGTTGGTGTTCTTCGCATTCTAGAGTTTGATAATGCCTACAAATGGCTAGAAAATTTCACTTTAATTAGTTGTTTTGTGGGTAGAGTTCCCCCTGAAAGCATGCTTCAAGACTGGGTGGCAGGGCCTAGACCCCACATTGGATCTGCTTTGATGCCATGCAAAACCTTACCAAGGGGTTTTTTATTTTCTATTTTGCTGAGGCTAACCATGCTGAGGTTGTCCTCAATTGGGGCCCATGGCTAGTCTGCTCTTCTCTCCTTGTATTCAAACCTTGGACTCGAGACTTCACAGTCTCTAGTGAGAAGTCCATTCGAGTCCCTGTCTGGGTTGAATTTCTTTGGTTACCATTGTCATGCTAGAACTTTCATAGCTAGATAACTTCTTCTTTAGGTTCTATTGTTGCATAGAACCCAAGAAGTTATATTCAACTCATCCTTAGTGCATGGTCTGTGTCAAGGTGGACCTTTCCAAAGACCTCATAGAGTATGTGGACTTTTAGATTAGTCAAACCCATTATTCTCAGCATGTCCAGTATATTAACCTTCCCAACACTTATTATTGATGCTAGTCATCCAAACATAAGATTCAAGATTTATCCTTTGGCCTCTCAATGGTCTAAACCCTTAGCTCAACCCTCTTCTAGGTTGGCACTTTCTGCAAAAGAAGAGGAAGGTTGTTTTATAGTGGTTACCCACAAAGCCAAGAACACTAGCAATTCCAAGCCCCCCTCTAAGCTTGTGGGCCTAGGGGTTTCAGCTTTGATTGTTCCAAAGACCTCTGATGCTAGAGAGTTGAATGTGGTGACTGTTACATAAAAAATTGTCCCCTGTCTGGAATGGTACAATTTCCCTTGGTTTAGCTCCTCTCCTTTAGTGTCCTCTTAACCTCTTTGTTTCTGGCCTTCCTAAAACCCTGACTGACCTGTCTAGTTGAAAAAATGTCGTATTTTGAGATAACTATTGACAAAAATTGAAAAGGGAATTTGGATTTTGGATGTCCTGTACCTCTGAGATGTAGATCTAACTAAAAAATTAGGGCTTGGGCTTGGGTGCCCACGCCCTAGCCCTACCCTATTTTTCAGGATTTTGAATCTTGGCGGGATGTCGACTCCCGCCGTGCACCTCGGGATTCCATTTTCAAATTTTCATTTTTCGCGCAATGTTGAGACATTATTTCAATATTTGAAATTCCTAAGGTTATATATTTAAAGACATTTGAAAATCACTTTATCACACACAATCTACATGCAAGCTTTATGCCAAAACTTTGCCAAAATTGCCATTGAAGACCAGTGATTTGTTGATGCTCTTGAAGTTATTTGAATTTGCTATCATGGAGACAATGGATGGAGATTAGAAATCAAGATCTTGAGACTATCTTGCTCTTCATAGGGTTTGTACACCTTTTACATAATCGGGAGAAGGGTTGAAGCCTCCAACATCAAGCTTGGGAGTCCTCTACAAATACGGCTGCCTCACCTTCTTGTTCATGCAAGTCTTCATTACTTTCATCTCCTTGAGGTGAAATTGTGTTTGTTCATTGAGTTAAGCAAATTGTTGATCTTTCCTTGATGCTTGAGTCATCTAGGGTTTTATATTTCTGTATACACATCTGTTAGATGAGCACACACTTCTGTAGATCTTTATCATTGGCTATTGTTGAGGTAGGAATACCAAAAGTGGGGCTTGACTGAGGCAAGCTCCTATATAGCCACAACCATATTTCTCCTCCTTTTGTATGTGCAGATCGTGTTCTATAGGATACGGCAAAAAGGAACAACATGAAGACAGATATTGCAGATACATTTGTCATAGAGTTTCAGATTTCTAGATCATGATATTTTTGGGACTAAAGAGTGGGCACCCTAGCCCACCTGGGAATATTCTTCAAAATCTAGGAGCTACTGGAGATTATCAGATACCTGGTACAGAGGATTTTTACAAACAAAAAGTTGCAGGGCTTTGGAGTGGGTGACCTAGCCCAGTTGGTCCTCATTTTCTGGGTGCACACTCTTTGTACCTTATTCCTTGCATTTATGCAATCTGTTTGTTTGAATCTATCTTTAAATTCTGTCGGTTACAACCACATTATGTAATTAGGGTTTCATGATTGGTGAGTGAAACAAACTTGTGAAATCCTAATCTAAATACTTGATTAGACCTAGTTAGCATAAAAGAAAGCGTAAGAAATTTGTAGCTTGACTCCAAGCTCAGTTCTTATCTTCCTAATGTTTGGTTTGTGAAAGAATAGGACTTAATTTGGTTTTAACAAATCCTACTTTTTTCAACTAAACATTTTGGTGAATCTGTGCTTTAAAATAATTTGCATCCTTTATAACATTAGATCTGAATTAATTTGCTATCCTAAATCACATTTAGATTGCAAACCCTCTTTTATGAAAGTGTATGCATTGAAACTTGAGTGATTTCCTTTATCCTTTCATTAAAATAATTTGAAATTACAACTTTGTGTTTTGCATAGTGCTATTCTATTTCATTTTTACAAAGTTTATGCTATATCATTTTACATTTAAGTCTTGGGTTAATTTGAGCATGTTATAATGCCGGATTACTTTTTACAAGAATTTCATGGATATGATGAGTCGTTTAGTTGTGATGACTTCAATATGTTAGATGAAGCCCTTGAGGACTTTATTTTGGTTGAACATTCCACTACGACTCCTAAACCATCATTGTTTCAAAGATTAGTAAATACAATCTATGTTCCTAAACCTCAAGAAGAACCTGTGAAATTGAAAATAGTGGTCACCTTATGTTCAGATGTGGTTCATGTTGGCAAGAGACATTGCAAGGCATGTCATGTGTTGTCATTGATGGCAACTAAGTCCATTCCACACATCCGTAGTACAATATCAGATCATACTGGAAGTTAGTTCCAAGATTTATCCAGTTCGGATAGACATGAACATGGTATATGGCAGAGTTCAGTATTTTGGTCAGGGGATCTCTCCAGTTAATCATTATGTGTTGTGAATCTGAGGGAGTGTAGAGGAGTGTCAATAAAATCTAAATCTAAGATTTCAGGCTCTAAAGACAGGGATTAAAAGTTATGAGCATCTAAGTACTGGGTCCTAATATGACAAGAATAGTTCAGTGAAGAACAGGCCGACTTGTGTTAGATCTTTGTGTAGATCTAGTAGAAATATTTTGGTGAATTGTGTATGGGATATAATGTTAGTGGCTGACATGTATGGTGATCTACAGGTGTTATTTTTGGTACGCATCAATATTGATGTATGGATTCAGCCGACAGAACAGAGTACTTGTATTGTATGTTAAGTTCTTCATAAGGCCGATAGAAAAATGATTGAATTTCTTGAGGTGGATATATATAGCCGATGGATTCGAGTGTATTGGTATGTATGAGGTATGTGATAATGGAGTAAGTATGAAAAAGGTAGATTAAGGTGTAGAAGAAAAGAGAGTTGAGGTCTGAATTATGGTAGAGCAGTAAACAGGGTAGAATAAAGATGAAGTGTGCAAGATCAATATTATGTGCTTAACCAGAACTAAATTCTTGCATTGGTAGATGCTATTCATTAGTTCAAACAATCTATAATCCTTTTGTAATCATTCTTGTAGGTAGTGAGCCTCTCTTGAGCAGTGAGCTCTGGGCAATGAGCTCGAAGGCATGTGCCTTCCCCTTTTGTAATACTTTTAATAGAGTATAATCCTTGTGGGTTAACCCCCACCATGGTTTTTCCCATAACTGGGTTTCCATGTTAAAATCTTGGTGTCAAGTGTGTTATTTGTGTTTCTACTCATGAGTTATTGATTCTTGCTTTCATGATTATATAATTAATCTATTAAGACGTTGTAAAGAAGAAATTAACTGCAACAAGCTTTAAAGTTTCATGACAACTGATTCACCCCCCTCTCAGTTGTCAGCCCTAATTCTAACAATTGGTATCAGAGCAAGGTTCCTTTGAAAAAGTTTAACAACTTGAGGAAGATCTGGAAAGGCAGTAAAATGGATGAATACAACCTCCAAGGACAACTTAGCCTCACTTTAGAAGATCTTGATCAGTCCAGAGCATAAGTCAAAGAGTTGCAAAAGAACCTTAAAAATGCTGAAGACTTTATTGAGACTCTAAAAGAAAGATTGAGCAAATCCAATGAAAAGAGGAAGGAGCAACCTCTTCAATTGGGAAATCATTATGAAGACAACAACAAGGATAAGGCCCAGAAGGAGAAGCAGGATAAGAAACAAGGAAGTGCTCTGATAGAATCCTCCTCCACATCAAGGACCACTAGAAGCTCTATTGCTGCCCCTGTTCCCCCAAAACCTACCAATCGTAAGAAACCAGAAGAAAAATCATTAGGAAAAGAAGGGAAAAGAGTAAAATCAAAGGCCACAAGAACCTATAAGACCACAAAAGTTGATGAAGAAGAAACAGATTCAGATGCTGAGGTAAAGGAGTTGAAATCCTCTAGAACAAAAGTTGCCAAGGTGACTAAGGAGAAGCCCTCTGGAAGCAAAAGGGCAAGCAAAAGGCAAAAGATAGATACATATGTTGAGAAACTCACATTTCTGTGGAAGATGTAATAAAATCAGTCACTATGGATGGAAATTTGAAACCCATGACTGAATTCTATGATGAATACAATGATACAGATAAGAGGGTGTTAGAGGAAGCAACTGTTAGATATATGAATATCTATAATAAGGCCCTAATTGAAATAAATTTTGAGATCCCTCAAAGTCTTGTAGACATTTTGGAGTTGAGGAAAGAAAATGCAAAAAGTAAGGATATAGAGCTTAGAGAACATATATTGATAAAACTATGCCCTCAGATCACTCAAGTTTAAATGAATATGATATTCAAAGAAGTGAAGGATGAATTTAGGAGCAAAAAGATAATGAACAAACTAATGCTCGGAGAATTAGACAAAATAGTTAAAGAAACACAAGAAATACTTCTAAGTGCATTGAAGAGACACAATCTTCCATTTGTTGAGGAGGAGACTGATGATGGGATTGATTCATCAATCCCAGATATTGAAGAAATGAAAACTGATGAGCAGAAAACCAAGGGTGATGACTCCTCTGTTTAGGAAATAGAGAAAATAAACAAGGAAGATACAGAGATGGTGGATAAAACTAATGATGCAGGAGAGACTCTAACTCCTTCTGATCAATCCAAAAAAGAAGACAATGTTGAGAATACTGTTACGACACAAGATCCTCCGGAATAGATTGCAGATGGTGAGGACAAAGGAAAGAATCCCCCTATGGATAACACAGAGAAAAGTGAAGCAGAGAAAGAAGAAGAAGTCAAAGGTATGGAAGATAAAGTAGAAGAAGATGGTGCAAATATTGATGCACCCAAACAAAATAGTCTTGATACTGAGAAAACCCAAGGAAAGGAAGGTGGTCCACAAATTATGGCAAGAGACACTGCAGATGCAGTGAAGAGTTTCTTGAGCAAAGAGATACTAGAGTTTGATGAACCAGAACTGATTCAAGGACCAATCAACCTAGATACTCTCTCTCCAGTCCAAATGATGAAGATAACTTCTTTCACACATGCCAAGGCAAGAGAAAATATATTGAAATCTCACATAGAGGATAGTGAGTTGTTAGGCCTTGCATCCCGTATATTAGAGAAGATAATGCCAACCTTCCAGAAGAATCCATCTGATTATCCCTCCAAAAATCTGAAGAGCCTTGTAAACTCTGTAAGTACACACTTTGAGTCTTTTGAGAAGTATGCAGAAATCAAAGTCTAGAATGAATATTTGGATAAGAGATTTAGTGAGCTAAATGGCCTAATAGGGAATGATACAAAGGTACTTGATATTAGTATAAAAATTATTCAAAATACTCTTAATGATGGAAGTGATGTATACAAATTTTGTCTATCTTGGCCCAAAGTTGTTAAGGATATTGAGAAAAAGATAAAGGAGTAGGAACAAATATTGTTGAATCTATCCAAATTTTTTGATCCTCTAACAGTTTCTCCCATAAGTCAGGAGTGTCAAGCAATCAGCTTGACTAATGAAATAAAGAAACTTGTAATTAAAGAGCAATATTGTGGATAAAATGTGTGAGCTCCGGGGATTGATTGCTCCTAAGTTAGAAACAATGTTTACTGCTTTATTAGAAGCTCAAGTTGCAGTCCGGACAAGTGATCCAACAGATCTGAAGAAAGCAGAAACTAAAGCATTCCTACTAAATGAACACATCTCAATTTTGGATGGCATGAAAAGTAGTTGGGCCTCTGAACTTGTGCAGTTGAAAAATAGTTTTGCAGATATCTTCAAGTTCATGTAAATATAATGCATGGATTATTTGTACATATGCGACCTTATATACAGATTTCTTGTGAAAATTTTGGTTTGTGGATCCCACCCTTTGCCATTGATGTCAAAGGGGGAGTGAAAAATAGTGAAAAATGAAAGAAAATGAAGAATCCATCAAAGGGGGAGCAGTGGAAGAATATATAAGTGTACACAATAGGGGGAGTTAGTCATGACACTTAGTCATTTTTCACTAAGTGTTGCCATTAATGCCAAAGGGGGAGATTGTTGGCAAGAGACATTGCAAGGCATGTCATGTGTTGTCATTGATGGCAACTAAGTCTATTCTACACATCTGCAGTACAATATCAGATCATACCGGAAGTCAGTTCCAAGATTTATCCGGTCTGGATAGACAGGAACATGGTATATGGCAGAGTTTAGTAGTTTGGTCAGCAGATCTCTCCAGTTAATCATTGTGTGTTGCAAATTTGAGGGAGTGTAGAGGAGTGTCAAGAAAATCTAAATCCAATATTTCAGCCTCTGGAGACAAAGGGATTAAAATTTATGAGCATTTGAGTACCGGGTCCTAATATGACAAGAACAGTTCAGTGAAGAACAGGCCGACTTGTGTTAGATCTTTGTGTGAATCTAGTAGAAATATTTTGGTGAGTTGCGTATGGGATATAATGTTAGTGGCTGACATGTATGGTGATCTATAGGTGTTATTTTTGCTACGCATCAATATTGATGTATGGATTCAGTCGACAGAATATAGTACTTGTATTGTTTGTTAAGTTCTTCATAAGGCCGACAAAAAAATGATTGAATTTCTTGAGACAGATATATATAGCTGATGGATTCAAGTGTATTGGTATGTATGAGGTATGTGATAATGGAGTAAGTATGAAAAAGGTAGATTAAGGTGCAGAAGAAAAGAGAGTTGAGGTCTAGATTATGGCAGAGCAGTAAACATGGCAGAATAAAGATGAAGTGTGTAAGATCAGTATTCTATGCTTAACCAGAATTGAATTCTTGCATTGGCAGATGCTATTCATTAGTTTAAACAATCTGTAATCCTTTTGTAATAATTCTTGTAGGTAGTGATCCTCTCTTGAGAAGTGAGCCCGAAGGCATGTGTCTTCCCCTTTTGTAATACTTTTAACAGAGTATAATCCTTGTGGGTTAACCCCCACTGTGGTTTTTCCCTTAACTAGGTTTCCACATTAAAATCTTGGTGTCAAGTGTGTTATTTGTGTTTCTGCTCATGAGTTATTGATTCTTACTTTCATGATTATATAATTAATCTATTAAGAAGTTGTAAAGAAGAAATTAACTGTAGCAAGCTTCAAAGTTTCATGACAACTGATTCAACCCCCTCTCAGTTGTCAGCCCTAATTCCAACAGTTCAAACATCCTCTAAATTGGTGCTCACTATTCTTGGAATAAATGAACAATCTCTAATCCAATTGTTAATCATCAAATCACCAAGATGTGATACCAATTGGTGCGATACAAGGCTTTGACTACTACAAAATAGAAATCTAAAAATTGTATGTAAATTTGAAAATAAGTTTGCCTTAATCTTTGAAATACCATGAACAGATTCAACTTTTTTATGATGCTAAAATTAGCCACTCTAACCTGCTTGATAAAATCACCTTAGATGAACTTATAAAAGCAATAACATCACCATAAGATAGCAGCAACAAAGAGGTGCAAATCAGCAACATAAGAATGCAAGATCTCACAACACAAGGTAACAATGGAGTAGAAGAATAAACACATAACACGGTGTTTACGTGGAGAAACCCTTGCGGAAAAAAACTCCACCAAGAGGAGAGGCTCAAGTTCTATTATCTTAAAAACAAGATTACAATACATCCACTTCCAATCTCCTCTTCAGTTCAATCCATCAACACCTGTGTATAGAAAAAACTCTCTCATGCAGTTTGTTACTTGCACACAAGTTTTTCTCTTCCTATTACTCAACCAAACTTCACTCTCAATTCTCATATTATACAAAATGAGTACCCACCAAAGAAATTTGTGGGAGATTGACAAAATCTACTATTCCTATCTTAGGATACACCAAAATCATCTTCTTACAGATTCCCTTACACCTGTCATAGGCATCTTTCCTGTAACATGCCACTTGTTCTACCAACTAAGATTTACCAATTTTAACTTGAAAGTAAATAAAGTCATGAATTCATAATAGGAATAATAAAATTCTTCCTCTGAACATTTGATATAATGCACATTTGAAACATATTTCAAACTTCTATTGCATAACCAAATTACATTTCTCAATAAAAGAATTCAATATTCAAATTTTACAACCTTTTTCATAAATTACATAGAAGCTTCAAGAGCTTAACTGATAAATAGAATCACATGTTTGTATACTTGTCTATCTTCAATACTCCCGGCCACCAACTGCATGAGAGGAAGCATCTCTCAGGTGATTTACCTCCAACCACAGACTATCTGCGGTCCCTCGCACATTTACCAAATAGGTAAATGGCCCTACCCTTCAACAAAGGGATTGGTATAGCAACCTCAAAGTTGAGCCTAATTTGAGCAGGTGTTGTGTCCTACATTAACTAGTACTATCATACTATGGCTACAACCATCAAAATATAACATCTCTACTTAGTAATGCAAACTTGGAACATAGTGTAAACATTGGCTATTTACACCACTTTGGCCAAAGTTTTCTTTGTTTCATATTCACACACCCTTCCATCTCATCTGGGAAAGACGACAATCTCTATACTAGGTTATCTACCTCTTCTATGCATCACATATCCCAAGGTTAACCTATTAGATGCTTTACTAGAATACATATATCGAAGTAATACCACTTGAATCCTATTCTCACTATCTTTCCCCTTGTACAATTTTCCTATTTAAATACCAATCAATGATTGATTCATGAAACTATTTAGGCAAAAACCAAACCATAGCCACTATCTCACATTCACAATACAAGTTTACTATCTAGAAAAATATATATATCCATATATACATAAACTATTATACAATCAAAAGACATTAACAACCATAATTCATTATTGCAATCACTTAACAATAATACATCATATAATATTTTGAAAACATGAAAATCATAACGAAGGAGAAATAATTCCCATGCCTGATAATTTAGGTCCAAATGGATTAGATACTCTTCTGCTAGTTCGAACTTGCAATACTCTAGATCGCTCTTCTAATTAAAACCACTTAACAAAATGACAAATGCAAAACTCAAATTTGAAAAGGAAAAGCTTTTGATTAGAAAATGGTGCAATTGAAAATGAGGGAGAGTACCCCCTTTTATACCACAACCAATTTAAAAATGTCGACATAATGTCGGCATGCTTAACCAACTCAACAATATTGACATTATGGAGACATGCTTATCAAAATCTAAATTTAGTTCATAAATCCAAACAACCTTCTAAAAAAAAGGTGTTAGATAAAAATTAAAAATAAAATAAAAATATAAAAATTCACAAGGTTTTCGTGAGCCAAATAGTTTAAAAGTTTTTAAAAAAATAAAAATAAAAGTTTAAATGGTTTAAAAGAAGGCCTGCGACCTTTAAGAATTAAAACATGCCCATTCATTTTAAACATAAAAACACTTAATAATCTAAAATACCATTTCTCTAAAAAAAAAGATACGTATCCCTTTTCTAAAAAGAAATTAAAAGCTTAGATTTTAATAATAATATTATCACCTTAAACTTTAATAATTATTATTATTTATTTCATTATCTTTTTATAAAACTAATATATATATATATATTAAATCTATTATATATATAATCTTATTGTTTTACTTACCATAAAACAATATTTACGAAAATCAAATTCCACAAAATAATAAAATTATATTTCCACAATTAAGAGAAAATAATAATAATATTTATATTAAATACATATATAAAGAGACGATAAATATACATTTATATATATTTGCATATGTATAAATTTATCATTGAAAAATCAAATATATCTCATAATCGAGAAATGCATATAAAGTCGTAAAATCTTCATAGACTTTTCACAAAAGAGATGATAATTCATGCATAAGCCAAACAACATTTCCATATCTATGAGTAATATGCTCATGAATATACGTAGGTACATCTACTTACATATGTTCATGCTCATATCGACTCACGTATAAGAATGTATCAAGGACTTGCACGATCATTAATTAACTCAGAGAAACTGAACACATAACAACATGCAGGTTTGAACATCCAATCAAGACTCAAGATACATAACTCAGCTCACTTATCACTACCCACACTGACTCGACTCAACCTAAGTCAAATAGGATGTGATTGTGTGCTGCTCAGTTTAGGCTTCTCTTTTATGTTTACCAGACCAAGTCCTCCTGAGTGATACCTCCCTTCTTTTCTGGAGGGACAACCTGTTCCTGCAACCAATTAGATCATCATAAGAGTAGTTAACTGATCAGAACATAATCGTTAATTAACAATAACCACATTTAATACAAGACATTGCATTATTTTTTTTCTCATCATATTGCATTCAAAATAGATAACACACATAGATGCAAGATTCATAAAATACTTCAATTTTCACAAAATATCTAATCTATAGTAAATGGATAAAAATGCATATACAGCTACAGAAATCCATAATCACTCACTTTCTAAACAAACTAACCAAACTAGGTAAATAGTAAGTAGATAGAAACACATGGGGTGTAACATATCCCCCCCTTGTGAATCATCGTCCCTGATGATTTTTAAGTATCAAGCATTATCATAACATAGCAAAACATAAAGAGTATCATATCACAAAACATATTGTTTTTCAAGAACTTTCAAAATTGAAAATAACTTACGGAAACTTCTGCTTTATTTCAGCATAATCTTCCCAAGTCACAAAATCTTCTGCATACTGATCCCATTGGACCTTGCATTGCAGAACCTCTCTATTACGTAAGTGAAGCTTACGTGTTTCGAGCACCTTGAGAGGCTCGATTGTTACCACCCCTGGGTCGTGTACCTGTAAAGCATTCCAGTTAATAACATGGTTATCCCATGGAATATACTTCTTAAGATATGACACATGAAAAACATTATGCATCCTAGCAAGAGCTGGTGGCAAAGCAATTCTGTATGCAACAGGATTGACTACTTCTAGGACCTCAAATGGACCTACATAGCACGGAGCTAGTTTGGATGACTTTCCAAACTTTACCGAACTCTTATGGGGTTTTACCCTCAATAACACCTTATCCCCAATAGAAAAATTCCTAGGAACCTGTTTGGCATCTGCATAACTCTTTTGCATGTCATTAGCTTCTGCCAACCTTTGCTTGATAATCTTAACTTGTTCTTCCATTTTTGACAAGATTTTTGGCCCAAGACTTATCCTATCTTCTAGCTTATCCCAACTTATAAGAGTTCGACATTTCCTGCCATACAATGCTTCAAACAGAGCCATCTTTATTGCAGAATGATAAGAGTTATTGTATGCAAACTCTACCAAAGGTAAATAATCCTCCCATTTGTATTGCTGATCCATGCAATACATCCTTAGAAGATCTTCCAGTACTTGGTTAACTCTTTCTGTTTGCCCATCTGTTTCTAGATGATAAGCTAAACTTATCTTCAACTGAGTTCCTAGAGAAGAAAACAAGGTTTGCTAAAACCTAGAAGTTACATGAGCATCCCTATCAGAAATAATCTTTTCAGGAATCCCATGCAATCTAACAACCTCTTGAATAAACTTCTGAGCTATTACTGGAGCTCCATCTGAAAGGTTACCTGGTACGAAATGCGCTACCTTAGTAAGCTTGTCTACGACCACTAGAATGGCATTGTGCTTATTCCTCGACATTGGAAGACCTTACACAAAATCCATGCTAATAACCTGCCACTTACCTTCTGGTATATCACGAGGATATAGTAAACCTGCAGGATGATGATGTTTTGCTTTTACTCTCTGAGATTTTAAACAACTTGCCACAAAACTTGTGCCATCTCCTTTCATCCCCTTCTAGAAATATAATGGATTTACATCCGCTAACATCTTGGTAACACCAGGATGCCCTGAGTATGGTGCATTATGAACTTCTTTCCATACCAAATTCCTTTGTTCACCAACATCAGGTACATAAATTCTTCCATTAAATCTCAGTAATCCATTAGGTTCAAAACTAAATCCTTCATACCTCTTATCTTGCAAATCTCTCGAGAGTGCTTGCTTGACTTGTTCATAGAACTCGTCACCCTTAGATCCTTGCAATACTTGACTTTTGAAATCTGACTGAATTACCACTAAGGAAGATATATGCCTTCTTCGACTTAGGGCATCAGCGACTCTGTTTTCCTTTCCCTTGATGTAGTTAATGTCAAAATCATAGTCTGATATCAACTCTAACCACCTTCTTTGCCTGCATTAAGATTAGGCTGTGTAAATAGATACTTCAAACCATGATGGTCCGTTTTTAGTTCAAAAGGTTTACCCATTAGATAGTGTCTCCACATCTGCAATGCATGAACTACTGCTGCTAACTCCAAATCATGTGAAGCATAATTTTGTTCATAAGGCTTTAGCTTCCTTGACTCATATGCAATGACTTGCCCTCCTTGCATCAATACTCCACCTAGACCTTCTCCTGATGCATCCGTGATTACTACAAAATTACCTTCTCGATCTAGCACTTTCAAAATCAGATCCGTGGTGAACTTCTTCTTTAGGAGATCAAATGCCTCTTGATATTTTTTAGTCCATACATACTTTTTCCTTTCCTCTGAAGAGATGTGATAGGAAAAGCTACACTAGAAAAGTTTTTCACAAACTTACGGTAATATCCAACCAAACCCATTAAACTTCTCACTTCGGAAACATTCTTTGGCACTGGGCACTCAAGTATTGCTTTGATCTTGGCTGGATCAACTGCAATCCCTTCGGCTGAAATCACATGGCCCAAATACTGTACTTCTTTCTGAAAGAAAGAACACTTGGAAAGTTTCCCGTACAACTTATGCTCTCTTAGCCGTTGGAGTACCATTTTCAAATGTTGAAGATGTTCCTCTTCATTCTTGGAATAAATCAAATAATCATCCAAGAAGACCAAAACAAATTTATCCAAGCAGTCTCTAAATACACTATTCATAAGGTTCATGAATGCTGCAAGTGCATTTGTTAATCCAAAAGGTAAGACTGTAAACTCATAATGGCCATACCTTGTTCTAAAAGTAGTCTTAGAGATGTCTTCATCCTTGATTCTCAACTGGTGATCTCCTGACCTCAGATCAATTTGGAAAACACAGTTTCACCTCGTATTTGATCAAAGAGGTCATCAATACGCGGCAATGGATACTTATTCTTCACTGTTGCTTTATTGAGCATCTGGTAATCTATACACAACCACAAAGTTCCATCCTTCTTTTTGATGAAGATCACTGGCGCTCCCCAAGGTGAAACACTTGGCCTTATCAATATTTTGGACAACAATTCTTCCAATTGAGATTTTAACTCCATCAATTTAGTTGTCATCATTCTATATGGTACCTTGGAGATAGGTTCTGACCCTCGAATAAGGTCAATGGAGAAATCAAACACTCTTTTGGGAGGTAATCCTGGTAATTCTTCTAGAAATACATCTGCAAAATCTCTAAGGATAGGGTATTTCTCCATATTTGTCCTTTCTGCATTTTCTATTTCTCCATCCTCAACTTCACACTCCTCAATTTTCTCAATTTTTACTGTAAAGAGTTGACAACCCTTCTTCTTTGCCCTATGCAATTGTACAGCTAAGATCTATCACAACTTAACTTCTTTAGGTGTCCCTTGTAGAGATACCTAGTTTCCAAGATCATCTAGGCATTCCATGGTTTTTGCATACCAATCTACCTTAGCCCTATGCCTCCACAACCAATTCATCCCTAAGATGACATCATAAGACCCTAAGGGAGCTACATACAAATTGACTTCCGTAGAGAAAGTAGGAAGTTCAACCCTTGCTTCAAACAGACATTGGTCCACCCTAGCTCTTGTCTGGTTTGCGTATTCAACAACCCATGATTTTTCCATATAACCAACTCTTCTAGACATTTTACTAACTAATCTAGGTGAAATAAAGTTTTTTGTGGCACCAGTATCTATTAAAATAGAAATGGGTATACCAGATAAAGTACTTGTTATTTCCACTGGAGTGATCTGGTATTCATCCTGTCTGTTATTTACTGCAACGTGTATCCTTTGCTAAAATGCCTCCCGCTGTGGTGGAAGAGAATTACCATGGGGTTGCGATCCTGAAGGCTTGTTGGGGCATTGGCTAGCATAGTGATCACCACCATAGTTGAAACATCCTTTAACTGGCCCCTTCTTTCCAGGAGCTCTCTTTGAATTGGTGATGTTCCTAGCAGCATTGTTGAAGTTACTATTGTTATTTCCTTTCTGGTCCTTCTTTGGTTCACTCCAATTATTCTAAAAATTCTTTTCTCCTTGCTTTTGAAATCCTTGCACCTCAATAGGTTTTCCAAAAGTTTGCTTATTCTGAGACCAGTTAAACTTTTTCCTATTCTTTTCATGGTAGTTGGAGATAGATTTCAATTTCTGCTCTTGCTTTAGAGCTTTCTCATATACAAGGTCCATGGTGGTAGGACCATGCATATCCACTTCTCCACCTATCTAATTGTTCAACTCCATAATAAATTTTCTTATGCGGAATCGCTCATCAGCTTGATACATAGGCACATACCTCAGAAGAAGTGTGAACTTCTCCTAGTATTCACTAACTGAGGAGTCTCCTTGCCTCAAATTCTAAAAATCTGAGAGCTTTTGATCATAGAAAAGTTGGGGTAACCAACGTTTTTGAAATATTTCCACAAATTCTGTCCAAGTGAGTTGAGTTGAACTAATTCCTAGTTCCATCTTCTTACTCATCCATCACCTTGATGCTTCCCCTGACAAGTGAAAAGCTCCCCATACTGCCTTAGTGACCTCTAAATAGTTTCTAATCTCAAAGCACTTTTCCATTTCCACAAGCCATGCCTTAGCCACATCCCCACTAGTGCTACCTTCAAACTTTGGTGGTGAAATTTTCCTCATATCTTGAGATAGCTCCTTTGCCATCTTTCTTCTTTTAGTCCTTTCAGTATATTTTTGAGATGAGGACTGGGTTTGGGATTGTGATCCCTCATTTTCATGTTCACTTGCCCGAGTGTGATCATGAGAATCTTCTCCCTCTTTCTCACCATCAGGGACTTTTTTTCCTGCTTCATTCTTTTCTTTTTTCTCTAAGATCCCTACTCTTTCCTGGGTCTCTATCATCATTGCAAGAATACGATCCAACTTTGTGTCCATGTCCCCTGACCCTTGTTATACTTCTTTACTCCCTCCAGGGTTACTTCTGGTCCAAACCATTCTTTCCTATAAAGTTTACCCTGTAGGTTCCATTAAGGTCAAATTCTCTGATTGTATACTTATCATTCATAAATCATCTAACTTTTCCAAAATGGAACATTTATAATCATAACATTTTTCCAAAAGACATAACACAAGCTTTTGATAAGAAGACTTTCTTTTATTCGTAGAGATAAGGATTTAAATATCCTTGGACTTACATTGAATGACTATTAAGATAGTCCCAAGGAGAGTATCCATCAGATTCACTCTCATCTTTAGGGGTGAGTGGAGTATATCCCTCTGATTTTTCTTCAGATACATACTCTTGGGGTACATATCCCTCTGACTCATCAATGGAAGAAATTACAATTATTTTAGACAAGGGAGGAATACGTGGATCCCTAAACAACATAGCGGGGCTCACACTATTTTCTGAGGGCATATCCCGAGAAAGTGGTAAGGATGCCGACTTGGTTGGAGACACCGATGGCAGACGATTAAAGTTGGCATCATCCCTCATTCTTCTTTTCTCTTGGCTAACCTAAGAAAGTGCATGACTCAGGGTTTCCTCATCTCCTAGCCATACGTCATTGATATCATTTGTTCCCTCGATGGTTCGAACAAGGGCTTCCCTTTCTTTCTTGGCTGTGAGGTAGAGCTCATTTCTGGTGACTGATTTCCTCGTAGTCATCCTAAGACGCACCATCCTGGCACAAGAATTCCAACTTTAGACTCTTAATGTTGGATAGGAAATCATAGTGAGCACATAGGTTCCAGAGCTGAAACTTGGCTCTGATACCACGTGTAACATGCCACTTGTTCTACCAACTAAGATTTACCAATTTTAACTTGAAAGTAAATAAAGTCATGAATTCATAATAGGAATAATAAAATTCTTCCTCTGAACATTTGATATAATGCACATTTGAAACATATTTCAAACTTCTATTGCATAACCAAATTACATTTCTCAATAAAAGAATTCAATATTCAAATTTTACAACATTTTTCATAAATTACATAGAAGCTTCAAGAGCTTAACTGATAAATAGAATCACATGTTTGTATACTTGTTTGTCTTCAATACTCCCAGCCACCAACTACATGAGAGGAAGCATCACTCAGGTGATTTACCTCCAACCACAGACTATCTGCGGTCCCCTGCACATTTACCAAATAGGTAAATGGCCCTACCCTTCAACAAAGGGATTGGTATAGAAACCTCAAATTTAAGCTTAATTTGAGCAGGTGTCGTGTCCTACATTAACTAGTACTATCATACTATGGGTACAACCATCAAAATATGACATCTCTACTTAGTAATGCAAACCTGGAACATAGTGTAAACATTGGCTATTTACACCACTTTGGCCAAAGTTTTCTTTGTCTCATATTCACCCACCCTTCCATCTCATCTAGGAAAAATGACAATCTCTATACTAGGTTATCTACCTCTTCCATGGATCACATATCCCAAGGTTAACCTATTACATGCTTTACTAGGATACATATATCGAAGTAATACCACTTGAATCTTATTCTCACTATCTTTCCCCTTGTACAATTTTCCTATTTAAATACCAATCAATGATTGATTCATGAAACTATCTAGGCAAAAACCAAACCATAGACACTATCTCACATTCACAATACAAGTTTACTATCTAGAAAAATATATATATCCATATATACATAAACTATTATACAATCAAAAGACATTAACAACAATAATTCAATATTGCAATCACTTAACAATAATACATCATATAATATTTTGAAAACATGAAAATCATAACGAAGGAGAAATAATTCCCATGCCTGAGAATTTAGCTCCAAATGGATTGGATACTCTTCTGCTAACGACCTTGCAATACTCTAGATCGCTCTTCCAATTAAAACCACTTAACAAAATGACAAATGCAAAACTCAAATTTGAAAAGGAAAAGCTCTTGATTAGAAAATGGTGCAATTGAAAATGAGGGAGAGTACCCCCTTTTATACCACAACCAATTTAAAAATGTCGACATGCTTAACCAACTCAACAATGTTGACATTATGGAGACATGCTTATCAAAATCTAAATTTAGTTCATAAATCCAGACAACCTTCTAAAAAAAAGGTGTTAGATAAAAATTAAAAATAAAATAAAAATATAAAATTCACAAGGTTTTCGTGAGCCAAACGGTTTAAAAGTTTTTTAAAAAAATAAAAATAAAAGTTTAAATGGTTTAAAAGAAGGCCCGCGACCTTTAAGAATTAAAACATGTCCATTCGTTTTAAACATAAAAACACTTAATAATCTAAAATACCATTTCTCTAAAAAAAGATACGTATCCCTTTTCTAAAAAGAAATTAAAATCTTAGATTTTAATAATAATATTATCACCTTAAACTTTAATAATTATTATTATTTATTTTATTATCTTTATTATTATTACTTTATATAAAACTAATTATATAAATATATTAAAATCTATTATATATATAATCTTATTGTTTTACTTACCATAAAACAATATTTACGAAAATCAAATTCCGCAAAATAATAAAATTATATTTCTGCAATTAAGAGAAAATAATAATAATATTTATATTAATTACATATATAAAGAGATGATAAATATACATTTATGTATATTCACATATGTATAAATTTATCATTGAAAAATCAAATATATCTCATAATCGAGAAATGCATATAAAGTCATAAAATCTTCATAGACTTATCACAATAGAGATGATAATTCATGCATAAGCCAAACAACATTTCCATATCTTTGAGTAATATGCTCATGAATATACGTAGGTACGTCTACCTACATATGTTCATGTTCATATCGACTCACGTATAAGAATGTATCGAGGACTTGCACGATCATTAATTAACTCAGAGAAACCAAACACATAACAACATGTAGGTTCAAACATCCAATCAAGACTCAAGATACATAACTCAGCTCACTTATCACTACCCACACTGACTCGACTCAACCTAAGTCAAATAGGATGTGAGTGTGTGCTACTCTATTTAGGCTTCTCCTTTACGTTTACTAGACCAAGTCCTTCTCTTGAGTGATACCTCCCTTCTTTTTTGGAGGGACAACCTGTTCCTGCAACCACTTAGATCATCGCAAGAGTAGTTAACTGATCAAAACATAATCATTAATTAACAATAACCACATTTAATAGAAGACATTGCATTATTCTTTTTCTCATCATATTGCATTCAAAATAGATAACACACATAGATGCAAGATTCATAAAATACTTTAATTTTCACAAAATATCCAATCTATAGTAAATGGATAAAAACACATATATAGCTACAGAAATCCATAATCACTCACTTTCTAAACAAATTAACCAAACTAGGTAAATAGTAAGTAGATAGAAACACATGGGGTGTAACATTTCCAATATAGGTGCCTAGAACCAAGAATAGGAATTTACAAGACAATAATTGCTGTCATATGTTGTCATAGAATCTCTTACACCTTATGACATGCATCATAACAACCCAAAAATACATTTCCCTAAGATAGGCACCAAGATTCTCCACCTCACCTGATTTACTATTTACCGAGATTCCTTGACTAGTAAAAGTAACTTCGTAACAACCTGTCGGTGAAACTTGTACATCCTTTATGGGTAATTAGAAAATTACAAATAACACGTGGAATAATACAATATTGGGATTTACAAGGTTAATGGCACCTTACCCCAACATTCTCCCACTTGACATTATACATTATAAATCAACCCATAGGAAATCAACAAGGGAATAAACATCCCTTAGCCAACCATGTACCATTGATTCTTCACCATGCTTTTGTGCTCCAACAAGATACCTGCAAAAGTAACCATGATAACCACCATCTCAAGCAAGAAATCCTCACATCATGTCACTCATGATAGGACAAGGAACATGCCAAGGTGAAACATACCAACTGTCACTGAAACCTGCACCAATCTATACATGAACACAAGCATCACATCTAAATTATAACAAATGACTCTGAGTGACTGCCACACTCTAACCAAATTGGAATAGCAACCACAGCAAGTTGCTATCTCATCCAAACTATCCATACCTCAAATCAGGGTAAGAAAACTATCATAGGTAGAACTTATGCTATCAACATAACAACCCAAAATCTACAAACAAGTCCCTGTATATCCACCATCTTGCAAAAGAAGGCTACTAGGTAACATCACACATAGACATGCGATAAACAAACCTTTAAAGTAACTCACTGCAGTAAAGTGTAACTAGTCCAAGAGAGGTGCACCTCTCATACAAAACACATATACCTTCTGGAACTCCCATTGGACAGGTAATGTCAAATCTGAAATCAAGATCATAGCATTAACAAGTCCTCCTATAGCACTTCACATAGAGGATGTGGCTAGCTCCTCTATCATAGTCTCAAAGAAGCGTACAATGATATGCAAAATACATCTCTCATTACCAATCCAAATAACTCTCCCAAGTCCTCCAACCAATGAAGAAAGAGATCAAGTAGAAACCAAACTATTGCTAAAAAATAATGAAGTACAAACAACAGCACACGACTCCATTCAAAACCTCAACTCCTTAAACATAAGAACCTTCAGGAAGAAGACAATATACTAGGAAAGAGAGAACTTGCAAATCAAAACATGTCCTTATACCACACTAACATGTGCCAAACTATGTAAAGTAAGATCTCCTTCAACACTTCCAAACTGAAAGGATATCAACATCTAACCATTCAAATTATAATGAAACATGGCAGAAATAGATGTAAACCTCTCACAGAAAGTAGATCAAACTAGCCAAACATTCCCCAACATAAGGGAATATGCCCAAATCCACTAACCATCTCCTGTACCTCTCCTACCAAATCCTCAGAACTAACCCAAGTTCAAGATTACAAGGAGAACAAAGGAAATACATAAAATCATGCATCTACTTCTCAACAAGCCCTCATAACTCAACTTTCAAGACTAATGCACAAGAGAAGACAAGATACATATAAAGAATGCATCTAATAATCAGGCGGGCAATACCTCTTAGATCATTCACCTGCCGAGTAGACCAAGAGTGGGATACAAGATTGTCCTGTGCATACAACACCAAGCAATATAAGCTTTCAATAAAGACAACCTTCTCATCAGGTCTATGATGGACTCACATCCATTTCTAGGTGTAGGCTCCTTGGTCTTTACTGTTGAAAAACTTTCATAACCTTTCCAACACATATCTCTTAAGTACAAGAGATTTCTAGCCTAATCCAAGTCTCTCTAGTATCCATGAGCACCCACCAATCAATCCATGGCAACTTCAAATGCAACCTATAAAATCATGAAGCTCCAAGAAAATGATTAATACTCAAAACCAAAGAGAACTACATCCTCTCCAAAGGAAGAACAATAACACCTTTATGAAAGACTCTAAGAGTCCTCCATGAAACAAGATGTTAAAACCTCTTCAAATCACATGAAGATAACCATATCTTGCCAAAGCTCCCACTGAACTGTGATACTGAGCTATACATGGCAACAAGATAAACATCAAATCATCACTATCAAAAGCTCCCATTGAAACATGTAACCAAGCTATCCATGACATCATGATAACCATCTCCTAAATGAAGATCATCCATGGCCTCAACACAATCAAAGAATCCATTGTAAATGACATAGCTCCCAAAAGGTCGAGTAAACCATACTCTCCAAACCAAGAAGATTAAGTATCCTATGTCAATAGAACCAAAGATGTCAATAAACCCTCACTGCAACCTAAGGGCAGAATCCAAGAGCTCCTTATGACACCAACAACTATTGCAAAAGATCATCCATCTTCTAACCGAAGATTATCCATGGCTCACTACACACTGCAACAACATCAGCTTAGAACCAAAATCCTGAAAACAAAGAAGATAAAACATACTATGTAATTGCACAAAACTCCCACTAAAAGTGATACAGAGCTATGCATGGTATCATGACCAACATCATTACCAAAAAAAACTCCACTAAAAGTTAACAAAGCTTCTCATGCACCATAACTTACTGCTATAGATTCTAATTAACAACTATATTAGGTACTCTAAACCATCCTTCTGTCTCACTACAATAAACATACCAATGTAAACAAGGTGACCAAGAAGAGGCCAACCAAGCATAATCCTCATCAGATAATTTAGAAGATCTGCACTCATGTAACATCTCAAAGGATAAAAACATGGTCAGCGCTCCAATCTCAAATAACTAAAAAAATAGATTCAACCCCACATCAGTAACATGCAGAATAAAGATAACCAAGAATAACATGTAGATTTCCAAGACTCAAACACCAGGATCAAAGGTAGACCTAATTTGCCAAACAAATCCACATAAGAGTAACCATAGATCATAAGAACCCATCAAGCAACCCTGCAAATCTATAATTGTTTCCATCCAGAATGCTCTAAAAGTCTAAATACAATCTTTCCACGGATCTACAAATGACATATTTTTGTTAACATGTAAAACCTACAAAACCATCTCTCTGTAAATCTGAAATCACTTAAACATCTAGATATTCACACCATACATGTCATCTGAAATAATGAAATATCACAAATCTACGAATCCAAAATAACTAAAATACCAACTCCACAACCCACATGCAACCGGTGAAAAATCATCCAGTGCTTTCATGTAACCAAGGGCTAAAACCATGAATCCAACATAAGCACTCCATACCGTAATCCAAAAAATAAATGTTCTTCCATGCGACCAGGGCACCAAAATCAACCACCCAACATGAAAACCCATTCACTTCACATGACCACAAGGTAAAGGAACATAACCACCATGCAAGAGGATACTCACATATTGCCAAACCAGAGCTCCAAATCACCATCATGTAAGGAACAAACACATGACCAACTCCATGAAGATCCATAACCTTGAGCCTCAAGAGCCCACCATAGATTGCATTGACAATATCCATCCAAAAGTTAGATACCATGGCTTCCAATCTCACAGATCTGCAAAACAATGCCAACATATAGAACATCCACTGCAGCCCAAAAACCTCCAACATTCTACAATTCCTTCCAACAAATTTACAAGCTTTACAAGCTAAATTCAAGAATGGAGGAATACCCAGAACCAAATTACCATGAATCCATCACATGCAAGTACATGCAAGCACATGCAAACACATGCAAGCACATGCAAGCACATGCAAGCAACATGCAACTCACATGCAAAAACATGCAAGCACATATGAGCACATGCAAGCCATGAAACAACCTAAAGCTTTAATACCAATTGTTGGAATAAACCAACAATCCCTAATCTAATTGTTAATTATCAAATCACTGAGATATGATACCAATTGGTGAGATACAAGGCTTTGACTACTACAAAATAGAAATTTGAAAATTGTATGCAAATCTGAAAATAAGTTTGCCTTAATCTTTGAAATACCATGAAGAGATTCAACTTCTTTATGATGCTAAAATCAGCCACTCTAACATGCTTGATAAAACCACCTTAGATGAACTTATAAAAGCAATAACATCACCATAAGATGGCAGCAACAAAGAGGCACAAATCAGCAACATAAGAATGCAAGATCTCACAACACAAGGTAACAATGGAGCAGAAGAATAAACACCTAACACGGTGTTTACGTGGAGAAACCCTTGTGGGAAAAAACTCCACCAAGAAGAGAGGCTCAAGTTGTATTATCTTCGGAACAAGATTACAATATATCCACTTCCAATCTCCTCTTCAGTTCAATCCATCAACACCTGTGTACAAAAAAACTCTCATGTAGCATGTTACCTGCAAACAAGTTTTCCTCTTCCTGTTGCTCAACCAAACTTCACTCTCAAGTCTCATATTTATACAAAATGAGTACCCACCAAAGAAATTTGTGGGAGATGGACAAAATCTAATATTCCTATCTTGGGATACACCAAAATCATCTTCTTATAGATTCCCTTACACCTACCATAGGCATCTTCCCAATATAGGTGCCTAGAACCAAGAATAGGAACTTACAAGACAATAACTGCTGTCATATGTTATAGAATCTCTTACACCTTATGACATGCATCATAACAATCCAAAAATACATTTCCCTAAGATAGGCACCAAAATTCTCCACCTCACCTCATTTACTATTTACCGAGATTCCTTAAGTAGCAAAAGTAACTTCGTAACAACTTGTACATCCCTTATGGGTAATTACAAAATTACAAATAATACATGGAATAATACAATATTGGGATTTAGAAGGTTAATGGAACCTTATCCCAACAACTGTTAGAGGTCTTCCGCCTTCTTCTCAACCTCCTGATTACATTTATAACTATTCTAAACAATTAACACATCGAAATTCACAACCTAGTAATACCATGGTTACTCAAACATATAATACTCAGAATAACAAACAAAGCAAACAACAATCAAGAATTCTAATATCTTTGCCAGCTTCTCAACCTATGCTTCCTCAAGCACCTCATTTAACACATAAAGTTGGTCAAGATTATGATCTTGTTGAGCAGCTTCATGCTACTCCTACAAAGATTTCTCTTTGGGAACTTACACAAACTTTGCCTACATACCATGGAATGCTCCAAGAAGCTTTACAAAAGGTGATTGTGCCACCTGCTAAAAAGTTGAATGATGTAGCAACTCTTTTAGATTGTATGAATGCGACAAAAACATACATTCTATTTCAACAACATGAGTTGCCATCTCTTTAAGTTCAAAATCAGTATGATCATTTGATTATTTTCATTACAATAAATAAGAAACTGATTAAACGAGTTATGATTGATAATGGGTCAGCTCTTAATGTTTACAGAATCAAGTTATTACATAAGATCAAAGTTGATACATCTTTGATTAAACTGGATAGGATAAGTATCTATGGCTTTGATAATGTTGGAAGACAGTCTGTAGGCACTATAACTTTACCTATACAAGTTGGGCATGTGACTTTATCTACCCTGATTCATGTCATGCCTTGTTCTTTATCATACAACATGATTCTTGGTAGATCTTGGATTCATGCGTTGGGGGCAGTTCCTTCTATCCTCATCATTCAATTAAATTTATTTATAAATACAAACTTCATACTATTGATGTTGATACTGAACCAGATAATTGTTTACAAATCGAATCACAAAAATAAGTTGTTCAACACAAGATCTTAAACAACTTGAGAGTTGACTTGTCAGCTCCTCTTGCTATGGATAGCGTTGTGCAAGAGTCTAAACAATCAAATTCTTGGTGACTATTGGGGTTCATTATATTTTACATCCCCCTCCATAGGTGAATATAAAATTAACAACACTGATCCTGAAACATCAAATGTTGCATTGATCTCATCTAAAAATTCAAATCTGAAAGTCTCTTTGGTAACAAACATGAATAATATTCTCACCTATACTATAGATTATGAGACTTATGAGGCACCACCTTCTTCTAAAGAAATGGCCTCCTTGTATGGCTGAGATCCTTTATAAGAATTGTGACTATGTAGGTAATGGTTGCGGTATTAATCAACAAGGGATTCGTGTACCTATAGAATCCACTTTGTGACATTACTCAAGTGGCATTGGATATAATCCTTTCAAGGAATGTAAAGCCCGTAGACATCCTAATCTTAATGTGAATATGATATCGACACTTAATTTGATCTTTCTTGAGATGATTGACACTAATTGTCCTTCGGGAGAGATTCCTTTGGATATCTTTTCAATAGATGAAGCAATAATTGAACTCTCGGGTGCGTATGAGAATATCCCCTGTTACCATTATAAACGTGGACTACCTTATTGTTTGAACAATAGTGCATATTTTAGAAAGTCCACTAGCATTATAAACACTACTCTAAAATCTGAGGAATATTTTGAAGAATTACCACAATCACCTGAGCTCCTAGACCATAGTACTCTACTTAATGGAAAGACTGTTGATGTTTTCATGGAGAAAGAAAATACTAAAAAAATTATCCCTATAGGTGATTGTTTAAACATAGAAGAAAAAGAAGAGATGATCAAGCTGTTACATGAATTTTCTGAATTGTTTTCTTGGAATTACTCGGACATGCTTGGTATTGATCCTCAGATTGTAACACATAATATCATATTGAAACCAGACGCTAAATTGTTTAAACAAAAGATTCGTAAGATGAATCCTATGGTTGCATTAATCGTTAAGGCTGAGATAGAAAATCTTTTACAAGCTGGCTTTATCCACCCTATTGATTACTCACCTTGGATTTTGAATATAGTGGCTATCGCTAAACCCGATGGTCGTATTCGGATGTGTACCAATTTTAGAGATTTGAATCTTGCATCTTTGAAAGATGATTTCCCACTTCCTAACATTGATATGATTGTTGATTCAATAGCTGGCCATGAATTACTTTCCTTCATGGATGGTTTTTCAAGATATAATCAAATTTTATAAACCCTCAAGATCAATATAAAATAGCTATTATAACACCTTGGGGAACATTTTGTTGGTTGGTCATGCCGTTTGGACTTAAGAATGCCAGGGCAACTTACCAATGCACTATGACTCTTATATTTCATGATTACATGCAGAATATCTTAGAGTATTATATCGATGACATCTTGGTGAAGTCTATTCATTGCCAAGATCACACCATGACTCTTCGACAAATCTTTGAGCGAATAAGGAAATACAACATGCGATTAAACCCCCATAAATGTGTCTTTGGTGTAGATAGTGGAAAACTGTTGGGGTTTATAGTTTCAAATCATGGTAATGAAGTAGATATGAAAAAGATTGATACGATTGTTAATATGCTAGTACCTAAAAACATTTATCAACTTCATAGTTTGCAAGGGAGGATACAAGCCATCTGCTGATTTGTGTCACAACTCGCGGATAAGACTCACCCTTTTACTCAACTACTGAAGAAGGATTCAAAATTTCAATGGAATTCTAAATGTCAAAAAGCTTTCAAATATTTAAAGACTTATCTAGCTAATCCTCCTGTTTTACAACATGCTATTTCTGATAAACCTTTCCTTTTGTATACCAAAACATCTAATAATGCTCTCGTAGCCTTATTAGCACAACATAATACTAAAGGCAAGGAATTTGCTATATATTACATCAGTCGAACCTTTCTCGACTATGAAGTGCGATCCACCATTATTGAGAAGCATTGCTTAGCTTTAGTGTTTGCAACACAAAAGCTTAGACATTATCTCTTAAATGCTGAAATACGTGTCATGATGAAATTCGACTCCTTGAAACATTCTTTTGCTAAAACTGATTTCAGACTTGATCGATAAAATCTCTCCACCTTCCTCTCAAGGGCATACATTTATTATCACCGCTACTGATTACTTCACAAAGTGGGTCAAAGTTGTTCCCTTAGGATCCATGATTGCTGATGTAATTTGTCGATTTATACAAGATAACATCATCTCTCGATTTGGTATACCTTCCTCCCTAGTTTCTGACAATGGTACACCATTTAAGAACAAGGATGTGAAGAAATTTATTGAAAAATATCATATTCAACATCGCGTCTCTATGCCTTACTATCCTCAATCAACTGGCCAAGCAAAAGCTTCAAACAAGGTTATTAGACAGATTTTACAAAAAACTATTAATAAACATCAAAAAGATTGGCATACTTAACTATCCTATGCATTATGGGCCTATAGAACAAGTATTTGTATGGCTATTGGGAATACACCGTATAATCTTGTCTACGGCGCTGATGTGATAATGCCTTTAGAGTTAGAAATTCCTTCATTGAGAGCTTCCCTGAGAGACATTATTGATGATGATATAGAACACAAGAAGAGATTACAAGAACTTGAGATGCTTGATGAATGACGTATAAACACTCTTGAGCAACTCAAGGCCCATCAAAAAAGTATGCAATGATCATACAATGAACATGTTATATAGCATTCATTCGATGTTGGAGATTTGGTACTTTATGAGAATCAACGCAATGTGAATGCACCTCCTGGAGAAAAAGGAAAGTTTAGCCCTAATTGGCTTAGACTGTATGTAGTTACTGAAGCCTTTGGATTAGGAGCATATAAATTAGCTGATGAACAAGGTATGCTACTTAAAGATCCTATTAATGTAGTGCACCTCAGGAAATTCCATGCTTAAGATTTGAATGTTAAAGGTTACTCTATAAAGCAAATTTATTAGTTAGATTAGCTTCAATTTCGACAAGATATGATTATTTTGTCTTAATTCATTTAACATTACATCTTTTGTTCGGTTAATCATTATTGTATCTAGCTTTATTATGGTCACCTTTGTATTAACTGAATATAGCATAGAATTTTGGTTATATGTGAAATTTGTTAATCATTGTGATTTCTACTATATGTTCTGCAAAGAATTGTTTAGTATATCACATTAGCATTAATTACATTTCCATATAAGCATTTAACATTTATCACTAGTTGAATTTCATATAAATCACATGTGATAGATTACAACATTGTGAATAGAAAGTAAGAAAACATCATATATATATACATCAGTTCCAATATACAAGAGTCAACTATCCCTCACAACAAAATGGTATGTCATAGTGCATGAGATATATCACATAGTTGAACCTTAGTCACCAATCCCCTCAGGACTCGGTGGTGTACGAGTGATGGAAGGCTGCTCATGTGTGGCTACGGACCGCGAATGACTCCTAGAGACACTTCATGACAGTAACCCCTTGATCTCACCTCTCAATCCTAACACCTCGTCATGTGCCTCCTGATACATCTATTGGTATTGGTCTCTCTCTGTCTGAGCTCTATCTCTGTCAGATCTCGCCTGACATAACTCAAGAAGTAAGACCTCATTGATGATAGGATCTCTCTCAGATGTAGGCACTGCTATAACATGATCTTGTAGCATATAGAGCTTTGCCTCTACATGCTCAACTCTCTGAATAGCTAGTCTGTATTTGATGAATGACATGAATATCTCCTCATGTCATCTAGCAGATGGCTGTGGCGAATATCTTGCCTGCACTCGCTGCTCAACTACATCGGTAGATACTATATCCGTTATGACGTGACTCACAAAATCATGCCATGCATCCATCCCAACTGCAAAACAAAAAATGGAATAGATATTAGAATCTCATATAGGCATCATAAATAATCGTAACCATAAGAACATCAATCTAATAAAAATCTAACATGGATCTCCATCTCACCAAGATGGATCCTGGATCACTGAAGGTGTAATGCGCTCTGCAACTTGATCTGTAGCTGGGGGCATAGGCCTACTAGTCTCCCCTCACTCGTGCTAGCTTGATTTCCTAACACCTATAGGAACTAGATCATGAGCTCTAGACCATGGTCTCGACTCGGTCTCCTCGTCAGTGTCCACTTCCTGCTAATCCCGCCGTGGTCTCACTCTGAAGATATATTGTGTTGGGGTCTCCTCATTATCATCATCGTCATCATTTGCATCCTCCTCTAGATCATAGTATCCTGTGAAGTCATTGACATCATCCTCTACCCCCGTGTCACTAGCATGACTAGCCCAAGGTCGAGGATCACCTGTAGGGTGACTGGGAGGAAAAATAGGAGCGGGCCGCGTTGTCTTCCACCAGGTCTGATATGCTTGGGTACAACTGATGTCGTCTGCATCTGATCTTGGTTCTGCATCCTTGGTACCATCATCATCACTAATAGCTACATCTTCAACCATCAGTTGTCGGGCATTGTTCGCCTTGACTGCGCTGCACAGTGAGCATACATAGCTTAGACGTATCATAGAGACATCCTGTATGTGTCTGAATTGTCATGCCACTCTGTCAAAGTAGAACCAAAAAATAATGTGATCGAGGCAATCGACCATCAACCAATCCCTTTGCATCCTTGCTAAATATCTCCACTAGCCTAGCCATGCTATATAGCCATGATATGGTCTCCAGATGATATCACTGGGCTATATCCTGTCAAATACAAATCTCCAGTACAAGAGATCACTGTGTCTCTAGCATCTGACCAATGGATAAGCATGAACGCGTGGATGGGTGAATGCTGGCTCTATAGGGAATCTTGTCGATCATGTACACCTGATGTGCTCAAAGGCCCATACCTGTAGTAGAGTGAAAACTATCAGGCTGTGTGTCTCATAATGGATGTATCATCCCAAGCCGTGGTAGAGATGCGCAAGCATACTGCGCCCCCATGCATATACAGTCTGATGCTCCTCCATCACTCTAATGGTGTGAACGAGACCCCCATGAAGGTGAGTGCCTCGTCCATCTGGTGCGACTGATAATGCGATAGTGACATCATGATCCTTCGAATCAAAGGGATGTCAGCGCATCCCTACTCTAGCAGTTGGAGTTCAATGTGTCCTCGCTCCACACAAGTGACTGTGTGACCAGACAATACAGTCGACTCTCCTGAGTATACTCCATTGAACGCCACTCCATGACCCTCTCTATCTCTCCTTGGATAGGTAGTCACAGAATCCTATAGAGATCCTCTAGCATGACAGTCATCTCTCCTATGGGAAGATGGAGTGTGGATGTATCTGCGTCCCATCTCTCCATCAGGGCCATCAACATGTTGCAATGAAATCTGATTGTGGGCATGAAGAATGTCCACCATAAGCCCACTGCCTATAAGTGACCCCTCTTTGCATCAGTCATAGTACCGATATGCTCCCAAAGTAGTGCCATCAGGTGACCACCTGTGTGCTCTCATATCTCTGGGATGTCTTTTAGGTCAAATAGTAAGAAATTATGTCAGCTTTCATCATCGAATCATCAAACAGTACCTAAACTATCAAAGTGTGCCTGAAGCTTAGGGCCCTTATCCTTTCTGGACTTGGGTGCCCTAGGAGGTCCTGGGTGCCCCAGAGAGACACTGGCACCCTAGGGAGACTAGGGCACCCTGGTAGGACACTGGCGCCCTGGAAGGACTTGGGCACCCCTGCTAGTGACTCCTTTCCGTTAAGACCTTGTTGGCATGGAAAATGAGAAAATTAATTGAAACAAGTATAGAATGATGATAGAAGTGCAAGATTAGAACTCTACCTCGGCCTCAAAACGTCTCTCTGCTACTCAAGCTCGGAGCATCTCCAGTCGTGGGGGCTGATATGGACGTCGGCTTGGCATGGTCGTTCTCCTCTTCTCCTTCTCCTTCTCTCCTACACAATGACAAGTAACAATGAATAGTGAGAAGTGAAAACTCCCTTTACTTATAGTAAATGGACGAGAATTCCTATCACTATCTAGGTGTAAAATTAAACAGTTATACTCTTAAGCCTCTATCTTGAGGTGTCGAACTCAGATTTTCACGTCGTTTGTTGCGTTGGAATCATGGTTCTACTCTCTAACTACCCAATGTGTTGTGCTTAGGCATTGTTTGTCAAAACAAGCCTCACAATACATTTCTCATCAAGTTTCCTCGAAATTGACGTGTGTAGATATCTCCTTGTTTCTTCTTTTCAGACTAAGCAAGTAGAAACAAGGGGGGCATATATCTCCCTTGATTTCCTCCCTCATCATGTCTCATCACTCAACCCCTTAATGTTTATAGACTGACTTAATGGTGGTAGTTGCAGGTTGATTTGATTTTGATTCTCTGACAAGTGTTCCTTTGCAGGTTGTGGTCCCTAACTTTGTGGTCTTGCAGGATTATAGACTTGGGGGCTTCTTCCTTTTCTATGACAACACTTTGGCTTTCTCTATAGTATCCTTTTGGGTATCCTTTTCATGATTGATGTATTTACTTTCCTTTAGTTGCATATGCACGTAGTGTCATATGGCCACTAAAGTGGGGGCTAAATGTTACGTTAGGAATTGTCCTCCTGTATGGAACAATACAATTTCCCTTAGTTTAGATCCTCTCCTTTGGTGTCCTCTTAACCTCTTTGTTTCTGGCCTTCCTAAAACCTTGACTAACCTATGTCTAGTTGAAAAAATGTCATATTCTGAGATAACTATTGACTGAACTTGAAAAGGAAATTTGGATTTTGGATGTCTTGTACCTCTAAGATGCAGATCTGACTGAAAAATTAGGGCCTGGGGTTGGGCGCCTACGCCTACGCCCTGCCCTATTTTTCAAGATTTTGAATCTTGGTGGGGTGTCGGCTCCCACCGCGCATCTCGGGATTCCATTTTCAAATTTTCATTTTTCACACGATGTCGAGACGTTATTTCAAAATTTGAAATTCCTAAGGTTAGATATTTAAAGACATTTGAAAATCACTTTATCACACACAATCTACATGCAAGCTTTATGCCAAAACTCTGCCAAAATTTCCATTGAAGACTAGTGATTTGTTGAAGCTCTTGAAGTTATTTGAATTTGCTATCACAGAGACAATGGATGGAGATTAGGAATTAATATTTTGAGACTATCTTGCTCTTCCTAGGGTTTGTACACCTTTTGCATGATCGGGAGAAGGGTTGAAGCCTCCAACATTGAGCTTGGGAATCCTTTGCGGATACGTCTGCCTCACCTTCTTGTTTATGCAAGTCTTTATTGCTTTCATCTCCTTGAGGTGAAGTTGTGTTTGTTCATTGAGTGAAGCAAATTGTTGATCTTTCCTTGATGCTTGAGTCATCTAGGGTTTTATATTTCTACATACACATCTGTTAGATAAACACACACTTTTGCAGATCTTTATCATTGGCTTGACTGAGGCAAGCTCCTATATAGCCACAAACATCTTTCTCCTCCTTTTGTATGTGCAGATCGTGTTCTACAGGATATGGTGAAACGAAGTGACAAGAAGACATATATTGTGGATACATTCATCACAGAGTTTCAGATTTTTGGGTCATGATATTTTCGGGACTAAAGAGCGGGTGCCCTAGCCCACCTAGGAATATTCATAAAGATCTGGGAGCTACTAGAGACTGTCAGATATTTGGTATAAAGGATTTTTACAGATGGAAAGTTGCAGGGCTTCGAAACGGGCATCCTAGCCCATTTGGTCCTCATTTTCTCGGTGCACACTCTTTATACCTTATTCCCTACATTTCTATAATCTATTTGTTTGAATCTGTCTCTAAATTCAATCGGTTACAACCACATTGTTTAATTAGGGTTTCATGATTAGTGAGTGAAATGAACTTGTGAAATCCTAATCTAAATACTCAATTAGACCTAATTAGCATAAAGGAAAGCATAAGAAATATGTAGCTTGACTCCAAGCTCACATCTTATCTTCCTAATGTTTGGTTTGTGAAAGAATAGGACTTAATTTGGTTTTAACAAATCCTACTTTTTCTGACTAAACAACGACAAATTATAAGGCTCCACTAGAGATTTCAACCATTTGTCAACCACTAGGTTTGAATGCATGACATGTTTCCCCTTTTCTTGTGAGGTAGAGGAGGTCTCGAAGCCCAGCTGGGTGATTGAAGGACAAAGAATTTATGCCAAGGCAATGGTAGACAGTGTAAATTAGCTTCCGAATTTGGAGCTTTGAGGCACCCAACATGGTGTTACATAATATTTATTTTGCCCTGGAGGGGATGGATAATGAGGAGATGCCTCTTAACGATTGCTAAATGAACTATATTTCCTGGGATGTATAAGGTCTTATAGATCTCCCACAAAAATACTTTGTTCATGATGTCTGTTCTTAATTTTTAGGTTTAGACATTCTTTTCCTCCAGGAGGTTAAAGTGCCAATTTTTTTTTCCTTTCTACAGCTTGCCGTGTTATTTGGCCTTCCAACCATTTTCTCTTCAGTAACCATGAAGCTGGTCGGGTGGAGTTGTCAACTTTCTCTCTCCTACGTGGCATCCACTATTGGTTGATCATGGATGTGACCCCACTAACAATGTGCTATGGGTTCTTTTCAACATTAATAATCATTCCTTTGGGATTATTAATGTTTATGCTTCCAATGATGCCATAGAGAGATCTTCTCTTTAGAGATGGATTGCCAATTCAATGCCTGCTGCCACTTGGATTTTGTGTAGGGGGGTAAAAGCACAAACTTGTGTCACACTTTATAAAGGAATTGGCCAACAGCAAATTTTGTTTTGAACTTTGACCTCATAAAAGTGGCATTTATGTTTTAAATTTCAAAATGATGTAAACTAATGAAATGTAGATCTCTTGATGAATTTTATGCTTGTAATTTAAAAAAAAAATAAACAAATTATTTTGACATTTTTTTATAACTTTAAAAGAAAATTTTGAATTGCTGAAAATTTTAGGAAAAATTGACTTTGAGTCCACGTAAAAAAAAAGAGCAAACAATCTTATTTTTCCCTAATTTTTTTTCCCAAATAGATGAGTTCAATATCTAGTGAATGGAGAAAAAAAATCGGTTTTCAATATATATTTTCTTCATAATATCATTTTAAAGTCAAACTTTATAGAATCTGATTATTTTCATTCCACATCAACTTTTGTATAATTTTTTTATTATTTTCACAAAACCAATTATACCCTTTTGGAGAGGACTCTTTCCTCTAGTGAACCATATAATTTTGAAAAAAATTGGATGTGTTTTGATATTTGTTTTTTAATTTCTAATCAGTGTCATCTCTGATTTTAACAACCTACTTGCAATAATTTAAAAAAAACACATATTAAAACTAATCAAAATATTAAAAAAAAACATATTTGAATTCTAGACTCAGAGCTCTACAAAAGGGTTTTTTTTTTAAATAATTCATTTTGATTGATGAAATATTCAGTTGAAGTTGAGAATTTTAGAAAACCAGAAAAAATGATGAGGTGGTTGCCAAGTGGACTGCCACAACTAATTTTGGGTGAAAAGATTTTGCCCCTAAATAATTTGGGGGCGAAATCATTTCGCTCGAAATTATTAAAATCTGACAACCACCACCGGTCGATAATTTTTTTTTTTAAATTTTTTAAACTTAATTATATATATAGGGGTTTATTTTTTGTGTTTTAACTCAATTCAAGCATCAAGGAGATAAAAGAAGAAGCAGAATTTTCCGCAATAGAGGCTAAAAATTATTTTTTCAATTTTTTTTAATTCAAGCATTTGGAGAAACCACACAAAAGGAGTTTTTTTTGGTAAGAAAGGTTACAAATTTTCAAGTATGTAACATGATTCCCAACTTATTTGTAACTCATTTTACCATGTAGAAATTGAACTTCATGTGTTATTTATTAGGATGTATATGTGTTTGTAGGTGAATTAAATCAAGCAATTTGTGATGGGGAATAAAAGAAATAGATTAAGGTTGTATTACCGAAAAAGAGTTGAAAAAACCGTAGGAACATCTAGTCAAGAACAACCCACTGAAATTATTGATGAACTAGTTGAAGGGCGTGTTAATGAACAAGTACAAGATGAAATTGGTAGTAGTGATAGACATTTTTTGCATGGAATGTAAAATCTTACGGAGATGGATGAGGATGCTCTTTTCAAAAACATTTCACGTGAACATATGTTACCTAAAAGCACAATAAAATTGCACTCTAAAAGAATTTGGGATGAGTTTTTTGAAGATAAATCTCTAATTGGAAGAGCACAATTATGTGCAAAGTTATTTAGGCGAAAAGAAATGACCCCCGTTTTGGAGTTGTTAGGAGTTGATAACAAGAAAAAATCTTCAAATTTAGTAAATCAGACAGTAATTGAAAACTTGCAAACAACATTGGATTCTATTCAAACCAAGAGTCAAAGTTCTGATTTAAGTGTTGCATGTAGAGCATTGATGACTGTAATTTTTAGTAAGAAATTATCACATAGAAGACAAGTTAAAGCAATTGCTTGATTAGTAAATGTATCTAGGAGAATTGTTCAAAGATATATCAATAAGAGAAACAGATTAGATGAAAATATTGAAAATAATTGGGTAAATATTTGTCGAGTCCCTCGAAGAGATAGAATTTCAGAAGATGTAAAACAAAAAGTAATTAGATATTGGACCGACAACTCACGTGTTTCTTCCAATAGAAGGGACACTATATAAATAAAAGATGAAGATGGTAAAAAAATTTCTCATCCAAAGCATTTTATAGATACAACACAAAGTGAATTTTTTGAAGCATTCAAGCAAGAATTTTTACAAGTGAAGATTTCTCAAAGGATGTTTGAGAATTTACGACCAAGTTTGTACGTATAAATAAAGTACGTGAAACTTGTTGCTGTCGAAATCATGTTGAATTTGATCTACACCTACAGTCATATAAAAAAATTATGGCAATAGTTAATCCAAATGTAGCCATCCCTGGAAGTACAACACAATTTGTGAAGTCTATCTTATGTGAAAAATTAGAAGATTCAAATGAATTCAATGTACAGTGTATAAGAAATATATGTGTGGATTGTGGAAATTTGACAAAATTTTTACCATTTAAGAATATTGATCATTCAATGTCAGTTGTTTGGAAGAGATTTGAATATGAGAAATACTCAACGAAGTCAGGAGTTGAATCTAGAAAAATTGTTTTGAGAGAGAGTGAATTGCCCTGCAACGAGTTTATGAACAAATTTTGTAACATTGTATACCCACATATCCAACATTGTCATGGTGCAAGATGGCAGGCTAAGCAATTTCATGACTCAAAGAATTGTTTTCCACTAGGTTGTATTATCTCTATTGTGGATTTTTCTAAAAATTATACATTTAGTCCTCAAATTGAGATTCAAAGTCAATATTATCATTCAGAGCAAGTCGCAATCTTTGTACAAGTTTGTTATAGACATGCTGAGTTATTTGTAGATGAGGTAGAGAGTACTGAAGATGAACGGATTATCATCAAGGAGGTTCACTTTTATATCAGTGATGATACGGGTCATGATAGAAGCTATGTAGCACATTGCTTTCAAATGTTTTTTGAAGATTTGGGACAACGTGGCATTGCTGCATCACAACACTGGATTTGGTCTAATGGATGTGCTAGTAAGTGTTGATTTTATTATTATTTTTTAATTTTTAATTTTTAATTTACAAATTTATATTTAATTTTAAGATTTGAATTTTTAACTAATTTTGGTTTTCAAATCGTTGTTTATATATAACTATTTATACAAGACAATTTAAGTCTGCAAAAGTATTTAATTGGTTAACTCAACAACATGCTAAATTTGACATAAAGTTTTTGTGGAATTTTTTTGAGAGTGGACATGGAAAAGGAGAGAATGATGGAGCAGGAGCATGTGTAAAACGTGCACTTCACCAATATGAACTTGCAGATAATATATATGTACTAGATACAAAATTTACAAAATAATTTAAAATTGTTGAATACTTCTATGTAATGATAAATATGTGTATTGTAATTTAGTTGGATGTACATGTGAACTTTTTTAAATTCTTAAACCTCTTACCTGGGCACTGAACACCAACATGAAATTGCAGGTAACACCATATGAAATGCAAGTCAAATTGTTAAATGGTACAAAAGCCATTTTTCTATGGTAACTCAATATACAACAAACACTATTTTTGGGAAGTTAAAGGTATGTTAATTGAATTTATGTTATTTGAAAACTTTAATATTTAATTAAGTATGTGTGCATGTGATTTAATTTCAAATTTAAATAGTTTTAATTGAGATGCTCAAGAATTTGTTCATACATGCAGATATTGATCGATCAAATCCATATAATTGTCAAGCTATTAATGGTGTTAGAAGTTTGCATCAAGTCATGACTACAGGACATAGCAAGCCTCTTGCTATTCAAGTGAGGGAAAAAACTTGTTTTTGTGTTGATTGCATTGAGAACAATGCAAATATTCTACAATGTCCAAATGTAAGGGATGGATATGTTTCACAATGGGAAATGAAACAAATAGTATCAAGTCATCCTTTTGAAGATAGTGACATTGTAGATGTATATGATCCTATATATTCAGTTGATTACGAACATGTATCAGATTTAATTGTTATAGGTAAGTTACATAATTGATTTATATTCGAGATTGTAATAAAGTTTTGAACATTTGATTTACATCAAGTTCAACTCAAATGTACATTTACATGTTTACTTGTGGTGTGTACAGGAGATATTTTTGTTATGGTTGCAGATCCTGACAATACAGAAGGTGTAGATTACTATCTACTAAGATGTACACAAGTAAAATGAAAATTGTTAGAATCAATGATGTAGATGGTGATGGACAATCATATCCCATTGGATCAGCTGTTGTTGAAGGCACCTATTATCAACAAGTAAAGATAAATAAAAATGGTATTATATTTATTGAATATATGCCAGGACAAAAGGTTCTACACTACAGTCACTTAGTTTTAGCAACAAGATTAAGTTTGGAAACATTACAAAAAAGAGGACGTGGCCAACAAAAGTGGAGGTTGTCTATTGAAGATCACGAAAAGATTTTAGAGATAATAAAAGATAGAGAAGATCCAAATTATATCTACCAAGAGCTCTATCTACATTATTGAAGAGCAAGTTGAAGCAATTGATACATCCAGTATGAGGTCTATGCCTATATAAGTCCATTTCAAGTTATAAAATTGAAATTCATGTTGTGCAGGTGTGATCTCTAAACTATATATAGATAGTCTTAGATGTCTTAGGTGTCTAGAGATGTCTTAGGTCTTACAGTTTCTTAGGTGTTTTAGGTGTCTTAAAGGTGTCTACTTGTGTCATGTAAGTATCTTAGGTGTTTTAGGTGTCTTAAATGTCTTAGGTGTTTTAGGTGTCTAGGTGTCTTATATGTCTTAGGTGTCTAGGTGTCTTAGGTGTTTTAGGTGTCTAGGTGTCTTAAATGTGTTAGGTGTATTAGGTGTCTAGGTGTCTTAGGTGTCTAGGTCTTCTAGGTGTCTTACTGTATGTCTTTTAAGTTTCTTAGGTGTCTTAAAGATCTAGGTCTTAATTCATAGGTGTTTTAGAGGTGTCGTAGGTCTTACAATTTATTAGGTGTTTTAGGTGTCTTAAAGGTGTCTACCTATGTCTTAAGTATCTTAGGTGTTTTAGGTGTCTTAGGTGTCTACCTATGTCTTAAGTGTCTTAGGTGTTTTAGGTGTCTAGGTGTCTTAAATGTCTTAGGTGTCTAGGTGTCTTAGGTGTTTTAGGTGTCTATGTGTCTTAAATGTCTTAGGTGTTTTAGGCGTCTAAGTGTCTTAAATGTCTTAGGTGTCTACATGTCTTAGGTGTCTTAGGTGTTTTAGCTGTCTTAGGTCTTAGGTGAGGCCACTGAGCTTCCACCTTCACATAGTTGGCCTTGTCAGTACAGAATAAATATTTCTCGAAGCTAAGGGAAGCTCTTTTTTTGTATTCTTATCATGTAGGGGTCTAGAAAATTAACAAACAGGTACATTAGAGCAATTATAGTCACTAGATCTTTCATCTAATAAACTGCATGGATAAATTATAAAACTATTTCTCTCTTTCGCTGATGTTATATACATAAACTAGAGGACTTTGTATTTCCATTAGTTATTTCCATTAGTTCTAGTTAAATTTCAACATTTTGAAAACACCTTTATCTTTAATGTGCCTATTTGTTTAAGAAAATGATTTTTCCTATTATATAAAAATGGAATACCAATAATGCACCTTTATTAAAGTTAATAATTTCTACATGGAATGTGTCTTATGGTTGTATGATGCAAATAGTGCTTCACAACAAGGCAATATGAATGATTTAAAAGTTTAGTCACTACAATGCAAATTATATAAGGAAATGTACTACCAACTTATGTCTTGTGTAACGGTATGAAATGTTATGTAATACACAAGCTAAAGTTATGTTCCACATGTCCTATAAATCAAGAACTTGGTAGCATCAAATTCCATGAATTGATCTATTCTTAAAACTATGTCATGAATGCAAATTTTGCTAGACCAAAAGTGTGGGAATCAATACAAACTTTACGATAGCCTATCCAGACTAAACAATGAGGTAGGTAATGGATCATTTCCTAGTTGTTCTTGGAAAAAAGATCCATGCTTGTATTATATCTCTAATGATTGGATTAGAAGCTAACAAATTGAAATCTCCCCAAAAGGAAAAAAATGGAAGATGAAGAATATCATATTTTTCTAATAATCCCTAGGGTTTGGAGGCAACAATTACACATGAAAAATGATGTGATGCTAGTAATAATCCCTATTGTTTGACAAGAGCAATCTTTCCTAGTATATAATGAGAGCATGCAACTAATGCTTTTGAAGGTTCTACAAGTAGAAAATTTAATTAGAAGTAGAAGTTATATGATTAAATCTTATTGCCAATACTAATTATGTTTGAGATTCTTTTGACAATTGGTTACACAATAAGACAAGCATATCTTCACACTTTATATGTTGAAAGAGATCATTCACACAATATATGTGGCCAAAGATTTATTTTAGTTTCATTATTAAATCAAAACAAACAACTCACAAAGACAACTTAATAATTTAAAAATAAAAATCAAGCCTTATTAATATTATATTTCTATTATAAATGTGAAGAAAATATTATCCATCTCTTCCATCATTGTAAGTAGGCTCTTTGTCATTAGTAATGCTCAACAATTTTATTAAGAACGCAAACTTGTGTAAGAATAATAGAAGAGACACCCATGAACCTTTTATTTCAACTCTACCTAGTTCTAGGTGATTGAGCACAAGATAGCATCTTATTGAATGGCTATTACAAGGGAGCAATATCAACATATTTTTAGAAGTCAAACTTGTCTACCTAATGTTATATGGACTAACTTCCTTCAAACTTTAGAAAATTTATGGCAAACATGCAAAATCATGCTTGTTATGACATGCTTCTATCAAAATCCAAAGTTGTTCAATTATAGTATGCAATTACTTAATCTTCGTCATTAGATGGATTCTTAAACAAGCCCAGTTCCAACATAAGGTGCATCTACTTAAGATGACACTAGAATAAAATAAAATACAAATGGATGCAGATTTTTATGGAAACTTAAGAATTAGTTGTGAAGGTTTTCAATGTAAAGTAATTTATAGTTAAAATTGGTGGTGGTTGTTGAAAATGTATTTTTATTACTGTCAATGTGTAGAGATATGTTTCAATATTATTTTAATTTTAAGGATCTTTGGATTCCAAAATAAAATAGAGTAAATATAGAGAGTGCTATTCAATTTTAATAATTGGTATTAGAACTTATTAACTTCCAATAAATCCATGAAGTGACAATTTTCTTTTATTCATTTATAAAAATGTAATATTATTTTAAATTCAATCTTTATATTTGAAAATGTATATTTAGCATTTTCTTTTATTCATTTATAAAAATGTAATGTTATTTTAAATTCAATCTTTAAATGTAATATTGTTTTAAATTCAATCTTTATGCTTTGATTTTCAGTGTATATTTAGTTAGTTCTTGTTTCTGTTGTGCAGATGGCAAGGTGTACCAAGATAATTAATCCAAATGTCCAAATAATTAGGTTGCAACTACAACATCTATCAAAATTCCTCTCTTTTATGCTTTGATTTTCAGTGTATATTTAGTTAGTTATTGTTTTTGTTATGCAGGTGGCAAGGTGTACCAAGATAATTAATCCAAATGTCTAAATAATTAATATAAGGCATGCAAATCATAATATAAGATATAAAACATAAGTGTATACATATAATGTCCAAATATAAAGTATGTGACTCATAATAAGAACATCTCTAAGATATAAAACATAAGTGTATACATGTATAATGTCCAAATATAAAACATGTGACTCAAATACGTCTAGATAAAATATAATATAACATGTAAGTCATGTAATGTCTAGAAATGTACTATAAATATATAAAACATCCAGGAATTATAATAACAACTCATAAATTATGTCTCACCCTATGAGTGGATTGAGCCTCACTGTATCTTGAGTTGTGTCTCGAGCTATGACATCCCGATCCCTAATTGGAGCCATCGACCGATCCGTGACCCGAGCACTGTGCTGAGTTATGGGTCTGGGTCTGCACATGAAACACCATAAAATTTTCAAATTCTATATATGTTTTGATTTTAAATAAATAAACAATACTTGACAAATCTAAATTATCACCTGACATACACAGTCTGCATCATGTAGAGGAGTCTCAATAGAAGCATGACTGGATCCTGCAACCTATATATATGACACGTGTTGAATTTACAATACATAAGCATATATGTGTATTTAGTTAGAAAACTTGTACACTTAATTTTTGTACACTTAAATCAAACTTATATGTACATGTGATATATAGACATGGTTTTTAAATACCTCATGATGATGACTAGGATTGCTAGCATGATGCAAATCTCCATATCTAGGTTGTAAAATAGTAGCACAAGTCTAATACACATGTACATTTAAGATTGCAATCAAGAGTCAGAGCTTCTTGACGTATGTGATTTTATTTAAAATTGAACTTATAGTTTTTAAATATATAATTTATGAATTTATATTATAATTTTAAAATAAATTATACCTTAGCTGCACCAGCAAAGGCCTTCCCAATCCCACTGATGTCAGAATCATGGAGATGTAATGATACACGTGTAAATGGTGTACTCTCAGTGCCAAAAAGAAGCCTGCTATACTGACCTCCCATAACATGTGCAGTAACCTCAATCTCAGGACCAACTGGAACATTCGGAGGGGTGGAGCCTGGAGGACCAACTGGAACATCTTGGTGTCCCCTCAAACCCTGTGAACCTGACTCACTATGCCTCCTTTGTCTATCAAAATATCACTCGAGATGTGAGGATATAGCATCAAGTGGGATCCCATGCTAATCACTGATAAACTTGTATGAATCTAATAAATCACTGGCTAGGCATCTAATCATATTCTACAAATCACTCTCTCCACTAATCTGTGCCACATCACGTGGCGATGGTATATCAGCATGAATGTACCGATCTAAATAGCTAGTCGATGTGGCCTCAGTGGATGGAATGTCAATCCTCAGGCGTAACAAATACCTGCCAACATGATTAGATAACAACTAATAAACCTCAGTGGTAATAGTCGTCATGCTCTCAAAAAATGTGCATCTCAAGGGGGTCAATGATGGTTGGGTGGCATTTGCTAGTTCCACATGTTTTGGAAGAACCAAAAGATTTGGGCCAACTAAGGACCTCTTGTTCTAAAGAGGTGGCACATCTTGTCTTCTATACTCAGGTCTCTCTGCAAACCTCCCTTTCCCCTGACCAGCATGTTTAGGGAAAGATGTATAATCGACAGATAAATCCAAATGGAACTCTGCGTATAATTATTTGCAAAAATACAACGGAAACTCATCATTGTTTGGCGATTGGTGATGAGCTGCCAAAAACTTATGATAGATGAAAGGACCGACAACTTTATCCACACTTGATGGGAGAGTAGCCTCTCACTCTCTCTTTTCCCCTATAAGAAGGGAACATGCTGAGAACATTTTCTACTGAAACCAGCGTAGAAATAGATGACCATTTCTCCACGCCGACAACACTATGAGAAAGTGATGCATAAAACTTGTCAACACTAATGTCATCATAGGGATTGTATGATCGAACAACTTGGATCATACATGTTATCTCATCCCTAATCCTAACCAACCTGTCTCTACCTAACAAGTTTGGTGTATTGTGAATAGTATTATTTAGTTCATCCAAAGCTCTTTGAAACCTCTGAATGGTGTCAACATATAATGTAGAATTATCACCACCGTCAGGTTGACCCAACTGATGTGATTGATGTGAAGATTGGTCATCCATGTGGACCTAAATTTATCTGCAGTATGATAATTAAATTTTCTGTCAAACATATTGTATGTCATGATGTAGATAAATTTGCATATAAATTTTCCAACTACTACATACATATTTAAAAATTCCATGATATAAATGCACACGTGCTTCTCAAATTAACTTGCACCTTAGATGCTTGCAAATACATAAATATTTAAACTGAATCAACCATAAAAAATAGAACTAGGAATGCATGTAGAAAATCCAAATTTAAACTCACATGTAGCATGTCCAACATATTGACATGATAGTCATATACCTATATCATAATCCTATATATAAATTTTGATAGTTTGGCCAAAATCTCTCCTTTCATATGATACAGTCTTTTCAAAATTTTAGTTGTATTTTACATCTAAAATGTTTAAATATAGCTATACAACTGTCAAATTTAAGCCCTAGTTGGAGTCATATATATCTAGTGTATGTTGTTTCCTTCTTTAACCATGTTATTCCCTAGCATTTGATGGGCAAATTTGAATGGATAACCTTACAAGGGATAAAAGTGCATGTCCTGCATTGCTGTAGCACTTGATTTGACCTGCATTATGTGTGAACTGACTCCCACCCAATGCTAGGAAACAACATAGCTGTATAGCTGTATTTAAACATTTTAGTTGTAAAATACAACTAAAATTTTGAAAAGACCGTATCATACGAAAGAAGAGATTTTGAAAAGACTGAAAATAGAGGCATACAGTCTTCAGAGACATCAAGGGATTCATAGACAGAGTCAATCATAAATGCATGAAGAGAAGGAGTCTTGCAAGATGACAATGCCAGACTGTTAGTTTATACTAAAAATCTGAGTAGAGATAGTGTGCTATTTTAAGATAGTTCTAAGACCATAGAAAACCTTGTAAGGACTGTCAAAATTGTTTAAACTTTGCATAATAGTGAAGAAAAAATGCATGAGTTAAGAAAGTGACAAAAGAAGAAAACAATGTATACCTTGCCACCATAGGATGCAGTCATTATGTGTTTTTATGGAGCCAAAGAATCATCAATACCTTTTGTTTAATACTATGGAAGAGTCCTAAGTTTCTTTACTTTATCTTGCATTAAGTAGTAGTAGTATCACAAGCATGCTCCTACATGTGAGATTGAGTAAGAGAAACAACTGAAGTTTGAGCAGAACAAACACCTTGTACTCTTGAATTATAAACATTGAAGCTATAAAGAATGTCTAAAAAGAGGGGCTTAATCAAATTGACAAGGAAAAGACAGTCTGACATTCAATAAAGAAAAATTCTCTCTTGAAAGATTTCTAAATGTGATTAATTTTTTTGTAGCTTGCATTATGTGAATGAGATTTGAAGTTTCATGTAGTTTGGTATTCCATCATGGTATGAGGTAGGTGTGGCTCTACTAACTTACTGAGATTTGTGGTTCTACTAACTTACTGAGATCTGTTGAGATTCATGTTCATTGATCATTGCAATGACCTGAAGGAGTTTGTATTTTCAAATGATCATGGTTATAGCCATCAGCCACTTGCTACTTCTGATCACCACAACCTTTTCAATAACTTATGCACAAATTCTTTCTTGAATGGTTTCAAATTGTGATTAATTTTCCATCACCACAACCTTGATAAAAACTTATGCACAAAATACTGTAAAGAAGAATTTCAATCATATAAGGTGCAGGTTTATTTCAATCGTGCCATACATCGTGCCATACAAAATCTTTGACAGAAAATACCAAGGTGAAGATATATACATGGTGCCATACAAAATGTTTTGACAAAAAATTTGCATGCCAAGGTGAAGATGGAATACCTGGTGATGAGACTGTTGAAAAGGGATAGTGACAGTGATAAAGGGTAGATCCAGTGTCAGAGAAGATATAGTTTGGGACATTGGTCTTAAGTTTACATATCATTAGTGTATGTTGTTTCCTTCTTTAACCATGTTATTCCCTAGCATTTGATGGGTAAATTTGAATGGATAACCTTACAAGGGATAAAAGTGCATGTCCTGCATTGTTGTAGCACTTGATTTGAAAAAGACTGTGTCATATGAAAGGAAAGATTTTGGACAAACTATGAAAATTTATATGGGACAAACTATAAAAAAATATAGGAATACATAGACGAAGAGAGATGACTATTTCAAATGATCATGGTTATAGCCATTAGCCACTTGCTACTTCTGATCACCACAACCTTCCCAATAAATTATGCACAAATTCTTTCTTGAATGGTTTCAAATTGTGATTAATTTTCCATCACCACAACCTTGATAAAAACTTATGCACAAAATACAGTAAAGAAGAATTTCAATCATATAAGGTGCAGGTTTATTTCAATCGTGCCATACAAAATCCTTAATAGAAAAAACCCTACAAAATCTTTAATAGAAAATACCAAGGTGAAGATATTTACATGGTTCCATACAAAATGTTTGATAGAAAATTTTCATGCGAAGGTGAAGTTGGCATACCTGTTGACGAGACTGTTGCAAAAGGTGGCAGTGAAGCGCTTTGCGTGAAAGAACTTCAAACGCTACCTTGCTGTGCTATCAGAAAAATCGGTGCCGTGAAATGTGGAAATTTCTTCTTTTTTTTGTTTTTAACAATATAATTTCAGGCAAAACAATCTCGCCCCCAGATAGTCTTGCCCAAAAATAGCTTGCCACATATGCGCCATGCAATGGCTATGTGGATTTGGGCAAAATTATTTGGGGGCGAAATTGACTCACTCGAAATTATTTAGTTGGTCAAAAGTGTGACACTAATTTTTTCTTTTACCCAGGGATTTTAATATGATCGAGATGCCTTATGATAAATTTAGACCCTTTCCTATATGTTGGACAACTGGTGAAAGAGAGGCTTGGTTCTTTATGCATAATAAATTAGGTCTTTTCAATCCCAATGCAGGCCATCGCCATGATATTATATGACATGGTACACATGGAGCAATTTGAGAGTTGGACTTGACAGGGTCTTAAAGAGACTTGATCGGGCTATGATCTTCACCCAATCCTTCTTTACTTTTTCCAACTGTTATTCCTTGCTAGTTGATCCATTGGTAGATGTTGTCTTATCTAACCATTTCCCGATATGATTCCCTATCGAGTGGCAGATCTCTAGACCTAAAACAATGAGGAGTCATTTTTTTCTAAACACGTCTCTTCTCAATCACAAAGTTACATCAACCCACATTCAACGTGTCTAGAATTTGGATCCACGTCCTCTGCATGGAGTTGGGTGGATTTCTTGGTGGAATGATGCCATTACCCATACTTTGCGGTTCCTCCACATTTATGCGTAGCAACTTTCCCATTTTTGTTTCCACTCATATGAAGCCACCACTCAAGAGCTTCACCAAGCCACCACCACTTTGAAAGATTAGCCATTTTATCTCACCACCCAACTTCGATTGGCTTATCTATGATAGAAGAAGCAAATTATCGATGCTCATACAGCTTGCAAAGTTCAATTAAAATCTCAGCTTCATTGGCTCAATATTGGGGATAAGGTCACAAAGGAATTTTTTCAAGCTCTTAGAGGTCATCACACATCCCAATCTATTAAGTAGATTCAAGAAAGTCATCAACTCCTCTAGGAGCTACCTGCCATTCTTCAAGCCTTTGTTCTATGAGCAAATTTTTGTGGCTCAAGGCTACACACTTGCTCAGAAACTTGCCTTTCAGTAGTGTCTTGTTGTAATCCCCTGCTAGCTCTCAAATACCCAACACATTATTTGTCTATGGCTAATGACAAAGCCCCTAGCTTGGATGGCTTCCCATGCGAGTTTTACAAAACCTTCTGGGATACCGTGGATAGTGACCTACACAATATTTATCTTGAAGCCATGCAAATTGGTTCATTAGGCAATCTTATTAAAAAAAGGAAACATTAAGTTCATACCTAAGGCTAGCAATCCTGAAGATATCAACAAATGGTGGTCAATCACACTATTTAATGTCTCCTACAAGTTCATTGCTAAGGTGTTGGCTCTCAAAATCTACTTCATGCTACCTTTAATTGTCTGACCTAAGCAAACTGGTTTCATTAAGTCTAGATTTATTTTGGATAATATCATTATTGTTTGGGAAGGGATGGAATGGGTTGCTTCTCTCAACAACCTTTTTTTAATTAATATTTATTTTTCTAAGGCTTACGATTGCATTGAATGGTTGTTCATCTTAGCCATGTTGCAGGATCTTGGTTTTGGCCCTCATTTTATTCACATGGTTCAAATGCTCTTTGAAGATACTTCTACTTGTGTTTCCATATCTAGTAAGCAATCCAATTCTATTGGACTCTTTAGGCCCATAGGCAATGTTGCCCCCTTGTCCAGACTCTTTATGTTTTGGCTGCTGAAGGCTTTGGTTACTTGTTGGCACAAGCTATCTCTTAGTCCTACATCAAGGGAATTTCACTTCCTAATTCCTCCTAGGAGTTGATGAATGGGCATTTTTCTGATGATTCTTTCCTCACTCTTACTGAAGAGGAGAATAATATCAAACATGCACTTCAGTGCCTGGACTTTTTCTGCCAAGATTCCAACTCTAGCATACAATGGCAAAAGACTTTATGTTATCGACAATTTTTCCTTCCCAAACCTAGTTGGCTTGACTCATTTGGATGGAAGTGGATTGATCATGAGGAAAGTTTTGCTTCTTTTGCATTCCCTTTTCTTTCCAAGCCCCTCCTTTTGAGCTTTAGCAGGCTGTGATTGCAAGAATTGAAAAGAAACTCCATTATTAGATTAATAAGCCTCTTTCTTTTGCAGGAAAATTTTAGATTTGCTCTAAGATTTTAGCGGCCACACATGTGTATTACTCTTCTTGCTGGGTCCCTTCTAAGGCCTCTTATTTGAAGGTTGAAAATCTCCTTAGAGACTTTCTATTAGCTTCTAGTGATGGTCATTAAGGCTTCCAACATGTGGCTTGGGAGTTCTATTGGCTCCCTCAAGAAGCTATAGGACTTGGTTTGATTTCCATTCATAGACAAGGCATTGCCTTGTGTGCCAAATGGATCATCAAAGCTCTCCAAGGTAATGAGGCTTGGCAAATTCTTGTTTTTCATTGTATTGGTACTAGAATTCCTTTAGGTTGTCCAACATGGAAAGGCTTAGACTTAGGGACCCTTCTCACTATGAGGGAATATGTGTCCATTCAAGGCACCTTTTGATGAAACTAGATTGTCATTGATGTCAAAAAGTAGTTGGTTAAGTGATAATTGATGATAACTTGTTTGTGTTGATCATACATGAGTTCAAGTTTCTAGATGATGCTCATAGTTTGGCTCTAGTATTCATTTCAATGACATATAGTGATCTTTGGCAGTTTTGATGTATTCAGTGGCATCATGGTTTTAGACAGTTGCAAATAGTATACAGTGGCTTGGTCTTCTAAATGACAATGGCTTGATGGTATGGTCTTCATTTGTTACATTTGATCTTCATTTGTTGATGTTGATAGTTGTGACAGGAGGTTAGTGGCATAGTCTTCATTAGTGTTGATGGTGATACTTCACTTGATCTCAAGACATACAGTGAATTTACACCTGCAGAGATAGACAGAGATCTACAAATGATTTACTCATGGACTTTATTTGATTTACATGTGGCATCAAAATATTTGAGAAAGACATCGAAAAAAAAAGCATCAAATATGCTTAAGTTGGAGAACACAGGTTAAATATAGGAGCATGGTTTATATTTTAAGAAGTGCTTTTCATTTATGTGAAAAGATTTATTAAAAAAAAGCATTTTAAATATCATATATGGTGAGCAGCAAAAAGTGTTTGAAAAAGCATCTAACTTGTGATGCAAAAAGTGTTTAAGCCTTGTGATTAAAAAAAGCATCAAATGCTTTAAGAAATATGGAGACCATTAAAAAAAAGAAAAGAAAAGGCCATCGAATAGTCTTCTTATGGAGAGTTTGAAATATTCAAAAGTCTTATTTTGGAAAAGCACGATTTTTGTGGCATTGAATATGCTTTTATGGAGACCATGCTTTTATGAATTGAAAAAGGCATCAAAGTGTATATTCATTCAAATATGCCTTAATATGTGGAGCTCTATTTTGAGAAAAGTTTTTAAATGGCTATATTTATCCCAATCAAAAGGCAACTTCTTAAGAAATTTGAAAACTTCTTTTTAAAAAAAGATTCTTTTCTAATTTTAAGATAAAGAGGAAGCTTTATTATTTTTTTATGAGAAAGTTTCTTTTTAAGATATTTGTGAGCAAAGGATATTTTTTTGAAAAGCACATTAGTTGAAGATTTTTTTTGGAGCTATTTTTTTTTTTTGAGGTGAAGTGATTTAACATTAAAGGTTTGTTTTGAAGCAAGTTGAAAATATAGAGAGGATATTGGAATTAATTTTTATTGAAGATGTTTTTATGAAAGAAGAAAATTGTAGAGTGAAGGTGAAAAGTTTTATTGCAGAGAATATCAAAATTCTTTTTATTTCAAGTGCTTTGTATTTGCAGGAATGGTGTATGATGGAGAAGATTTGTTTTGTGAGAAGATGAATGGGGTTTGACATCAAGGGTTATTTAAAAAAAAAAAGAAATTACAGGGACAAAAATTGATTGGAATTTATTGAAGTTTTTTTTGCAAAGGGCAGATTTTATTGCGAAAGCAAATTGAAGGCTCCAAATGTGAAAAGACTTATGCAGATGATTCAAAAAAATAAAGGAAAGAGAATGGCCTTGAAAAAAAAAAGGGTTGATTTTATTTTTTCTTGCAGGATGGAGAAGAAGAAAATGAATGGTCATGGGAATGAAAAGAAAATTGATTTTATTTTTCTTTGCAGATTCTTCATAGATGCAGTGAAGAAATATATGATATTTTTATGCAGACAAAATTGTATAAGATGATTTTGTTTCTAGAGAATGTGAAAGGTCGTCAAATTTGTATATAATAAAGTTACATGTACATTGACACAGGGTGTGTATTAAAAGATAGAGATGAAACACACAGAGTAATGCAGTGTTGTTGAGTATATCCGGATGTAGGATTGATTTTGAATAGAATGGCCATTTGACAGATAAATAAATGTTTTGTATTGAATGGAAACAGAGTATCCCTCTGATTTATTTATTTCTTCTATTGGTGATTCAGTTTGCCAGTGAGGCACAGTTTGCCAATGAGGCACACAGTATGCTAGTGAGGCTTGTAAGTCAGTGAGACCTCTCAATTGTCAGTGAGACATAATATTCAGCCAGTGAGGCTTTGTAAGAAGTTTTTAAAGTTAAGCCAGTGAGGCACTTCATGAGTGGTTTTTCTACCCCGAAAGGGTTTTCCACTCTAGAAATTTTTGTGTTATAATTTGTCTCTATGTGTGCATATTTGTGTTTTGTTGATAAGTTTTTGGTTCACATCTTTCACTATCAGTCTTGTGCATATGAACTCAATAGATCATTAATGTCTTTCTTTCTACTTGTCTTGTAAAGTTTGCAAAAAGTCAAGAATTTACACAACACTGATTCACCCCCCCCTCTCAGTGTTGTCATTGACTCCTACACCTTTGTTATCAAAAGTATTTGGAAGTCTTGGGAAGCCATTAAGCCCTGGCTTTGTTAAGCAAGAGATTATTTTAGTAATGGTTTATCCATTAATCACTAGTCCATCCGGTGGTCTCCTATTCTCAGCTCTCAAGGTAGGTTGCTATCTATGTTGCCTTGGGTTCATGATTTGAATCTCTTCAAACGAGGAGTGTAGGTTCTGCCCGATTTCATTCATTGAGCCACCAAGAATTCTTTCCTTGGGCTAATTTCAAGCTTAAATTCAAGTTTTCTAATCAAGACCAAGAGAATTTCCAATTAGTTATTGATGCTATTCCTCCTTAGTTGCTTCATAAGATAGGGGTGAGATCTCTTGAACCCTGGTGGAAAGATTGGAGATGGTATCCATACACCCCCTTTCAGAATTACAAGTCCTACAAAGGCTATTCTTCATTGTCTCCACATTTGCATATGGTGGATTAGCTCAATCACCATTGGTAGCATCAATCCTCTTATGGGACTTGGCACAAATGGTTCTAATGCATTTGGTTAGTAGTGTTGGAACCCAAATTGGCTCCTTTTTCCTATTGCATTTTGTACCAAGGCCTTCCGATGGGGGCCCATATTGCTCATATGGGCATTCCCAACCCTCATTGTCCATTCTATGGACAAATTGAGACTCTCAAGCACCTCTTTTTGTTCTTCCCTCAAGCTCAAGAAGCATGGAATTAGATCCATAATTTTTTCATACCTTTTAGGCCTACCCCTTTTTCTTGGCACACAATTCTTCTTTGACACTAGCCTTGTCTCCCGCTTAGGTATACCCAGATCTAGCATGCTTTCAGGGTGTAAATTGTTTTAAGCATTTAGAAGGATAAGAATGCAACTCTTTTTACTCAGTGTGTTGTTGATGTGCATTTTTCTTTGTATACTAAAGCTATCATTTGCTCTAATGTTCTGATGCAAATCCAAGTTCAAGCTAGTAAAGTTGCACTGGAGGTTGCTCATCTTTAGGAGCCATTAGACCACAGGGGAAATGCCCCTGCACTATTTCTAGGGTTTTGCTTGAATCTACCTCTCCTAGAGGGTGTCGACATGGGTATACCCAGTCAGCTAGATGCGACTGTGGTGACTGTGTCTCTCACTCCTGTGGTCCCCCACCTCAGACATCTAATGACTTTGCTACTCGTGAAGGATGGTCCCAGCTCTCCAGGTTACCCTCTACTTCTTCTCTGGGGTGTGGGGGTGTTGGCTGGCCTAACACAAGCAAGTTTCCTCATCTGCATCTCACCATTTATTTGGTCCATGTTCATTATCCCCCCAAGGAGAACCCTGAAGATGGAGATGGTGCTCTCATTGGTTAGGAGCTAATTGACAATGCCGCCCATGGAGATGTTTGGGGAAAACTTGACGATTAGGATCCTCTCTTTGTTGGCATGGCATTAGGTGATTAGTTTTCTACAGGCTTTGCCCTTTGTTTTTGCTCATATTTGTTTAGGACTTGGTCCTTTTAGACTTTATGGGTGTTCCCTCTTACCACCTTACCCTTTTTTTGTGAATATTGTATTATTTCTCTATTATTAATATAATGTTAAATATGGGTATTCATAAAAAATAGATTTAGCATGTACATAGGAAATCCCACAATAATTAGTTTACATTATCTTCAAATTCTTAATGGTTTGCTTGCTAATTGACATAAAATTATAATTTTAAAAAATGTTGATCTAAGAGGCTCACGTAGGCCAAAAAGTGATACACACCTTTATGTTGTACTCAATTATAAGGTGTTCTCAAGATTTATCAATTCCTATCCTTTGATCCTATGATATTGTACATCTTTATAATTTTGAAGATATTTCAAGTTCCATAAATGAGTTATTTTCATTCATATCTTCCTTCAAGGACTTTGCCACTATTTTGCCTTCTATTTTGAGATATTTTACTTCATTTGTCTACATGATCAATGATGATATCCTTTATTATGATCATTCTTCTACATCTCATGGAACTCATGATACTATTGTACAATGATGTAATACATATGGTAGTTCATATTATGATATTACTTCACTTTTCTTTTATATAGATGTTATTGATACTTAATTTCCTCATTGCTTATTACTTGATGATTTTATTGCTCTTAGTAGGGATTTTACATGGATTTTATGTTGATACTACAAATGCTTCTTTACATGTCAAATCCTTTTTTCTTGCTAATTATGAGTATTTATAATATGTTGTTATCTTATTGATTAGTGAGGTTAGACTTCATTTGAATGGTAGAGTGTTACAATACTTTGATTCATCTTGTTTACTTTACACTTTCATTATTAACTCGGCACATGCTTTCATTTCTTATTTTTATAAACCTAGTACCCATAAAGAGAATATGCACATAGTGATACCTTCTCATGATTTATATTTTAATTCTTATCCTCCAATTATCCACATGGAGCTTATATATATACTAAACCTACCTTTCATGCTATGTTATTCTCTCCTTAACATATACCCACTTTTCACGCTAAGGATAATTCAAATAGTTGTACATACACATCAAAACTAGGTAGAGGCCAAAGGGTTCCATTGCAACAATTTTATTTACCACCTAATATACCTAATCTTCCTCATAATCCTATACATATGGTATTAGAAAAACTTTTGAAATACACTCTCATTACCTTACCTCTTTTCAAATCAATGGATAACTCTAAGCTTGCACTACACAAGGATAGATATTTTTGTACTTAACATCACATATATGGGCATTCTATGATAGAGGCATTGCATTCAAACATAAAATTCAAGAATTCATATGCAAAAAGAATATAAAGATTAAGCATACTCATGCATCTCCCTCACTTTATGAGGTGAACTATATGAAACCAAATCATAAGGGTCAAGATGGTGGTCTTATTCACCATAACATACCCTATATTGAGGTTGCACATAAAATTTAAAAGTGTATCCACTCAATACAACATGCCATTTGAGAGCATACATCACACCTAGAGTTCTCACATCCCACTGTTGTTCATGTGGGTACACTTCATAATGACATAGATAGACCCACAAGGCTATTAGTTTTCACAATGACACTTTTTTTGAACTTATATTATCAATACACATAATGGTGGATGACTTCATCACCATTAGATATCCTCATCTAGATCCCTCTCACTACTTGCCACATTTTTTCTTTTGCTTTCCTTTATTGGATTTATGTTTTCATGTTCCTAGTTATAATGTGGATGATGCAAAGACACCTTTTGTGGTGCATGTTGAAACAAGTGACTTTGAACATGTGTTGTGTTGTTCATGTCACGTATTCCTTATATTTTGTATCATTTAAATACTTTAGTATTTTTCTTATGCCATGTATGTTATGATCCTCCTTGTTTCTTCATCCATTTACCTTCCTTACAATTTGGACCTTTATTTATCCATGTTTGTTGTGTTTTACCTATGTTCACTTCACCTCATATATTCAGATTTATGCTATTGATTCCCCCATTTGCATTTGGGGTCATCTTTGTTATCTTATTTTCATGTTTAGAACATATAATTCCTCATATATCATGTTTTCAAACTTGGATTTTTTTTCTTTGTTTGCTTAATACATATGATTAGTTTAAATTATATTATTGTCCGTCTTCCATGTTGCCACTTTGAATGCTCGCTTGTTTCTTGTTTAACATGTGTTTTCATGATCTATGCCACACACTTGTGACTATTCTATATGCCATGACTACTATGCTTATCTTTATCATGACTTACATTTACTTATCTTAATCTTCTCATGGCTGTCTACTTATAACTCCATGATTGTCACTATATGCTTATGACCTCATTATACATGATTCATGTTATTATATATTACATGATCTTATGATGCTCTCATGTTCTTTATCCTCCATGACTTATGATGTTCCTTGTATACCATGATTCATATGCTTATAAAAATTACTTAAAGGATCCTTATCGTGTTAATGATGCTTGTCATTATTCTCATGTTTCAATTGCATGTTTATGATTCTTATTTTCCTCATCATGTTTTGATTTCATGCTCACTTATTTATCTCTATGATCCATATTTTGTTTAAAACTCATTCTTGCATGCTATATATGTGCCTACACATGCTTTATCTAGTCTTTGGGCCTTCCCTACTCTATGATTTGCCTATATTGGAGAGAAAAGATTTCATACCCTAGGGGTGTCAGTGGATAGGCAATATCTAGTACATAAATTCATAATGGGATATTTAATATTGGAAAGTGAAAAGATAGATATATTACTAGGTATTAGGGCTAGGGATGATCATTATATTAATGTTAATTTTTCTTAGGTATATAGGGTAGGATAGTGGAAAGAATTGGGGGTTTGGTCTAAAGGATAGAAAGTTGGTTAAAAATATAAATATGCATGTATCACTCTTTATTTTTGACTTTCATAAGGCCAAAAAGAGGAATTGGCTATGCAATTTGTGTAGGGACTGCATATAAATTTGTTTAGTCCTAAGTGGGTGAAATGATGAAGGTGTTTGTATGCTATAGAAGAGATACAAGTTTGATTCAAAAGAGGGATTTGACCTATGTGCACCTTGTAGGATAACACATAAGGTAAATGATAAATGGATTTGCTTGTGGGAATATACCAAGAGGGTCTCAAGCATCAAAGTAGTGTCACATTTAGGAATGATAAAAAAATATTTACCCTTTTTTTACCATTTAAAAAAATATTTTGTAGAGGTTAATAGATACCTTATTTAAAAGATTGGAACATGATAAAACTATTTAGAGAAAAATTTTAGTTTTTGATGGGTACATATGAGATGGGTGAATAATTATATTTGTATTTTCTTGTGGTTTATGCTATGCACAAGTATTAATTTATTTTCTTGATTCAAACATGTATTTAGGATGTTAAGAATAACCACATAGTCACATAAAATAGTTACCCTTAAATTTTTTTAGTTACATTTTCTGTTAGGGATCAATATAAAATCATTATATAGTATACAAATATTTTATATGTATTTTATTTTCATAATATTCTATCAAAATTTATTCAAGGATTTTTATTTGGAGCTAGGTGTGATAGTGGTGGAAATGAAATGTTAAGTTGAATGAATCAGGCATATGAATAAACAAGGGTATAAAAAATGTCATTAAAATATAGGTACTATAATATATGGTAAAAAGAGGGGTTATTTTAATATGAATTGTGTACAAGGAGGGGGTATAAAAAATTCAAGATATAAATGTTAAAATAAAAATTAGGGGTATTTTTTAAGATTTAATGATTGAAGGTGATATAGGATGATTTTATTAAGTTAATCCTAAGATATAGAAGTTAAAATGAAAATTAGGGGTATTATTTAAAATTTCATGATAGTTGAAGGCAATTAGGATAAGTTTACTAAGTTAATCCCTCATGATCCATGGCTATCTCCTATTCATGTGCTCATATGCTTCTCTTTAGTTTATACATTTCTTTTGCTTACATGCTCATAATTCAATCCAATCACATTTTGATGTGCTTACATGCCCCTTATATTGCCTTTAAGGCCATCTTTATCTTATCATCTTTCCCATATTAGGGGCAATCATCTTTACATGTTCTTTTACACTTACATCCTACCTATCTTTGCTTATTGCTTATCTCCTTATTTGATTACATTTTCGATATGCTTACATGATCCTTTTCTTGCTTCAAGGTCATCTTTCCTTCACGAGTTGCCTATACTATAGGCAAATTTTCACACATGCCTTGATGATTTTTGCTAGCTTATGTGCTAACATGCTTATTTACATGCTATATTATGCTATATGTCCTAACATACTTATATGATTTGATTACTTTACTACATTATCATGCATCATTTCCCCCTCTCTTTTAATTATTTGTATTTGTTGGATGCAATCAATTAAAGGGGGCGTACATTATTATAATGTCTAATGGTTGAGATTCTAGATAGTGACTTGTGCTATGCAGAGACTCATCATCTTACCTAGATGGATCTAAACGGCATTAAAAATGCCCACATCAAGTAGAGTTCTATTCTATTTCCCACATTGAGTGGAGTCACATTACATGCCCATAATTGAATGTGGTGTATTTTATTTTATACATTGGGTGGAGTTGCATTACATGGCTATATAAAATATGTCATATCACATTTTTCACATTGAGTGGAGTCTTATCACATGACTCTATCGAATGTGCCAGATCACATTGTTGCATCAAGTCGAGTATTGTCATATCACTTTCCATACATGTAGAATCTCTAACCCTTCTCTCTCTCACTACTCACTTTTCATATACATTTAAATTAACTCCCACCTTGTGACTATTTCAGTTGTGTAATAGAAGCTCCTCATTACATATCTTTTTCTATTTTGTAGGTTTCAATGGAGTCCTCATCCTATGGGATATACATGAATAATTTGAGATTGATTCATTACTTTACACATATCTTATATCCTTTTTATGAGTGGACTTGAATATTTAATTTTCATGTTGATTGAGAATGTCCATATACTTTGAAATGAATGCTCATATTAGATTCACATGCACATGTCAAAGTAGGGGCAAAATGTAATGGTGAAATTTGCATACCCATGTTGTTTCCCATTTAGTTTTGTGCTTGTCTTGGTGAAATGTCTTAGATGCAATAACATATTGACAAGTGGCACACTCTTGTGTTAGGTTTGGCTCATGCCTGGATCCCTACCCATCTCCATTTCCTCCCATTTACACCTATTTCCACGCATTCACCATCTAACTCTCATTTATTACATCACATTCACACTTAACTGAATTACATCATAGTCATTACCTCTTTAATTTTGTTAAAATATTATAATTTATACAAATTATATATGTTGGAAAGTTTATCATTCTATCAATCACCTCATTCACATCCAAAATGATAACTAATCTATTTTTAAATAGAAAAATTTCTCATTAACTATGGAAAGTCAAATTCTTTGAGAAAAAAGATTAGTTTATCATTCTATCAATCACCTTATTCACATTGAAAATGATAACTAATCTATTTTTTAATAGAAAACTTATCATTAACCATTGAAAGTCAGATTCTTTCAAAAAAAAGATTAATAACCAGCTGATAGAAAAAAATTCACCTTCCAGTCAATCCTTCAAGAAATGCCCTTGATAATCAGATGACAGAAAGAAAGAAAAGTACAGATTACATACACATCTGATAATCAGATGACAGAAAGAAAAAAAAGTACTGATTACATACACATCTGCCATTAAGAAGAAAATTTGAGTGAAATATTGCAAGCGGCTGCGTCAAAATTTCAGTTCCATAATTGCTAATTCCTGGTAAAAACCCCTTGATTAAGAACATCCTGTTCTTTGATTTCCATTTCAAACAAATTATATGGAAGCACTTCAGCAGTCAATAATTCTGGTATCTATAATAGACATCAAATTTCCACAGTCCACAATGATTGTAGTTCAGTGTTTCAGGATTAAACTGTGTGCGGATTTTTTCTTCAATGTTTCCCCATCACACTCTATTTTTCTTTTCCTTTCTCCTGATGATGGATCATGGAGTGTGATCCCAAACGTTGAGAAAAAAATTCGCACAATTAAATCCTGAAACACTGAACTACAATTCTAGTATCATCGTTGTGAAAAACCATAAGAAATAGAAATGGAAATGGAGTCCTTTTATAGTCCACGATGCCTCATAACCTAACTTATAGACGGCTTGTAGCGTGGAAAAAAAGCCATTGCAGGCAGAGAGAGGGGCTCATCACCAGTAGCATACACAACCTCCATGACATCATAAGTAGTGCTAACAACAAGCTCTGCCAAATACCCTGCAATTAATTTTTCTGAGAATTGATCAGAACCAAGAATCCAAGCATAGGCAGCTGCTAACTCATTCCAAACACCTAAGCCCACAAACTTATCTCCATCCAAGGAGTTTAAGCAAGTAAAAGACCTTAAACCCTTGGTCTTGCTGAAATAAGACTTTAACATCGCCACACAAGCATAGCACAGGGATTCCTGCTTCTCTGCCTCTGTTGAACTTGAAATTAACCTAATTGTCACAATATCCCCTCTCGAAACCTTTGCAAATGGAAGCTCAGTTTTGCTTTGTCCACACAAGAAGCGGTAGATAAAAGGCCCTGTAATATAGGCTAGTTTAGACAAGATATCATGACATGCTTGCATTGCTGCTGTTTTGTTGTCATCATCACGATCTGTATTTATCCAGAAGCCAAACCACACGACCAGATTTCCATGGAGGCTGCGAAGAATGAAGCTGCTGCGCAGATAACCAGAGTTTTCGAACCAATTGGTTAAGGAAACGAGTGTGGCTACAAGATCTTCCGAAGAGGGTCCCTGCGGCTTGAAAGAAACCATGCAAATCCTGCTGTTCCCATGGAATTGTATCACTGTTGGCATAATTGAGATTGAATATCGTTATAAGATTGATTATTTCGGGCCAATTTGGCAATATATAGGCATTGGCGTACGCGTTAAGCATACTTTCCTGAAGCTGGAACCTTCTTTCTGCTGCACCGGTGGTCAAATGTTTGAAAACCCTAACAGACGGTGGAATTTGAACAAGGATGAATGGATCCAAATACAGTATCTTTCGTGTGAACGCCGCCCGATCTAGAATACTTCAGTTTGACTCGAGCAACATCGTGGTAGGAGAGATTTAAAAAAAAAAATGCAGCGAGTTATTTGGATGATGCAGATTTATTGAATAGTTATTGATGGGACTCGAACCGCCAGAGAAGACAAATATTGTAAGACTATTTTGGTTGAAATCAAAGTCCCTGTTCTTACTGAGTTATCTCCCCTGTTTTGTAACACTCTACTTACATATTATCTAGTTCAATTGTCAAACAGTCAAACAGCAATTTTACACCTCATTTATATCAAAAAGTGGTAAATATTTGTTCTACTTTTATTAGCTAAAATCGACATTTAACCTTTGAAGTGGATGACATTTAAGAATAGCCGTTTTGTAAAGTTTCCCCTTCACCTTTGGAATGCATTATGAAAATTGGTTTGCTCTTTTTTCTTTTTGAAATTTTTAGGTTTATAATGATTTGGTTGTCTTTATGTATTGATTATTCTCTAAGATGTTTATTTTATGAGGAAACTAGCAAATAAATTTATATTAGTCTATATCCATTGATGCTTATTCAAGGGTCTGGATTTGACTCTTACATCTCAAGCATTCATCACCTTAGTTTAGATTCATGAGTACAAAGTTGATCCAAATCATTTTCATGTGTGGTTCATTTGAACTCTGAGCTTTTAAATTTTAAATTCCTTAAATTGGGACCATGTTTCCCTCCCTTACAAGTCTTTATGAGCTAACTAAATCGTAACTTATTGCTAATTACATGCCAGGGTGGTGTATTTAAGGACTAACCATAATTCATTTAGGTCATCGAGAATTATCATGGGAGCATCCATATGAGAGCATCATAAAGCATCCTAATTGCATCATTAGCTTGCATCACCATCCTAGGTATATTGCATGCTTGCCTATTGTCTTTGATTGTGGATCCAAAGTTAAATGAGTTTTTCTAGGGGCTTGGTTTGGACACCCTGACCCTCACTTAACAAGTTCCCAAATGATGTTTTTATACACCACCCCATTTCAGACATATATAAGGCGACAAAGTGAGCAGATTCTAATTATCAAATTTCATCTAGTTCACTTCTTCAAGTCTAGATTTGGTTGTGGGCACTAATTCACTTCCATAGGCATGGATCTGAACTAGAGCAAAATACAACTAGTTTACAAGTTTAGAGGCATTCGTCTAGTCAATGCCATAATTTTTAGCACATTGGCAAATCCAAATTTTTGTCATCTTCAACAACATATTCTATTACCAATTCTTGAGAGAAGTATCACATTTAATGTATTTATTATTCCAATCCCAACTCTAAAATCCTATCATAGATTAATTGTTGAATTATATATTTTTAAGTTAATTACATAGTGAAAGCATTTGTTTTCATTACATAAAATAGTGAACCTGTCATTCTTACACCCCTTGGGGTTTTGTCCTTAATGTTTATCCTTCATAATTTGAGTTTTGGATCTAACTTTTCTAATTGAATATCTTTTATACCATATCTAATTAGGGTTTAGATCCATCCTTATGTACACGTTTATTATTGCTTTAACTATCTTCTAGGGAACTTGGACTTTATTGTGAAATTTCTTTGATACCCACCCTACTCACCCCAAGGTTTTGGTGTTTAGGGATTCTCCTAACATTTCATATCTAATCATTTTTTATATTTTTGATTATATATTAGATTTGAAACATATTATGAATTCCTTTATACTTTATAGTGATGATCATTCTTCTTTTTCTCATGATGATACCAAAGGAAATGATTGTATTTCCATGTTGATTCCTCATATGTTATCAAGTTCCTAGGGTTCCTTGTTAGGTGCATAATTTTTATAATGAATATATGGTTTGCAATCCTAACTAGGATTTATGTTATAATATTTACACATGCATATGATTTAATGAATATCTTTCATTTACATATAGGTGATGTTAGATCACTAGCCATCTACGTGTGATTCCATGCTTTATCATTCTATGGTATGTTATTGTTTGATGGAAAAGAGAGATCTATCTTAAAAGGTCTAACTAGATCAGACCCTCTTCCATTAACATTGAGACACAAGTCGAGCTTGGCTTCTACCCTTGAGGGAGAGCCAAACTACAGGGGTTTTGCCTCTTTGTTGTATAGAGGAGAAGTCAACCAAATCAACCAAGCAAACTAGGGCAAAATATCAAACCCTAAATGAGGAAGATTGACCTACAGACAACTGTCAGAGACAGAAATAGAAAATCTGAAAGGATAGCAGAGATGAAGAGCTAGAGCAGAGCAAGAACCTGGAGCTAAATTGTCAGACCTGTATCAGGGCATTGGGTGCCCTAGACCCTAATTAGGGTTTTATAGAAACTCAAAACTTCACCGAACCTATCCTTGTAAAACCTTTCTTCTTTCTGGATCTTGTCTTCCAAAATCTATTACTTTAATCTGCAGACACGAAAGAAGGAAAAATGGTTGTGGCTATATAGGAGCTTGCTTTAGTCAAGCCCCCGTTTTAGTATTCCTACCTCATGAATAGTCAATATTAGAACAAGATGTTGTGTTAGCTCAGAAACCCTAAGTGTGAGCAGTAACATGCAAGATCTAATTAAATAATATCAAACCCTAGCCCTAGATGACAAGAAAATAGGATGGAGTGATACAAAAGAATGCTTCACTCAAGGAAGCCTACAACTTCACCTCATGGATAAAGATTCACTGAAGGTTTGCTAAATAAGAAGGCAATGCAACCATACCCTTGGAGGGTACTCAAGCCAATCTCAAGTTGGTGGTTCCAACCCTTCTCCCAATCATGTAAAGTGCTTTAACCTAGGAACAAATGAGAGATACTCAAGATCTCACTTCCTAACCTTCATACAAATCTTTCCAAGAGCAAAGTTGAACTTCACTTGATCAAATAAAAACCTACAATAATTCAATAGCATAGAGAGCATAATATTCTTCAAATCTCATATCAAGATCACATCTAGTTTCAAATGAAGAGGTTACTTTCTTTTATACAAGGCTTAAGAAATGAGTAATTTGAATTAAAGAGTTGACAACACACATCAAAAAGAAAATTTGAGTTTAGGGTCAGTCTAAGCATCATAAAAGCCAACTTGTGGACTTAATTTGCCTCCCTAAAAACATGGGAGGGATCAGGGCACTAGGTACCCTAGGCCCTTTGGGAAAATTAAGTTGCAAGCCCGTAATTAATGTGGTGCTAACTCCAAATTTAAAATTTGTTTTCGGGTTATGATAAAACTTTTACCAAAATCATGACATTTCATAGAATCGATGCCCTATCAGGACTTTAGGGTAGACCTAAAATGAACTAGGATTGAGATCAGTAAAGGGAGGTGCTAAACATAGTGAAATTGTGCTTACACAACCAAGGAGCACAATTTATGACATAACATTTAGCCCCCACTTTAGCGGTCATATGACACTACGTAGTGCAAATGCAAGTTAAAGGACATGAAAGTAAAACATTATAAAAGGATACTGTAGAGGATGTAGATCATTGTCGAGCAAGAGGGTGAGGCCCTAGTCCCTGATCTTGCAAAACCACAACGTCAGGAAATCGGATCCTGCAACAAGAATCATTAGCAAGGTAAAATCATCCTACAACCAACAAATGTAAATGTTAGTCCAAAACTCTAAAGGAGAAAGGTGATGAGACATGATTATAGTGAAATTTGTGGGTAGATATATGCCCCCTATTTCTCCTTGCTTCTCTAGGATGTAGAAACAAGGTGGTGATCTTTCCACTTTGACTTTCTAGAGAAAAATGTGATGAATATGCTTTTGTAGGGTCATTTTACTGAATAACAATGAGATGCAAAACATATTATTGTAGAGATACCCAAACTAGGATTTCAATGCAGTGAATGACACTCAAATCTGAGTTTACTAGCCTAAGTTATTGATGTTTAGATTAAGAGATGTAGATGAGATGTGGTCTTCGACCCTAGATAGTAATTAGGAGTTCTTATCTTTTTACTATTCATGTGCAATTTTAATTTTGGAGAAGTTTGAGCAAGGAGGAGAGTGATCATGTTGAGCCAAAATCCATATCAACCACCGAGGCTGGATGCACTACGACATAGAGTAGCTTAGAGGTTAGACGAGCATGAGGTAGGCTTCTGTCCACCTTGTAATTTTGATTTATTCTATTATTTTGATGTGTTTTTTTCATTTTTTGAGCTAGAATGGGCCCAGGGGATACTTTTGTTGTAACCCTAGGGCGTCATTATCCTTTTGGGGTGCCCCAGACCTTTCTGAGTGCCTAGGTCCTTCCTGAGTGCCCATGTCCTTCCAGGACACCCTGGTTTAGGATCAAGACTTCTTCTAATTTGTTTGATTAATTTTGAAGGTTTTTGGATTTAATGCTGATGTATACTTTGATTATCATGTTTCAAGTACCCCTATGGATGTGAGAGCATGTTGGTGGCCACTTATTCACATTGTTGCATAGCCACTCAGGCACACTTACTGATGCAAAGATGGGGCATTTGTGAGATGTTGGATTGTGGTGGGTGTATACAATGGCCACAATGACTTACCATTGTATGATGTTGATGGAACTTATGGAGAGATGGAACTCAGATACTTCCACCTTTCATCTTTTGACAGAGGATATGATAGTTACATTAAAGGATGTGTACTAGATACTATGATTACCCATGCGAGGTAAGACAATTAGAGCCATGGGTATATGCATAAAGATGAGGGATTAAAAAGTCACCACATGATTTCTTGGTCCCATACAAGTCATAATGCAAGTGCGTTATAACGTGTTCTCTCTCTCTCTCTCACCTCTCTACCTCCCTCTCCCTTCCCTCTTTACTTGTTACCTCCCTCTCTCTCTCTCACCTATCTACCTCCTAGTTTTCCTTTTCCTTTCCAATTTCCCTTTAGATCCCACCAAGTTTTCCCTATTTTACTATTTTCCACCTCTCCTCTCATCATTCTTGCCATCTAATAAACTTTCATTTGATCTTGTTTCCATTTCATCCTCTCAATTTATATCCTCATCCCTCTTTGCATGTCCTAATTTTCTTTGTTGATAAGGGAGAGGGAGAGGGAGGAAGAGGGAGAGAGGGGGGAGATGGAGGGGAGATAGATGGGAGAGATAGGAAGATAGAGGAATGATAGGGGAGAGAGAGGAAAGAGATAGGGAGAGAGGGATAGATAGATAGGTAGAGAGAGAGGAGACAAATAGGGAGAGATAGAGTAGACATAGGGGAGAAATAGGGAGATAGAAAGTGAGCGAGATGTCCAGAGAGATAGGGAGAGAGATTGAGAGGTAGATGGATGATAGAGAGAGGGAGATGAGGGAGAGACATGGAGATAGAGGTTTAGGGTTGCTTGGGTTTAGGGTTTAGGGGTTAGGGATTAGGGGCATTATTTAGGTTTTAGGGGTTTTGAGAGATAGAGAGAGTGCTTTTGACATGCAACCCTAAACCCTAAATAATGCTCTTAAACCATAAACCTGAGCAACCCTAAATAATGCCCCTAAACTCTAACCACTAACTCCTAAACCCTAAAACCAAGAAACCCTAAACCTCTATCTCCCTATCTCTATCATTCCTAAACCTTTGAATCCCTCTCCCTATCTCTTTGGACATCTCACTTACTCTCTATCTCTCTATCTCTCCCCTTTGTCTCCTCTATCTCTCCCTATTTGTCTCCTCTCTCTACCTATCTATCTCTCTATCCCTTCTCTCTCTCTCTCTCTCTCTCTCTCTCTCTCTCTCTCTCTCTCTCTCTCCCCTATCATTCCTTTATCTCCCTATCTCTCCATCTCCCTTATCGACGAAGGAAATGGAAATAAGAAAACTATAGGGGATAGGGAGAGATAATGGGGAGACTATGGAATAGATGAATGATAGGGGGAGATAGATAGGTAGAGAGAGATGAGATAGATTGGGAGAGATAGAGGAGATAGAGAGGAGAGATAGGGAGATAGAGAGTGAGTGAGATGTCCAGAGAGATAGGGAGAGATTGAGAGGTAGAGGGATGATAGAGAGAGGAAGTTAAGGAGAGATAGGGAGCTAGAGGTTTAGGGGTTACAGGTTAGGGATTAGGGGCATTATTTAGGGTTTAGGGGTTTAGAGAGAGACTTCTTTTGACATGCAACCCTAAACTTGAGCAACTATAAACCTTTAAACCCTAAATAATGCCCCTAAACCTTAACCCCTAACCCCTAAACCCTAAACCCTAAACCCTAAATAATGCCCCTAAGCCCTAAGCCCTAAACCCTAAACCCCTAAACCCCTAACCCCTAAACCATAAACCCTAAACTCTAAATAATTCCCCTAAACCTTAATGCCTAACCCCTAAACCCTAAACCTATATCTCTCTATCTCTATCATCCCTTTATCTCTCAATCTCTCTCCCTATGTCTTTGGCCATGTCCCTCACTCTCTATATCCCTATCTCTCCCCTTGATCTCCTCTATATCTCCATATTGGTCCTCTCTCTCTAAACCCTAAACCCTAAACCTCTAAAGCTTAACCCCTAAACCCCTAAACCATAAAATCCAAACCCCTAAACCCTAAACCCCAAACCCAAGCAACCCTAAACTTCTATCTCCCTATCTCCCTATCACCATCATCCATCTACCTCTAAATCTCTCTCCCTATGTCTCTGGTCATGTCCCTCACTCTCTATCTCCCTATCTCTCCCCTTGATCTCCTCTATATCTCCTTATTGGTCCTCTATCTCTCTCTAAACCCTAAACCTCTAAACCTTAAACCCTAACCCCAAAACCAAAAACTCTCACCCCTAAACCCTAAATGTAAACTCGATCAACCCTAAACCCCAAACCCCTAAACCCCAGAGAGAGAGAGAGGGTGGGAGGTAGAGACGGGAGGGAAGTAGAGAGTGAGAGAGAGGGCAAGAGGTAGAGAGAGATGTTTTAGTTCACCATAATGCGAGCACATTATATCGCACTTGCGTTATGCTTTGCCTTGGAAATTTCCAAGCCATAGGCTTAGATTTACCTTGGGCTCTGTATGCTCAAAATCATGACTCCAGTTGCCTGGGGTTGTCGGGTCAGATTTTAGCATGCACATAGACCCCTCCCTCCTTACCACGAGGTGATCTACCACATCACTCTCACTCATGTGGAATTAGCCAGTCAAGAGGAGGCGAGACACGGTGGGGGTCTGGCTCGTTGGAGAGCTAGACTTCGCGGAGAGGGTTCAACAAGTTCTGTGGCCTTTGTTGTTGTGCATTTTGTTGTATGTTTTGCTCAATTGTTGTGGTAGTTGAAATAACCCTATGACCCGAAGAGTCTTTGTATACGCTGTAAGAGGTCTTGTTGTATCTATTGTTGTCTAGTTTCTTGTACTAACAAAAGGACGAATGGGTCTCCTTGTGGTAAGACCAATGTTTTTTTTTGAGGTCTTGGATGGATTTCCTTGATCTCATCGTAGACAACCTTCACCCACTCTCCTCTCACTCCTAAACACATTCGTGAATCAAGATAGAGGGGTAGTCGTGTGATTGCTAACCTTAACCAGATCTAGGGTTTTTCTTGACCTAGGGTTGTTACTTTGTTTAACTGTGGTCACCTCGTGATGGAATCAAGGGTTTGCAATGTTGTCTATTCTAATAGATCTATATGAATGCAAACTAAATGACATGCAAAGCATCTTTTTGGTATTTTTTAGAGTATTTTGGAAAGGAAAATGCTTCTAATCTATGAAAAAAATATGTATGCAATCCTATATGTCTTTTCAAATGCAAAGTTTAATCTATGTTGTGGGTTTTTGGTGTTTTCAATGCAATCTAATTTAATAGAAAGGGAAGATGCTTTTTCTAACAAAGTAGATCTATGAATGTAAAAATGATTAATCTAGCATGCAAGATCTAACCTATCAAGGAAAACGTAAACTCTTACTATCCCCAAGAGTAATTTGATTATCTAATTACCATGAAAGCAATGAAAGAACCTGAAAGAGATGAAGATTTGTTGACTCCACTACCCTCAGTATCCTTGTATAGGCAACCTCAAATCCTTCTATGGCAACAGGTGATCCTCTTGACAAAATGACTTGAAGAAGCAAAAATAAGCTTTTGTGAAGCTTGTATGAGCTCGATGTGAGCTTTGAATTGAGCACAATGGCTAAGAATCGAGTAGCATTGTGTTGCTTGATTGAACAAACAAAATAAAAAGCACTTACGTCTTGTATGAGCATATGAATCCTAGGTTGGAGAGAAAACTTGGCAAGAGCTGGTGCACAATGAATTTGTCTCCCTTTGTGCTTGAGGGAGGGGGTATTTATAGGTTTGAGGAATGGAATGGATTGAAGAGTTAATTCATTTGATTGATGAGTGAACAAGAATAGATTGGGGAGTTAACAAGGTTGATTGGCCAGTGAACTCAGTTGATTAGGGAGTGATGAAGCAATGATAACTTGTCACTGAAGAAGAAATGGAGGTGAGAGAATGCATGAGATTGATTAGATAGTTATTTTGAGATCAAATAGAGCTAATTATGCATGTGTGGGTGCATGAAATAGTTAACTCTATATCAAGGATCCAAAATCATGCAAACAAAAAGAAAAATGGGCAAAAACGGAGCAAAAATGTGAGAGAAACTTGAGTTTTTCTGCAAGTCAAAAGACGACAGGGTCACCACCTTCGTTAAATAGGATCGCCCGAGGAGATCCAGGATCAAAAGTGTAGAATGCAGAAATTTAGGTTAGCAGAAGGTATAGAGGAGGAAAAGGGGGATTTCTGCATCAAGAAATAGGTCAGTCATGTGGAAGAATCCAAATCTCCACTTGCATTTTTAGATCCCTAGTGGGGATTTGGAAATAATAGGGGGAGATTTGGATTGGTTAGTCGAAATCAAAAACTGACAGCAGGAGATGGGTCGGGGGACCTCTAGAAAGCTTCTATGAGGTGCACTGGAGGACAAACAAAGGGGAGAGGTGAAAACTCACCTACAAGACTCTCATGAGGCTTAGGATCACGGTCAAAATCTAGAAGATGCAAGTTGACAAGTGTTGCAACAAGTGTCGAAAAGCATCACAAACAAGGAAGGAAGGGAATCGACAAAGCAGAAATGACACAAGACAAGAAAAGAGTACATGTCATCAAGAGGCCTGCTACCCAAAGGATTTATTTTCACACTTACATGTACGTGACAAGGATTTGAATCATCATAGGGGTCCTCATGGAGGCAGTGCATGATTTTTGTACTTACATATTTGCCCCCTTCGGGGACAATAGTCTACATGAAAAGTAGATACCGTTCTTGAACTAGGCCTTACTTGTCAATTTTTCCTACAATTTGTACATGCAATAACTAGTATCAGTCCAGCATTTAAATATATCAAAACGAATAATGAAAACTAAAATGACGAACTTACCATGGATCATTTGAGTTTGACTAGTTGCTTGCTTTTGTTGGTTTGGACCTGTAGGTATGAGAGTACGCAAAACGATGCACAAAACAAATGCATAAAAGTAAAAAACTAATCTAAATGCATAAAATGAAACTAAGCTAAGGGCAAACAAAGAGAACCAAATTGTGAGATCGGTGTCAAACAGTGACGGAATCATTTGTGTGAGCAGTTGATAGAATGGTATTGCTGAGGTGATCATAAAGATGGCCACCTCTTCCTCAGTCATGGAGAATCAGACACACAAATAGTGAAACATTCTTCTCTAAACCCTAGCTTGTATTTTGCAAAAAATCTCTTGAAATTGTCTATTTTTGGTAATTTTTCTTGTCGCATTGTACTCGTCTCATCGTTTAGAGCAAGATTGATCTTTCATTTTCTAAAATCAGTTTAGAAACAAGGTTTCTAGACTAATTTTTAGTTGAGGGGGTCGCTCCTAGGGTCACCCCTTTTGGCAGGTAGGGTCACCCCTGGAGATCCTGTCTTGACAATAGGGTCGCCCAAGGGGATCGTAACTGACAACTAGGTCACCCAGGGCGACCCTGTTGCACTATTTTTTGGCTTCTTCTAAAGTTGTTTAATGCTTCTTTCACTCTGAACTAACATGATTTGGTCACTTAATCTGCCTGTTTATTACAATTTTTGATGGTTTATACGATTTTTTTGTGTTTTTTATGAGTTTACGAGATCTAATCTAAACTTCTCTTTTGATTTTTGTAGGAGATGCACATTTGATGGAATGCTGGCCAAAAGCAAGGGTGTCTCTCTACTTCTCTTGATAGTATTTTGTCTTAGCTCTTTTGATACCTATTGTATACATAAACTTCAGATGTATCCATGAAAGTTTATCCTTTTCTATGGTTTTTCTCTTTGTCAAATTCTGTACTCATCTCTTGTGCAGGTTTGGAAGTTTTTAGGAACTTTTTGATTATGTTTGACCTTTTCAACTCTTTTAATAAAATGCAAGTCTGACAACGATGATATGTTTTTGTAATTTTGTAGAACTCATATATGATATGCAGTTTATGATATGATAATGTAAGAACACAAGAAATCTTGTAAATGAAATTATAAGATTTTACTGACTGTCATGAGATATGACACCTTGAATTTATTGCTTTGAGACTCTTTTTTTAATCTTGATATGAATGCAATGTGGAACATATAGAATGACTGCTCTTAAATATGATTTTTGATTCAGGGGTTACAGGTTGTCCTGATATAAGAAACCTATTCAAGGATGTGAGATGGGATTTAGGGAAAACTCAAGTGGGGAGTGAAAATGAATTATGGAGTGTTTCTAATTTCTAGGATTTGCTAAAGGCTAAACACTGATCCTTATCTAGATAAGATAATTTGGTAAGCTTTAACTTTAGACAAGTATCAAGTTTTATAGGTGTTCGCTAGACTTAGATCATAGATGGCCAGCAAGATAAACCTGGGGTAAAGGATATCCAGGAAAGAACAAGGGTCCCTAGATAGAAGATGATCGTAGAGACTACTAGACTCTTCAGTTTAGCTCAGCTAGTGTGCGTGTGTGCTTAGTACCTTTCTTTCTCTGTTAGAATGTCACTCTTGAGGCTTTGAGCTTAGACTGATCTCCACCCAATAGTACGGACATTCATCAATCTTCTCTCTTTCACTTTTTTTTTGTATGTCTCTTTTTTTTCTTTTCACCTTTTTATTTGTATTTTCCTCACTTGATTTTCTCATTTTTTTTGGGATTTTTTTGACTTTTCAAGAAATGAATGCTTTTTGGAAATTTTGCTATACAATGCTTTGATCTCTCAATTCTTATTTTTTGACACTTTTATTTTGATCACTCATTTTTTTTATTCACTTGTATCTTAGATTGCTTCCTTTAGAGTTTTGATCATCCTAATGTTTTTGGCCAAGAAAGAAAAGGGGCTGAGTTCCACCTAAAGTTTTTGTAATCTGGTTGGACTTTTCCACTACTAGGGAAGAATTGGGAAGGTCTACTTGCAAGCTTCCTTTGAACACTGTAGGTTTGAATACTGACTTTGTTTAGACCCAACATCTTGACTCATTAAGACTGGGATCAATGTAAAGCTTAGAGCTAGGCTTTGATTAGAATCATTGGGAATGAAGGGGGATAATGGCAATTATGGAAAGATGAGGGATCTCTAGGTCCTGAAAAGATGACATATATCTAGGCAACATTAGACTCCCTACTAAAAGGAAAATAGTACAAGAGCAAGTCACAAATAGTAATGCAAGATGAACAGAATGATACAAAAATGCAAGAAACAAATTATTTTTGATATTATTATGATTTTTTATAATTTTTTTTGTATTTTTATGTTTTCCACTTTTTTTGTTTTTTAGACATAATATTTCTTGAGGTGAAAGGCATTGACTGTTTCACCAAATTCCTCTCCCTCCATTGTGCACAAGAGATAAGCACCATTTCCAAGATCTTCTTTAACTATGTAAGGGCCTTTCTAGTCTTCTAAAAAGGCTCTCTTTCATCTCTTTTTCTTGTTTTTCGTGCTACCTCTTCTTAGGAGAAGTTCTCCTATTCGGTAAGGTTTATCATTCGAGTCTATTGTTTCCAATTCAGTGATTTCTCTAGGCATTGTGACACGTAGTAAATCCTGAAAGACATGTTGGTGGGAGGGGGTCCAATATAGGACTCCTTAACAATTGAGTAATTTTGTCAATAGATTGAATTGTTCTTGCATGTAGATTTTTATTTCAGGTCTCTCTTGGATTCTTTGTAAGAATTGGAATAGTTCAAGAGGAGTTTTTGGCTCCCTTTGTTTGTTAGGAGGGACAAAGCTTATACTTGTCATCCCATTGGGTTCTGGTCTCAAGTCCATGGCATACCCAACATAACTTTTTGGTAGTTCAAAGATGACAGGGTCGTCGATACCAACTATCACTCTCATCTTCCACTCTTGTTGAAAGATTCCTTCACTTTCTTCATCTTCGTCAGACAATCTCTCCATCATTTCCATTTGTACTTGAGGTGCTTCCCATTCACCGAGTTCATTTGATTGAATTGAAATGGAAGTGGTTGGTTTCTGCTATGGTTTGGACACTACAAACATCCTAGGTAACACCCCTATAGCATTGGTTGATTCGTTATCCACGGAATATGCCTCTTCCATGGGTAATATTGGTTGATGTGAGTCCTTTGTTGGTGTGAGGGGCTCATACAATTCTGTCTCTTCAGGTGTATTGGGGAGATGTGACTTACTTAGTGGCAACAGTGGGGTGTAACCCTCTGTTATGTCTTCCTCTGCATCTGAGAAAGCATGTGGGTCTGCATCTCTTAGATCTAATGTGGCAATCTGAAATACCAGCCCTTCGGTTCTATCAGATTTTTCCCCTATGCATGGGAAGAGTTTATAGACCTCTTGGATGCCAATGGTGAGTATCTCTAGGGGGAATTGGAGTGGTCCATCCCTTTTGATCAACTCCATGATATCGATTGTTTTGTCTTTTGAGACCACTTCTTTTTGCTTTAGTGATGGCCCATTATCCAAGGTTTTGATGTCTGTTGTATTTATAGTCTTTTCTAGGGTTCCCATCCTTTTGACACATATTGATTGCGGTGTTGGACTTGGGATGGTTAACTTGTTGGTAGGGAGTTCGTAGTCTATTGGAATTCCTATGTGTTTGTTTGGGGTATTAGACTTTATCATGCTGAAAGGTTCTAGGTCTCCCTTTGCAACATATACCTTCCCTAGGTGTAGGAACCAAACTTCTTGAAATAGTGTGGATGGTAAAGCTTTCATCCTATGTATCCATGGCCTTCCAAGAATCAAGTTATATCCTGTGTCCTTGTCTATGACATAAAAAGTGGTTGGAATGGTTTTGGGACCCAAGGTCACTGGAAGGGTGATTTTCCCTATGGTAGCTACCTTCAGATTGTCATATCCGCTTAGAGTATCCCTTGCAATAGTGATGTTGGTGTATCCATAGCCCATTCTTTCGTAAGGGAAAAATGAACTATATTCACTGCAGCCTCATCATCAATCAATGTTCATTTGATGCATGTGTCGTAGACCCATACTTGAAGATATAGTGCATGGTCCCCTTTTTTAGTTAATTCTTCCTCAGAGGGCATCTGTTGTAAATCAAAGAACCCTGGATCTTTAAGTTCTGAGTTTGGTGGGTTAAGGTCGTAGTCCACATGATTGATTTCTTCACTAGGCGGTGGCGTGATTTGGTCAAGATATCTTAGGCCTATGGATTTCAGCAAAGATGAGCAATGTGAAGGGGAGTTTCTGAGCAAATCTATGAATGAGATGTGGGCATATGTTTTCTTTAGGTCTTCTATGAGTTCATAAGGTCCGATCGGAGTTGGTGTTGGCTCAACTACATAAATGGTGCCTTCACATGCTTCGACTTGTTCACTATCTTCCCCATGGTCATCCTCTTTTTCCTCATTATGCATGATCTCAACCAATCCCATCAATTTAGCTTCTCCTTTTTGTCCTAGTCGAGGTGGGACTTCAAGGTTACCGCTTCGAGTTGCTTTATCTTGATTTGTTGTTTCTGTACTTTTGTGTGCAAGGAACGGGTCTTGATAAATCCTCATATTTGCATTTTGTGGTGCTATGGGAGCTTGATTTTGTCTTTTATCTTTGATATCTGGAGTGACCTTTTGTGGGTTCAAGAACATTTCTATGAGCAAATGTTGTTGGTCCTCCAGAAGTTTTTCTATGAATCTATTGTATTCCCTATAGGATTATGTGCTATGGTCCTTTGTTCTATGAAAAGAACAATACTGATTGTATTCCTAAGAGGGTCTCTCATACCTCTTGTCATTTCTGTTCCCATTTATGTTGTGGTTCCATCTTTGATAGTTGTCTCGAGGATAGTACCCATTGTTTCTAGGTCGATCTATGGCATTTACGTTAGTAGGATAGTAAACTCTCCCATCGTAATCATCTCTTACCCTTTTGACTGGGGGTTGATCTATCACCCCATATGTGGTTGCATTCCTATTATTTTTGAGGATTTTAACAACAGAGGTATTGTTTCCCATGTCTTCCTTTGTTAATTTTCCATTTGAACCATAAACTTTTCATTCACTGTCGATAGCAGCCTGGTCAATTCTTAAAGCACTTTCCAATGATTCTTCGTAGGACTTGTATGACAGTTTTTGAACATCTTCTCTCATGTCTTTGTTAAGGGCATGCAAGAAGAGGTTGCATAGTTCTCAATGGTCCATGTTCGGAGCACTGGTTGAAGAATAGAGCACTTGCCTCCATCGGGTGATGAAATGTGCTACGGATTCATTCAGTTCTTGTTTCATTGTAAGGAATTCTCTAATCCTTATTTTCACAAGTTTGTTCATGTCAAATGCCATGACAAACTCTTCAATTAGTTGTCTAAATGAATGGATTGAAGCCTCTCGAAGATGATAATACCAATCCAAGGTGATGCCTTCAAACGTTTTCAGGAAAATCTTTGCGACAACTCCATCCCAAGGAAGGAGTTCTCTTATGGCTCTAGTGTAGGCTTTGATGTAGGAGTTTGGATCTTCCTCTCCTTTGAACTTCAGGAGATCTGGTAATGGTTGGGGTAGTTGTACACTCCTTATATTATGGTCTAGAGGCTCTTTCAGATATTCAAGATATGTTCCTAAGAAAGCGCTCTGAGATTGCGGGGTTGTTAGTAATAGCCTTGTAGGTGGATTTTGGTAACCCATTATTGGATTCGTTGGATTATTCTGAATAGGAGGATTCCCGTTCAGATAAGTGTCATTACTAGTGTGTCTTGAATAATTATTGAGGTATGGGGGATTTGGAGATGCCCCCTAGTCCTGTTCATGAGACTTTGTCCTTTTCTCTAGGGCAGCTTGTTCTGCTTCTAGGATCCTAATTCTTTGCACTAGAGTTGCAATTAAATCTATAGGAGTTGTAGCTCTAGGGGTTTCTTCATTTCTAGGATGTTCTCTTTGACTAGTTTCATAGTGATGGGCTTCCTCTCGTGTGGCATTTTCTTTTTGTTCTTCTTCTAAGGCAATCCTCAATGCCTCTTGAGCATCTTTGGTTTCTTGTAGATGCCTTTTCAACCTTGTAACCTCTTCATCAAGGTGGGTATTCAATGTACTTGTCGAAGGTTGTTTGGGTCGATATATTTCTGTCCTCACCCTCCTTGCTTTATGTGGCGCATTGGGTATGGCTAGATTGTTCTCCCAAGTAGGGTTGTTGAAAGATAGGGAGTGTGTAGATTCCCTTGGATCTTGCTCGTAGTCACAATTTTCATAGTCATAATTGGTGTTAGTGAACAGATTTGTCCTTCGAAAATAAACGTAGAAAATGACTCAAGACACCCAAGAAGAACAAATAGCACTAACAGTTGGAGAAGTTGCCATTGGATTGACAACTTTCCTCTGAATTTTGGAGGTACAACTCCCTCTTATGATATGCAATGAGTTAAAATGTAGGGTATGCTTTTGACCAGAAAGAAAGAAAGGCTCACTAACATATACACATAACCATGAAAGTATATGCGGAATATTAAAACTAAAATGAAGGAGATGTAGGTTAAATGGCTCACAGTTCACCTACCCTACAACCCCAATCGATAAACAAGAAAAGATGAATATTAGAACATTTTAAAGAGATGATTTTATCATGAATTCACAGATTCAGAAATAAAACATCACATAATCTAATCATAACAAATATGATATTGGAGAAGCATCACAGAGACACAAAGGACATCAACAATTAAAGAGAGTATTGATAAATTCAAAGATTCAGAAATAAACCCCTTATTTCTCCAACATATAGGTTCAAAGACTCTACATCTGATATAACAAACTATGCTTGAAAAAAAGAAAAATCTGCCTCCTCATCCTTCCCTTGTTCTTGAGCTAAAAAAAAAAGATCTCCGTATTCTGAGAATTTCGCAATAAATAGATATCCTAAAGAAGACTCCCTTCATTTCCTGTAACTGTTTCTTGAAAATAAATAAAGTTTCTTTATTTCCCGTAACTAATAGCCTTTCGTATTCCCTTTTTAAAACCTTTCCATTTTATTATAGTGACTTTTGTGTCTTCAACATAATTAGTTTCAACATTGCTTCATGTATACATCCCGCTTGTTTTGATTTACCACTTTACTTCCTAGAAGGGTGACCTTTGGGACTTATTTAATCAGTTCAAAATTGAAGGCATTCAACTAAAAGTATGGGCCCCACTAAAGGCTTTATAAACACATGAAGCTCCGGATGATAGTGAAAGCCTCCTTTATTCATTGCTCGAAATTCCAAGAATATCTACAAGGATCACTTCAATGTTATCTCCAATTATGTCAAGAATGAAGTCTTGAATTGCTTATCAACAGCTAGGGGTTTTCAATTGAATACACTTTTGTTTTCAGATAAGTTAGGCATGCCTTCCAGTGTCATCAACTCATACAACAACATCATGATCTATTTCATTTGTCACTTGTGCTTTCTTTGATTACTAGAAGGGACTTCAACAAGAGGTAAGTTTTAAAGGAGTTTGCATCTCAGAACACCAGCATCAATAAGCAAATACTTTGCATCTTCCAACTTTTTCAAGGTAAGATTCCACTGGATCCAATGTCGTCTTCCTGTGGCCTTCTCTACACCCTGTTCATAATGCATAACACTCCAATTTCTCTATATTAACTTCAACACTCCATTTGGAAAACTTATCAAGACATTGATCCCCTCAATAGTTTGCCATCAGTGACTTTTGGATCAGCCCCATGTGATGTTTTCAAGGGATCTCAATCTAACATATTTGTCTGATGAATTGCCAAATCCTCAAAACTCCCTGTTCTTGCATAGTTATAATGTAGATCCCCTGTATCATTACACTTACTGAATTGATGACCTGCATCACCGATATTATGAAAGCCTGAACACTTTACCTATTGACCTTTGTTGACAAATGTATCCAACAGGATGGCACAGAGCTTTCTAACGTTCCCCACAGCAGCCTTGAGAATCCCACGAGTTCCCTAATGATAGTCATTATTTCTTAAGACATCCCTCAATGGATCGTAAACTTGGTTTGAGAGTGCCAACAATCTTTCTGCTAGGCACATAGTCATCCTCTCCTATGTCGTCGCCTATTAGATGTATTTACAGATTAATGACATTTCAAAATATCCTGACACTTGTAACCAGTCGTATCATCTCATTTGCATCATAATCCTGCAAATAGAGGTCAATAAGGTCATCAATATCACCATCACTAAAGACAACCATCGGGATCATGTCTCCTTCCTCCACTTCATTCACAAAATCATCATAACTTTCAGAGCTTATTCCTTGCCCAATAGTGAAAATGAATTTTTGTCCGTGTGGCCTTTGTAAGTATAGATGGCTATGTTACATGTTTGGTTCAATAGCAGAAACTAGAATACATTAGTTTGCTCCATTCTTGGTCTTTAGTTTTCACATCTCTTGAGATATCGAACTCAGCCATTACATTGTCAGTGGCATCCTCGAAGTCATGAACTCCATGTCATGATGGAAATTTCCTGCAATGTCAATATTCCCACCGTAAATAAGGGACAATGTCTTCATCAGAGAATATGTGATGTCCAGTCAACACCATCTCTAGTGAACTTTAAACAAATGCCCAAGTTGGCAATGGCCGTAGAATCATGTTTATACTTGACAACTGCAGTGGCATTGTTGTGATGTTCACAACACGCCCCATTATGCTCCTTAGCAAAATGGGGACCCCTGCTGATGTTTTGCTTTTTGCTTCTGCTTGTGTTTGTCTGCTTTCTGGCGGTTTGGTAAAAATGAGTCAGGGGCATCATCATCATGAGGTCAGTTTGTCAATGTTCATATTTTTGTTTCTGTGACCTCATATTTAGAAAGAGCTTGAAATTCCATACAGGTTTGCCTTTTACTTCATTTGAAAATTCGTCCATATGTGGAAGTTATGCACAGTCAAAGTTTTGGTCAAACCTGATATTCGCAAGGTGATCATCATAATTTTTATCCTCAGTCATGTTGTCAAGGTCATCATGATCTTGGTCTATCACCCGATAAAAATCATGCAATCACAATATCCGGACGTCAATCTTAGGTGGTAGTGCCCTTTACCTGTCAAATGGCCTTATGCGCATCGTGAGCATCATGATTTTAGGAGGGTCATATTTTATAAACTCGGTTTTGCTGTATGAAGAACATCATCATCATATTTGAAACGCCCCCCCCGATAATATCCTGAGGTTCAAATATCTGGACGTCAACTTTAAGTCATAGTAAGTTTTCCCCGTCGAGCGGTCTTTTGTATCGCGAGGATCATGCTGATATTTTAACATTACCTGATATTATAATATCATGCTGATATTATAAGATCACCCTGACTTGGAAAATCCACCATTGGCATATTTGCATACGCATGTTAAAATCCTATCAGAGGGTCATCATCCTGATATTTGCTGAAATTCGCTAAGATGATGATGACATCTTCATATCCTCCTGATCTCCTTTTTGCATGATCATGATGATCACCCTATCTTTTAAGGGAAGGTGATATTCCATTCCTCAACAGCATGATCATATTTTAAATATCACCCTAGCGCTAACCTGATGATGACCTCAACTCATCCTTATGCTCCGAAGATGAAATATGATGGTTACGTCATCATGATAATTCGATGAGGAGGATCATCATATTTTTATCCTGTCATATTGTCAAGATCATCATGATCTTGTTTGTTCACCCGACATTTCATAAAGTCCTCCTGCCGAGAAATACAACCTTTTGCAAATATCCTGATGATAATCATCATCACATTTCCCTTCGGCAGGATATTTTCCAAAACATGATCTGGTTAGCGAAACATCCTGATGACGTCATGTTCTAAGTTTAACAAAGGCTCCGGATATCATGATGACGTCATCCCGATCTGATAAACGAAGAAGCTAATATCCTGATGATCATCATCATCACATTTCCCTTCGGCAGGATATTTTCCAAAACACAATCCGGTTCGCGAATATGATGATGACGTCTTATTCTAAGTTCGACAAAAGCCCCAAATATCCTGATGATCATCATCATCCTGATTTTTCGAGAGGGTTACCTTGGCCGCAAAGGGGTCATATTACATTCATCATCCTGATCATGCTCCTTAGGTGACCCGATATCACAATTATCCCCTGATCTTAACTGAACATGATGATGACGTCATCTCTTGCATTTTAATGAAGCCCGAATATGACGATGACGTCACCATCATTTTCCTTTCCTCAGTAGCAGGATCATATTCCATATCCTCCTATTCTCCTTCAACATGATGATGATGATGATGTTGTTCTTTTCCCCAATATACAGAAGCGAAACATCCTGATGACGTCATCTGGACCTTCAGAAGGGAGAGCATCATATTTCCGGAATATCATGCAGATGAAGTGAACATCGGCCAAATAGAGAATATCGGCCAACATATTTTTTGACACGCCGATAGCGATAGTCATGCCGATGGGCGGGAAATGAAGCGGTGGAGTTTTAAACCATTTTTTTGGGCGCCCGTAGCATTTTTTCGGTCAACGATGGTTGACCCGATGGGTTTTGAGCGGTCTGAGTGCGTTTTGAACGCGTTTTAAGAGTATTTTGAACCCGATTTCCACGATTTTGCGCAATCACCTGGATTTAAACGATTATTTTAATTTCCTGCTGTTTATGTGATAAATGAAATACTTATTGCTTGTCTTGTCTTGCAGGCTTGCAGTTGAGGAAGCAGCTGGAAAGTCAACACAGTGACCTCATGGAGGAAGGAAATCCGATCTCAGGAGCAGGAAGATAAGGATGAAGTGCGAAAAAGTCAAGGCCATTCAAGTGAAGGACAGAGTTGCAGCTGAGAGTATTACTACAACAGACAAACAAGAGTTATTGCTGAGCTGCCGGAACTTCTTAGAAGGGGCAATATTTCGCCCAGATTTGACACTGCTCAGAGATATTTTGAAGAGCTGGTTCACCTGTATTTATTGCTGTAACCAGGGGTTTGAACCAGGGGTTCAGTTAGGTTTCTGCTGTAGTGAGGACAATCAGAATGTCTTTATATTGTGCCTCTCTACACTGTAATACTTTACAACAGGGATTTTAGGAAAACAACAAGGGTTACAACATGATTTTTTCTTAGGAACATACAGCAAGTTAGCATAGTTTAGAAGTAGAAGAAGGAGGTCGCCTGTTTGTCTGCAGTAAGGTGTGCGTGGAATGTCTGGCTGCCTTACTGTATCTGTAAAGCTTGTAAGTTCTCTGTAGTATGATCAATGAAACTAAGAGTCATTCCTACATTGTAAATCATGTATGACTATTCGTTTCTAATACAATAGAATCTGGAGTTCTGCATCTATCTTCTAAGTGTTCTCCTGCTCTTCTTTGTGTTTTGAAATATTTTCTTTGAGAGCTTGCAATTTTAAATGTATGTTTGTGAAAATGCTCAGAACTTACATTTAGGTTTTTACTGTGGATTTGATCAAATTACTGTGGTATTTACATAGTGCATAACAGAAACAATTAGATCCTTCGGTAGATTAAATGAGGTATAGATTAGATCTTTCTAACTTTTCCCAACCCATCTGAAATATTTAGCTGAAAACGTAGAAATCTAAAGGAAATTGTCTCAAATTTGAAGAAGCATGCATAACAGAACTATAAGTAGACAGTTTTCATAAATAGATAAAGAAGAAAGCTGCAAAAATTCAAGAAAACCATCTAAAACTTGCAGCACAGTATCACTTTTATGCAAAGGAATGAAAAGTATTGACATATCTCATGACCTTTTTGCATATTCTTAGTCCAGTAAACCACCAAACAAACCTAAACTACATAAGGCCCCTTGAACATTACAGCTTCACATTGACCAACTGAACTTGACCAACTGAACCATTGTAGACTTGGGATTAGTTGAATCTCAAATGATTCCTTCTTATCTTTCAAGTATAGTTTCAGTTCATTATATGTGAATTTTAACTTATTGTTATGATTGCATCAAAACAGTCACCAACAGGCATAAGGAAGGAAACCATATATTGCTAGTGGTGTTTACTAGAGAGCTTTCTAAAGATTCTTCAATACATAGTTCAATTTTGTGCATGTCTTGCAATCCTTACATTCAATTTCCTTGATGCCACCTATCAAATGGCTCATGTGCATTGTCTATGCTCATACCACTGTGTACGATCTCTATGGAAAAAATTTAGCCCTGGTTATTTCTTTGATAATCTAGACACTCCAATTGGGAACCCGTACCAAGGAAGGATACTATTAGTTGCTTGATTATCAGCTAGTATGTGCAGGTTCCATGATCATTGATCAGATACGAGGATGCCGACAATCGATGTGGGATCCGTTTTACACCTGCTAATTGCATAAACTGGAAAGTTTTCAGACATTCATTTTAGTCTTTACATTACTTCTTTATCTGGGATAATGACCCTCCAGCCACTGACTTGCATGCCTCACATGCACATGGAGCACAACAAGAATTCCACTTGCATGACAGGAGTGAAGGCCATTGAAATGCATTTCTTCTTGTTCAGCTACCAGAGCATTTCATTCAAAAGTTTCAAAAGCTTTTCCACGCATCTGTTTTGTGCATATCTTGCAATCATTGAATTCCATAAGATGACATCAAGTTGAAGTACTTCTATCAAACAATTCGTGACCCCTATATGCATTCCATGTTATATCTTTATGAAACTTGCATTTTCTTGGAAGATGTTGGTGGAGGAATTTGGTGGGACATTTGCATTTGGAAGTTTCTAAAATATTTTCAACAGAACCATTTCTCACATATCCTTTCATTACATGAGAGTTCCTAAAATTGTTTCATTATATTTATCTTGCATATAGTCTGCAATCATGGAGTTCCTTCTAATATCATCAGCATTAGTGAATACACCCAGAGAAGAGGCTTTAATAATATTTAGGAATTGAAGGAGACTAGCAATTGCCACAGCAATATGTCTGATTAAGAAGGCTTGGAAAAAAGGCAGCTTATAAACTTTGTCTCTATATGCTCCGTACATTCATTTTGTGAATATTCCGCCAGTATCACAATCCATACATAATGAACTTTTGTACTTGAACCAAGAAAAGGTACAGAGGTTCAATTGGAAGGCTCGATTTGTATGAGAGACCAAAGGTGAGTGGCCTTTTCAAGAGCATAGAACAGTGAACTTTGAACCCATGAACCATTGAATTTTGAAAAAGGTTTAAGTTCAGAGGTTAAAGATTACAAATTCTTTCGTACACCAAGACAACAAGTGAATGATCTTTAATAACAATGGGATGACTTGAGCAGTGAACATATTGACCAATAAAGGAAAATGGTACATCAATGCTTGCTTGAGGAAGGATTATGAAAAATTGAATAAGGGTAAATAGAAGGGTAAAAATTGGTAACAAGTGCATCAAGATGAGGCAGCACATACCTATCAAAAGAAGGGGTTTCAGGTTCAGTTGAGGGTATGTTCCCTTGGTTCAAATATGGTTCCGTCATATTCAGGGGTGCCATAGACACCACAAAATAAATGGAATGGATGATGGAAGTTGAAGCGACTATGAAAAGAAACGAAAGAAAGTTTGAATGTTTTTTGAAATATTTTTGCAATGGGAACACAAACTACAAGATCGGAAGATTCTGTAATTCATGTCAGGTTCACCAAAATATGTATGCTCAAAATTGTGACTCTGGTTTCTTGGGGCTGTCAGGTTGGATTTTAGAATGCACACAGACCCTTCCCTCCTTGCCATGGGGTGATCTACCACATCACTCTCGCTCACGTGGAATTAGCTAGTTGAGAGAAGGTGAGACACGGTGGGGGTCTGGCTTGTTGGAGAGCTGGACTTTGCGGAGAGGGGTCAACAAGTTTTGTGGCCTTTGTTGTTGTGTGTTTTGTTGTATGTTTTACTCAATTGTTGTGGTAGTTGAAATAACCCTATGACTTGAAGGGTCACTAGTTTCTCTTCTTCTATTTGGATTCCTTGAGTTCCACCTTTGTGTGGGTAAATAATTGTTTTTGTTTATGTCCTCTTGTCTTTGTATGCACTGTAAGAGGTCTTGTTGTATCTATCATTATCTAGTTTCTTGTAATAACAAGAGGACGAATGGGTCTCCTTGTGGTAAGATCAATGTTTGTTGTTGAGGTCTTGGATGGATTTCCTCGATCTCATCATGGATAGTCTTCACCCACTCTCCTCTCACTTCTAAACACATTCGTGAATCAAGATAGAGGGGTAGTCATGTGATTGCTAACCTTAACCAGATCTAGGGTTTTGACCTAGGATTTTGCTTGACCTAGGGTTTTTACTTTGTTTAACTATGGTCACCTCGTGATGGAATCGAGGGTTTGCAATGTTTTCTATTCTAATAGATCTATATGAATGCAAACTAAATGACATGCAAAGCGTCTTTTTGGTATTTTTAAGAGTATTTTGGAAAGGAAAATGCTTCTAATCTATGAAAGAAATATGTATGCAATCCTATATGTCTTTTCAAATGCAAAGTTTAATCTATGTTTTTGTGGGTTTTTGGTGTTTTCAATGCAATCTAATTTAATAGAAAGAGAAGATGCTTTTTCTAACAAAGTAGATCTATGAATGTAAAAATGATTAATATAGCATGCAAGATCTAACCTATCAAGTAAAAAGAAAAATGTTACTATTTTGAAGAGCAATGTGATTATCTAATTACTATGAAAGCAATGAAAGAACCTGAAAGAGATGAAGATTTGTTGACTCCACTACCCTCAGTATACTTGTATAGACAACCTCGAATCCTTCTGTGGCAGCAGGTGATCCTCTTAACAAAATGACCTGAAGAAGCAAAAAGAAGCTTTTGTGAAGCTTGTATGAGCTCGATGTGAGCTTTAAATTGAGCATAATTGTTAAGAATCGAGCAGTGTTGCATTTCTTGATTGAACAAAGAAAATAAAAGGCACTTACATCCTGTATGAGCATATGAATGCTGGGTTTGAGAGCAAACTTGGCAAGAGTTGGTGCACAATGAATTTGCTTCCCTTTGTGCTTGAGGGAGGGAGTATTTGCAGGTTTGAGGAATGGAATGGATTGAAGAGTTAACTCATTTGATTGATGAGTTAACAAGAATAGATTGGGGAGTTAACAAGGTTGATTGCCCAGTGAACTGAGCTGATTAGGGAGTGATGAAACAATGATATCTTATCACTGAAGAAGAAATGGAGGAGAGGGAATGCATGAGATTGATTAGAGAGTTAATTTGAGATCAAATAGAGCTAATTATGCATGTGTGGGTGCATGAAATAGTTAATTCTATATCAAGGATCCAAAATCATGCAAACAGAAAGAAAAATAGGTGTAAATGGAGCAAAAACGCTTGAGAAACTTGAGTTTTTCTGCGGGTCAAAAGACAGTAGGGTCACCACCTTCATCAAACAGGGTCGCCTGGGGAGATCCAGGATCAAAAGTGCAGAATGCATAAATTTAGGCTGGCAGAAGGTATAGGGGAGGAAAAGGGGGATTTCTGCATCAAGAAATAGGTCAGTCATGTGGAAGAATCCAAATCTCCACTTGCATTTTTAGGATCCCTAGTGGGGATCTGGCAATAATACGGGGAGATTTGGTTTGGTTGGTCGAAATCAAAAATTGATAGTGGGAGATGAGTCGGGGGACCTCTAGAAGGCTTCTATGAGGTGTGTTAGAGGAAAAACAAAGGGGAGAGGTAAAAACTCACCTACAAGACTCTTATGAGGCTTAGGATCAAGGTTGAAAACCAGAAGATGCAAGTCGACAAGTGTCGCAACAAGTGTCAAAAAGTGTCGCAAACGAGGAAGGAAGGGAATTGATAAAGCAGAAACAACACAAGACAAGAAAAGAGGACATGACATCAAGAGGCCTACTGCCCAAATGATTTATTTTCATGCTTACATGTATGTGACAAGGATTTGAATCATCATAGGGGTCCTCATGGAGGCAGTGCGTGATTTTTGTACTTACAGGCTCCCAACCCAAAGGCTTGAATTTTGTTTTGGACGTCCAAAGATGTGTTTTTCTAGATTGTAAAAAAATTCACATAATCTCAAGCGTGTTCCCCATTAGGATTGCACTTATTTTGATGAAAAGTAAAAAAAATACCACCATAATTTTAAGCTCTCTGTTAGCTATCTAACCATATAATTTTTTTCATGTTTTGAGTATGTGAAGGGTTTCATATTTAATTTTTGTTGTTATTGTATCAATTTTTTGTCAAAAACCAATGTTTGGTATTTTTGACTTTTATTTAATCAATTCATTGAAATTTCAAATAAGTTACATTTTTAGAAACTAGACTCCATTCTACACGTATTAAAAAAAAATTCAATTTTTGATTTGTCTTCAAAAAGTTTAGGGGGGAACATGCTCAATTTAATATTTTTCAGGATGTGTCCACTTTGAAAATTAGTAAAAAATCAATTATTCATGAAAAAAATTATTAGAAAAGTCAGGGATAAACTACATGGTGTTAGGTAATTTCTCACCATAGAGATTTTTGAAATACTAAAAAAAAGTTAACATTTTAGGGGGCGCACACCAAACATTGTGTTATGTGTTTTTGAGAAAAATAGGACCAATTTGTGTGCTCCCCCTTTTTGAACCCCTTAATCTCAACCATTTTTGAAAAAAATTAGTAGTTTAGAAACTAGATTTGAAGCACTATGAATCTTATTTTTGTTGTATCTTCAAATTTTGAGTGTAACTATCTTCAATTTCTCATCTAACATTAGTCTTTCATGATTTCAGAAAAAAAAGTGGCATCTTAAGACCCCATTTTGGTCCCTTATCTTTGTGCACTTACCTCCATTGAGTAGTAGTTCAAGGACTACACTCAAATGAGACAACTGTCTATCTTGGTCACACCATGTCATTGAGTGATCAAGGACACATTGATATTAGATGGCTAGAGTAGGGTGTAGTTGTTACACCGATCATTCGTCACATCATGGTTGCTACCATTGAACTAGTTGTCACATCGGATGGGAGAGGCACTCACCTTCATAGGGGCCTTATCCATATGATTATAGTGATGGAGGAACATAGGATGATATATTCTTGGGGAAGGAGTATGCTAGCTCACTTGTATTATGATTTGGGTCGCTATGTGCACTATGAGGCACACAACTTGATGATATGCACACTCCTACAGGTGTGGGCATTCGAGCACATCACGTGCATGCGGTTAGTACGATATCTGATAGAGCCTTCATGACATGTCCACAAGTGCATTCTTACGAGATGAGGAGACCGTGGAGATAGGATGATTTGTTATATTGGAGAGTAGTATTCGATAGGCTGCAACCAAAGGTCATCTTGTGGAGACCATATAGGTTATGGAGGTTGTGGATGGGACAAACTCAACAGCTAGCGAGGATGCAAAGAGATTGGTTTTTAGCTAGTCGTAGAGATTGCATCGTAGTTGTATTCTATTATGATAGAGTGATGAGTAGTTTGGTCAAGTGCAGGGAGTTCCTACCATGTGGCCATTCTATGTGTGGTCTTCATGTTGCAGGGTGCGGCCTTGTGATCAAGCACGGCTTACCATCATTGACATGGTGTTGAGTGATCTAGATAATGTTACCAAGGATGATGATCCCATCTCTGAGGCTAATGATGTAGGTGTTATCCCAGCATACAAAGCTTAGTGGGAGACATCACATCTTGCTCCTGTCTTTCTTGCAAATCATCCCACTAGCAATCCCAGATCTTGGGCGGAGCAAGGGGAAGAGTCAGAGGAGTGGGAGGGAGACAACAATAAAGATCATGCTAGAGGTAATGATGATGATGATGATGATGATGATGATGATGATGATGAGGATGATCTACTAGTGCTAGTGCCAACGTCGAGAGGGAGATGACGTTAGGGAGCACAAGGTGTAGGTGTTGACGAGGAGAGACCTAGGGTCCAACCTCATAGCCTGCAACCACTACGCATTGCCAGAGGTGCACAACATCGATTCAAGGAGTTAAGTGGTGGTACCAATAGTGGGGATGACTATAGACATCAGTATAGTCATCATTCTAGTCAATCCAAATTGGCAGGAGGGTGATCCTAGTGAGTTATTGTACTTGTGTTTGTTGAAGTATTGAATGTATTATATGATTTTGATTGATATATTGATATGATCCTTATGTTTTTTTCTATAGTTCATACTAGGGCATGGTATGACCTTGTGGGTTGAGTCATAGCGGAGATGGTACCTATTCAGCTGATCAAGCAAGTAGTGGGGACTTGTTATAGGCCACCACACATAGCAGGTCTACATGCAGAGTTATTTGATCCTATCGCATGACTGAGAGAAATCTATGAGGGATAGGTAGCGTGAGATCACCTTGAGGTCAAGAGAGATCAGGTGATCTAGAGAGTAGAGAGTACTGAGGAGGCACAAGATGTACTTCAGATACATTTATATCAACATAGGGTGATAGTGACACCAGGGACTAATCTCGATTTTATAAGTTATCTATAGGTAGAGGTGGACCGGTTGCGAGTCGAGAGAGATCAATTTTTAGTAGCTATATATAGATTCTACATAGGAGGTGGGAGAGCTTAGATTTTAGATTAGGGGCATACGATCGTGGAGTACCTCTTAGATTTACTCACAATCCATAGCCTCACATAGACAACCTTCCATCACTTAGGCTCTATTGGGTCCTGAGGGATCTAGATTTCATGGTCTAGAACCTTTATGAGATACTTTGAATTATATTATGATACACTAAATTTTGATGTAGAGGTAGATTTTTTATTATTATGTACTCAAACGCTTATGTGATATATGGGTAAGTGCAAGAAGATGGGGGGCCAAAAAGTGGCCAAATTAATTTTAAAAAAAATTAAGTCATAATGCACTCACGTTATGACTTCCTATAAATAAAAAAAAAGTTTCCAATTTCATTTCTTTCTATCTTCTCCTCTCTACCCGCGGCTTGCAAACCCTAGAAAGCACGCTCGCATTTTGTAAAACTCCATTCAACACAAAAAGCTTATCGATTCGTTGCCAAAATGCCGCCATGATGTCGAGCATGCCAAAGGGGTGAGTTATATTTATTTTTTGTTTGAATTTATTTCTAAATATGTAGGTTTTTGTTAATTTTTGATGTATATTTCATTAATTGTCAGGAAATGTTAATGCACCTCCTCCTCCTCCTCCTCAAAATCCACAAAATCCTGAGGAGGAAATACCTGCAGAACAACAACCTCCTCCATTCATTCCTCGACATGACCCTGGAACACAAGAAAATATAATGGGGCAAATTGAAAACAACAAATTGAAGATATAATTGCAAGGTTGAAAGATCCTTCCACTTCAACCTTGCATAGGTCCACGCTTGCCGAATCTCTTGAGTCTATGTTATCAAATGTAGATTCAATTAGCAAGCAAATAACTAGTTGGACGGATAAGAAGAGAGAGTTTAGAGATTACTATGTAGACAAGTTGTCATACCAAGATGTGAAAAAATTACAAATTACAAAATTAGACTTGTGTTCAATTTTCACAAACCCACAAACAAATCAACCTCCACCCATTACATGCAAGAGGTTCCCTATCCATTGGTGCAACAACCAAGCGATAAGGGACAACTTTGGGCAGAGGTGGTGGATGGTTTTTAACCATCCTCCATGCAATAATAATGAGGTCCCGCAATACTTTTTGAGGAAACTCTACTGCGAGTTTGTCCTCAATAAAGTGCCAAACTATTTTGATATGCGGGACTTCTAGGGTAGAGGTGGGGGGTCAACACAAGATAGACCAGGGGCACATCTTGACCTACAGTGGGTTGTGAGACAAGTAATCAGCAGACCAGCCCAGGAGCGTGTTTCTATCCCTTCCATTGTGAAGGAGAGTGTTGAGGTTGATACACTTTAGTCGATTAGTGCCTTGACCCAGAGCATCATAGAGCATGCTAGTCTTGCAACACAGAGTGGGTTGGGAGATAGTGTGAGGAGTAGGGTCCCACCCCATACTTCTCAGGCTTGTGGGTCAGCCTATGGTTATGACCCCATGGACAGTCAGGACGCAGGTGCACAGGCTACATCTGCAGCTAAGCAGATGGTGATGACAGATACCCTCCTGAGTGAGACTTTCAGCCTTGATACCCAGGTAAATATTAGCAAGTTTATTGAATTTAATTTATTAAATTTATTTTTGAAATACAAGATTAACTAATTTAAATTGATGATTTTAATGAAATTTCAAGGTCATAGCGTCGATGCAGTTTTCAGTGGTTCTCCACCTGCATTTTTCACTAGATCATCTACTGTCGAGGTATGTAACTAGTAAACAATTATAAATATTACATGTGAATAGCATCATTATATGAATGGTATTCTAATATTTGATTTTGGATGTTGAATAGGTTAATACTGTAGATTTCACAGCAACACCTGCCGGCGGTGGTGGACTTCAAAACTTTACGGAGGTAATAAAATAAATAGTTTAATGAATGAATTGTACTTACTAAATTTTTGTATGTGATTTGTGTGCTTTATTGTGTGTACTTCCATGTTTAGATGAACGTGTGTGTATGTTAGGAGCCATGATTTGCATCACTATTATAGTTTTCGTAATTGAATAAAGTTCTTTTATTTCTAGATGATGCAGGCTACGGAGACACCTCCACATGTTCATAGGGCAATGGAGTAGGGTGTGGCCTCTGTGACTCATAGCTCCATGGCATTGACAGGGGTATGAGGTAGATTAGTAAATTTTAATTTACATTCATTGTTATAGTTGTCTATTTTTGAAAAATCAAAAGATTATTGATTTGAAGTTTAATTTCTATCTGGATGGTTTCTATAGGACATGACATCACCAGGGCCTATTCTTGCTACTGAGGCAAGCGAGGAGACAGATTATATGTTAGCGGTAAGTGATTATTTTGTTAAATGTTTCATTTTTTGTAACATGTAATTTCTATATATTAATGTCTATACTTTTTATTGTAACAGGTAAAGTTGCAGGAAGACCTAAATAGGAGTAGCCCTCGGGTTCGTAGTAGACCACCCACATGCGTGTCTCCATCCCCTAGAAGATCAAAGGCTGCTCGTGATTTATTCTCTTCACCAGCCAGAGGGGAATGACTTTTTATTGTGTTCCTTTGTTGTATGCCTATATGGCATTTGTGGACATATATTTTGTATTGTACATAGTTGACATTGTATGCCTATATGGCATTCTTGTAAGCCTATATGGCTATTTTGTATATATGTTATACTTATATCAACAGATATTGATGTATGCCTATATGGATATTTGGTTAATACAAATCTTTTTTATTGATGGCGTCCATACTTGCATTATAAATCCACGTTTGAATGGATATTTGTAGATGGCGACTTCAAATATTTAAAGTCTGATTGTATTACATAGGATGTTTGTTGATCCAATAAGCTAGCTATTGTTATTCAAGTATCACCTAAACCTCATTTTAGAACTAAAAGATCAAAGTTGTATTTAAAAAAAAATGAATCATCATGTTGAACAAAAAATATTAATATTCTTTATGAGTAGCATAGAATGTCAACTATATACAATACAAAAAAATGAATCATCATGTTATTCTTTATGTTTGAGATCCTGAAAATGACTAAGTCTGGTAGCTTGATATCCTGAAACACTAGGATGAATATCCAAGTCATTAGGATGATTGCGCCTTGAGAAAAAGTCATTAAGATGAGTGCCTAAAGGAGACTTTCTTAAACATTCAAACATTGAGCAACAAGCATGAAGGGTTAAGGCGCAATTTGTAACTCATAAAGCCTCAAAAGGGTGCCCAACTTAGAGAGAGCATTCATGTAAGACAAGGCACCCATTGACACTTGTTCCACCATAAAAGTGCGCCTAAGGTGGAAGGAGAACAAGCCTCTGGTAAGTGAAGCGCACCTATTGTCTAAACCACTTCATTATGGCACCCTAGCATGAGGAGGAGTATATAAGTCAATAGGAAATGACGCCTATAATGCAAATGAAGGACTAAGTGGCATTTTCAATAAGCATCAATTCACCTTGAGCTTTCAATAAATACATCAAATTGAGCCCCATAAGCCTAGGTGCCCTTTGCCTGCAAAAGAACCTTGTATCGACGTCAAGAGTTGGTCGTATCGGCGTATCGACAGACCTTGGTTAGGCTTCGCTGATAGTGGTTTGTCTTGCCGACGAGTGTGGTTTGAAGTCGAAGACATCGGTGTATCAGATGATAATCCCATCTACGCATCAGAAGAACAGTTGAGAGATTCACCGATGAAGGGGGCCACACTGACAGTCGAAATCCATTAGTGTATCCGCCCAAAGAGATTAGAGTTCACCAATGTATCAGATTAACTTGGATAATTTGATCTTAAGTAGCTTGGATAATTTGATATTGATTTCGGTGAGTGCACATTTGATCCTACTTTAGATTTGATTCTTGACATAGATCTTAAGTTTGGATGAAAATAAAGGTTTCTTGGATGGGATTGATAGGTTTTGCATAATTAACATGGTTGCATGATAGATTTTGACTTGAAATTCTAGTAAGAGACTCTTTGATAGGCTTGATAGGCCATGGATTACATGATGGTGTTTGATGGAAAAGTATGGTACTAGAATACTCTAGTTCATTCTTAATAGGCTTGTGATTGATAATATCTTTGCATGATTGCACTTGATCTTGGATCATGGGCATGTTGTTAGGATTTTGATTGCATAGTGGTGTTTGATGGATAGGCATGGTACTATGTGACTTTTGGATAGGCTTGGGAGAGGTACACTAATTGAATTTGTGATTTCTAGTTTGAGATTTTTCCTCCACTAGAAGTCCTAGGAGGAAATCTAAAAAGGATGATTTGGATGTAGTGGGTTTGGATTGATGGGATAAGTTGGAATGTAAGGATTATGAGATGGAGGATTTGAATAGGATACATAGGAAAAACAGTTCTCACATGCGGTTGGGATTGGAGATATGAATTGAATATGAGGACCTTGGTCTAAAGTGGTTCTTCCCTTACCAAATGTACCATAAGGATGACCATTAGATGTGTATTTAGGATTGGCATGATAGCTAGTGCTAGTCATTTCTTGTTTGAAATATTCTTGCATGTTCATGAGTGGGAGATGAAGGTTTATGGAAAGTTTGCATGTAATGATCTCATAGTTAATGCTATTGTCATCTTGATATCATCTTGATCTACAAGACTATCATCATCATCATTGTCAAAGGGATTTTTTGATTGATTTGGATAAAAGATCTCATTTAAAGGATGCATGGTTTGAGGACCTATTTTGATTGTGATTTTGGGTTTTTCATGAGCCTCGCACAAGGTAATAGGCATAGGGTTTTTATCTTGCATAATGATTTTTTCAAACCAAGGGTCCATGATGGAAATGATTAAGGATGATAGAATGTTTGGATTTTGGACTTTGAGATGTTTATGGTTGTAAATGTTTATTGTTTGGACTCAAATTTTGTTAAATGGTTGTGTGAAAGAGGACACATCAAACACAACAATAAGATTGGTTTAAGTATGGATGCAAATGATGTTTACTAGTTTATGAAATGAAGACACATCAGGTACATTAATTGCCTATTCTATTGAAGTGGGTGTATCAATCTCCATGGGCTCAGCAATATTCACACCTCATTGATTGTAGTGGGATGACTTGAATGCATATTGCTTATATCCACGGGATTGATTTAGTGTTGATGTAGACTTTGTTATTTTTCCTTGTCTATGCTCATTTGCGCATTGGTATGTTGCATTGGGATGAGAATGATTGGATAGTTGGTTATTGGGACTTGTAGCATGTTTATCATGATGTCATGGATATCTTAGTTGCATAGTTTAGTGTGAGCTTTTGACAGTAATGATGGTTTATCTTCTTAGATTGGAGATCTTGGTTCTACTTTGGAGTTATTAGTATTATAGTTGAGTGTGTGTGGACCATGGTGATCTTCATTTAGGAGATGGTTATCACAATGCCATGTGTAGTTCATATCATGGTTCAGTGGGAGCTTTGATAATGATGTGTATTCGTCACCTAGTGATGGATGATCTTATATAGTGGTTGGGTGTAATGGACAAACTCTTGGATTATGATTATTATTTATAGTGAGAGTGCTTTGACATCTTGGATACTATTTTTAGGAGATGGTTATCTTCATGTGGTTGTAGATGTTGATCCTTGGTTTAGAGGTGTTTGGTAGTGTGTCTTGGTGGACTCTTGATTCTAGATTAGAGTATTAGCATGATACAAGTTCTCTTGAGACTAGGATGTCTGTATTGGTGCATGTGATCTTCTAGGAGGAGATGTTAGATCATGATGTCATGTTTGGATACCTAATTTTGTAGCTGGAGTTTTGATAGTGGTCTTGTTGGTTCTCTTGGTATTGAGTACATTGGTCATGTGCTTGGGAGCTTCATGATAATGTGGTGTTGCATTTGGAGCTTAACATGGATTGATTGGTTGTAGGTTCTCATACATACTTCGAGACTTGGGTGAGGCTAGAGTTCTCTTGGGATTAGAGACACTTGTTGAGATGGTTACCCTTTAGAGGTTTTAGTAGGAAGACCAAGGAGACTTTCACTTGGATATGGGCGTGAGTTAATTATGGACCTAGAGAAGATTCTTATTGGAGAGAGTCATTGTGGCTTGGTGTATCTTCGAGGAGCATTCTCATTCCCCACTCTTGGTCTACTCAGCAGACTATCATCTAAGAGGTATTTCCCATCCTTTAGATGAATTTTTTTAATGCTTTATCTTCTCATGGTTATGGATCTTGAGCTATGGTTATTGGTTCTAGAGGGTTCATTCGAGGGGTGTCTCTAAACATGCTTTTTCTCAGGTGCTAAACTGGAGTTGTCTAGATGCACAAGTGCACCTCCCTCAATGAAGTTTATTTTGTTAACTTAGTTCATCCGAGTGACTCAAGGGGTTGTTATATTCTTTAGGCACAATCTTTCATAGACTAAAACATTCACTCCATGTTAAGGTGCTCAAAAGAGGCTTTGGAGATGGAAAATGGCGCCTTAACTCACTTATGTAAATTTTAGACTTTTAGGCAATTGCAAGATGTCTTGGAGGGCTCAATTCTTCAAGGCGCCCATTTTGTTCACCACTTGTAGCATCACTTGTTCAAGGCGCATGTTTGGGATTCTTCGAATGATGAAATGCTCCTTGACTCCCTAGGCAGTTAGACTCCAACTATAGGCACAAGATAATGATGATTTGAGCTAAAATAAGCATCTAAAAATCCAAGGTATTATTTGAGGCTTCCACTCCAAATTCTACCTAGGCGCTCACCTAGGGTGAGATGATTATCAAAGTGCGCCTTAATCATTCCTTCCTCTATGTGCCCACTATCAGGATCAGGTCATCAAGGAGATCTAAAACTCAAACACCACTAACCTCATCTTGTAATAACCCCAAGACATCATCTAAGCTTAGTCAAACACATTGGAGTTCAAAAAAAATAGGGGGTCCCCATTTGCAATGGGGCAATGTGTGATTTGGTCACAACAGGTGCCTAGAGTGAATAGGCTTTCATCCTGACTTAATACACTGCCTCCTTCTGATGATTTTTGGGGCAGCAGAAAACCTTTCACCATAGGCAAATGTCTCAGAGATATAAAAAACTGAGAGAGGTTATTGTAGAGGCACTCTACATGATCATGTTGCCTCAGACAGAATGTTTCTAAGTGACACAGTTTTCAAGTAACATCTCATCAAAGATTGTTGCCTTTTTGCACTTTGGACTCTTTAGGGATATCGTGGGTACAATGTAGCTCAGACTGTTTCGACATGTTTGGGTGAAAAAAAGGACAATACCTAGCATAAATGTACCCATCTAGACGCGTTCGAATAGTCAGTTTGGTCGCATCAGGAGCAGGACAAAAGTTACACCCCTTTGCAACTTTACACTGCCTCCTTCTAACAATTTTTGGGGCAGCAGAAAACCTTTCACCATGGGCAAATGCCTCAAAGATATAAAAAACTAAGAGAGGTTATTGTAGAGGCACTTTACATGATCACGTTGCCTCAGACAGAATGTTTGTAAGTGACATGGTTTTCAAGTAACATCTTGTCAAAGATTGCTACCTTTTTACACTTTGGACTCTTCAGGGATATCGTCGGTACAATGTAGCTCAGACTGTTTTGACATGTTTGGGTGAAAAATAGGACCATGCCTAACGTAAATGTACCCATTCGAACGCGTTGGAACAGTCAGTTTGGTTGCATCAGAAGTAGGATGAAAGTTACACCCCTTTACAACTTTACACTGCCTCCTCCTAATGATTTTTGGGGCAGCAGAAAACCTTTCACCACGGCAAATGCCTCAGAGATATAAAAACTGAGAGAGGTTATTGTAGAGGCACTCTACATGATCATGTTTCCTCAGACATAATGTTTCTAAGTGACACGGTTTTTGAGTAACATCTCATCAAAGATTGCTACCTTTTTGCACTTTGGACTCTTTAGGGATATCGTGGGTACAATGCAGCTCGGACTATTTTGACATGTTTGGGTGAAAAAAAGGACAATGCCTAGCATAAATGTACCCATGTAGATGCATTGGAACAGTCAGTTTGGTCGCATCAGGAGCAGGACAAAAGTTACACCCCTTTGCAACTTTACACTGCCTCCTTTTGATGATTTTTGGGGTAGAAGAAAACCTTTCACCACGGGCAAATGCCTTAGAGATATAAAAAACTGAGAGGTTATTGTAGAGGCACTTTACATGATTGCATTGCCTTAGACAAAATGTTTCTAAGTGACATAGTTTTTGAGTAACATCTCGTCAAAGATTGCTGCCTTTTTGCACTTTGGACTCTTCAGGGATATCATCGGTACAATGTAGCTCAGACTATTTTGACATGTTTGGGTGAAAAATAGGACCATGCCTAGTGTAAATGTACCCATTCGGACATGTTGGAATAGTCAGTTTGGTCGCATCAGGAGCAGGACAAAAGTTACACCCCTTTGCAACTTTACACTACCTCCTTCTGATGATTTTTGGGGCAGCAGAAAACCTTTCACCACGGGCAAATGCCTTAGAGATATGAAAGACCGAGAGAGATTATTATAGAGGCACTCTACATGATCGTGTTGCCTCATACAGAATGTTTCTAAGTGACACAGTTTTCGAGTAACATGTCATCAAAGATTGCTGCCTTTTTGCAATTTGGACTCTTCAGGGATATCGTCGGTACAATGTAGCTCAGACTGTTTCGACATGTTTGGGTGAAAAATAAGACCATGCATAGCGTAAATGTACCCATCTGGATGCATTGGAATAGTCAGTTTGGTCACATCACGAGCAGGACACCAAAAATGTAAAAGTTGCTTTGTGCAACTTGACAACATTGACACTTTTTTGCAACATGATTCAAGGACTCAAACTGACCCCAAATGACTCAAAGTGACTTAAAATTAGCTTGATTTTGGTGCCCAATGTACATTATAGAGGTCGAGGCGCTCCTTATCATTGAAACATCTTAGATGAGCGCATAAGAAAGGAAAAAGCTCTAAGTTTCATCATCATGAGCGCCTAATATCAAGAGACTTTAATGCCTCAAACCTTAGCATGGAGTCCTAAGGCGTATTTCATGTCTCCTTTCATCCATTTTGGTGCCCTTATGTAGATTTTTCAACTTGATTTGGTGCCCTATATGTGAAGGAAGATCTAAAGGCATGAAAGTGGATGTCATATTGCAAGAGTTTGGATCATCAAAATTGAAAGAAATAAGTCTATTAAGCTTGGGCGCCCTTAGTCTTCTTTTCATTCATTATGAGAGCCTTGGGAGAATGGTATATAGGTCATCATCATGATTGGGTGCCCTGGATCTAGAGTGTTGGAGAGATCATCAAATGGTGTCTAGAGGAAGTAGGGTGAGTTATGAGTTTGGTCGCATCAGGAGCAGGACACCAAAAATGCATAACATGATGATGTAAAAATGTGTACATATGTGTAAAAATGCAGGACGAAAAAAAAAAAGACAAACCTTACAAATTAATGTGCATACTTACAACTCAATGTAACATGACTTTACAAAATCAATGTGAATACTTAAAAATTAATCCAATGAACCATCCGGGTTTGCTCTACTCTTTATTGTGTCAAGTATTGCTTCATGGTCAGACTCACGCACCTTCCACAATATTTTGTTCAAAGGTCTACCCCGATACTTTATCAAATAAACATTAGATGCCACGACAAGGTTCGAGTAATGAAGAATCTTCTGATGCATGTCAAAGTCCTGAAATAGCCAAATATTAACACTCTTATGTGGGTGTCTTCTAAACCATGTTCTAGTAATAACCACTGAGCCTGTAGGGTATTCAATGTTTTTTCCATCTATAACAGGGGCCTCCAATTTCTTTTTGGCCTCAACACAATGACATAAGTAATAATCTGTTCCCTCTTCATTATCTTCATCTACAATAACTGCATATATGTGCCCTACATTGATATGTGTAGCAAACTAGATGAAATTAGTCAACATTACAAAAACACTACAAAGTAAGATGACATTACCTAGTTGAACTAGATGAAATTAGATGCATATACATGCCTTATATTACCTGGTTGAACTAAATCTGATATGTGGTCAAAATCAACTGACGATTCCATCTGTGTTAGTTCCAGTGCCGTCGAGGGTCGATACATGTCAAGTGGGCTAAGATAACTTAACTGCCATTCGTCAACCCACTCCTTTGACTTGTACTCATCCCAGACTTGAATTGTACAGGAAGAACAAAAGCATGACATCTTTCGTGTATGGATACTCCATGAACCTGCAATTGAGCTTTTGAAAGAGTGCATCTCATTGATCCTGTCAGTGTACAACAATCCTCATATGGTGCAATGTTAGTATCATCTATCAACCAAAAAAATCTACAAACTGAAGACTTACCTTCATTACCTAGACCCATGGAAGCATTACACCACTCGACAATTGATTTTGCATCTGTCAACTTTGCATTGTATTTATACTTTAACCCTTCTCATGCTATGGCTCTTTTGATACATGCTCCTGCACCATCATGCTCCCCCTTTCCATGCCCAGCCTCACAAAAGTTCCACATATGTTGAATACCTGTAAAATTATGCCTCCTACTCAGCCAATAGAAATTTCACGAGTTCTTGAATTGTGACGCACAGTTATCCGACCATATGATATGCTGACTGAATGATATGCCCCTTCTAGCCAAATCATTAGAGAACACCTGAAAGCAACCTTGCACAAACTCCGTAGAATGTGTACGATCATAACTAATATAGAAATTATACTCCCTTATGATCTTTCTGTCATCCTCTATACTATCATTCGCATGAATGAATGCGATGTGCACAAATATAGAAACTTGTGTGGAGTTGTAATATTGTGATTGCACCTCACGCTGTGGCTGTAGACTATAGTTCTCTACAAAGTCGACGACTGAAACAATGCTACCAACCGGAAATGTGTCCTTGCATAACTTGAATTGCAAGTCCAACAATCGAGCTCTATGCGCATGTCTTGCATACTCATACACTATGCTATCATGAAATATAGGCATAAACTGATACACTGGAATCTTTTCAATAACTAATTCACACCTCTTTGCTTCTTTACCATCTTTTGTATTGTATGCCACTGTTTTATACCTGCCAAACTCTACTAGTTCATTTCCAACCACATGTGTTATTTCCATATGTTCATATATTGGCAAATGTTGCAAGCCACCGCAACGATGACATGTGCCATCCAAGCATAATTTCTTGTAGAATATTTGACCTTCCTCTCTTTCACATAAAATTCTTGATATGAAGTCTCTTGAAGATGTTGGTGGGGCACATATGGCACAACCCTGCAAATCATTGTTAGTATGCATATCTAAACATATAGACCTATAAGCATCAAAATGGTTAGAAAATTCAATATGTAATCTACAACAACAAGTAGTGCGTGTGTGATTTATCTTAACATAGAAAGGTTTTAGCAATTCAAAATATCTTTGACAAATTTTAATTTGAGGATACTTCTCTAGAAATTTACCGTAAAACTGTGTTTGAGTCTCATCCAAAAAATGCTTTGGATGTGGCTCGCGGTTCTGACTACCGATTCTCCTTCTTACCACATCCCTTTGATTCGGAGATACCTTGTGTAATTCTTCCAAAAGTATTCAATTAGTGATCTCAGTGCTTCAACAATTGGTTTATCTTTTTGTGGTAGTCTCCTCAAGAATGCCCATAATTCATTGGCATTAGTGTCCTCAATTCTTTGGCATCTTCCAACGGCTCTTGATAAAGTTTTCCTATTAATTATCAATTCTTGACTTGTCTTTCTAATGAGATGAGCTTTCCTCGTTTGCTACTTACTATAGTCGATGTAATCACATGCTGTGTTGCATTACTATCTTTTATGCGTGAGGTGTTACCCACACTCTCATACGCACTCATTAGATTCTTGACAATAGATTTTTCACTTGAAGCTTCTGATGTTCTCAACCCAAGAATCTTCATGATAGACCTATACTTTATACTTCGCATCATTTCAACGAATAGTTGACATCTTGCAGTCTCATTTAACTTTTCAAAGAACAATCTCCAAATCTTATTAGCATATCTTCTACAAGTGCGTTTTGGAATCTTACCTTCCATTGGCTGCAAAATATTCTCATCAATATCAATCAAATACTTTGGCTTTCTATGCAAAATTCTAGGTGGTGTCAAGTTAGGTAAATTCATCTCAACATTAGGAATTTCATCAATATTTAAATGAGATGGGTTAGATGGCATACCTTAGATCAAACATGGAATAGATGACATACCTTGAGGTTGAGGTGGGAACGATGGCGTACCTCCTTCATCACATGTGAGTGGTGATGTACTCTCAACTTGAGATGTGGTAGATGGTGTCCCTACATGTTGACTTGCGGTAGAGGACGTGTCTCCAACTATGGTATTCAAATCTCTCGTACCACGAAGTTTTTGCATTCGTTCTCTTTGTGCCGCCAATACCATATCTCTTTGTGATGGTTGTGGTTCCTCTTCAATTGGTATGTCTTCATTTATCGTGTCCAATTTCCTCTGCTCACGAAATTCCCTCATAGCCACTGCTTTCTTTGCATTCTTAGCTTCTATCTCTTCCTGTGTTGGTTTAATTCTTGATCGTTTCCTCGGCATGACAGAGAATTTGTCTGTAACATGATAACGAGACCAATATTAGTTCCTAAGAAATGAATACAAGATAATAGTGGGATTGTATTTTTTTTTATGTTGTAAGGATTTATTCTTGTATAGTTTGACATCATGGTATGTTAAGGTTTGTTTATTACACGTAATTATTAAAGAGCCCAAGTGTAGAAAATATACATGGCATCATGTGAGATTGTAGGCTGCTTTCTTGATTGGGAATGTGTCTATTTTAAACATGTATGATAAAGCATGATAAAGTAATTCAATCTGAAATAAGGAAAATGTAAAGAACATGCATGTAAAGACTTGACATACCTAAAAAACAAAGATTTGAATGGAGAGACTACCCAATTATGTAGTGTTTTTATCTTCTTGCATCAAACTCCTCAACAATTTGAGTTTTTCACCACTTGCTTCCTTTTCAATGTTAAATTGAATAACACTCAAATATCATTACTAACAACAATACTATTAACCAATCTATAATGTTAAATTCCTAAAATTGAATCACAATTAACATTGCAACACTACAAAAATTGAAACTTGAATAGATATATATCAAACTTGGTGTGAAAACTATGTTATTTTCTCCTTCTCAAGTTGGTAAAGTAGAAAAGGTGGTGGAAAGATCATGCAAAGGTGGTACAATGTGTCAAATGTGCATGTGAACTTCCCAACAACATGAAAGCACTTCTTTTTTGTCAGAGCACGCGTAGAATCAGTAAGAAAACAGAGCATGTGGGCCTAGATCACGGGGGTAACCACTTCTTTACCATTTCAATAGCAAGACAAAACGTGAGCACGTTATAATGCGCTCGCGCTATAATGCACTCGCATTTTGTCTTGCTATAGATTCATCACATCTTTTGCATTGATCACATCTCTTTCCTGCAAGAGCTTGCTAGATGCTCTGCCATATGATAGGCATAACAATGAAGGGGCAAGCCCTCATAATCAAGTTCTTGATAGAAAATGCCCTCAACCCTGAATGTCAAACCCTAATCCCTCAACCCTTAACTCTGATCCCTTGACCCTCAACCCTATCCCTAAACCCTCAACCCTCAACGTCAAATCCTAATCCCTCAACCCTTCACTCTAATCCCTCAACCCTAAACCCTATCCCTAAACCCTTGACCCTCAAACATCAACCCTCAACCCTCGACGTCAAACCCTAATCCCTCAACCCTTAACTCTGATCCCTCGACCCTCAACCCTATCCCTAAACCCTAAACTCTAAACCCTCAACCCTCAATGTCAAATTCTAATCCCTCAACCCTTCACTCTAATCCTTCAACCCTAAACCCTATCCCTAAACCCTCAACACTATACCTTAAACCCTAATCCCTCAACCCTAACCCTAAACCTTTTCCCTAAACCCTAATCCCTCAACCCTCAACCCTAATCCGTCATCCATCATCCCTCAACTGTAATCCCTCATCCCTAAACCCTAAATGCTATCCCTATTCCTAGACCCTCAATAGGCTCGATACTATACCTTAAACCCTAATCCCTCTACCCTTGACACTCTTATTTAACCCTAATCTCTTGACCATTAACCCTATCCCTCAACCTCAACCCTCAACCCTCAACCCTCAACTCTCAACATTAAACCCTAATTCATCAACCCTAAACCCTAATCCCTCAAACCTAAACCCTATCCCTAAACCATCAACCCTGCACACTATACCTTAAACCCTAATCCCTATCCCTCAACCCTTAACCCTTAAAACTTAAACCCTATCCCTACACCCTCAACACTTGACACTATATCTTAAGCCTTAAACCCTAATCCCTAAAGCCTCAACCCTCAATCCTTAAACCTTCAACCCTAAACCCTATCCCTAATCCCTCTACCCTCGACACTCTAACCCTAACATTGACATTAAATGCTAATCCATCAACCCTAAACCCTAATCCTAAACCCTCAACCCTCAACACTATACCTTAAACCCTAATCCCTCAACCCTCAACCCTAAACCTTATCCCCAAACCCTAATCCCTCAACCCTCAACCCTAATCCATTATCCCTCAACTCTAATCCCTCATCCCTAAACCCTAAATACTATCCCTATTCCTAAACCCTTAATAGACTCGATACTATACCTTAAACCCTAATCCCTTATCCCTAAACCCTCCAACCCTATCCCTAATCCTTACACCCTCCACACTATACTTTAACCCTAATCCCTTGAACCTCAACCCTATCCCTAAACCCTTGACCCTCGACCTCAACCCTCAACCCTCGACGTCAAACCCTAATCCCTCAACCCTTAACTCTAATCCCTCATCTCTCAACCCTAACCCTAAACCCTAAACCCTAAACCCTCAACCCTCAACGTCAAATCCTAATCCCTCAACCCTTCACTCTAATCCCTCAACCCTAAACCCTATCCCTAAACCCTCAACACTATACCTTAAACCCTAATCCCTCAGCCCTCAACCCTAAACCTTATCCCTAAACCCTAATCCCTCAACCCTCAACCCTAATCCGTCATCCCTCAACTCTAATCCCTCATCCCTAAACCCTAAATGCTATCCCTATTCCTACACCCTCAACAGACTCGATACTATACCTTAAACCCTAATCCCTTATCCCTAAACCCTCCAACCCTATCCCTAATCCTTATACCCTCCACACTCTACTTTAACCCTAATTCCTCGACCCTCAACCCTATCCCTAAACCCTTGACCCTCGAACCTCAACCCTCAACCCTCGACGTCAAACCCTAATCCCTCAACCCTTAACTCTAATCCCTCGACCCTCAACCCTATCCCTAAACCCTAAACCCTCAACCCTCAATGTCAAATTCTAATCCCTCAACCCTTCACTCTAATCCCTCAACCCTAAACCCTATCCCTAAACCCTCAACACTATACCTTAAACCCTAATCCCTCAACCCTAACCCTAAACCTTGTCCCTAAACCCTAATCCCTCAACCCTCAACCCTAATCCGTCATCCGTCATCCCTCAACTCTAATCCCTCATCCCTAAACCCTAAACGCTATCCATATTTCTAGACCCTCAACAGGCTCGATACTATACCTTGAACCCTAATCCCTCTACCCTCAACACTCTTATTTAACCCTAATCCCTTGACCATTAACCCTATCCCTCAAACTCAACCCTCAACCCTCATCCCTCAACCCTCAACTCTCAACATTAAACCCTAATTCATCAACCCTAAACCCTAATTCCTCAAACCTAAACCCTATCCTCAAACCATCAACCCTCAACACTATACCTTAAACCCTAATCCCTATCCCTCAACCCTCAACCCTTAAAACTTAAACCCTATCCCTACACCCTCAACACTTGACACTATATCTTAAGCCTTAAACCCTCATCCCTAAAGCCTCAACCCTCAATCCTTAAACCTTCAACCCTAAACCCTATCCCTAATCCCTCTACCCTCGACACTCTAACCCTAACCTCGACATTAAATGCTAATCCATCAACCCTAAACCCTAATCCTAAACCCTCAACCCTCAACACTATACCTTCAACCCTAATCCCTCAACCCTCAACCCTAAACCTTATCCCTAAACCCTAATCCTTCAACCCTCAACCCTAATCCATCATCCCTCAACTCTAATCCCTCCTTCCTAAACCCTAAATGCTATCCTTATTCCTAAACCCTCAACAGACTCGATACTATACCTTAAACCCTAATCCCTTATCCCTAAACCCTCCAACCCTATCCTTAAGCCTTACATCCTCCACACTCTACTTTAACCCTAATCCCTCGACCCTAAACCCTATCCCTAAACCCTTGACCCTGGAACCTCAACCTTCAACCCTCAATGTCAAACCCTAATCCCTCAACCCTTAACTCTGATCCCTCGACCCTCAACCCTATCCCTAAACCCTAAACCCTAAACCCTCAACCCTAATCTATCATCCCTCAACTCTAATCCCTCATCCCTAAATCCTAAACGCTATCCCTATTCCTAGACCCTTAATGGGCTCGATACTATACCTTAAATGCTAATCCCTTATCCCTTAACCCTCATGATTAATAGCCTTGAATGTAAAAGAATTTAAGGGGAACATAACGCGAGCACGTTATAACGCGCTCACGTTATGTCAAACATGACAAACAATAGACTTGCGGGAAAGGAAAATGCAAAGCAAAACATAATGCGAGCGCGTTATAACGCGCTCGCATTATGTCTTGCTTTGGGAATCCCAAGCCTTGGGTTTGGGATTTGCTTTGGATTTCCAACCCAAAGGCTTGGAGTGCCTTATGAATAGTCACAGACATGTTTTTCCATATTCTTCAAAATTTCACATAATTTCGTTCATGCTAAGCCTCAGATTTGCACGTGTTTCAAGGTCGAACAAATCGAACACTTGGGTAATGTTAGGCTTTCTCTTAGCTATTTGACAATGTGATTTTTTTTCACATTTTAACAATGTTAAGCCTTTCATCTTTAATTTCTTTTGTTTGTGTGTCCGTTTTTAGGCAAAAACCACTGTTTGGTCTTTTTTTCATTGTAAATTAACTATTCATTCAAATTTCAAAAAAATTACATATTTAGAAACTAGACTCCATTCTACAAATATTAAAAAAATAAAAAAATGATTTTCAATTAGTTTTCAAAATTTATAGGGGTAGCACGGCCAAAATTCTATTTTTTAGGATGTGTCCACTTTGAAAATTAGTAAAAAATCAAATATTCATCAAAAAATTATCAGAAAAATTAGGCATAAACTACATGCTATTAGCTAATTTCTCACTAAAGTGATTTTAAAAATACCAAAAAAAAAGTTGACCTTTTGAGGGAGCCACAAAACATGCTATGTTATGTTTTTTTGACAGAAACAACACCAATTTCTGTGGCTCCCTCTTTTGAACCCCTTAATCTATGCCATTTTCACAACAAAATAGTAGTTTAGAAAGTAGACTCGGAGCACTACGAACATTGTTTTGGTTGCATCTCCAAATTTTGAGTATAACTATGCTCAATTTCTCATCCAAGGCCAGTATTTCCAGATTTCAGAAAAAAAGTGGCCACTTAAGACCCCTTTTTGGCCCCCCATCTTCCTGCACTTACCCGTATATATATATATATATATATATATATATATGATGTTTTGATTTGATTTAAGATTAGATTCTGTATGTGATTTACTTGTCATGTAAATGCAACAAAGATCTAATGATTGAAATGTATGTCAAAGTTAAACATGTTGTGTAAACAATTATATATAATTGTTTAACAAATGGAACAACAATTTAATTGATACATGTATGTAATTGAAGAATCCAATTAACACATATATATTTTATTATAGTGTATACACATATTAAAATAATGCACTTGTGATCCAATTAACAACATTGTAATATTGTTAAATTAGATACGACAATGATTATTAAACATGGTGCACATTTGAAATTTTATATGGTAACAACTAAGTAACTTTTCTAAACTAAGAAAAATACCTTGATGAATCAAGACAAACTACATATTTTGTCAAGATTGAAGCAAACAATAAAATAGAAAAAATGAATTTACTATCTAACAATCATTTGCTTTATAAAGAAAGTATTAGCACATAAATGAAAATAAAGATTAAACATAATATCTATGCAAATGCATTGTGTTAATAGGTTCTTTGAGAGGTGTACCATGCATATCAGATAATCTATATGCACCTGATCCGAAGACTTCAATGATGATGTATGGTCCTAGCCAATTCAGGTTGAATTTCTCTTTTTTGCTAGGAGGTGCATTGACATTGCATTGATTTTCATAGAGTACAAGACCTCCAATCTCGAATGAACGATGAATAACACATTATTTACGAGTGTTGAATTGTCTTTTGATGGGCTTGGAGATGTTCAAGAGCATTTATGCATTGTTCGTTGAGCATCTCAAGTTGTTGAAGTCGTAGTTCTCTTTTAGTATTTTTATCGAGAATGTCATTGAGAGAAATTCGCATTGAAGAAATTTCTAACTCCAAAGGCATGATCGCATCGACACCATACATGAGGTTTATATATATATATATATATGTGATGTTTTGATTTGATGTTATGATTTGATTTAAGATTAGATTCTGTATGTGATTTACTTGTCATGTAAATGCAACAAAGATCTAATGATTGAAATGTATGTCAAAGTTAAACATGTTTGTGATTTTTGTAAATAATTATATGTAATTGTTTAACAAATGGAACAATGATTTAATTGATAAATGTACATAATTAAAGAATCCAATAAACACATATATATTTTATTACAGTGTATACACATGTTAAAATAATGCACTTGTGATCCAATTAACAACATTGTGATATTGTTAAATTAGATATGACAATGATTATTAAACATGGTGCACATCTGAAATTTTATATGGTAACAACTAAGTAATTTTTCTAAACTAAGAAAAATACCTTGATGAATCAAGACAAACTACATATTTTGTCAAGATTGAAGCAAACAATAAAATAGAAAAAATGAATTTACTATCTAACAATCATTTGCTTTATAAAGAAAGTATTAGCATATAAATGAAAATAAAGATTAAGCATAATATTTGCGCAAATACATTGTGTTAATAGGTTCTTTGAGAGGTGTACCATGCATATCAGATAATCTATATGCACCTAATCCGAAGACTTCAATGATGATGTATGGTCCTAGCCAATTTGGGTTGAATTTCCCTTTTTTGCTAGGAGGTGCATTGACATTGCATTGATTTTCAGAGTACAAGACCTCCAATCTCGAATGAATGATGAATTATTTACGAGCATTGAATGGTCTTTTGATGGGCTTGGAGATGTTCGAGAGCATTTATGCATTGTTCATTGAGCATCTCAAGTTGTTGAAGTCGTAGTTCTCTTTTAGTATTTTTATCGAGAATGTCATTGAGAGAAATTCGCATTGAAGGAATTTCTACCTCCAAAGGCATGATCGCATCGACACCATACACGAGGTTTATTTGGCCAATAGGCCATTCTATATGTGCACACATCTTGTAACTGCCAAATTTTGGTAGTCCTTCACTTTTTTTTTGCTCCAAAATTTTAAAAAATAAAATTGTTAAAAATTTGTCAAGCCACAACTAAAATTAGAATATGGCACATGGGTGGTTGGTGTTTCATTTGTCTTATGCATATTTTAAATATGGAATTCATTTATGAATGAATGAATGAAGAATTCTAAAATTAGTTTTGTTGGTACGATGAAGCTAAATCAGCATAACCATTTAGCCCAATCAGCATAACCGTTCTTTGGCTGTACTGCTGCCTCTTGGTCTTTTGTTTTTTCTTTTGATGGCCTTTCATCTTCCTTCGTGGGTCATCTTCTTTATGCTCTTTTCTTTGGAGATTGATGGCAGATGATAATATATACTAGTGATGCATAGAGCTATTGAAATGATGTTCTGTAATAGATTTAATAAAGAGAGTCCCCTGCTTCGAAGGTGGATGTAGTCATTCTAACAAACCACTATAAAATCTGTGTGTTCTTTGTGCGTTCTGTGTGTTTGTATATGTATTCAATTTTGATTTAAAATTTTTGTGTTTTCTTTTACATTTGTCTGCAAATTATCTACAAGTTTATGGTACTCATTGTGATGTCTATGTTCATTGTGCTATGTGGGTCATTGTTTTGAGTTTAGATTTTAATTTTCACCATTAGGATAGTGCTCTTTCCCAAAACTATTTTTACATGGAAATTATTTCTATTTTAGACCTTCCTACTGGAATGATTTCTAATGATAATTTTGTTGATCAAATTTTTTATTTATTTTTCTCTACTGTATAATTCCTTTCATATATTCCTCCTAGGATGATTTATAATGATAATCACATTTGTTTCCAAAATTTTGTTACTACATTTTCTTGTTAGTTTTTATCTATATTTCTTATCTGATGCAATGATGCTCTTGATAGGAAAAGGTGTTGAACGTGTGAATCTCAATTGCAGCCCCAGTGGATGCCGAAAAGCCAACCTTGACGTTGGGGAAAAGGAAGTGACTCAGGTCTATAGGATACACCAACACGGGGCTTTTCATTTTAGATGGATTGGTATCATTGGGGTTATATAAAAGGAACATTTGGTGTACCATTGTAATCCACCCATGCTTCCCATTTTTCTCTGTTATTGAGAAAGAACACGATCCAAGAATATAATGCATATTGTAAAATTGTAAATATGGAGTTGGATTTTCTAATCAGGTAGCCACTATTGTTGATAATGGAAAATTTCTAAATTGTGTTTCAAATTACTTGTCAATTTTGCAAAATTAGAACAAAACTTTCCTATTTTTTATCATTTTGTGTATTCTAATTTCATTGTTATGGTTGTTTTGCCTATTTCTAGTAGTTTTCTTTGAGATCCCTTCATTAAATTCGTTTATGAACTAAATCTCTTTCACATTGAATATTGTCTCTTTTTTATTTATAGAATTTAAATTCAGAGCCTAATTTAATCCATCAATTTTTTTTTTCCTAAAATCATGCATTGAAATGAAATAGAGATGAATGGGCATTAAATTTCATGTTGCAGGCGGTTCCTCTTTTCCTATCAGAGATAGCACCAACTAGAATTAGAGGGGGTCTTAATATTCTCTTCCAGTTAAATGTTACCATAGGCATTCTTTTTGTTAACTTGGTAAATTATGGAACATAAAAAATCACGCCATGCGGGTGGAGGCTTTCACTAGGATTAGCAGCTATTCCTGCTCTTCTTCTTACCGTAGGTTCCATATTTATAGTAGAAACTCCCAACAACTTGATTGAAAGGGGAAAGTTGGAAGAGTGTAAGGTTGTAGTCAGAAAAATTAGAGGAACCAACAATGTGGAACCATAATTCAATGAATTAGTAGAAGCCAACAGAATAGTTGCCCAAGTTAAACATCCATTCAGATATCTTATGAAGCGCAAAAATAGATGTCAACTTATCAGAATAATTTGTCAGTAATTCTTTCAATAGTTTACTGGTATCAATGCCATTATGTTTTATGATCCTGTGCTCTTTCAAACTTTGGGGTTAAAAAATGCATCACTCTATTCTTCATTTATAACTGGCAGTCAATGTTTTGTCCACTATAGTTTCAATCTACTCAGTTGATAAGTGCAGATGTCTTTTTCACAAGTAAATCTTCTTTAACCATCAGTTTTTGTGCTAATCATTTTTTTTAGTGTTTTTATATTAGGAATTGTAACGATTTTGTCTTGGAATTGCACTAGGCAGCGTGTGAATAATAGTTAGAGAATCAAGCATTAGTTTCTTTTTATGTTCAAATATTTTAGGAAATTTTGTGGTATCTGCCTTTGGTGGATTTATAGCTACTGTTGTGACTCATTGAAGAGCTCTTTCTTTTTTTAAGCTCAAAAAAAAAATTATCATTATAGTAAGTTGGTTCTTATATTTAGAATTTTTGTGGTTTGAAAGGCTATGTATTCCACATTACAATTCTAAAATTTATTTTAGAATTTTGTTATAAGATTATGACTTATAAAATTCTTCTTATATTAAATTTAAATTTGTAATTTAATTTTAATAGGGTTTTAATCTTTTGGAGAATAAAATTGCAAATATCTAAAATTATATATTGGTGACATAAATTATAAATTATTGTGAAGTGTGATTATTTTTTAAAATTTACTTTAGAATTTTGTTATAAGATTATGACCTATAAAATTCTTCTTATATTAAATTTAAATTTGTAATTTTAACAATTCCAACATATAAAAATAACAGTGTTAATATAGACTTTGTTTTAAATTTAATAGGGTTTTAATCTTTTAGAAAATAAAATTGCAAATATCTAAAATTATATATTGGTGACATAAATTATAAATTATTGTGAAGTCTTTGATTACTTAATTCCAATTTGTAATGTATATGTATAGTATGAGAGAGCACTAATTTATTAGTTTATCTTAGGAGAAAAAATATTATCTCTAATCGATCTTTAAAAATAGCGAAAATGCAAAAAAAGCAGGCAATCAGTGACAAAGCAAAGCTTTTAAGTTTGCCAAGAATGAAACTAAACAAGATCACCCTGGCAACATTCTACAGGGGAAGGAGAAGGTGATCTATAGGGGCGGGGCTTGCCCTCCACATCATCCTGACGAACAAGGATGGCAAATGGTGAAGAGTAGAAGGTAGTAGAGGGGAGTTAGGGCAAAGGCAACATCAAGAGGAATAGCTCAAGCCAGAGTGCTAAGAATTTGGGCTATCCCAATTACTGCAATTACCCCAGCATTTGCAACGGGAGCAAATCGCACCACTCTAGGCCAGGAAAGAAGATGCATTGCTCGACAACCCCTTATTGTCTCCTACCCTTCCAATCCAAGACAAGGATTTATAGAGGGTTTTTCAAAAGTGGCCCCCAGAATCACCAACATGAAGGCAAATCCCCATACAGGTAGTAGGGCGAACCTCAGGGCTCCCTACCAAGGGCAAATCCCTAAAAAACCTAAATTTGGTAATTTGGTTCCTAACACTCTTGGGAAGGACAAGGATCAGGTAACAATTCGAGAACAGGCAAACCCTAGAACCCCGTGGTCGAGGCCACAAACAAGCTCAAAGTATTATTAGACATTGGTGGAAAAGGAAAAGAAAGCCGCGATAGATATCAAAAATATCTACACTGATGGTTTGGGGATGCACTGTAAAACCCACGGCCTCTATATTCGATGGCGTGGGATAGGCCAACTAGTGAAGGATATAGCAGAGTGGTTCCAAGGCCTCTACAAGAACTGGATGGTGGGGATTGTTAGGAGATGAAATAGTTGATGCTTTAGAAGGGGTAAGAAATTCAGGCAACCTTCTAAAAGAAGTAAATAATACTTTTCTCTCTCTCATACCCAAAAAAGAGAAGCCAGAAAATTTGGGGGATTTGCAACCTATTTCTCTTTGTAATACTATATACAAGATACTCACTAAAACATTAGCCAACAGGATGCAGACAGTTCTACCAGACATCATAAGTGATGAACAAACAGGTTTTGTCCCTGGAAGATCCATATTTGATGGAATTATTATATCCCAAGAAGTCATTCACTCCATACAGCAAAATAAAAAGCCTAGTATGTTAATTAAATTAGATATCAGCAAAGCCTATGACAAGGTTGACTGGCATTTCCTCTGCAAAACTTTAGAAGCCTTTGGATTTTCTAAACAATGGATAAACCTCATTTATGCATGAATTTCTAACCCCAAGTTTTTAGTTTTAGTCAATGGAACACCTGAAGGTTTTTTTAGTATTTCAAAAGGATTGAGACAAGGGGACCCTATCTCCCCTTTTCTCTTTATTATAATGGCAGAAGTTCTAGGGAGAATGATCACCAAGGCAAGGGTAGAAGGGAAGGTTCAAGGTATCAAAATCACTTCGGGTGTAGATCCTACAACTCATCAACAGTTTGTTGATGATACAATGCTCTTTGGTATGGGAAGCATCGAAGAAGCTAAGGCGTTCAAAGATATCTTGGACTCTTATTGTATGGCCTCTAGACAAGAGGTTAATGATGATAAATAAGCAATTTATTTTTTCAATACAGAGTTGAAAACTGAAAGGGAAATCTGCAGAATTCTATCTTTTAAAAGAGGGGAGATGCCCTGTAAATATTTAGGTATACCTTCAAGTAAAAGCAATAAGACTATTGATCTCTGGGACCATATCACTTCTAAGATTAGGAAAAAAGTAGAATCTTGGAAAGGCAAGTGGCTATCTTCAGCAGACAAAGTTACAATGCTAAATTTGGTTCTCTCAGCTATCCTAGTATACCAATTATCCTATGTGAATCTGCCAACATAAAAACGTGAAGAAATCAACAAAACTTTAAGAACTTTCCTATGGCAGGGTTTGGAGGATAAGAAGAAAATGGCACTTGTTGCTTGGGATATAGTCTGTAGACCAAAAGAGGAAGGTGGCTTGGGTTTGAAGAACTTCAAGGAGTAGAATAAGGCATTAGGTGCTAAACTCGTATGGAAAATGTATCAGCATCCTAACTTAAAGTGGGTTAAAATCCTTAGATACAAATACCTTAGAGGTGAGGAATCGACCTTCCTATTCAGAATGGCCAATCCCCCTAAAGGCTCTTACCTTTGGAATTTCATGATGGATTGCAAAAAGCTCATTATGGACAAGCTGACCTGGAGTCTTGGTGATGGAAATCAAGTACTTTTTTGGGATGACTCTTGGGGAGGGTTCGAGACAATAAGTAGTATGGGTAACCTAGAAAATGCCAAAAGAATCCTAGAAGCCTGATGGGGAAAGCTAGTAAAAGATTACATAGATTTCCCCAATAATGGGGAGAGCCAAGGTTGGAATTAGAAATCTCTAGAAAATATGAACCTATCGAATAATGAAAAAGAGAGATTGATAGACCTCCTTAACAATAGGAAGGTATCCCTCAAAGGAAGCTCAGATAGATTGGTTTGGGATGAGGCCAAATTAGGAAACTACAAAACTAAGGATGGTTATAAATTTTAGTCAAACAATAGCTCAGACCAAAATTAGAGATCCCACTGAGACTATGTTGGGATAAGAACTATCTTCCAAAAGCTGGGATGTTTGCATGGTTGGCCTTACAGAAGAAAATATTAACAGTGGATAGGTTCACGAAGATGGGGTTTGAAGGGCCTAGCAGATGTCCCCTTTGTGAAAATGAGCAAGAAACAACAGATCATATTCTTCTCGACTGTCAATTTTCTAATAAGTGCTGGTACTTGCTAAGCAATAAGATGGGATGGATTACATCCCTTCCCAATAAGATATTAAACCTATTCTAGTGTTGGCCTGATACGCACAAACAAAGCATTTACCATATGTTATGGACAATTACCCCTTTGATTATGATATGGGAAATTTGGAAAGAAAGGAATAGAAGGATATTCAAAGAAAGAAAACTGTCTTTTGAATAGCTTATTAGCAAAATTGAAGCTGTTATCATAGAAATTGTCAATAGTAGGGTGCTTAGTAACCCTAAAAAAGATACCTCAATGTCTCAATGGGATGAAAAGATGCGCGAGAAGTGGATAGGATTAAAATTGCCCTCCTTTGTGGGACCAGGCAGCCTTAACACCACCAACAAGAGATAGTAATGTAAGTGGCAACCTCCTAAAGAAGGTTGGTTCAAGTTTAATTTTGACAGGGCTTCTAGGGGCAACCCAGGAGCAGTAGGTATAGGCTATATAATTCATGACTCTGAGAAGAGAGTAATTGCAACCTTAGCCAAACCTCTAGGAGAAGCATCAAACAATATAGCAGAACTAACTACTCTGATTGAAGGTCTGAAAATCTACAAAGACCTAAAAATTAAAAAAGTCGAAGTTGAAGGAGACTCAACAATTATCATTAACGCCTTATGTAAAGGGAGCATGCCTAATTGGAGACTAAATTCCCTTCTGACTATTGCCCTAGACCTCACTACTTCTTTCAGAGGGTGCACATTTAACCATATATACAGGGAAGGTAATAGTGAAGCTGACTCCTTGGCCAATAAAGGGGCTGATGGCATATGTCTTTCTACTAAAGGCTAACCATAAAGAAGGATTTTTTAAACTCATTCTAAAAATCTGTAGGAGGGATGTTCACTTGGCTATTTAATACTGCTGCTGTCTCATTAGACGTGTATACCTTTATGTAACCATTAAGTTTTCCACTAGTTTAGACACATATTCGTACTGATACTGAGTTCCCATAGAGTTTGAGTCTTAGGATAGCATTGGAGAAGGTAAGCATGATGAAGATGTAATTAGATTCCTTTTATCAGATGTAGATCACCTCAAATTAAAGAGATGAACACATAGCATGTTACACAAACCCTCTCTTTATACTTGTTCTTCGGCTAGTATATTGAAATATACAAAGCATCTTGTATATCAGCTTGTAAATTGAAATATACAAAGCATCTTGTATACCAGTTTGCACTTCAAAGATATACATTGTTTTTTACACAAGCATTTATTTCGTCTTGTTTATCGAAGATTTATTGATTATGCAAACGGTGGAGCCCACATTGCTATTTATACAAGCTCGATATATAATCTTGTATATCGACTTGTATATCAAAGAGATACATTGTTATTTATACAAGCTTCTTGTATTATCGGCATGTATAACGAAGACATACATTGTTTGTTACACTTGTCAATATACAAAGTTTCCTTTTATTGGCTTGTATATCACAAATATTGTATATCGTAAAGATACATTGCTATGTGTACAATCCCGATATGCATGGTTTATTTACTGAATGTATATACAATGCACAAATCAAACAACAATAAAACCTAATTTCTTAATATCTTTGGTTCCGCGATGTGCATATAGCAGTATGCATCTTATCCCTCTCTTATTCATGAAATATACAAAGTTTTTTGTTTATTAGTTTATATATTGATATATACAGAGCATCTTGTATATCGGCTTATAGCATCTTGTAGATTGGCTTGTATATACAATGCTTTGCTACATGTCAATATACAAAGGTTCTTGTATATTGGCCTGCTTATCATAGATATACATTGCTATTGATACAAGCCCGATATGCATTGTATGTTTATTGAAATGTATATACAATGCTCAAACCAAACAACATTTACAGAACATCTTGTATATTGGCCTATATATACATTGTTTTGTTATATACAAAGTTTCTTATATATCGGCTTGTATATACATTGTTTTGTTACACAGGTCAATATACAAAGTCTCTTGTATATTGGCTTGTATACCGTAGCTTGTTATTTATACAAGCCCGATATGCATCATATTTATCGGCTTGTATATTGAAATACATAGAGCATCTTGTATATCGGCTTGTATAATTAGCATCCTGTATATCAGCTTGTATATACATTGTTTTGGACTGGCATATCGAAGATGTACATTCTAATGTTATACTTTTCATCATACAAAGCATCTTGTATATCGGCTTGTATATACACTATTTTGGGCTGGTATATCGAAGATGTACATTGTTATGTTGTACTTTTCAACATACAAAGCATCTTGTATATCGGCTTGTATATCAAAGTTGTATATGGTTCTGTTATACATTTCAACATACAAATCATCTTGTATATCAGCTTGTATATAGAAATTGTATATGGTTGTTATACATTTGAACATACAAAAATTCTTGTATATCGGCTTGTATGTAGAAGTTTCCATGGTATGTATATTGAAATGTATAAAACATATATACAATGCACGATATATACAACAATAAAACCTCTTTTCATATTCCCTTTGGCTCCACTGGATGCTCGGTGAGAGTTCAACTGCCTTCTACTTTGGCTAGACTTTCTTCTTTGCTATGTGATTAGAATTTTTTCACCGATAGTATTCAGTTACACCGATCGGCGTGACTGATAGATCTCTCACCAATGAAAGGCCATTGGTCTCATTTTTTCCGATCATACAAGCACCCCGATCACACAAAGACTTTTCAAGATTTAACTTTCTTCTTGAATCCAGTTTGTATCTCTTATTTGATTATTGGCTTGGATATCATTTTTTATACGAGCTTGGTAGCCATTTAGTGGAGCCCACATCATTTTAACATACAAACACCCCTATCATACAAAGACTTTTCAGGATGTAACTTCCTTTTCGAATTCGGTCTGTATCTCTTATTTGCATATCGGCTTGTATATCGTTATAGGCATCCAGTGGAGCCCACATCTTTTCTATCGGCAAGATACATATTATTGGCAAGTTCAAACTCTATTATACCGATATGCCATTATGCATCAACTGTTGTATATGAAAGACATGACTTGCTATTGCCAGTTCTCCTTACCACTTCTACTAGTCACTCCTTGTTTCTGGTGCTTGTATATTCTCAATGTACATTTGCAATAAACATTCTCAATGTGCATTCCAAAGATGCATTCTCAACATGCATTTGGTGGGACTGACCACTAACCAATATTGGAAGCTTTCAACCTTCTCTCTCTGATACCTCCAATCTTCCCGATATATCTTCTCAATGCATATCCACAACATACAACTGCGACATACGATTGCGAGATACACATGAAATATGCTCAGATACAACTGTGATACACACACACAATGTTCACGACATACAATTGCAGTATACTCATAAAATGCATATTCGAATCTGATGTCGATAACCTCCTCTATGACTCTTGTACCAAACAAATGACACAAAAACCTCCAAAATCTACAGAACAGAAAGATAATCTACTCCTAAAGAAGTCATCAGTGGAATGCTTCCGATCTACATTCCCGTGATTACACCCAAACAAAAATTCTTTATTTCTTCTACTCCAGAATATACATACAATCTTCTGTCTCTCTATTCTTCTCTGTCTATTTTCAACGAACACAGACCCAACTATTTAATGATTCCTACTAACAGTTAGATACGGTGGAAGGCGAACTACCTCTGCCGTTTAGTCACAATTCTCTATCAGTTCAGTTACAATTCTTTTAATGACACATATGCCGCTACTCGGCCAACTAAGATTCAGCATGGTGCTAAGGTCCTTACAATATGACATTTGGACAAAACTGAAATGCCTAGAATCCTCCAGATTCTTAATGTCTCGAGGTGCTCCTGCACCACTTGTGCAGTGGATTAGCCAACTAAAATGGGATGTCCCACATAATCCAGATTTTAGTTAACACTGAAACAAGTACATTTGTTTAATTTTGATAAGGTTGGCAACAATCAAGTATTTTTCTCTTCTCAAGTAAAGATTTTTTAAGAACTAACAGATGTTTGCAGAAGAATGAATGTTATGATTTTTGTATAGCTAACATGCAAAAAGAAGTGGTAGCTTTATGTGGTTTCAGGTTAGACAGGAGCAAGATAGAAGATGCCCCTTTAATGTTATAAGCCATGGAGGTCTTCCCAGGAGTTGAAGTGCCTAAAGACATACAGAAAGAGGATATCAAAAGAAAGGCCATGTATAAGGGTGATTTCTATATTTGTATCTCAGCAATTGTATAAGAAAATTTGTTTCCTTGATGGGCTTGACCCCGTATAAATAAACAGTATGTACTGAACTGCTAAAGTCCCGGGCTAGACCAGAGGTTTTCTTCACTCTGTTCTTTCCTACCGGTGCCCGCACTGAACAGAGCTGTATTTTTCTAACTGATTTTATATATTAGTGGCTTCGGCCTTTTACCAATCAAAAAAAAAAAAAGAGAGAGCACTAATTTAATTCAATTTTTACTATTTAAATTTGTAACTATAATAATCTATAGAGCAGCAATTTAATTCCAATTTTTACTGTTTAAATTTGTAACTCATATGTAACAAAGAGCAACAATCTAATTCCATTTTTTACTATTTATATTTGTAACTCATATGTAACAAAGAGAAACAATTTAATTCTAATTTTTACTATTTATATTTGTAACTCATATGTAACAAACAATTTTTACTATTTAAGTTTGTAACTCATATGTAACAAAGAGCAGCAATTTAATTCCAATTTTTACTATTTAAATTTATAACATATATATGTGTGTGTGTAATTTTTACTATTTAAATTTGTAACTTATTTATTTAAATTGTTTCAACAAGAACTAACATTTCCAAGGTTTAAACAAGTGTATTAGAATAGTTACTAAAAATTTTAATATATGAATTATTTTGGCTTTTAAATAAGCAAAGTTAGAGCCAAAAAAGTGTAATTGTGGGGTTAAAAAAGTAAGATCCTAAACTAAGGCTTAATAAATCCAAACAAAACATGATTATTTATGGAACTCAAATCAAACAACCATGATATGAAAGACTTGTGTAATTTTGAAGGGTAAGAGTATTTGTAAAGAAATAGATAAGAATATTATGTGGAAAAAATACTACGCTTATGTGTACAATGGAAATGTACATGCATTAGAGTTAGGGTTAGAATTAGGGATACAACTATAATTAGGGTTAAAGAGGTAGGGGTAGGGTTTCAATTAGGATTAGGCTTAAGGTTAAAATTAGAGCTATGTTTAGGGTTAGGGTTAGAATTAGGAATACAATAAGGGTTACAATTATAATTAGGGTTAATGTTAGAATTAGGTTAGGGTTATAATTAGGGTTAAAACACTTGAATGAATAGGTTAGGGTTATAATTGGAGTAATTGTTGCTTTGGTAGTTATTAAAATCAAGCATATGCTTACTGGCAAATTTAAAAATAACTAAGTTGGAATATTATAATTCTCCTTTTCTTAAAAATGAAATAGGTTTTATTAATAATTGATAATTATCCCAAAATCGTGGTTTAACAGGTTATTATCATTTTAAAGGAAAGTATATATAAAATTATATAATATTGTATTTACCTATAGTCAAGAGGTTATGGAAAGTTAGGAGTTCTAAAAATTGTTGTTAGTATGTTATCATCATTTTAAGTGAAAGCCAAAACTCATTCAAACACACAAAGACTCACAACGAATACCATTGAAGTTTGTTTGTAGACACATTCCACACAAAGTGAAAATCAAAGTTTATTCATACATCACACAAAATGATAGCCAAAGTTCATTCATGCACACACACACACAAAAATAATGTTAGTTCTTTCGAGCACATTCCACATAAAGTGAACATCAAAATTCATTCATACACTCTACACAAAATGATAGTTAAGGTTCATTTGTACACACACAATAAAAAATTGTCAAATATTTCAATTGCATTCTACACAAAGTTCATTCAACAAAATGTGATAGTTAAAGTTCATTCACTCCACAAAATGTTAAACAAAGAAAAACTAAATGTCAAAGTTCTTTGAAGCTCTCTCTCTCACACACAACACATGCCAAATTTGGTTCAACACATATCACACAAATTGAATACCAAAAATAACCTAAATAAAATAACAAGGATAAAAACCAACAAAAAAACAAATGATAGAGAAATGTTAGATTAAATTTTAATATAAAAACAAAATAACTTAAGAATAATCAAAGGCCTTCTTCTCTTCACTTTGATGTACATTTTGAGATTTATTTATTTGCTTTGGTTAACAATGGATATTTTATGTATGTTTACTTTCATCTATATTATTTTTAGCACTCTTGAAATAATATAATTTTATTTTTTTACAATTTTTTTGGGCAGTGAAGTGTGGGATTGGACTTACTTCTTTTTATTTTCTTTAGGCCCCAAGTTTGTGGACAAAATGAGATGTGATAAAATGCTAATCCACCAAATAGTACACGTAATGACTTTCAAATATAAATATAAATGTATACTATTTAGTGATAGGCCTATAAATATTTTTGCCTATTGGCCATTTGATAGCACCTTTGGTGCATTTACTAGTATATATATATATATATATATATATATATATATATAAAGATTAGATTCTGTATGTGATTTACTTGTCATGTAAATGCAACAAAGATCTAATGATTGAAATGTATGTCAAAGTTAAACATGTTTGTGATTTGTGTAAACAATTATATGTAATTGTTTAACAAATGGAACAACGATTTAATTGATACATATATGTAATTGAAGAATCCAATAAACACATATATATTTTATTACAATGTATACACATGTTAAAATAATGCACTTGTGATCCAATTAACAACATTGTGATATTGTTAAATTAGATACGACAATGATTATTAAACATGGTGCACATCTGAAATTTTATATGGTAACAACTAAGTAATTTTTCTAAACTAAGAAAAATACCTTAATGAATCAAGACAAACTACGTATTTTGTCAAGATTGAAGCAAACAATAAAATAGAAAAAATGAATTTACTATCTAAAAATCATTTGCTTTATAAAGATAGTATTAGCATATAAATGAAAATAAAGATTAAGCATAATATCTACACAAATACATTGTGTTAATAGGTTCTTTGAGAGGTGTACTGTACATATCATATAATCTATACGCACCTGATCTGAAGACTTCAGTGATGATGTATGGTCCTAGCCAATTCGGGTTGAATTTCCCTTTTTTGCTAGGAGGTGCATTGACATTGCATTGATTTTCATAGAGTACAAGACCTCCAATCTCGAATGAACGATGAATTATTTACGAGTGTTGAATGGTCTTTTGATGGGCTTGGAGATGTTTGAGAGCATTTATGCATTGTTCGTTGAGCATCTCAAGTTGTTGAAGTCGTAGTTCTCTTTTAGTATTTTTATCGAGAATGTCGTTGAGAGAAATTTGCATTGAAGGAATTTCTAATTCCAAAGGCATGATCGCATCAACACCATACACGAGGTTGTATGAGGTAGTACCTGTAGTTGTATTCACACTCATTTGGTAGGCCCATAATGCATAAGATAGTTGAGTATGCCAATCCTTCTGATGTTTTTTAACACTTTTCTGAAGGATTTATTCAATTACTTTATTAGAAGCTTTTGCTTGTCTATTTGATTGTGGATAATAAGGTGTAGAGAAGTGGTGTTGAAAGATAATTAGGCATGACATGGATAAGGGTAGGCAATGTCATAGGTCCAGCCTTAATAGGTACTTGGTGATTGTACCCAATGATTGTCTACCAACATTATCAAAGCCACGAATGTTGATTTTGTATGGTTTAATGAGAGATGTATCAACATTGATTTTATGTAACAAGTCTATGCCATAGACATTAAGACCTAAACCACCATCAATCATGGTATGTCTAAACCTCATTTTATTGATAATGACAAATATCATAAGAGGCTCATATTGGTTTTGAAATTCTATGGGAGGTAATTCACGTGGTTGAAAAATGATATCTAATTTTATCACATGCATACAATCTAACAAAGCTGCTACATCATTTGACTTAATAGTAGGTGGAACAATCACCTTTTGTAAAGCTTCTTGGAGTATTATGTGGGTATGTAGGTGATGTTTGTATCAACTCCCATAATGACATCTTTGATGGAGTAGCATGAAGCTTCTCAACTAGATCATATTCTCCACCAGTATGAGTAGGAAGACGAGGTTCTTGATGAAGAATAGGTTGAGAAGGTAGAAGAGAAGCTAGAACAAATGTGATTGGTTTCTTTTGTTTATTGTTTCTAGTGTTATATGTGTGAGCAACCTCATGATGCATGGGTTGTTGTAACACATTTTGATTGAGTTGATTGTTTCTAGAGATTTATTTTGCATAGTTTAATATATAACCAAGAGGTCTAGGTGTTTTTAAAGAACCATCTATTGTGATAGATTGTGATTGAGGAGCATCATTACGAAGATGCACAACAATTTTAGGTTTCTCATGCTCTTTTTGAGAACTAGAAACATAAATTGTATTAATCAATCTTTGAAATAGAGATGGTTTAAGAGTCGTAGAGGATGATTTCATAGAGATGAAGTCATCCAAGGCTTCATCTAACATGTCAAAATCATCACTACCAAACGGCTCATCGAATGCATTGAAATCTTGAAGAAAGAAGTCTAACATATTTGCATCCCCTATTTTTTTAAAACCCTATAGAAATGAAGTAAAAGAGAGGGAATGACATAAAGTTTATTTATGATTTTATGCTGCACAAAATGAAATATTCCAAGCTATGAACAGAAAAATTTATCCAACTACTAACTAAAGCATAAGCAAGCTTTTTTCAAATTTCAAGCTAGAATTATCAAAGAATGATATTTTTGATAACCATAATCAATATATATATGAATGAGTGCAATGTGTGCATGTAAATAATGTGTATCAAACATAGTTATAGTCAGATCTAAATCTTCATATCATAAAATTATATTGAGTTACAATGATTTAATCTTATGAAATGTAAACAATGTAAAAAGTATAGCTTTTTCAAATCTAAATCAAATGCTTGTTTTTCCAATTTCAAATGCAAAAATGCAAAGAATGCACTAAGCACAAAGCATGATAAGGTACAACAAATGAAATAGCTTTAAACAAATTAACAATGCTACAAATATTTGAAACAACTCACTAATCTACAAACCCTAGGTTCAAGAATAACTATCTTTCTAGGAAAAGCAAGGTTTTTGTTACCCTTATGATGGATTACGTGTGAACTGTGATATATCCAAGTATGAAAATGATGAATGAACTCAATTTTAATCAGATCTAGGACAAAAAAAAATATTTTTAGATGAAGAAGGATGAAAGAGTGTAAGAAGAGTCAGATTCACCAAAATGTTTGATGGAAAAGAGAGATCTAGCTTAAAAGGTCAAACTAGATCAAACCCTCTTCCATTAACATTGAGACACAAAGCTTTGTCTCACTTGTTAAATATTTGTTCTATTTTTATTTGCTAAAATTGACATTTAACCTTTGAAGTGGATGCCATTTAAGAATAGGCATTTTGAAAGGTTTCACTTTCACTTTTGGGATGTATTATGAAAATTAGTTTGTCTTTTTTCTTTTTAATTTTTTTACGATTATAATGATTAGATTGTATTTATGTATTGATTATTCTCTAAGATATGTTTATTTTATGAGGAAATTGACAAATGAATTTATATTAGTCTGTATTCACTAACACTCATTCCTAAGGTGTGGATTTGACTCTACATCTCAAACATTGATCACTCTAGTTTAGATTCATCACCCTAGCTAGTAGTGCCACTGAGACTATGATGTGGGTACTTGTTTATAGTTGTTTTTATTGATCATTGTGTGTGGACATTGTTGATACTGCACTTATGTGTTTTGATATACATATTTTATATGTGTGTGTGGATATTATTCTGGATCAAAGTTGGTATTTGATGTTTAATTTAATTGAATGCTTTTAATTAGGTAATTTGTATGATCATGTATTTAATTTATGCAAATATGAATATTGTATTTTAATTATGAAAATTAATTAAATTATTTTTATTTTTAGATATTTAATATTTATATGTTGCTTTGGCTATCTTTTCCATGATATATTGATGTTCAAAATTGAGTTTTGTAGGTGGGCAACCTAGATCCTTTTAGTCCGGAGATATTCTCAAAATGCCTAATTTTATTTGATTTTCTAGATTTTGTTGCGGTTAACCTACTTGTTGTGTGTCAGGCATTATTTGGGTTATTTATCTTGGTCATTTTATTTTATTTATGTGGAATATTTTAGTGGTGTGAAGGTATTTAATTTAACAATTATTATTTAATTTTATTGAGTATTGTTATTTAAGAGTTGTAATATTATTTTATTAGTCTTTTGAACTTCCAATTGGAAGTTGAAAGGGGAGTTTGTGAAATTTATTTGTGGAGAGGAAATTTATATATTCCTCATGCTATGCGTGCATTTTGGGTTTTGGTTTTCTCCTCTTTGCTTATTCTTGTATTGGAAAAAGACTTGGAATTTTGGCATTGGTTGGAGATTGTTGGTGATGGAAAGAATGGTTGGAAGGTGGCTAGAATTTTCTAGTTGAAAGGGTTTTATTTCTGATTTGGAACCCATTTTCTTGGGTTGCTCCTAACTTGGACAACCGATGTAGGGTTTGGAAATTTATTCGAACTCTTTCTAGATTCAAGGAAGAAATTGAGGATTTATCATGTGATTATTATTGTATATCATTTGTGTTTTGTGTGTGTGTAAAAGAAGTGATTTTCATTGCAATTTTTTGGCTATTTGCTAGTTGGATTTGTGATTGGGGTTTGAGTGTATAAGGGAGCAGATCTCCCTTGAGGGGTGAGAGCCTCCCTCATGTGGGGTTGAGAAAGGCATGGAGCCTCTCTTGGGGAGTTTAGTTGTATAACTTGCATTGTAGTGGATGTGGGGTTTTGGCAGTTGGAAGGGTTGTGGTGTGGTGGAGTGTGCTATGGCTTGGTTGGAAGGGTTGTGGTGCTGTGGGGATGGTTGTGGTTTGAATGGAGGAGTTGTAGTGTGGGTTGTGATGGAGTGGGGGTTTGAAGGGTTGTGGTGATGATTTTTGTGATGATATTATATGTGAAAAGAAGAATTATTGTTGTTATGATTAAATCCCCAAGAGGGAAGGGAATCCCCTTTCTCCCCCTTTGAAAGAATTTGGAAATGATTCTTTGTGTGTGAGTCAGCCTTTGCGAATATTGGTTTTAAATCTGATTTAATTTGTTGAACTTCATTTTTGTGCTCTTGAGATTTATCTCCCGCTCGGGAGCGGGCTTGAAAACCAAGCCCTACGATTGGGAGGAGAGCGGGACTGGGCTGTTCATTATGTGTGCAAGTTTTATTTTTAGCCACCTGGATGTTGAGCTAGCTAAATCTCTATTTTAATGGATGAGCAAATCCATCTTGATGGTTGTGACTTGGGATATCAATGTATAAATTTTGTTGTATTTTTGTGGAATGCCATAGTGAGGAAAGAAATAAATCTATTATTTGTCATTAAATCTGTTATTAAAAGAAGAGTTTTGCTGAGAATAAACTCTGTTTTAATTTGTCATGGAAATTGGAAAAGATCCCAATGAATAGTAATGATATTATTGATTTTGGCTTACAAATTATGCTCACTTATTATAAGCATTTCATTTAAATTGGTGCTGGTTAAAATATTGTGTGATTTGATGCCTTTTATAATAAAATTTGGTGTGTTTTGTATCTACAGTTTATATGGCAAATTGAGTAGTATTTAATTGAAAAAAACATTAAACAAACTATATTTTTTGTCATATGGTATAGTATGTTTTTGTAGTTCTTTGGATGTGGAAGCCGTGGGGTGCCACGATCCCCACCCCATGGCATGACTAGTTGTGGCGGGGTCTCAGCCCAGTGAAGGCCACCAAGGCTAGGCCATTGCCGCATATGTGATTTACTATTCTTTAAAACATTTTCGAATGCCTCTTTAAATAGTTCATTGTATATCATTTAATATATATACTTTTAGTATTATATATATATACACACACACAATGATATGTAATATGATCTCTATGTATATTTTGTTATTTGTTGTATTGTATATACACATTCATTTATATATGATGTTCGATGAGCTGTATATATTTTAATTTGTTCTAATGCTCATTGTATATATACATATATTTATGTCTTAATAAAATTCATTTTGTATGTATATTTAAATTCATAAACCTTTATATCAGCATGCTGCTCTGTGATATAAAGAATATATATACACACACATACATAATGCTGTGTAATATGATCTCTATGTATATTTTGTTATTTGCTTTGTTGTATATACACATTCATTTATATATGATGTTCGATGAACTCTGTATATTTTAATTTGTTCTAATGCTCATTGTATATATATACATATATCTATGTCTCAGTAAAATTCATTTTGTATGTATATTTAAATTCATAAACCTTTATATCAGCATGCTGCTCTGTGATATATATATATATATATATATATATATATATATATATATATATATATATATGATCTCTCATATTGTTATTCTCAAATCATGTATATTTATATATATTAGAGTTGCTATCCTTCTTAATATAGTTTTGGAAAAAGGAAAGCACTTGTATATTTAAATATGTTTTCAGTTTTCCACATTTAGTGTGTATATATATAATCCTTCATATATATATATGTGTGTGTGTGTGTGTGTGTGTGTGTGTGTGTGTAGGTTTTTATATATATACATATATATTTATATATGTTATGGATAATTGGAATACGTTTATATCTGGATGATTTCTTATCTTAAGAAAAATTAAATTAGTTACTCAAATAATGAATTCTTGTCTTTAGTAGATTTGTTATTCCTGATGCACAAGTTAGATATGTTGGCAATATGTGCTATCATTGATGTCAACATAACATGTGTCAATCTGAGTTCAGACTTGTACAGAGTTGAGTAGTTGAAGAAGCTGATAGATAGTGGGAAATTTGAGAGAGATGGTTTGGCATAGTTGTTGAAGTTGATGGAGAATGGAAGATTTGAGAGAGACAACTTGACTAAGTTAAAGACTTAGGATCAACATGCTTAAAGGAGGTAAGTCCGGAAGACTTAGCAGATGAAGAGAAAACTGACTAAATATGGTGCAGTGATCAGTCTTGTGTCTAAGAATGATGCAGAGGTGTATACTCATGTCATGACATGTCTTCTATATCCCTACATTTATATTTCATCAGTTTAAAGTACTACACCCAGAGACAAGTTGCAGAATTTTGATTAAGTAATTCACAATGTATATCTTAAGGCAGAGGTACAATATTTTGGTCCGCATTTCTCCACATTGTAAGATCTAGTCCTACGGTTCATAATATAAGATGATATAGACATTAAAATATTATATCCAAGATTTCCTATCACTACACCTTCAACAACAAATGTTACAAGTGATAGAGTTCTGGTTATTACTTAGGCAGAGCAAAGCAAGGATGGAGACCTATTGGATGCTCCGCATTCCTCTGAAAGTAAATGGATGATCATGCAGTTTTGAGAATAGGGTCAGGGATCTATAAGGTATGCTATATTAAAGCTTCAAGTGGTTTGGTGGCCCGTAAGGTCAATATTCAAGTAATAGAGGTAATATAGACTGTTCTGGAAGCCTCATAACACATGTTTGAGTATTTGCGGAAGATGAAATACATACAGATCAAACATAAAAGATTGTGTAGAGGTTCTACATGCTCCAATATACCTTAGGATTGAACTACACATAAATATCTCTTGTTTCTGATACCACACAAGATATGTAAGTTAGTTAATGAAGAATTGTATATCCTTGTTCCCCGAACTCCAGTATACCTTAGTCTATCTTTTGTTTTTTCTTTGGAAATGATAGATGAGGATGTACGGATCTAGGATTATGCATGTAATGATGTTTAAGTTTATCTCTAAAGTCTTCAAGGTTTTTGATTAACCACAATGCCATATCCTAAATAGTGGAGTATCATGTAGTTAGTCTGGAATACTTTGTTTCCAGCAGTTCATCGTATATCTTGTCTTGCGGATGCATAGATTGATTTGATAATTTAGTAGAAAGGTGGTTGAATGATGTTGAGGTGGTACAATGTTGAATTCTTGGTCCGCATGATGTTTTTGACTTCTCCCGGTGGTATGAAGATAAACAGTTAGCAGTGTTTGTATAGTTTGGGCCGACATACTAGTTTCTGTTATATGCAGTGGATCTTGATCATTTGTTTTGACTTTGGAAGATGTGAAGTGATGTTCCTTGAATCCTTTCATGAATTCCTAAGGTCCACAACAAGTTTCCTTAACATATTGTATGTATTGAAGATGACCTTTGAAGAGTTAGACATTTCATCTAAAGATTTTTATGGTGCCAACTTGATCAATGTTTTGAAGTATTGTAGAGGGTACTTATAGGAGATCAAAGTCATTTGTGAAAGGTAGATGTGAATGTGAATATGAGAGAGCAGAATGACAAGTATGAAGTGTGCACAATCAATATGAATTTATCATTGTCAAAACCAGTTCAGCTCTATCATGTACAACAAACTACAAGGACTGGCTGAAGAAAAAACTAGTTCAATAGCCACATTAGATACACTAGCAAAACAATGGAAAGGCAGGTCAGACTGATGAAGCCCTTCACATCTTTTGACACTTAGAAAAGAGATGTTGCCACTGAGAATTCCATGAGGCATCATTTCTTTTGGCATTCTGTTAACCAGTTTAGGTGCTTTGACTGCAGCCTTGGTGCATTCCATATTCTCCTTCACACAAGCCATTGAGCTGTTACCTGCATATTCAAACAACCCTAAACCACTGTGAACAATATCTGAATAACAACCTGAGAATGCTACTTAGAGGGCCCTATAGCAGTGACCCTGCAGCAACAAGAAAACACACCATTCCCTGTAACCTTCCATAACATGGTCCTAGACAGTTGAAGCAAAAGCGGCACTTGAAACAGTGAAATCCAGCTAGTCAACAACATGCTGAAGATGACAACATGGAAATGCTTTTGGTTTCGTACAATTGCAGTAAAATATGAATTTATTTAAAACAACATTTTCATGATATTTTCTTCATTACCTCAAGAAATCATAAAATAGATCATTACACAAAATCTCTACTCTTGGAATCAATCTCTTCCCTTTCTCACATGGCAATATTGCACTTGCCTATTCAGACTATTAAATTTTAGAAAACAAGATAAACAATAGACATTCAAATGACCTCCTGCATAGATAGGATCTGAAGTTCACTACTGTCTTATTGTAGCCAGAGGTGCAGCATGTACACCAGATAGCAAAACATATAGAAGAAGCTTATGATGTAGAAGCTACTGTTCTGGTATCAACAAAGTTCACCATTTGTTATCTTGATTGTGGTGTTTGTAATGTTGTAGGGTACATTTTCCCATTTTCATCAAAAGGTTTTGGTCCAATCCAAAGTTCCATTGCACAATGCATCATTAGTAGTAGCTCAAGGAATTTTTAACAGCTTTTTAAATTTCACCACAAGTTTCCAATCATCATTGGACAAATCATCCTGAAAAAATAAGAAGAATATTCCATTTTAGACATGAAAAATTTGTTTTATCAGCCAGAAATGAAAAGCACAAATGTTCAATTAGTATAAAATGCATAATAGTAAATACACTGTAAAATTACATAATGTGGATATCAAATAGCCTTACCCTGTAGTTTTATTTCAATATATCTACAGATCTTCTGGTGAGATGACTCACAAATTCATCCTCCATTTCAAAATGCCTACCAAACATTTTATGTGCTTCATCAACGTTGCTCCCAACAATCTGTAAAGTTTGTATGATAATTCATTAACAAAAACATTTCAAAAAATAGCATCCAAAATCATATAAAACTATTAACATCAAAGACAACTTCTCAAAATACCTTCATGGCCACTTTTTCACCCTTCTTAGCCATTTCAACAGATTTATGATTGATCTCAATTGAGGCTATTTTTCCAATATCTATGAAATCTTTTGTGGGAACACAAAATGGCGTGCCAATTTGTAGATGCAATCACCACATATGGCTTTATACAAACCAAAAACAATACAACAATATTTTACATGCATAAGTCATAACATGGAAAAGACTAGGTTTAGATACTAACCCTTGCAATGCCTTCAAGAATATCAACACCAACAATTATAGGATCCTTCCTGTTAAAAAAACAATTTGGAAAAATGCTCAATACACAGGGGATAACAACCTCTTATGCAACCTCCTTTTTCCTTTCTTCCTTAAGATTGTCCATATATGCTTTAAACTAGTCAAATAGATGATAAATAATGTCCACTGCAAATATCTTGACACCAACTTCATCTGCAAGCTCCTGAGCTTTAGGAGTAATTTTGACATCAAATGCCAAAATTGCAGCATACTCTTTCTTCTTTTTCTCAAGCATTACACTCGCACGCATGACATCTTTTTTATGCATAAGTCCAATACCAATTGCACTAACTGGGATGCTTACAGCTGGGGTCTTCAAGAACTCAAGTAAAGCCTCCAAAGATCCAAGAGTTGAAGGTTGAACATAAACTCCTTCCCCACTCTTGTCAATCTGAGACATTACATTATTGATATCTTGCATTGCGTCTTCCTTTATATCCTCTAAATCATCATCAAGTCCAACAACATATAATCGAGTTCCTGCTATGGCATGCTCAAGACCCTGAAATCAAGAAATTATAGCTAAATTTCATTGTCCACATATATTTGATAAATTTATGCTCATATACATAAAATTATTAGCCTGAAATTTGATACCTGAGCGGTTATCTTGATTCCCTGTGTAGCCTTCAACTCCTTATGATGTTGATAAGATCCCTGAAACCACAAAACATCTTAAGCTATGAAATATATTATATTATTTTAACAATATGATCAATGTGACATGGTTTGAGTAATCTAAATTTGAGGTGTAGATTATTGTATTCTAGCATAGTAGATCAGAAATACCACCCATTCTTATTTACTATAAAAGAGCATTTCAATTTATTTAAAGCCACATATACTCCATTAAATAATATGGAACCATAAGGCTTCCAAGAATACATACCACTATGTAGGTTACCACAATGGACCACTCATAAGGAACATTTTAAATCAGGATCAAAGTCACTTGGATCTTGAAACCAAAAGGAAATCCCTTGGCTTTTACACCATATATATCAATTTTATCCGCCCTCTGTCCTGATGTTTCAAAAGGTAACTCCTGGTGCTTGTAATTTCACATACTGTCTAACCATTCAACATTTACAAACTATTTTCTATTTTGAACAATTTTCATATCCAAGGTTGACTTGATGATGCTATAGTATGGTAAGCTTTTACTAGAGTTCCACCACAAGTTTTGGGATATAACATTTATTATTTGTTAAGCTACCTAATTAGCAGAAAAACATGGCATTTCTAGGTACTATTCGTCCTAGAATCAGATTCAGAATTGAATCACCTATGGAATTGGGCATGGTTGGGATTTTTTGGGCCTGAAATAGTGTGGAATCATTAAGGTACGAACCTCGGTGACTCTAGGATAGATGTGGCATTTTGAAGAAGTTTCTATGACGATTCTAGAGGTAGGTAATGTTTTCAATACACTTTTAAAAAAAAATTACATATATGAACAAGCTACAACATGCTAGAATTAAAAGATTGATTCAACATCATGATAAAGAAAGGTAATCTGCAATAAAAAATATAATGCAAATATATATATATCAAGTTATAAGATATGAAAACTGTCTAAGAGTATATATATAAATATAATAAAAAATGTCATAGTTGTCTAAGAGTTTCCAACTCTTTCAAATACCAAATGAAAATTAAGATCCATAAACAACACATTCAAAATACTGCATAAAGCAGTGGCCCAAGATGTCTAACAACAAGTACATGATAAACATTAACTATATCATTTTTTGCAAATATTTTAGTGGCCATCGTGTGAAGGTTCCTTCTTTGTCTTTCAGACGGACAACTCCATCTATTTTGTCTTCATAAGCAAGCTATATGTTACTTGTGACCTTTAAAATATTTACATTTGCATCTCCTGTTCCTTTCAAGTTGACTCCATGTACAATAGACAGTGAGTGAATCTACCCAATGCCCACAGCAACACCATCACACGAATCCAACACCCTAACTTTATCCCCTTCTTGGAGTTTATCAATACATATCTGTAAAAAAAAAAAAAACACATTATACTGAAATACATAATAATTATTATATAGGCAAGGATTACCCTTATTTACATAATAAAACAACCATTACTTATGTTGGAACAAAATTTTAAAACCCTAAAATTTTGTTAATTCCTGCATTATTCCAAATAAACTATTCTAATGTCTCACCTGTTAGGACCTCTCAAAATTTTTGCACATTTCCATCCTACTTGATCTTTTCACTTGTATATGACCATTTCTTAATAGACATTCATGCCAAAATTTTATGCCATTTATTTCCTAGGGTCACATAACATGGTCATTTTGAGGAGTATGCAGTTATTCTTAATTATTTCTGTGTTTTTGCAGTTTACCACAATCTCGCAGGTCATCCTCATTGTCTTGGAGGTAGTGCGGGAACTAGAGCAACAAGAATCATGTATACTGCACTCCCGTGAGAAACATACAAGTTGTTCACGACATGGCGGTAGGAAGGGCTTGCTCAACCATGTTACCGCAATCTCGCAAGTCATCCTCATTGTCTTGGTGGTAGTACAGGAACTAGAGAAACAAGAATCATGTATACTGCACTCTTGCTGGAAACATACAAGTTGTTCGCGGCATGGCAGTAGGAAGGGCTCGGTCAACCATGTATACTGCGGTCCCTCGAAGGTCTCACCACTTGGTTACATCTCAGCGGTAGTAAGTGTCCAAGTTACCGGGCTCCCATAATGGCTTTCAAAGAATGTTTGCGGCAAGGCGGTAAGCAATAAAAGTTGGCAACATAATCTCACCACGGTAATGAGAACAAGCACTTGCGGGTTGACGGTATTGGAAGAAAATGGAATAAAGGAGGCTATAATCCTCGCAATCCCGTGACTAGTTTAAACAAGCTCTATGATAGTGCGGTAATGATAATAAATGAAGGCATTGAAGCTTATCGCCATCCCATGACCAGTTTAAACAAGCTCTACAGTAGTACGGTAATGATAATAAATGAAGGCATTGAAGCTTATCGCCATTCTGTGACCAGTTTAAACAAGCTCCGCAGTAGTGTAGTAATGATAATAAATGAAGGCATTGAAGCTTATCGCCATCTCATGACCAGTTTAAACAGACTCCATGGTAGTGTGTTAATGATAATAAATGAAGGCATTGAAGCTTATCATCATCTCATGACCAGTTTAAACAAGCTCCGCGGTAGTGTGGTAATCATAATAAATGAAGGCATTGAAGCTTATCGCCATCCCGTGACTGGTTTAAACAAGATCTGGGGTAGTGCAGTAATGATAATAAATGAGTAAACATACTCAGTGCGTGGGTGTGCAATTACTGAGAAATTGAAAGATCTTGTCATTTCATCTGATCGTTGGATCAAATTTGATCAAGGGCTTATATTTGAAATGAATTGAATGCGGAGATTTTATAATTTTGTGGCACGAACCAAAAATAATGGTTGAATGCTGAACATTGTGGCTCGATAAAATCTAGAAATCTCTTGGTATTTGCTCAGTTTAGAGATTGCAGATTGGCTCAGAGAAGGCACCCAATTTGGTCTATTCTTAGCAAGCTTTGAATTGATCAAGTAAGTCCATCTCTACATTCTCTGCAAGAAAGTTTGAAGAAACTTTGCTCTATTTCAATTCTCCATGCATTTGCTTGAGTTGCGAAACCCTAGTTTGTATAATGGCACCCAAGAAGTTTGAATCCACAAGTAAGACTAGTAACCCTGATCCTTCCCCTAAGAAAAGATCACCGCAACAATCTTTGCTAGATGTTTTACCCAATTCAATTGACAAAGGTTAGAAGAAAGTATTTAGGGGTGTTGCTGAGGGTTGTAGGGATGCCATAATTCCCATTTCTGGCTGGAAACTATTTTGGTACTTCTGTTAGAAGAAGGATGGTCAGGGACCGGTGGGCAATCCATGGAAGCTAGATTTGGCCAAGCTAATTGTTTCAAATGTATTTGTGGATGTGGAACTGATTCGTACTCTGGCACTGCACTACCACCCAACTACTAAAATAGTAAGGTTACCAAATAGATCTTGTCTATTGAGAATTGACAGAAATACTATAATTGAGTGTTTTATGTTGAACAAACAAGATCTCACCGAAATTGACCTACAGAAGATTGAACAAGAATACAAAAGTTTGAGAAGAACACTCAGAAGTGATGAGCTACCAATATTTATGAGAAGAGGTGCAAATAATAGGATGGTTGATATTCCTTCCAATGTAGTTGAACCATTCCCTGTGGAAGATTTTGCAGTCTATTTCAAATGGACCTATTATGCATTGTGCCAAGTATTGGGAATTGATGCTGATCAGAGGATGCCAGTTAGTTTGATGATGATGGCTATGAACATACAAAATTCAGAGGTGAACATTGAGTATGATTTTGCCTCATATCTTGAAAAGAAAATACATGATGGATTCATCAATGTGAAGGAAGATAAGAAACCCATGAACTTCAAGTTTTATTCTTTGGTTTGCCATTCGATCCTATATCAAAATAGGAGTAAATGGTCAAGTAAAATGCACATCAGCATGATTGACAGGACAAGGCAAAGAATGCCTACTCAATGTTGGTATTACATGTGGGATTCTCATTGCCAGATTGGTAACTATAATGTATTTCATAATGAATTTTCTGTGAGAATAATGAATTCTTTTGGTATTGGGATCCCCAGATTGTCACCATAAATGAGGGTAATTCTGAGACCTCTTGCACATAAACCAGAGCAAGGTCATACTTTCAATTATGCTGATCGGTTCTTCCTAGAAGAGCACACAATAATCAGGATATATGATTGCCCCCAACCACCTCACAAATTGCCAAAGTTTGTTTATGACAGAATTGTATTCTTGGAATTCATGTGGCAAATTATGTGGAGGGAAAAGGAAGTGATGAAAAAGGTGAAGAAAGGCACCTTTTTGCCTGATATCACTGTCTTTGGAGATTGGTCAATTGGTTCGGACACTCTTGAGGAGCTGTAGGCCTATTTGAAGGCCAAGTACTCTTTGGAATCTAGTGTTGAAAGAGTTTGTGACCCTGAAGGTCATATGAACTTGGTGAGACAAGTGATCTTGACTAAGATGGGCATCTCCCTTAAAATTTTGTATGATGAGGATGTGATAATGAACCTAGTTACTTTTAATGAAGTGTATGATAGGAAGAGGAAATGGGAGATCCTCAAGAAAATTGAAGATGACAAAAAGGAAAAGAATCCAATTTTTGAAGGATTTTTTCCTGAAGAGAAAGATCCTCTAAGGAGGATTAATACAATGATTGAAAATTTTGAAAGTATTTATGCTAAATCTAAAGTACAGCCTACTAAGGCTACCAAACTTCCAGTGAAGAGGACTACATGAATTGAGATTCATGAGCCTGCCCCTGATGTCATATCAGTTCAAGATCCACAAATCCCTAAATCACCAACACATAAAAGGCAGAGAACTGAAGGCATGTCTCCTTTGGTCCCATATGAGATGTCTAAGGGTGTGGGGGATACTGATGAAGTTGCCAAATTTGCATGATGGAGAGGAAGTTGATCAACCATTGGTTGGTCAGGAAACTGATGCACACAAGCCTAAGGCTAGGATGGAAGAACAAGCCCAAATTGATCTAGAGCTACAGGAGGATGAAAGGGTGGTGGCATCATTGAGATTTATTCAAGATGATGATTTCATCAAGACTCCAGAGTTTTGAGATTTCTGGTTAAAAATGAAGATGAAGGAATTTGATGAAAAGTTGGAAATCAATAAGATGGGTGTTGATGAGTCTCAGTATGGTCAAATAACCACCTGAACAATCCAAGAACTAAAATTTGATGAAATCAATGTGACTCCTAAGGAAGCAAGACAAATGGTCTTGAAGAGTAACATGCTAATCATCCCAGGTCTTGAATTGAAAAAGGTATTCTTGCTTGACCAAGTTAGGAGTCAAGATGACCCTAATCTTGTGTCTAAATTTGAATATGAGGAGGGAATGAGTGGATGTGGTTTCAACCCAAAGACAAAGACTCTTGCCATATGGACAAACCAGAAGAACACTAGTAAACCAAGGTTGCTAGATGTTGTTCAGGAAATGAGGGGATTTGTTGTGGTGAAAACCTTACGAGATACTTCAGGAACTGAGGCCTCTACTCTTACAGTCCATTCTGCCATGTTCACCCATGTAGTTGTAAAAAAGTTGGAAAAAAAATTGCAGGATTATGAGAAAACACAACAAGACATGAATGATGAAGTGAATAGGTTGTTCATTGAAAATAGGCAATTGAAAAAGCAACTGCAAGATGTGGGTTCTTCCCAGAGTATGTTAATAGTTCGATATCAACCTTCTGTGCCACCAACAACTGGTCATGTCACAGTGACAATGCAAGAGTTTAATGCTTTGAGAACAAAATTTGAAAAAGAAGTTGAGGACCTCAAGAAGCAAAATGAGGAAACAAAAAATGAGACAAGGATCAAGGTCCTTGAAGTCTTTGAGAAAATTCTGGGATACATGATAAATCTGGTTGTGGATAAACTTGGGGATGTGCATGATTTCTACTCCATGTTATCTCAAGCCATTAAACAATTGCAAGTAAAATTTTCTGTTTTGGAGCCACTGTACAAGAAATGGTAGCCTTCCTTGCACAATTTAGGCCTGCTTTGCGGGACACTTCAAAGAAATCTTGATGCTCCTACTGAATTGAAGCCCACATAGTAGACAATGACTATGATCATTGAAGAGCATCAATATGCCAGCAATGAAGACAAAAGGATGCAGGCAGGACTTGAATCTTTTTCTACTTTCAAGCATCAAGTTATCCCCCCAATTCTAACAGAGGAAAACAAACAAGTTAAAGGCCTTGATACTTGGAAGGTAGAATTCAGAACAATAGTGTCTGTGGTTATGGAATTCTTGAAAAAGGAGCAGGATATAGATACTTTGATCTTTAACGTGATTTTGGATACGGTCATAGCCCTAGATGTAGTATATGGAAATTTTGTAATTGATGTTAAGGCTATGTTGGATAAAAGATGGAGGGACCATTAGACCAATCTGCTCCAAATTTAGGAGTTCAAATGGCCCAGTGACCTTACATTCGATACATGGGAGAAGACATACTTGAAAGGTTGATGTGCAGCCATAGGTTTAGGTGCAGAAGGAGCAACGAGTAGTTTTGCTGGCATCAACATGGAGAACAAGGACAAAATTTTGACAGTTTTTGGCGATAATAGATAGGGACACAACACAGTTAACAGATACTACAACATAGAGATGAGTACCTTGCTAGGCCTAAGGTCACGGGTGCTCTATGATGATTAACAGATTCAAATCTTGGTTAACTTGCTTTTGCCATTAATTTCTCTTTATTAAACATGTTTAGTTACAAGAGGCCTAAAGCTTGTTGCTTCCCATATTTATAAGGGAAAACAAGGCCTAGACAATCATAATCTTTATGCAAGACAATTTATATATTCCAATAATATCTATCCAATCATATTTCAGATTCAAGACATTACACTTCTATGATAATTTAATATTATAATGGGCGAGGATGGTTAACTTTGTGGATATGTATGGTGTTATGATTTTATGTTAATATTCAAGTTCATAAGTTGTTTGATTGTCTCCATATTGGCTATTTCCAATTATTCAAATCAATAGATTTATCAAGGCACATTTGTTGTCATTGTGTGGATGCTTTTAATTGGTTTCTATTAGAAGTTGATGTAATTCCCTTTAAGTGACTTACATTTATTGGTCTCTCTCTAGAGTTAAATCCTTTAAAATAAATCACATTGGTGGGTTTTCCTTTAAATAGAATTAAAACAACTTACTTGAATAGTACTTACTTGCATGTGTGTGTTAAAACAACAATGACTACCATGAAAGACATAAAAACAATAAATAGCACTCACCTCAATTCCAGCACCACTACTACTACTCTGAATATCATGTAGATTCTCATCAAGACGTTCAATGTAATCACTATCATCATTGTCCTCAAGTTGTGCAGCTTTGTAGAGAGCTCTATTGATAGGGCCTCTTTCTTTTCATTCTACTCTCATATAATTTCTCTGCATGTAGTTTAATAATCATGCAAAAATTAATATAAGTCAAGTAAAGAATACAAAAACTATAATTTTTTGTTCAAAATAACATTTTTCTTCCACTCTTAAATGACTAAGTCAAGGTATGTTGTGAGATTCTTCCTTTATTGTAAGCAATAGATTCCAGTTTATAGGATGATTCTTATAGTCATGAGCATAAGATTTTTAACAAGAAGGCATAGTCTGATTCCTTCATATGATAAGGAAGACAGTAAAAGTTGTAAGATGGCAGTCCATATCTCTATCTTAGGATAGTCCATAGCATGGAAGGTATAGGAGAAGATAAATAGATGCAACAACTAGTAGGGTTTCACCAAACAAAGAGAAGAGATAAAGGCACTATCAAAACCATTAGACAGTGACCAAGAACCCTTGGAATGACATCAACAAAGTAGATATGACAGCCTTAACTTTAGGATTAGTGATTAAGAGATTTACTAAGATATACTCAAAGTGACTGTCTAGAATGATAGAGTTAAATGTCATAATGCAGCATAGGAGCATGTAATAAACATGACAAGGACAACAATAATGAAGTGAATACTCAAGCAAAATGGTTTGAATTAGAATTTGGGAAATTGCAGTATTGCATGTTTCTTTTGGTTCTGTAAGTAGAATAGTGAGACAATTCATGATAACACATTTATGTAAAGCATCAATGCTAAGGTTATAATGGCTAGAATTGCAGTATTACACATTGAGGGTAGGTTCATTCTTTGTTTACAGTATCCAAGAGCTATGATAACTATTGAAGTATCCAAAAAATGCAATCACAAGGAAGTATAACAAAAACATGGTACAATTTTACCCAATAACAAGCACATGAAATGAAAGGATAGTGTAATAGAGCCTCTTACCTCATCTGCATCCATAATATTATGCTCATTCCATGTAGAAACTATAGGCTTAACGGAGGAAGCCAATTGCGACAATTTCTCAGTGAGATTGTGTAAGCAACTCATTATATGTTGGTACCCTTCATTTGAGTTGACATGATCTATAGATGCTCTTACTGGGCATCTAACAGATGGCTCTGAAATCTCTATTGACAAACTAGATTTCCACTTCATACTACCGTTAGATTTACTAGGATCTAGTGCTGCCATATAATTAAGCATATCTTCCACACCCACTTCTCTATTACTATTTTCCACCTAAAATACAATGTCAATATCAACATATAGTCAGTTCAATAAAAAATTGAAATAAATAACCAACATAAATTGAACCAAAAAGCCATACCCTTACTCCAAGTTTGTCCATTTTGGACCTGGCTCGGCCAAATGTATATCTAGCTGCCACATTATCTCTTGCCCTCTTTCCTTTATAACTCTTTGTCAAATATTATTTAGAACACATATTTTCTTTCAATGCCTCCCATTGTTTGGGAGATAGAGGGGATTCTAACCTCTCTTTTCCCTCCAAGATTGTTTTTCTACAATTGTATCTATAATTGTTCATCAAAAGTCTTATCTTTTGCTTGTAATATCTTTTAGAGATTTGTCCACCAGTAGTCTAAAAAGCATTTTCCATTTTTTGTATAACATTTTCCACACTTCATGGATCTTGCTCTGCAAAATTTGATTTGCAAATATCCAAATGGGCCCTACATCTCACACCCAACTTAGAGGCCCACCTTACAGCATTTTTCCCAATGGGCTCACCATCTCTCAATACCTCAACCAAGAATGGATTCTTGCCTTCTAATCTTCTTTGTTTTGCATTCCTCTCTATAGATATGTATAAATCTTGACTCAATCTTTTTTTTTTTGAAAAAAGTAGGCACATCTTCTATTAAACCACTAGAAATATTTTGGCTGATCCACTAGTTCCATCAAAAGTTGTAGTAGGCACATCAGATGCAAGTGATCTCTCTTCATGACTTTCATTAACTAGAACTTCATCATCCTTGGCCACATCAGGTGTGTCATGAGTAGGTAGATCAGTACCGGTCTCTGTAGATTTCACTTCAAACACATCCTTTAATCTTGAGTAAATCATCTACAACTCACTTACTATTCCTTTCTTTTCATTATTTTCAATAATCTCTCTTAGACTCTGTGCTAAGAGATCATCACAACATTGCACATCACCATGTGCTATATCAGGCTGTACATCACCATGTGCTATATCAAGCTGTACATCACCATGTGCTATATCAGGATGCACATCACCATGTGCTATATCAGGATGCACATCACCATGTGCTATATCAAGTTGCACATCACTATGTGTTATATTGGGCTGCACATCATCACAACTATTCTTTTCACCAACTACATTTGTACTTGAATCCCAAATGCATTGGCTTCTACAAGTTGGCAGCACTGTATCTTTACTTTCCTGTTGTTTTCTCTCTGCATTTTCTTTGCACTCTTTTTCTTCCTATAAAACAAAAAAATATCATATTATGTCTTATATACATAAACCTCTTGCCTATAAAATTTCATAAACACAATTAAACAAATAATATAGTACTTAGTGGATTTACAACTTGGTTGTTTGTTAAACCAAGATGTGATAAATATTCACTATTCTTTGCCACACGTTCTTTATGAAAGTGCTCATAATCTGTTAGTGGAACTTCAGTAACATGATCACTATCATCTAAATTGTGCCTCATAGTCTTTTTCCTCATTTCCTGAAGTCCAAATAAACAGTAATATATAAATCAGCAACTTGAATCAGTAGAACAAGAGTGGAATATAAACAAAGCCATTATTTTTAGTCAACTAGAGCATATAAACAAATATAGTCATAGTATATAAGAATTTCATTTCCATTTGAATGATACAGTATATAAGGACAGCCCCCATATGAAATACATTCACAGAGCATATAAGATGCATTCTTAGAAATTAGAGGAGACAGTCTATGACAAGTGACATGACATAGGATGATAGCATATAAGATGCATTATATGGAGGAGCAAAAATTCATTAAGCAAATGTGGCACACAAATTGAAACCCAAAGGAAACTCTATTTGTTTATCCTTCTATTTGAGAAGAAACTAATTTCCTTTCTGATAGTGTGAATCATCATTATTTCTACTTATATAATCCTCATTATCTCTACTTATAAAGTCCACATAATTTCTACTTATATAATTTTGCAAAAATTCTGAACACACAAATGTAAGTAAACGAAAATAGTCAATATGTGCTTTAAAAACATGAGTAATTTATTTTTGGAACAAATATAGCTAGTTATATGCATGACCTATAACAAGACAAGAACTAGAAAAACAACAAAAAGTAGAGCTCAACAAATGAGATTACCTTGAAAAACCCAAAGTGGAAGAAATTCCTATACACTAATGCCCTTTCTTATCTTGCTGCTTCTCTACTACATTTTACAAGCTCACTATTTTCTTGATGCCTTCACTAATCATCTGTATTGCCATCAAGATCAAAATCCTAATCGCTCATGTCTGCATCTACTTGATTTTCTTCCTCATCCTCATCTATGTCATGCAATACATTCTCTCTCCCAATCTCTTCATTGGTAATCAAAATATCTTCTCCAAACACTCCATCATCATCTTTATCCACTACTTCGAATGTTTCTTGTAAATTAACATATTGCCCATCAGTTATTATATCAATAGCTTACATGAATTTTCATTTCAAATGAGACTCTGTTTGAATGACATACGACCATCCTGGGCTTCTTACATCATCAATTAGAAATGATTGGTTAATTTTAAAAGGGAAAACATAGGGCTCATCCCTCTCTGATAAAAAATGTCTTGTATTTGCATGTACAAATCCATACTCTTCAACATGTACTGTAGATGGTCAGATCCACTTACATTTTAATAATATAGGACTATTTTCACCAAAATCCACTTGAATTTCTTGGATGAATCCAGCATAGAATTTCTTCTCAGTTTCCTGAAGAAATTCAGCACTTACAACACAATCACAATTTGTCTTTCCTTTGTCTTTTTCCTCCACTCTTAAATGGCTACCATAGGCCCACATTCCACTAAAATACATAGCCCATAAATGTGGAGGTAGTGAAAGCTCACTTTCCTCCATTGTTATATCTTGACCTTCTTCTTTTGCATCACTAACTGCATTAGCAATCCATTCTTCAAATTTTGGAAAGGAATCATCTCCAACCAAATCATGACGTTTGTGCTTTTAAGGTCGATGTTGCATCCAAATTTGATTCTCTTCTTCACATTTTCTACATAGAATATTAATGTACAAATAGTAAGATTAATAGTATAAATGTGTAAATGCAATTGAGTAAGATTAATAATATAAATGTGTAAATAAATAATTGTGTAAATTTTTTTAACCTGTGCCACTTATCAAACGAAGATGTGTTTTGAAGAATAAAGGCATGTATCACACTTCTTTCTTGATGTGATAGCTTGAAGTGACATCCATTGCCTTCTAATACTTCACCTGCAACTCTCTCATCTTCATCATCATCCCATACACGTCGATTGATATTTTTAAAATCCTTCATATATTTTGTGCAAAATCTAATGGCCTCTTGCATTGAATATCCCTCAGACATGTTGCCTTCTGGTTTTTCCCTAGTATGAGCAATTTTTTTCAAAACCTTCATATATCGTTCTATAGGATACATCCATCTTGTTCTTACTGGACCACAATGCTCTAGTTCATATTCTAGATGTATCAAAAGATGCATAGAAATGTTAAAGATTGTTGCTAGAAATTCCCATTCTAATAGACAAAGGACTTCAACAACCACCTCCCTCAAACTATCAAAGTTCGAAGGATCTAATAGATGTGAACTCATTCTCTTTAATATTAGGCCCAACCTTATAATTTCTAATCTTGGCCCCTTTGCCAAACCTGATATATTTACCACAATAGGTAAAATATTTTTGATTATAACATGATAGTCATGGGCCTTTAGGCCTCTGAAGCTATTAATGTTAGTTTGGCTTCTGATAGTACCACTTACATATCCAGTAGGAAAGTGAGTCTGAGACATCAACTGTAGGAATTGTGCACGTTGTTCCTTTGTCCAGACATAAGGAGCACTGGGTTTTCTATATTTTGCCTCATCATATTTTTCAACCCAAAGATTTCGATGAATCTTTAGTTCTCGAAAGTCTTCATGTGATGAAATAGTATCAAAAGCACCAAAAAGAGTTTCTATAATAGCATAGGCTATATTTTTCTCAGTATGCATAAAGTCAACAGTATGTCTAATGGCTATATCCTTAAAGTATGGCAAATTATAGAATATGCACAACCATTTTACACCACTTTCATTACATGGATCATATCTACTACCAGCAATCCCACCATTTTCAATAAATGACATTCTTTTTTGTCCATTCTCAATAATGTAATCACCTGTTATTAGAAAAGGATCTTCACGATTCTCTTCTTGACCATTGAAACATGTTTTTTGTCAACGATATGGATGACCCACTTTAAGGTAAGCACAATGTCCACAATAAATACACTTTCGCAAACTTCTTGAGTGCCTCACAAAATTCTTAAAGTTGCAAGCAGGATAGCCATAGTATCCATGAACAGTGAGACCAAACAATGTACCATATGCAAGAAGATCATGAATTGTAACCAACAAGGAAGCTCTTAAAGTGAATTTAATTGAATGTCCATCACTTAAAGATTGAATTGCTTCAATTCCTTTCCACAATTCCATTAGCTCATCATATAATGGCTCTAGATAGGCATCTATTGTATCTAAAGTCACACTTTTCTTTCCTGGTATAATCAATGATAGCATTAAGAAAAATGGTTTAGTTGCTAACCATGGAGGCAAGTTATAATTTATTAAAAACACTGGCCAAGTTGACCATTTAGTACTTTGATCTGAGAATGGGTTCACCCCATCTAGAGCCAAACCCAACCTTATATTATGAGGATCTTGAGAAAAATTGGGCCATCTGTTATCAAATTCCATCCACATCTTAGAATCAGACACATGTTGTTTTCCACCAATGCTCTTATTTTGGGCATGCCACTGCATAAGCTTAGCAATGTCTCGTGCACCTATACATTTGGAGTAATCATGGGATTATCGAAAAGTGGCAAAGAACCTTTCTAGGAACCATAGCTGATTTCAACCCTTGTCTGTACCTTGCTTCATGACATTTCAGACATTCACTCTCACTTGCAATATTTTTGTGAAATAATACACAACCATTAACACATGTGTGGATGTTTTCATACCCCAAGCCGAGCTTGCTAATTTGCTTTTTACATTGACTTTGTTTTGTTGGAAATGTGGAGTCAGTTGGTAACAACGAACTTAATAATGCCAATAACTGATCTACACTCTCATTTGTCCAACCATGCACCACTGGCAAGTTAAGAATTTGAAGGATTGTTGTTAAATGACTTAACTTGCAATTAGCATACACAGGCTTTAAAGCATCCTCCATTGACTTGGCCCAATCATTGTTTAGACCCTCATTCAACATTCTTTCAACTTCAAACCCTTCTTCTAACATTTATGCCTCTTCATCTATGTTCAGTGCCACTTAATCTATGTTTGTTGCCTCTTCATCTCTCACAGTTTGCAATTCTATCATATCTTCATAATAATTGTAAGCCTAAGGGCTTATACCACTATGCCCATATCTTTCATATGTCGATAAATCACATTTCTTTTTCTCACCCTTCCACCAAGATAGTCATTACATGGACATGGATATTTTTCCATTTCCTTCTCTTTGGCTACTCTCTCATCATATGCATGATATTGATCCGTAGTCAACCTTCGATGCTGATCTATCTGTAATATTGTGCATTCCAGTATTAATTTAGTATAATAAGCTATCCTACGCCTAGAAGGCCTTTAAATATAAAATCTTAAAAGGTAACCTTCAATCATGCATATGGTCAAGCTAGGATAACCTTTCCTTCAGTTTGGGCTAGTCATCATGTAGAGAGATCATACAGAGTAGAGGTGTGGTTTTATTTGAGTTTAAGGATCAGTTAAGGATCAACTTCAAAAATACTAAAGATAACATTTTCTTTTGAGTTTTCAATCTTCAATCATGAAAATATCTCCTAGGGGGCGCCTACAAGTAGCTTCCCCAAATATCATGAAAATATCAATTCACTTTTGGCAATGAGGGTTTTGAATTACCTTTGAATTTACTGCAGAGTGCGTCCCCAAATTTGACTTTGCTGCAAAGGGCCTTGCTGACTTCAAATTCATGACAGCAAACTCTAAATTCCTTGCTTGCCTTTTTAAAAGTCTCCAAGTCCTCTACAAACAAGCTTTATCACCCATGCAAGTAGTTGCTACACTTATATGCACCTAAAACATTTTTTCAGGTACATGCATCAGATAGAGTAAGTGCTTCAATACATGTCCATGAGAATAACAAACATCAACAACAATTCAATTTCATTCACATGCTGACAATTATACATTTTACAAGTTATCAGACTTAGAAATATAGACAAGCTATGTAAACCAAGAAATATAGACAAGCAATGTAAACCAATAGATAAATAGCATTTAGAAGAAATACAAAACAATTTATCAAGATTACACTTTAAAACCCCAATTAAATAACTATTGTGATGAAGTATTCATAGTAGCAAATCACTTGCCAAAATCATATACAAAGTCACCAAATAAAGGACGCAAGATGTCAACCATTTCAAATGACAATCATGACAATAGGAAAAATAGCATAGAGAATATAGTCATGCCTTTGATTGCAAAGGAGGGGGCAGTTATTACAGTCTATAGCAGCATTGAAAAGATGAAAATATAAAATCCGTGAAGCCAAACACTTTTGTCAAAATACAAACCATTACCTAATTAGTTAATTGATCCTTGAAGATTTTATTAGGCAAAGATAGTCATTATATAGATGCTAAAACAGTGACACAAGTGCCTTTGAAAGTGATGACAGTCATGTCATCAAATTGATAGTGAAATCAGTCATCAAAAAGAGTAATGTACAACACCACAGAAGAAAAGAGTGTCATGCTCACATTTCTCATGTAGTCACGACATGCAACACACATGTCATGTCCACATTTGTCATGTGGTCATGACACGAACTATCAAAAACTTTTCCGTGTGCCCCTAGAAACCCCCTCGCATGCGTCAGCGTGCTCGGTGGTAATACACATAAGGTATAAATATGTCAATCGATAATCGGGGAAGTGCGTCTACCTATTCCATCCCCTGCGTGATGATAGTCGACTAAGGGGTTATGCGACGTGATGTATGCCGCTTCTAGGGTTAGAACAAATTTAATTCAAACCCTAAGCTTCCTAGGCGAAAGAGGTGATTTCGACCGAATCAAAATCAAACCTTAACTCTAATGCAGTAATAAAATTGAATATAATAATGAAACCAATGGTATGATGGTTGCATGATAAAATGGAGTGATTAAATGAAAGTTGAAAAAATGCCATAAAAAATAAAACCCTAAAATTTGGGAAAAATTTGACAGTATAACTCATTTTCAATAATTGAAATAAATATTTTAAAAGAAATCACTGTGAAAATTATTAAGGAAAAATTTAAATAAATAAGGTGTAAAAATAAATTAAATAATTCCAAGGTCAAATTAAAAATTTAACCATTCAACAAAATTCGAAATTAAATAAATGACCCAATTAAAACTTAATAATTAAGTCCTTTAATAAATAAAATTTTGACAATTATTTTTATTAATTAACTTAAGTAATAGGAAAAAAAAGGGAAGAATTAAAACATCTCTCCCCAAAATAAAAAAATCGATCAATAAAGAAATTACTAATTAAAACGGTCTCCCCAAAGAAATTAAATTAAAACGCACAAGGAAATAAAAAAATGAGGATGTCCAAAATAAAATAAAAGACAAGGAATAAAGCACCCCATTTAAAATAAAAGCAACCCATTTCTACAAAAATAAACTCCACATGGAATTAAAATCCAAACCCCAAAATAATATTAAAACAACTAAAATAAAACACAAAGATAGACAAAAATAAATCAAAAAAATAAAAGGCAAAGGAGAGGAAATTTTAAATTCCCATGCATAAGGCAAAATGGGGAAAAATAAATAAAATGCATTTCAAATTCTTTTTTCCCTCATCCTCCAACTCATCTCTAATCTATTATTTTATTGTTTTCTACAAGAGATGCCCTAATCATATTTTATTATTTCCTTATGGCAAAAGAAACCCTATCTTACTCTTTCGTTTTCTCCTCTATTATTTTATTTTCTCTTCTTGTTTTGCCTCCATTGTTTCTCCATTTTTGTTCCAGGTTGAAGGTTTCTCCTCCATGGCTGCCATAAAATGCACAGAGGTATATATCTATTGCATATATACCTAAGGTTTTATTTGTTATAGATATATATACTTATATATATTTATGTATATATACATATATAAATATATATTTACATTAGTTATAATCTAAAGTGTTTATTCTTCTTTTTGATACACATCAATGATGTATATATATTGGTTCACTGTATATATAACATCCAAAATACAGGTTAAATGGTGAGCACCGATGGAACCCACGGATGGAGGCCATTTTAAGTAATGGAGTCGACAGCCCTCAGATCTTAATACCTGTGGCCTATGTTTAGGGGAGTTTCGGGGGGCGCAGAAGTTTAGGGAAAGGGGGGAATTGAGTGTGGGGAGGTGGTCGAGCCCCCTCCCCACACCTGCAACAACAAAGGAAGAGGGTGGGCGACGGTGGTGGCCGCCGTCCATCCTTTGTCATTTTTTTTGTTTTTAAAAATGAACAACACAGCTCCCCTACGAAAAGAGGGTTCGACCCTTGGTAACAAAGTTCAGTCCTTTCTTTCTTTATTCTAAATATTTTAATTACTATTTGGTTTAATATATATATCTAACACTTTGTTTAATTATTACAGTATATATATTTTATAATGACACCAAAGAGGTATAAAACAGAAGTATATAGATATATATTTAGTATATATATATACATTTATATATATATTTCGTATATATATGTATGTATATATATTATATTCTAAATATGTATATATACACTGTCAATGAAAATGATAGTATACTCAGATTTGCAACTCAAGTAAAACCAGTAATATGTCTATTTAAAAAAAAAATAGATAGCAACACTATTTTTATTTTCTTTTTTATCCGTTCTTTTGGCAGAAATCTAATTAAGACAGACAACATAATTTCTTTTGCCAGCGACATAATTAAACCAGATTTCATATATTTCTTTCTTCATAAAACAAATTAGAATCATACATGAGGATGTTACATTTTTTTTTTTTTTTCCCAACATGCATTACAATAGAATAGATTTATTTTCTTTTTTGTTTGAACATGCAACAGAAATCAAAATACATGTACATTTATTTTATTTTTTTTAATTAAAAGAATAGCAACTATATATTTTCCTCTTTGGCAACTTTCCATAAACACATGAACACAACAACATAACATGATGAACATATCTCTTGAATAGACAATAAAGGGTAACTCACATTAAAATTTCTTTCAACAATAAACACAAGGAGAGTAATAATTGAACACTAAATACAATAAGGCCTACAAGGCCATGGCTCTCAAAACTAGCCAACAAGATAATGTCAAGACACTAAAAATGGACTTCTCCAAAGCTCCATATAGACCCGCTAGTGGGTCTCCCCTGAGCTAGGGAGGTAGAAATCACACGGTTTCACCAACACACCACAACAATGAAATCTCCAAACACACAAAAATTACTCCCAAGGATTTGCACGTAACAAAACTCAATAAAATGAGTTTGGAGGGGGTAGGGGAGTGGCCCCTCAACTCAAGAGGTCACCCCAAGAACTCCAAAAATCACAAAATCTCAAGGCCTCAAGCCAAACAAATTTTTCCACCATACTCCAAGAATCACTATGGCACTCATGCCAAACTCAAAATGCTCCCAAACTCCATAGAATGCCCTCAAGGCTATAAATAGAACAACATTAAGGAGGTGACCTCGAGGAGGTTCACTCTCCCCCACCCCATACGAGTTGAGCCTTACCTCCAAATGTAGGTGCTCTTACCAACACCCAAACCCACACAAAAATGAAAACAACACCAGACATAAATTTCCAACACATACACAAAAATAAAACATGCATAGGGAAATGGCTATTGCCATGGAGCTTACCTTCAAAAGCCCCAAAATGGAAGCATGTTTGAAGAAGAGCTCCAAGATTCTCCAAGTCTCCAAACCTCCAAAATTTTTCTAACACTCCCAAAACCTCCAAGAATAGAAGAAATTTTCAAAAAAAGAACCCCCAACTCCTCTCCAAGAGGAGATAAAATAGGCCTTCAAATTTGGCCTTGAGGAATGAAAAGGTGACACTTGTCACCTTCTCCTTCCTCATCCCATGGCACTTGCAAGGGAGAAGGAGTGTGAGGGTGACAAGTGTCACCCTCTAATCCAGTCAAACCCTCACCTTATCCACTTGTACTCTCACACGTGTGAGAAACCAAGTGGAGAGGTGTCAACTCTCCTCAAGACTCCATGAGGATAAGGGATGCCACATGGCATCCTCTTATTCTCCAAGAGAGCCATCTCCCTCCAAGATGCTCTCACACATGTGTGAGAGTCTTGGAGGGAGATCTCACACACTTGGGGGTCTTGGAGACCTCCCATGTCTTCTTGGTGAAGGGATCCCCAAACTTTGGGAAGGGAGATGGGTCTTTCCCAAAGCATGACTCAGCTCCCACCCTTAGCCATTTTCAAAATTCGTCACATTTACTAAACCCCAGTTTAGAATGACTATAATTGAGTTACCCTAGGGTTTAGTAAGTCCAAATGGACCTTAGACCCTAGGGTTACCACCTAGGGTAAGTTTGGGACTCTAGAAAACACCTAGGGAGGTATAAAATCACTTTAAATGGCCCATAAATAAAATGACACCAAATGGTGTAAATTAAATATAAATATACAACACATGATATAAATCAATTTTAACAAGGGGTAACTAGGCCAAATAATTAAATCAAGCATGTACGAAAACATCATCCGATCAAACGTGATCCTCATCCCTCTTGGGAATGGATCGGCTTTACAGGGAATTACATATGTGTGAAAACTACCTTCGATTTCCTGTGGCCTGGGAATATAACCTACGCAACTAGATCAAGCAGTTAATTACATCATGGATAAATCATAGCCAAAGCAACAGAAATTAGAGTCATGTCATTGTATACAACATTAATCATTCACATCATAATTAAAATTAAATTGCATTTCCTATTTAATATCTCATAATCATCATCAAATAATAAATCCACATAATGAACTCGTAATCACATCAATAATCATCATCAAATGTATCTCACATGTCTAACATCATAATAGCATCAAAATATGATCTAATCAAATCACCATATGACTAATCAATGCTAATCCAAAAATTAGGAGGTATAGTTTAAATCTACATAATGGAATAATAGTCTCTAAATGTCTGATAATGTCACCAATTATAATGTAAGATGATCAAAATAGGGAAGTGAAATAAATTGGCCTCACAAAGAGGAGATCACTATCCATTCAAAGAGATGCCCTAATCACAGTCACTAAAGTGGGCTACAACAACAGAGAAAAGACAGTGGAATATTGACAATCTTTTTGCATCCAAATGTGAATTATGTGAAAACTATGTCATATATCAATAACAAACGTAACAGAGAGGATTTTTATAGTCAAAAGTATATGAATAGAATCTTCAAGTTTATCAAATCAAGCTAATAAGCTATATGATAGTCATAACAGTTGATGGACAAAGGGAATGTGACTGTGACAAATTTTTGCATACAAAGGACAGTCATCATCAATGATATCTTTGTATTAAGGAATTTGTAGGCAAGTTCGTGATAGGACAACAAAGATCAGTTCATGTATGAAGCAATGAAAAAGGTTTTCATGACAAAGGTTACTATCTAGATAACAATAAGAGATAGTAAAGATAGTGAAGAGAAGATTTAAGGAATGAAACAAATCATGGAATAGTCCTGCATTGTCAACAACAAGTTTTCATTCTCTGTTTTGTGACAGTCATTTTGAAAATACAATCATCTTTCAAAGGTTGAATCACATGTTGAAGATCATCAAATTCCTTCAAGCCAAGGTATTCTAAGTATAAATCATGAATGGAAAAAGTAGAACTTTGAAACGTCAGAAAATGTTCTCTTAGGGGCTTTTCCCTCATAAGGTTTAGCTCCCGGGTCTTTTGCATGCATTTAGGACATCTTAGTTCATAATTTGGCATCTCGATGGAATGAGCCCTAGGTAACATGAAAAATGGGACCTAGGAGAACCCCTTGAGCTGTACCTTACCCAAAATAGGGGGGAGGACTTGGGTACCCTCGCCCTAGTCCTGCCCTATTTTGGGGCAGCCCTATTTTCTGGGTGTCAGTTTATGACCATTATTTGGGTCCTTTGCCGACACGGTAAGTTTGAATTTATGAAATCTTCATGGGAGTGTTTGTAGTTGCATATAAAATCATGTTTAGGCATTCATTTGTAAACTAGATGATTACTAGCAAGCTATTGTGTTCTCAAGGTGATTCAAGGCTTTCATTGTGTTGCAAGAGAAGACTTGTGTGGATTATGTATTTGTTTGCAGATTTGAGCATCTATTTCATCATGGAATGAAGAGCATCTTCCTCCCATGATATCTTCACTACAAGGTGACATTATATTGTGTTTTCATTATCAATTCCTTTAGTTTTTGCCTCTGCCTCACAAGAGCATGCACTCTCTATCTGACAATGGTGTTTGGAGACTTAAGTGTCCTCCAGGGCTTGATTGAGGCAAGCCTCTAAACACCACAACCCCCTCCCAAAGTCTTGTGATTGTAGGTTATAGGTGTCACATTTGGGGAAAAGTGAAGTTGTAGGAAGGATTGGCAGACATCAAGGATTCAGGATTTGAAGAGAACTAGGACACTGGAGCATTTCCAGGACTTGGGCACTCGCACTAGTGTCCTTCGCAGACAAATTTTTGGAAATGAAAGTTACAGTGCTGATCAATGTCGGAAGGAGGTCTAGATCCTGCAAAGAAACTGGTACCTTTGAGTTAGGGCACCCGCACTAGTATTCCCACCTATTCTACCTCAGAACCCCAAAAATAGGTACTCTATGACTTGCTATTTTACTTCCGTCAGTAAGAGCTTTTTCTGTTATTCGTCAGTTTATTGCCGTATTTGCATAATTAGGGTTTTAATGGTCAATTGAGCATAAGAGAAGATAATTTGGTGATTAAATTCCCTAATCCAAGTTTTCCTACATCTCACAGTGATCTAGGGTATGATAGTTAATTGCCACTTGACCCTAGATCCTTGAATGTAAAGTGGAAAGGTGGATTCAAACATCAAAACACTAAAAATATTAACAAATCCAATTTTCCACTAAACATTTTGGTGAACCTATTTTTTTGGAATTAAATTGCAACTTGTTGAGTGTGTGTCTTCAGATTTGGATTGATTTCATTCATTCATATAGTCATTCATTTTATTACATTGAGAAAAATTCAAAAAAAATTGAAAAAATTCAAAAAAATTGCATTGTTTGGCTTACTAAGATGCATCAATTCTTTCTAAATTTTCCTAATTCATGATTTTTTCATCAGATCTGATATAGAATACATAAAAACACAAAAATTCAATAATTTGCGTTGCATTTTCATTATTAATTTGCTAGGCTTTTGTAGAAATTTTGACAATTTTCATTAAACCTAGTAATTCCAAAATCTAAGGTTAGTAGGAAAAATATTCTTTCAGATTTTTCTACTGATTTTAGAGGCTCATTCAAATTTTCATTTGGCTGTAGTCTTTCATTTTGGTGTAAATTTGCATTTAGATTTAAAATATTTGCATTTTTGCATAGAAAATTTTAACAAAACTAGCAATTTTCATGCATTTTCATTAGATTTGCATTAGCATTTTGCATATTAGATCTTGAAAATAATTTTCATATCTGAGATTAATTCATTTACATCATAAATCAGACTTCAAAACATTCACATAGCATTTTGTCCCAAGATCCCAAACCAATGGCCTCAAAAACAACTTTCACTAAAATTAGCCTTATCGACTCTATAAACTTGCACCATAGGCATGTTGGGAAAATTATTTTTGAATTAATTGGCTGTTATTAGGGTAATAATTTTCTATCACTCCTAAAAATCTTCACAAAACCCTTTTAACGAGCTCTTGTATTGAAAATTAAGTGAAAAACTACATTTTGACTATTTTTGCCCTAGGGTTTGACCTAGTTTGCACTTCAAGCGTGTTGTGATCAATTTTATGGATTGAGGTGATTGATATAATTTATATTATTTTATGTACCTCCTGAGATTCATTACAACACCTCCTTTGCTAGGTCTTGGAATTGAAAAACCGTGAAAAATTACATATTTTGCTATATTTTCACTAGGGTTTTACCTTAAGTGGCACTAAAAGCATGTTGTGTTGGGTATTTTGGCACAAAGTTTCTGTTATTACTGATATTATTTTCTTTCCATCATCATTTTCCTCACAACACCCTTTGTTATGCTCTTTTGTATTGAGTTTTGGTGAAAAAAGTGCCTATTTTGACGTATTTTCACTATATTTTGACATGGCATTATCTTGGATTTCCATCAAGAGTGTGTTGAGAGTGATCATATTGCTGTTTTGGACTGATATAAGACATATAATTTTCTACCACTGATCAAAATCCTTGCAACGCCTCTTGTTTCATTCATTTGCATTGAAAAAGTACAAAAAAATCAAGCATTTTAAGTCATTTTCATACATTCTTTTGCACTTATCTTTTGCATCAAATTTGAAAAGATTTTAAAATATTGATTTTACATTGCAAAAAATGCAATGGCACCTTCATATCATTTTTCTATGGTATCTCTGCATGCATTTCTCAAAGATCTTGATATTGATAAATTCCTAATCCTCATGAGTGAACATCCTTTGATATTAGAAGATTTAACCAAATTCATCTCTAGGAACACTCATGAGAAAGATGAGAGTGAAAAACCTTTTTCCACCATAGAGTATGATGATGATGATGATGTACCTTCCTCTCATCCCATTGCTCTCCCTGGCCAAGATGTAGCATTAGTGGATGAGAAAAGGTCTCTCACACTAAATACTTTAGGGGTGGATGTTGGGTGAAATCAAGAGGGAATTAATGTTAATTTGATACTTATTACTAGACTTGGTAGCACTATTCCTAAGATGGTTGTGCGGGGGGCACCTAATGCACCTTATTGCTTAAAGCTGGTGATTACGGTTCAAGGTGTTTAAAATGTGTTACAAGAACCACACCACAATGTGATTGCTCACATATACAACACTCATAATAACAAGAAAAGTAACCAAGCACTGCATGTGCCTATCTCTCTTCCATGTTCTCAACCTATGCTCCCTCAACCACCTCGTCTTACTCATAAAAGTGGTCAAGAGTATGATCTTGTCAAATAGCTTCGTGCTACTCTGGCTAAGATCTCTCTTTGGGATTTAATACAAACATCACATACATACCATGGAATGCTCCAAGAAGCTTTGCAAAAGGTGATTGTCCCACCTACTACTAAGCCTAATGATGTAGCAGTCGTATTGGATAGTATGCATGCAACAAAAATAGATATTCTCTTTCAACCATAGGAATTACCATTAATAGAAGTTCAAAACCAATATGATCCTCTTATAATCTTTGTCACAATAAATAGAATGTTGGTAAAATGAGTTATGATTGATAATGGATCAGCTCTTAATGTTTGTGGCATTGACTTATTACATAAGATTAAAGTTGATACATCTACCATCAAGCCAGAACCGTTAAGTATCCGTGGTTTTGACAATGTTGGACGACAATCTATAGGTACTATAACTTTACCTATACAAGTGGGACCTGTGATTGTGCCTACTCTGATTCATGTCATGCCTAGTTCTTTATCTTACAACATGATTCTTGGTAGACCTTGGATTCATCCATTGGGGACAGTCCCTTCCACTCTACATCATTCAATTAAATTTATATTCAAAGGTAAACTTCATACTATTCATGCTGATCTTGAACCAGATAACTATTTACACATTGAAATGCAAAAACTAGTTTACAATCATATGAGCTTAAACAATTTGCGAGGTGATCCATCAATGACTAATGTTTTGCAAGACACCCAACCATTGAATGCACTTGTTGGTGATGTTTGGGGTTCATTAGATTTTAACCCTTGCAGTACAGGGGAATACAAATTTAATAAACCTGACACATCAAAAGTCCCATTGATCTCATCTAAACAATCTTTTGAAACATCTCAGAAAAACAAAGTTTCCTTTGTTGAAAATAAAGACAATACCCTCACTTATACTACAAATTATGATACCTATAAGGATTCACCTTCTTCTGAAGAAATGGACTCTCTATATGGTCGTGGATTTCAAATCTTTTACAAAAATAACAACTATGTAGGCAATGGCTGCGGTGTAAATCAATAAGGAATTAGAGTACCTTTACAAGTTGCTGGAATTAACTACACAACTAGTATACGATACCACTCTTTGAAACCCAACAAAGCCTCTTGTCATCCTAAACTTAATGTTAATACAATATTAAAACAACATGAGAGATATCCTAGATATGTACATTCTTCACGATTGTGCTAATAGGTAAGTATTTCTAACCCTGTGTCTCTCTCTCGTGATGATTTCCCCCATGATGTGTTATGTGTTGTTTAGGCCTCCTGGGATGACCTTTGATTCTCCTGTAAGGTCTGGGATACCAGGATACCGTCTCTCTTGTGACCTTCTTCTATTTGTATCATCATTCTTCTATATTGCTTCTCTCTTTGATTTCATTGTTGTGTGTTGTGTCTTACAGACATAGCGTCACAGTTGGTGACACTGGGGGCACCCTCCTATGTGATTGTCCCTAAGACACTTGTTTCTCCTCTCTGATTTATTGTTTCCCTTCCTCTAGTGTTTCTATCTAGCGGGTAGATGATGACAAACATTTATACTAAAGCGGACCTAGTGTCCCTTTTGAGAGTAATAAAAAAAATGGACTTAGTTCCTAATATGAC